>OZ010593.1:28224129-28321629 GCA_963932145.1 Acanthosepion lycidas
ATAAACTAACATAAAGAGTGAGAGCCAGATGTAAATGGGGCAAGGCCCCATCACAAAAAAGGCCATTATCTTCGTTTATGCATGTTCCCAACACACAAGTTTCGGTCGAAAAATAAAATAATATTTTAAAGTGTTTCTATTTTTCGACCAATAAAAATGCTTCCCTCCTAATTATACTCGCGTCATTTGTCGAGCCTGTTAAGCCATAAAAAAAAACGCCATAAAAGGGGTCACACGGAAGTACACCAGGCAGTCAACAGGAGGCCAGGGAAGAGACCTGTCACGGTCAGGCTGAGCGGCCAGCAGCAGCCAGCAGCAGTAGCGCCATGCCAACCAGCGAGAACTACGATGAGAAATCAACCTAGATCTTCAGCCGGCCTATGAACTATACCACAAGGTAGCTGTCCCAAAACCACACGTTCCTATTGAAATAAATCATGTAAATCTATTTCTGCTGTTGTCCAACTTTGCTTAACTTTGTCTTCCATGCATACCACATAGACCTTGATCTGTCCACTGCCATTTTTCACTTATGCCTTATAGATCACTTCTTCCATATTACAGGCACCATCCAACAGACATTTGTCTTTATTCCTGCAATTACAAACATTACTAGTGGTGCTACTGCTCAGCACGTGTGAATTGTAATTTTGTGTATTTTGCATTTTTATGATATTTTCTAAATTGTTAGAACAGCTATAGCTCAATTTTACTGTACTTCTATTGAAGATTCTATGTTACGCTGAAGACCTTGGTAAGTGCTTTGTTATCAGCAAAAAAAAAATATCTCTCTTATATTAATTTTCACTTCCAAATTAAAAGGAGGTTAAAACAGGTTATATTTCTTTTCCTATTCCTATTCCTCAATTGTTGATTTATTTGAGGTTTGAAGGTTAATATAGTTTTATGCCCTCCACTCACAATGCTGTTTCATATTCTTTTTACTTTTCTTCCAAAATTCCCATAGACAAGGAATTTCTCGACAGTCTAAAAAAACATAATTTTCCAATACTACCTGAAGAAACCTTTTATGAGTGAAACCCAGGTGGTGTAGGTGGTAAATTATCCTATTCTTTAATACATATATATATATATATATATATATATATATATATATATATATATATATATATATATATATATGTTTTGTTAAATATGATGGACAAAGAATGTTTTCTACGTTTCTATTCAATATTTCTTGTGTACTGAGAATTTTTTTGAGACTTAAGTGTAAAGACAGATTGTAAAAATGTCTAGAGGTATGAGAAGCTATTCTAACAAAAGAAAACAGATCTTTTCTTTATGGCACCTTTTTTGAATGGAACTAAAGTGTTTTGGCTCTGCTCAGAACCTAACTCAGAATCAAATAAATACTATAAAAAATACCTTTCACACAACACCAGATAGGAAACAAAACAGTCAACTATATACTAACAAAAGGGAGTTAACCCTTCTTTGAAAATGACTAAAGAAGTAGGTGAATGCCCTCAGTACAACAAACACAGTGAACAGTTTCTTCACACATTAAGCTCGAAAAAAAAAACTGTAAGAATGATAGAAAAACTGAATAAAAATTTGAGAAAGTATTCCTTATCTGTCATATTTAATGATACATAGATACAAGAAGAATTGCTGATCAAATATACAATAAATACACACACACACATATATATATATAATATATGTAATATTGCACAATGAGTGGTGGTGTTAATTTTTTTTAATAGATATAATTAATGAGAGTATATATATGTGTAGATGTGTTTATTATATATTATTTTTGAATGTAGATATGTAAGTGTTTGTATATTTGATTATATTTCTTGCATGAAATTTAATGGCTATAATTATTTATTAATTTATTTATTTTACAATTTTAACTTTTATTTTATTTTTGTTTTTATTTTTTATTTATTATTTATTTTTTTAAATGGACTTCCACACTGTCTTAACAGTAGTATTTAAATTTTATAATGGTCAGTTTTCAATCAGTATCTGAACATTGCTTTATGCTTATATGGTGGCATGGGGCTTAGGGTTTAAAATGAACAGTTTTTGAACCCACACCAGGATTAATGAAGCATGATATTGATGAGGAAACATACTGGTAATTTTAATTTATTCACAAATTTACATCTTTGAAGTAGTGTCAGTATCTCATTTCAGGAAAATAAGTTAGAATTCTCAAAGTCTGTAGTTTTAACATATTGTCTTGAAAAGGAAATTTTCATATAACAGATTGAATGATCTGACACAAAATAATATTCAAAAATGTTTGTTGCTCAGCAAAGGGATATATGGTTTGCATACATTCAAAAGTAAAAGAAGAAATATAGTTTGAAATACTTAGCTTTCTTGGATTGTTGAGAGAAAATTCCTTGAAGTGCCACATACTGTTTAGTAGCTGATAATATAATTGGTGAATAATTTTACACCTACAAGAACTTCAATACTGATTGTGGGGTACAGAAACAAATCCTTTTGCATGACTTCAGACATTCTTCTCTTATCAATTTAATTTTTCTCATCATTTTTATATAAAAGAAAATTTGTATAGATTCACTACCTTCTTTTCTTTTTCTTCTCAGCTGACCAGCTAATTTCTGTGAAGGCAAGGTTTTCATTGGGCAAAAAACAATTTCACATTGGCTAAAAAATTCCTTTCCTTCTTCTTTTCAGCTCACTAGTCAATTTCTGTGAAGGCAAAGTTTTCATTGGTCCAAAGAAAAGTTCACATTGATTCACAAATTTCTTTCCCTCTTCTTCCTCAGCTCATTTAAATTTGAAGGGAGTGGGTGAAGGGAGTTATTATTATTTTATACTCACTACACAGGAAACTTAGTGTTGTACCAAACAGTGAGAAAAAAATTATTATTTTATTATTAATAGTATAAATATAGATAATCTCAATAGTATGACTGTCATTATGTATCTATGTATAAAATGATAGTTTACATTATGTATCTCTTATAATTCTTGTGCATATTTGCATTATTTTGAATTATGAAAAGAGATTCTCTTTAACATTTTCCAAAAATATCTCATGCAAGTCTATTAATTCAGAAATAATTACTTTTTAATTTTTAATTTTTTTTTTTACTTTTTAATTTAAGTGTAAATAATTGTTAATTTTTATTTGAAACAGGATGGCTGGATTTACAGCAAATTATCATTATTCTGTTTCAGATAAGTTCATTGTTGCATTAATTAAAATTAAGTTTATCATTATATAGAATCTGGCTTGCTGCTTTTAATGTCATTTTATTAGATAAAAACTTTTTTATTTTTTAGACTAACTGATAACAACACTATATTTCTCACTATGTAAAATGCACTTACTACTAAAATGCTCCTCCAAAAGTTACCTTGATGGTTAAGTTTTTTTTTTTATGATCATCTTCATCCTTTACAAGGCCCAAGAGCTACTTGAGGTAGAGGGCTAGAGAGTAAGAGGCATAGTTTATGAGGAAGGTAATGGTTAACTATAAACTTGAACAGATTAAGTGATTGGGGAAGCATCCTTTTGCGAGTCATTTCAACAAAGCAGTGGTTTATAGGGATATGTAGGGAAGATAATGGTCAACCCTAGACATGAACAGGTTAGGATTGTAGTGATTGGGGGAAGCATCCTCGTGAGAGTTGGTTCCACAAAGCAGCAGTTCATGGAAAAAGCTGCTCAAGTGGAACTTACATCTCACCAATAGAACATGAAGGGGATGACAGTAGTTCACTACAATGTGTGTGGCATGGCAGATCTGGTTAGAATTGGTGAAATTAAGGAATGTAGTTCATCTGAACACTTTGTATGGAAATAGTGATAGAGCAGCAAGTTTCTGTTCAGACATTAGACAAATTACTGAATACAACTGAAGCAACATGAAATATATATTTCATGTTATAATATAAAAAGTCCAGTATATAAAGATTGATTTAATTAAAAGTTGAATATTATTATTTTATTATTTCTATTCTTCAATATTCCTTAACAAATTCTACATGTGCAGGTGGGTAGAGAAAAATCTAATTTGGAAAGGTTGATTTTTTTTATTTTGTTACAAAATTCAGTTTTGATGTTACTAAGTCACAAGCATTTGTGACAAAACGAAAGAAATGTTCGTGCTACTTTTCTGTGTATATGTATGTGTGTTTGCTTGTATGAAAACTGATTTAAGCATAAAAAAATTCAGTCTCTAAAGTGAGTGGCCATACATGTCAACAAATTAGTGACCTTGAAGAAATTATTTATTTCAACATATGAACCTCATTACTAAATGATTTACTCATCAGTTTGCCCCTCGTTCTGATTCTCAGGGCCTCTGAATTTACTTCTTATATACTTTCTCTATCTGTTAAGTCTTTCTACTGTCTAAGAATGGTACCTGAGTTTCTTTCCCTTTCCTTATCTGCCACAGTAACTTGGTTTACTAGTACTGCCACCATTTTAACAACTAATATAGCTACTATCACCTTTAATTCAGCCACCTGATGATCTGTCTTCCCCACTTTACTCAAATGGAATATCCTGATACTCTTTTTACAGGTTAACCTCTCCTTTGGGTCTTTAAATTCCTATCTCTTTCCATTAAGTATTCATATGAGATGAGGAAGGAGGAATCAATGAAAGAAGGGTGAGAGAGAGAGAGAGACTGATTGTAAGTGAAAGGCAATTCATATTGGCACAAATAAACAGCTCTGAAGCTTTTGTTTATTCATAGATACTCTCTTTCTTTTTTCATTCTTTCATTCTCTTTTTTTTTTCATTCTCTCATTCCTTTCTGTTTAATTCCCTTATTCCTTCTTTCTTTTTATTCACATTTTTTAATCCTTTTTCATTTACTCTTTCCTTTTTCATTCTTTCATTCTCCCTCTTTTCTTTATGCTTAACACACTCATTCTTTCTTTTTCATTCACACATCCTCTTTTTGTTCTCTCATTCATTCAATACACCGTGAAATATACCTGCTTTCAATCCCATTCATACATAAATTACAACAGTTAGATAATTGTGCACACACTTCAGCATGCATAGAAATATATATGCACATAGGCATTCTGACTATCCTGTTCTGATATATTGATAGACACAGTATTTATTTTCATATCATCCATAGATTTACTTTTTATTATGAATGCATATGTGTGATCTTTCTCTTTCACCAATCTTTTCACCTATACATTTTTGTTCCACTTTGCCTACCATAGAGTTTGCAAATAAAAAAATATGGTGACCATCCCTTCTGATTAGCCATTAATTGAAAAGCATTTTCATTTTGATTCATTTTTTACTGATCAGGTGCCTTTTGTGTATCAGGGTTTTTTTTTTAAATTTAATTAAAAAGATTCTTTAAATTTTATTCTTTCTGTTTCATTTTCAGAATATTTATCTTTTTTTCTTTATCTTTCTTCTTTACACCCTCTTTTCTCTCTCCACTTTGCATCCTGTCTCTTCTCTTTGTTCTTTATATTTCCACACCCTCTTTTCTCTCTCCACTTTACATCCCCTCTTTTCCTTTTGCTCTTTATATTTCCACACCCTCTTTTCTCTCACCCCTTTGCATCCTCTCTCTTGTCTTTGCTCTTTATATTTCCACACCCTCTTTTCTCTCTCCTCTTTACATCCTCTCTCTTCTCTTTGCTCTTTATATTTCCACACCCTCTTTTCTCTCACCCCTTTGCATCTTCTCTCTTCTCTTTGCTGTATATATTTCTTTGTCAAAAATACAGTGTGCTCCAAAACAGTGTAGATACTCTGTTTCTTTTTAGGAGCTTTGGTTATTATTATAAAGTTATTAACTTTATAATAATAGCTAATCAAAGAATGAATTCTTATTATTCTATATGCTTTGTCCATTCAAGATATGGACAATGATGGCTCTCCACAACTGACTATTTTTTCTTTGTCTCCTTACTCTCCCACCCAATTACACTTCTGCCAATTGTTAGTTTCTTATATAGATTAATAGGTTTCTCATATCCAGTAGCTTTTATTGCTCTTTTCTCTATTGATGGGGCTTCCTTCCTAACATTTTGTTTAAAGTTGTATGGAATATCAACATCTTGATTGTGTCATTATTTTCTCTTTGTTACATGTGATATTTATTTTAGCTGTTGCAAGTCATCAAGTGATAGTGATTTCTATTATTTGGTACAAATCTTTGTTTGGGATTCTGTAGTGCCAGTCAAAGAAGGATTGTCCCTGTTAAGACCTACATGTTTCCTTTGCTGGAAGGCATTTTTAATCATGGATCTGACAAAGTGGCTGTGTACAGCTAGGCATTTCTGAATGCATTTGGCATCATACCTGACATCCATGCAGAAGTTTCAATCTCAGAAGTCCATATAAAGAGATGAATGTGGTTCTTAGGTTAATGCTTTGTTTTTGTTTTTGTTTTTTTTCTTGTACAACAGGCACTGTAACCAGTATTTTATTTTTTTTTTCATATTAGTATAGATTAATCACTCTAGATTAAAATAGCAGAATTTTAATTTTTTCTTAACTTTTATAAAAATTAATGGTGGTGGGGGGTCCTGTTTTTTATATAAATTAATTGTAAATTGATCCAACTATAGAAGTTCATACCGCATGATTTCTTAAAATTAAAAAAATTAAAAACATTTTGAAATTCTTAATCTGAAGCATTTTTTTCATTTTCACAATATTTATAAAATAAATAGTATGAGTATATTTTGTTTTGATTTCTGTAGTGGGTGGGGAGATCTATTTACAATGAATTTATATAGCAACCTGAACCTTCCTCCTTACTCCCACAATTAACCTTTATAAAATTTAAAAAAAAAGAAAACAAAATTTTTATATTTGTGGCCTGGAATGCATAATCTATAGTAATAAGAAAAATATCTGAAAAACTATTTCTGGTCTCATAATTTACATTTATATTTAGATCATTCTTTTCATCTTTGTCCAGTATATATATTTATGCATTTTGTATATTGTTAGTTGAGAATTATTTCTCCTATGTGTGACATTTGTCAGGTTCTGTACCTGGAAGTATATTTTTTGTTTTTTTATTATTTACTTGGTACTGTTTGCACAGTGTCTGTTTTACCAACTGAGTGCAGAGTAGACAATGTTTGAGTGTTCTTTGCTTGGAGCAAGCTTAGGCAGGATCAAGAGTTGAACCTGTGTCATACTTTGCTGGATCAGTGACACTGTTTATGGCCTTGTCAGTCTAAAGCATATCTGATCTAGCAACAGTTTCTAATGCAAAGGGGCACCCAGGTTTGTATCCTACCAGAATGTGCATATTTTGCTTTAATAAGATTTTGGGGTGGTAGACCAAAATAAATATGCTGTTTAAAATAAATGGAGTGTCTACTAAAATGTGGGTATCCATTAAAAATAACATTTAAAATGATAAAATCTGTTGGATATATATATATTAGGTTGGTGCAAAAATAATGTCGGTTTTTGACATTAAAAATACGTCAAAAACCGACATTATTTTTGCACCAACCTTATATATATATATATATATATATATATATATATATATATATATATATATGTTTCATTAAAGAAAACAGATAAAGTATTGCAATTAAGCTTTTTATTTCATTTTTCTTTTGTTTGAACAAGTATTTTTCTTTTCTGGACACAGAGTGTGTAGAAATTATCCAAATGTTCTGTAATTCCAAACATTTTTTGGCTCTACATTTAGCTATTATCAAAGATGATTTCATTTTGACTTTTTAACTGGATGTATGGGTTGTGTGTATGTATCTAGAGTGATAGGAAAGTTTTATTTTCCAAACACAGTCAGCACATTGTGACCATTAGTTAATATTATTGCGTGTTGGCGTTTTCTTTTTTATTATTAAGTCTTCCATTATTTTTAATCTTTTTTTGCATGTGGATAAGGTTAATATGCTTGTATTTTCTACTAGTGTGTTCCGGATGGAGTCTAGTAAGCTTGCGTGTGTGTTTAAATGTTGAGGAATCAAAATCAAATCATCTTTGATAATGTATAAAAAATGGATTGCTCTCTGAATGCACAATATATATATATATATATATATATATATATATATACACACACACACACACACATATATATAATGACAAATATATTTTGAGAAACAAATGAGTAAGTGTTCTTTTTGTTTACATTTTGCTGTCTGTACTTCTCATTCTTGGAATATTAACAAATATACATCATTTCATAAACTTGGATTTTACAAAACCATGAATTTATGTGTGTTATATTTAAAAATAAGAAATTAGTAAATCTTTAGTACTATGATTGTGAAAGAAGCTTTACAGTTGCCAAAAACTTAATGAAGTCTAACACTTGCTATTGAGGAATTTACTGCTAAAAGATAAATAAAAACTAAAATGACAACAAGATGCAGTCTGAGACGCCATCATACAAGAATCAGGAATACTGGAAGACCTCATTATCAATAAGAGAAAGTTTAAATAGTATGGCTGTGTAGTTATTTATGGTTGTGTGTTTGGGTGTATTTTAGGTAGGGGTGTATGTTCAATATATAAACAATTAATCAAGCATACAAAACCTTGGTTTTTTTATTATGGACCATTTATTCTCTTTTTTTATATATAAACGGTAGTGAAACAAAGTTCTCAATGTCTCTTGGGTATGCCAGTTTTCTTTTTCGCATTGTTATAATGTTTGTGCTCAAGTCAGCCTTGTGCAGATTTGGAATGACCAAAAAAAAGTTTGTACTTACTTCATTGTTGGAAGTTTTAAGTATGATTATTGAATGTCTGTTTTCTTTTTCTTGATCCAGAAGTTAGAGTAAGTAAGGATAAGCATCATTTTAATTGTCAAGCTTATTAGCTTTGTGCAGAGTCGGAACAACCAAAAAAAAGTTTGTACTTACTTCATCATTAGAATGTTTAAACATAGTTATGGTATGTCCATTTTCTATTTTTTGGTTTGGAAGTTAGGGAAGTAAAGATTAGCATCGTTATAATGGTCATGTTCAAGTCAGCCTTGTGCAGAGTTGGAATGACCAAGGAAAAATTTGTCTTACATCATTGGTGAAGTGTCAGAATGGTTATAATGGTTGAGCTCAAGTCAGCCTTGCACTGATTTGGAACAGCCAAAGAAAAGTTTGATTTACTTCATAGGTGGATGATTGAAAGACATATGTGAAGATTTATGTACTGGAAAATGGGAAGAGAATTCAGTTGTCAGTGAATTTGGGAGCAAGGGGGAGAAAGAGAATGAGGAAGGAAAATGTTTGCATATTTATAGACTTAATCAGCACTACTTAACAGTGTTTGATGTAGCCAAGTGGAGTAATCATATTTCCAGTTCCTTTACTCTTAGCATAATGGGAAAATGTGTTTCTTTTTCTTTTTTATTCCTTATTATTGTTTTATTTATTGATTTTAGTTAATTTTCCCACAGATGCATAATAAGAGACAAGAATCTTTCTACCATCATCCTAAAAAATACCACCTTAGGTAAATGAAGATGTAGACAAGTACAAATGGGCTGACAATGTCACTGAGTGGGCAGGAAGATCATTCACAGAAACTCAGATATTGGCAAGCAACTGAGATATATAGAGGGAGCTGGTCAGGTGCTCAAGGAAATGCTGATGATATTTCTTAGAAAACAAATGACAAAAGAAGACAAGAAGACAACATTGTTAATATAAGATGTGCCATTAATTATCTCCTTTTACCTTTCTCGTGCTTTATAAGTTTGGTTTTGAATTAACAGTTAATTTTGAAATACATATTAATAACATTTGAATGCTTGTGTTGTTAATTTTAGTACACTTTTATTTTTAACATTTTAAACACATTTAATTTCTCTGGGAAAGTAATTTCAGTTGAAGAATTGTTTTCTATCAGGAACAATATATCAATTTCTCTACTCCTTCTTTAAGAATATCATTAGGAACTAATTAATTTTAAACCTGGGGTATTCTTGTATATATTTCTTTTGTCTTTTTAAAATTGTCAATAGAAATATCTTTGCATGTGCACTTGACTTTATGTGAGTAAAGTGTGGATGAAAATCCAATGAAATAATAAATCATATATATATATATATATATATATATATATATATATATATATATATATATATATATATACTGGGTGTAACAGCAAAATTGTCCAATTGTTAGATTAAGCTTTGAACCATTGTGTCTTAAAAATGATTATGACTGTTAATTAGTAACATATATTATGTTACTTGAATTACACAAGGTTTTTATAACACTACTGGATTCTACTTTGAACAATAATAATGTATTTAGGTCGAAGATGAAATGATGATCCCTTTTGCTGTTGTGACCTCCTCATCCAGATTTCCTTTCTACTGTTCCCTGTTTTTTAAACTTATTCACTGTTTTCTTGATAGTTTTTGAATGGACTTTGAAAATGGAATCCTGATTATGAATGTTGGTAGCATTACTGAAGGCCTGAATGGTGTTTTTCCAATGGGACTGACAGAAAATGATTTTAACCTGTTCTTTTTCTAGCTGAATAATTCAAAGGTTTTTTTCAGTGATTCTTACAACAAATAGTGTCAAGATGGCTAAACATCTTATCTGAAAATCTGGAAAAAAGAAACTCAATTAGTTCAGTGATTTCTTAGATATTAAATATTTTGTGGGATGGACAATTATGCTGTTCCATGATTTGGATAATTTGACTGTTATATGTGAGTTTTTTTTCTTTTTATCTCTTTGTGGAGTATACAACTACAGTCTCTCACTCTAGTCTTATTGCTGTGGTTTCTGTATGCTTTTTATGAGGAGGATGTCTCATCTCTACACCCAAATAGGTTTTAATTCAGAATTACGTCTTTAGTTAGATTTGTTAAAATAGAATAGTAAATAAAGTAGTTTTCAACAAAATGTCTGTCTGAGGTATGATCAAAAAGTATTGGGATTGTTGCTATGTTGACAGAGATAAAGTATGCAGAGGGAAGCTGCTTGGTACAAATTGACCTTGAATTTTTGCATGCATATACACTAAGTTATAATGTTCTCACTTGCTTTTGTTGTTTATAGCAGTGCATGGCAGGAAAGTGTGTAGAGTGTGGTTGTCTTACTACACCAGAGAGGATTCATCAATGACCATGGCTTGTACAGCAGGTTTTGGCCAAGCATATATTACCTAGTTTCAACAACCACCATATTCACAAGATCCCACCTCTAGTGATTTTTTCTTCTTTCCAAAAATCTAATCCAACTTGAAAGGAACAAAATTTCAAATCCAAGCGAATGTGATAAGGTAGTTGCTCTATATCCAAAAAAAGGAGTTCCAGGAATGCATCCATCAGTATAAATGATGTATGATAAAGTGCGTGACTTGGGAAGGGGGATTCTTTGAAGAAGATTAAATGCTGAATTGATATGTGTTATAGTATTTTTATAGTGCCAATGCTGATAATTTTTGATCAGCCCTCATATATAGATTTTGTTGAAATAAATTTCTTTTCCTAATGACTTTTTATTGGGGAAACATGTCAAAATAGAAGTTTTCCAAATTGTCTTATACATTTATTGTATGACTATAATTTTCCACAGTATCAACAGGTATCTAGAGGAATTGACTCAGTTTAACATAGTTTCAAACAAGGTAGCAAATATATATAGTGGTGCTGAAAATTTATCTGTCTGACTCACTTGCCAAAATGAATATTCTAATATGTTGTAACTGAAATAATAAATGTCTGAATCTGCCAAATCCATTCAGGAAGTGAGTGATGCTGGGTCTCTTCAGCTTTTTTCAAGCTTTTGTTGCCCTAAGTAACTATTGGTCTTTGGCGATATCTTTTGGTCCTCTGTTCTGTCATGCATTCATGCATATTTGTTAAGTAGTTTACTCATTGTTTTCCTTTGATTCTCTTGCATATCCTGTGAGTGTTGAATTCTCTTAGCGCACTTTCTTCACAGAAATTTTAGCTACCACTTTCTGATTATAAGTGTATGTTTCTTTGTTGTTTCTATTTTCTTTAAGACTTCCTCATTGCTCATATATTCTGTCCATGCTATTCTCAATATTTCTTGGTAGAATATGGCAAACGCATATCAGTACACATGCGAAATAAGGACCCTGAGTTGTGTGTAGAACAGATACAGATTTCTCTGCAACTTTCAAAAGCCTGGTATGTTCTACTTTTGTCAATAAATCAAAAGTAGTGTTGAAGCAAAAGAATTAAATCCTGATTATGTTCAGAATGTATCCAACCAATTTGAATCACCCATGACTTAGCACCCTCTGATCTCCATCTTTTTGAGCCAATGAAAAAGGCACCATTATAGTGGTGAAGAAGAAGGGAAAACTGTTGTAAGGAATTGTTAACATCAGCAACCAGCTGGAATACATGCCCCAATCATAGGTGGAACAGTGCCACTGAAAACAATGGCAACTATGTTGATAAGTAGGGATGTGAAACTGTGATGTATAGCTATATTTTGATCTACAATATGTTTGTTTGTGTTCCTTATTTCTTATTTACACTATTTACATTATTCAGAGTGTTGTCCTTATCTTTTTTGCCATATTCAAAACATTTTGGCTGTGGTAAACCCCAGCCTTCTTCATATGATATACATTGGAATTTCAAACTGAACCCCTTCTTTCATCCATCAGAGTAGATTGTTCTAGTTTCACATGCCATGCCTCTTCCAGATGTCTCAGTATCAGTTATCTCTCTTTAACTTAACTGTCCAAGTTTTTGTTCACCACTGCAATAGCCATTTATTGAACTCACAACTCTTTGGGACAAGTCACTGGATCTAACCAATGCTTTTATCCATTGGGCCATTAGATTCAGAGACTTGACCCAAAGAGTTGTGAGTTCAATACCTGGCTACTGCAGTGGTGAAGCAAAAAGTGGAGACCTGAGTTAAAGGGAGATAACTGAGACATCCAGAAGAGTTATGGTATGTGGAACTAGAACGATCTACACCTAGTTGACAAAATAAAAAGTTCAGTTTGAAATTTCAGTCACCTGAAGAAGGCTGGAGTGTACAATGACCGATACATCATGAATATGGCAAAAAAGATGAGGATAACAGTCTGAAGAATGTAAGTAGTGGAAATAATTACATAATACCTCATAATACTTCAAAATACCTCATCTCAGAAATATCAACAGATATATTATAACAAATTGCACTACTTCTTTGCTCATCTTGTATAATTGCTAGCACACACAATCTTGATTATATCAATATATATTCAAATGTTTAGATGAGTAATCAAATATTGAGGTTCTATATTGTATCAATTAAAATTCAAGTTTGTCGAGATTTGTTCTTGTAGACATGGCTATTTATCTTTATGCTCTATATCCAAATCTTATTATTTTATTATTGTATATCAAATATTCATCTGATAAATTATTGTTTATACTTGGAATCTTGTTTCATTTTCTATGACTATATAATAACCATAGATTTACACATGCTTACATCAATTATAAGGATATATGAATAATATCTGCATATATATATATATATATATATATATATATATATATGGGAGAATATGATATATAAGAACAATGTTAGGCAAATGAATGACAAAGTGAAAAAAAATGCTGTTTAACTTGCTTCGTCCTCTACAAAAATGTCATCTGACTAAAGTTATGCAGTTTTGGACGTGTTGAGATATGAGTGATAGAGGGAGATAAGCAATGGCATAGACTACATGCCTAGTCATATAGCAAAAATAATTTTAAAATTTAGGACTTTAGTGTTCCAATATCTTTGACGTTTCCTGTCATTGCATGATTCTATCTCGCTCACCTCTTCCTATAAATGTATAATTCCATCAACCAAAATATTATTTTAATCTAAGTCCTTCAAGAGAATGAAATGCATTACATACACAAATATATGTGTGTGTGTGTATATATATATATATATATATATATATATATATATATATATATATATATATATATGTATGTATGTATGTATGTATATGTATATTAGGTGTAACAGCAACATTGTCCCATTATTAAATTAAACTTTGAACTGTTGTATCTTAGAAATGATTAAAGATATCTTACTGGAATTCTCCAAGGTTTTTATAACACTATTGGACTCTACTTTGAACAATAAGAATGTATTTAGCTCTAAGTTGAAATGATGATCCCTTTTGCTGTTATAACCTCCTGATCCAAATTTCCACTATACTGTTCCCTCTTTTTTAAACTTATTCACCATTCTCTTGATAGATCTTGGATGGACTTTGAAGGTGGAAGCCAGAGTATGAATGTTGGTACCATTACTGAAGACCTGAATGATCTTTTTACTCTCACCATTGCTCAGTTGGGAAGACATACTAGGTCTGACAGAAAATGATTTTAAGCTGTTCTCTTACTAGCTGAATAACTGAAAGGGTTTTTCAGTCATTCTTATGACAAATGCTATTAAAATGGCTAAACATCTTATCTGAATACCTAGAAAAATGAAGCTCAATAAGTTTAGTGTTTTTTTTAGATATTAAACATTTTATGAGCTGGGCAATTATCCCTTGCAGTTACATGATTTGTACAATTTTGCTGTTACACGTGGTATATATATATATATATATATATATGTTTTTATTGGGACACCATCTCTAGGAAGTTTGACATTCAGCGTTTATCCATGTTGGCCAATGTGTATGCCAGGTTGTACTTCAAAATAGTTCAGTTGTATACAAATTTAAATGTCAGTGTTACACTGACTACATAGGTTGGACCAGTCAGCACCTTGCAATGCAGACTGCACAACATGTGCCTAGTAATATCAAACAGGGTATTATTACTTGTAATACACATCTGATGCAGATGGTACAGGATTCCATGATTGGCCAGCACCTTTTAGATAATCCAGAATAGGCATAGAAACACACAGATTTATGGTCTTTCATTTTGGATAAAACACATTTAACAAAAACATCTGCACACTTTACAGGCAGTAAATTGCACTTTGTGAAGATAGAAAGAGAAATTTAGAAATTTATTTGTACTCTTACTTGAATGGGAGGCTTTTTTTTTAACATTAAATTGTATTTTAGTCATAGTTACTTGTTTCCTCCCAGTCCATTTATACTAAGTCACCTAACATTTTTTGATGAGGTGCTGAACATAATTTATTATACTAATTTTTTTTTCGTTTTTGGTGATTTTATTATGTAGATGTACATATATATATACATATACATATAGTATACATAAATTTTTTTAAAATTTATTTAAATGATTTTACATGAGTTTATTGATATTTTAGTGTTTTGACATTTCTAATATTTTTAACGCCCAACATAAGCTTGAGTAAAACGACCTAAGATGAGTTTTATTTTTCATATAATATTTAAGAAAAACCGATGTATCTTTGAAAATGACTTAACTCGAAATGACTTAAGTCTAGCTATCACTGTATTGTTTAAAATGTTATATGCTTATAGGAAATAGTGTATAATATTGCAGACAGAACATTTGTAGAAATAGAAATCAAGATTGTGCTCTGTATATGAAATAAAAACACATAGTCTGATGATCACATAACACATGAAACTACCATTGAAGTCTTGATTTCTATGTCCACTCTCTTTATATATATAATATATATATATATATATATATATATATATATATATATATATATATATATATATATATATATATATATTGTTGCAGTCTGCATTCAGAAGAGGAAGGTAGTTGGTGTTTGTGTGTTCTTGTTGTTTATTAATTCTGTATCTGTTGGTGAAGGTTTTTTCTTCTGCTGCAATCAATAATATGAAATTACAACTGAGTTAGATATATACACCATTTATTACAATAGTAAATGCATAATATAACTTTGATGATAAGAAATACACTTAACTGAAAGACCTTGTGAATTCATGGTTGAGCAGGTGAAAAGTTGTAGAAATAAAGTTGATAGTGTTCTCATAGGATATTCCTGTGATGTGAAATTTACAAAGAGTAGAGATGTTCATCAGAGTGATGAGACGTTGTGTGGCTTGTGAAATGCCTTCTTGGAATGTCTGACATCAGTTTTTTTTTTATACCTGACGATGAGCTCCCAGACAGAGATTTGGATTTTAGTTGGAAGATGTTTCATTGGTTGGTGTTAGCCAATGAGAATGTTGTGTTTGATGTGGTAGTTTTTAGTGTCTGTTTCTATGCAGAAATCATGGAAGGTAAAAAAGAAGGAGTAGATGATGACAATATACAGTGAGAGTTTTTTTAATGTTTCCTTGTATAATATGGCATTGTCCAGTGACAGAACCCCAGACATTAATATTTCTACCACCATGCTTCACTGTTGGAATGAAGTTCTTTACTTGGTAGACAGTGTTGGCTATTCTCTAAACATGGCAATTTGTATTTCACTCATGTGTACAGAGAATGGACTTCCATAATGCCTCTTGTTTGTTCTCTGGCAAAGTTTAAATGGAGAGCTTTGTTCTTCATTGAAAGCAAATGCTTTCTTCTAGCAACTCTCCAATGAATACCATGTCCATCCATTTTTTATCTTATTGTAGACACATTTATATTTACCCCTGATGCTGCTGGGGAGGTCACCTACTCTCTTGAGGTGATATGTGTGTCAACCTTTACCTGATTTATTATTTTTCTTGTGTTTCTTAGTGATAGTTTTGATGGGCATTGTAGCAAAAAAGTTTTAAACATTTTGTTTCTTTACTAGCAAGCAATGCTCACAATCAGTTTCCTCTTAAACATTGTACTACCATCAATAGATGTAGCCTATTCGACACAGCAATAAACCTTTCTGCCTGTCACCTTGTTCTCCCCTTTTTTATGCATCATTTTCATATGAGCAAAGATAATCTTGCAAGCGAGTATCCAACTCCAGGTTCTATCTTTTTTTAAATATGTAACACAGGAAGCTGACATTTCTTTCCTCTTTGGACAGTTTACATGTGAGGTGCATTTGAATCATTTTTTGTGCTGGAGGTAAATCCTCTCGTGTTGCAAAAAATGCATGCAATCCTGGGACTCTGTACCTTCTGTGGTAGTTCACTACAGGCATCCACTTCTAGGCAGAGTTGTGGTAATGTTGAATGTCCTCCATTTGTAAATTATTTGCCTTACAGTAGATGGAAGGAACTGCAACCATTTTGATATGGTCTTATAGCTTTCCTCGAGAATGATGAAAAGTGAGTACCTTCTTTCTGGTGTCCTTATATATCTCCTTTCCTCTCAACACTGTTAGGTTTTACCTTGGTATTACATTGTTAACTAATTTCCCCTCTCTTTTAACCTGTGTTGACTACCAATTGAATAAGTGTCTCATTTCTTTGTTCAAATTTAATTGAATAATTAAGCACCCAAACATGTTTCAGCTGAATTTATTACCGACTTGACTTCACCAATACAATTCGTGTGTTCACATACTTTTATAGTGGTTAGAAGGAACTGAGATTCATCTGATATGGTCTTATAGTTTTCCTCAAGACAGATGAAAAGTGAGTACCTTCTTCCTGATATCCTCAAATATCTTTCTTCTTGGCATTGTTTATCTGTGTGGTTATACCTTGGCATTACAGTAGATTAACTGTTCTCCCTCTCTTTTAACCTGCATTACCCATCCAACTTTACTATTTCATTGGTCAGCTTAAATTGATTAATTAAGCACCCAAATGTGTTTCAGCTGTATTGCTGTCATATATGGTCTGGTGCCCTCGCTGTACATTTTGAGGTCCTCGACAAAATACAGAGACGAATATGCAATGTGATAGGTCCTGATCTGGCATCTAGTCTACAGTTGCTTTCTCACAGACATACCATGGCTTCTCCCTGTCTCTTCTACAAGTATTTTCATGGCAACTGTTCCAGCTACTTTCACTGTTTCCCAGACTGCATGAATTTAAGTGAGCTACTAGGCTGGCATCTAAGTCCCACCATGTCATTGTCAAAAAGGTTAAATGTAACCATCTCTTCTACTCAAACAGCTTCTTCTCTTGCACTTCCCATCTGTGGAACTCTTCCTCTTGCTTGCTTCCCTGATAACTATAATCTTCAAATATTCAAGTGTAATGTCAATCGACATCTGATACCTTGATCTTGTTTCCCATCCTTCTCTGTATCCTTTCCACAAATGCACCTCCTTACTCTTGTTCACAATGCTCTGTAGCCCCTTACATGCTAGTGGCACTCCTGCCTTGCTTGGGGTGAATTGCTTAAAAAAAAATTGATTAATATGTGGTGTGTGTGAGGTCGGAGGCCACATACTTTTGCACATATCAGTTTTTCACAATTTGGAAAGTTTGCTTCTCAAACTGATATTTGGATACATATTAAATGGGCTTCTTTTAATTTATTTTCATTATAACAATGACAATGTCAGGAGAGTCTACAAATGACACAAATGATGTTATAAGCAAATTTTTGGTGGTCTCTTGCTCAACTCCACCCCACACATTATAATCAAGGAGTTGCAGTCTGGGTAGTTAGATGGCCAGATGTAAATGATGAAGTGGTTGTAATAATTGTCTGAGAGCCGTAACTGGGTTCTCTTGCTTTTGTGGCATGGTGCAAAGTCCTCTTGTCAGACATAGTATCTTCCAGCAGCCACCCTCTTGACCAAGGTCAGCTCTACCTCTTCAAGGCACTTGATATAAGCTGTGATCCTCACCAACAAATTTGGGAATTCTTTTCTTATCAGAATGATTATAGAGAGTTTTCTGAGCTTCATAATCACCATTAGACTCCTTCAACACTTACTAAATCCCCTGCACTGTCCTCAGATTGACACCCAAACACTCTGGCGCTGCAAGTATGAATGCTAAGCAGTACAGCATGCTGTTTCCAAATTTCTGGCAGAAAATTGCATCATGGTTCTCTTTTTCTCACAGATGGTGTCCAACTGACCCTACTATATGTAGAAGTAAAATGACTTACCTGCTAACATGGCTGTCTTCTTGTATCTCCTTGTAAAGGCAAGCCAGCTAATTCTACCTCATTTATAGGAGAGTACCTAATGCAGCAGGTGGGTTAGTCCCCTTTGCTGGAATGGACCTACCCAACACATTTGCATGAATGGACTCTATTCAACCATATATATTCGTCCTGGGTAAGATGCTAAACTACGTCTAGCAGCAAGGTCTCTGATCAGGAGGTTTTGAGGAGCATGGAACCACCTTTTAATAGCTGGTGTTCCCAGGTCCACCATGATCCTCGGTGGTAGCACCTGTTAGGGTCCCAGCTATGGACAAATAGTTAACTATTACCAGTAATACTTTTTTGAAGAAAATTATTACCAGCAATACAATTTTGAAGGAAATATATTACCAGAAACAGATTTTTGACAAAACAAAATATTACCAGCAATAAAAATTTTTGTCAGCATTAAATAACTCATTGAGGTTGATATATCGTAAAACAAAATAAACCAAACCAATCTAAACCAAAGAATACGTATTCTATTCATGCGAATCTATCCTAAAAATGTCAGCATTAAATGACCCATTGAGGTTGATATACCATAAAACAAAATAAACCAAACCAATATATATTCTATTCATACGAATCTATCATAAAAATGTTGTTGGCATTAAATAACCCATTGAGGTTGATATACCATAGAACAAAATAAACCAAATCAATCACCCATATATATCTCTGTTAAATGACTCAGGGCTAGAAGGCAGCTTCAAGTGACTACACCAGTTTACTTGTGTGCCAGACCACTTGCAAGCTAACCAATATTCAACACTATACTGTGCAGTTGACAAAACCAAAAACAAATAATGTGCATGTGCAAAATTAAAAATATAAAATGTTGACAATTTACACATCGCAGCCTGTATGTATAATATTACCAAAATGCACAAAAAATCTGTGCATTTGACATGTTGGCAGCTTTCACCTGTTGTTATTTCCTGGTGCCATTGGTAAGAAGATCTCATAAGATTACTTTTATTGTAAATGTTGTGTTTTGCTCTAAGAAAAACGTATGTATTTCAGAATCCCAACCATCAAAACATGCACTAAGAAAACAAAATTTCTGTTGAAACTGAGGTGAAAGCAGTGTACTGAAAAAAAAAAAACATTATTGTATTTCTGAGTGCATTTCAGACTGACAATCAGGATAATTCCAGTCAAGAATGCCAGAAAGAAGGCACCATGAATTGACTGAAAAATAGCAGGGAAGTTGAACTCTGACCTTTAATGACACACATAGGCATAAACACCTGGGGGCATCAAAAATTAGTGAAAGATTCCAAACTTCCATTTGTTTAGAAAACGCAGTCGGATATGTCAGTCATGTATATTATGAATTCTCTGTACTTTTAGCTACTATGTGAGATTGGATTTTAGATTCATGCCTAAAGGTCACTTGTATCCTGACCCACAAGCTGTCAAAGTTTAAAGGACATATAACATAAGTGAATACACCTGATAAATTATTTAATCAATAAGCCAGTAATTTCTGTTTGAATTTCTGAGATGGGGAGTTATCATTATTTACACTATTTATATTTGGATTATTATCTTCATCTTTGTTGTTGTTATCAAAACATTTTGGTCAGATGACACAATAGCTGAAACACTATAATATCAACAACAAATATCAGGGCAATACATTTTTAGAGTACTCCAAAAATTTCTCAATCTAGTCAGTGACAAAAAAATATGCCTTTTTAAAAAAAATATCTTGTAGAATATTAAATCAGATACAATTTTTTTATAGTAAAGTAAATAGTGAAGAAGGACTCTGTTACTTAAATAGAATCCCATTGTCATATGTGGTGCACCTCAGATCATATCAGAATAGTCTTTGCATTTAGTGTCATTCAAATACAAGAGTTTACCTGAGGGATCAACTTCTAGCCAATAATAGAGGTCTGTGATTTACCCAATGTCAATAGTGATCCAAAGGTGGACATGTGATTGAACCAGCAGTGCCAGAAATATGAACATGGAAAGAACTGCACGACAGGTAGATATATAAGCACCCACCCCAGAGAGGGAATTTTCTGCCTGAGATTACACATGGAAATTAAGAGTTCACATTTGGATGAGGTCCCCAGACTCACATACACACAACTTGATGGTAACTGACAAAATCTGGACTTGAATAAAATATAATGTTGCATATGTGAGATATAGTTCCATCGTTTCATTAGTAACATACAATAATTACGTTACAACATCACCTTTTGACAAGTTCACTACAATCTTAACTTGTTCAAGGCTAGGGTTTGCCATTATCTTCCACTCCTATCTACAGAAATTACCTCCTAATGTAACCCTCTACCTGGAGTGGCTCCCAGGCCTTGTAAAGGGTGAACCTTACTTTAAAAAAAATATTAAAAAAAAAGGCTATGAAATACACAAGATGGTATCCATAAGGTTATAATTTCATCAGATTGAAATAATTTACCTTGGATTTTTCAATACTGCAGGAAAAAGTGTTTATAATTTATTTAGGAGATAACTTTTTTAGAAAAGTATTGTATGTTATAAACTAAGAAAATAGGATTTATCAATAATTCCTGACATTAAAATTATGTTGTCGTAATGCCTTTTTAATCTCATTCTAAAAATACATTTCTTTTCAAAAATTAAATTCAAATTATTCTCCTATTAAATCAATTGTCAGGCTACAATACTAGATCTTTGATGACATTCCCTCGGGTTCACCACCAGGGTGTTTTGAGTAGGCGGGAGAGCAGCTTTTAAGTTAGGGGAGTGACATGTAAGAATTTGCACTCTAAAATTTGTTCATTTCTTTTCACATAGGTGAGGGCAGGGATAAATGATTTTCAAGGGTAGACAGTTGACATGCCTGCACATGAGTAATAGTGGGAAAGTGAAAGTGAACACAAATTACTTGATCTAGAATTTGAACTTTTTTTTTTGCCAGTTCAATTTTGAATGTTATTAACTTTTGAACCAATTCCATGTCTCCATATTTATTTCAAGGAATTTCATTCTCTTTAATACCATGAACATGCTCATAGTGTAATGGTTATCAGTATGGAAAGTAGAATAAGCAAGCAGAGTTAATATTTCAACTTAGTCTATTGCATTCGCTTTTGTACAAAATTCTTTGGATAAGCCATGAATTTATCAGGTTTTCTCTCATCTATGGGTTAAATAACAGGGAAGAATGTTTTAGGTAGCACCCGATAAGTGAGAAAATAGCAAATTCAAAAACCATGTAGAAGCTAATGGAAAAATATACCACTGTCTTTCCCAGTAAGCCATGGCAGTTCCTAGATAAGAAAGAAAAGGAATCTGTGGGGGACCATGATTGTTTATGTCTTGAAGAGCTAAGGCATTTAAAAAAAAGATTATGATTAGTTTTTATTGACAAAAATTAAAACATCTCACTAGGGCTGGATTTAATCCTGGGTTCTTTTTGCTGTAAAACAGGAAACACATCAGAAGTAAAATTTTTAATGCTTTTGAAACTCATCTAATTTATGTTATTAGCAACTTCATGATATTCTTCATCAGAACTTTACATCTAACAAAAACGTATCTAGAATGAAGAGCTTGTACTAGAGCGGGTGGAGCCCAAATACTCTAAATTGGTTCAAGTTAGTTCAAAGGAACTCTGAAAATAAAAAATCTCCTGTGGTCTTATATCTTTTTTTTTTTTTTTTTTAGTTTTATCAGGGGCCCACGATTAGAGGGTCATTGTGGGGCCCCTCTTGTTTTCAGGACCCTGGGCTGCAGCCCATACTAGCTTTATGTAAATCCAGCACTGCTGCTCACACATGCTTATCTCTTTGAACCATTTTTCATTGTGCACTAAATAACCTCAGTATTTATTTGTGTTGACATGGGAGGGGAACATGACACTTTGTTGGTTTAATATGAGGGTTCACATTTGTACATGTTGCCAAGGACAACAACTGTCTATCACCCTGCATCTATCCAACTCTCTCCTTTTTATCAATGGGGAAGATGCTGCAACAGAGATATAATCTCCAGGACTCATTTATGTTGCTTTTGCCTGAAGACAAGAATACAGCACCACAAGACAACAAGAACATAGCTAAGTGGAAGACATACTTCAGTAATTCCAGCTTGAACTTCTTTGTAATAATGGTTATTAAGAAACATACTGAAACGTAAGTGAATATATGTAAATAAAAGTATCAACCAAAAATGCTAAAATACTGGTTGAAAAAATGGCAGAAATTTGCAGAAAATTTGTAAGTTTCCTCACATCGATAAAGAAATTTTAAAAGAAATAAGCCAGAAGTCACAGGTGCACACAGGATTCTTTAATATTTTCAAAGACGTCTTGCAGCAATTTACCAATATAGATAAGTATATAAATTATTTTCAGATAGCGTGCATCTGTAAAGGAACAAAATGAATAAAAAGACAAGAGGAAAAACTATTCTTAGCCGACATGTTTCATCCTCTGAGAGACTTTATCAAGGAAAATATAGAATTTATTTTGTTGCATGTGTTTATATACAAGAGCAATGATGTCACTGGTTTATCAAGGCTTTTAAATTTGAGAAATTTAATGAATATTCATCAGGTGGTTGAAAGCTCAGTCAAAACATGAAGTATATAAATTGTCATAATTCAAAACCTGGTATAAAGAAAGTAAATGAGTAATATTTAAGAAGTTTTTTTTTTAATAAGTAAATATTCTTTATATTGTAATCAGAGATATACTTCTGAAAAACATGCTTTATAGTTTTACACACACACACAGACACACATGCACATATACACACATGCACATTGACCCAAGTGAAAATGACTCTTTTGATATCTATAATATATTCATACAAATCTATATCATAAAAATGTAGAATTTATTGTGTATATGAAGTAATTAGAGAAACTGGTTCTAATTAAAATCTATCTTTAATTAGCGAAACAAGCCTCATCATGAGTTTATGATTTTATTAGAATCTAATGTACTTAATTAAGTGATAAAAATAGCAAAGATGAAAAAAAAAATCTTAAAATCATTTTACAATTTTATTTAACTTGGATATTTTTTATTTTTATTTTCTTAATGGAAAATGAAAAAGTGGTGAACTGTTATGTAATATCATTCCTCCTATATGGCAGTGAATGCTGGACAATATCATCACAGATAAAGAGGAGACTTGAGGCAAAGGAGATGCAATTCCACAGAATGGTAATGGTAATTTTAGTCAGTTCCTTCTGAGAATACCATGGATAGAGCATGTGAGTAAGAAGGAAGATTTAATGAAAATGGAAATGAAAAGGACACTTTTGCTTAGAATCCGAAAGAGGAAGTTGAAATTTATAGGGCATAATGAGAAAAGAGGGTTTGGAGAAGTTGACACACATAGGACATATAAAAGGGTAAAAGGGAAACAATGCATAACCTACCTAATAATCTTGTGTAAGTAAATGGATGGCAGAACATGAACTGGGAGAGATAGTAAAGACACAAGTATTGATTAGAGCTACGAAGGATAGGAAGTTGTGGAGAGCCTAATTACCCACGTGATGAAGTGATATGGTAACTGAAAGAAAAAAAATTAGAAAGCACTTCCAGCAGTATTATTTTAAAACCAAGAGGTCACCGACAGGATTTTAGTGCAAAATAATAGTCAAAATATACAAATAATTTTTTTTTCAACTGTCTATATATTAAATACGCTTAGTGTAGGTATGGTGTGCATTACACTTGATATCACAGTACACAGATATTGAGAGGGAAACAGAAAGTGAGAGGGATATAGAGAATAAAAAGAAAGAGGGATGTAGAAAGAAAGAGAGTGTGACACATATTGTAGGGGACACATCTTAGATAAAGACAGTTGTTTGTAGTGAAGGGTTAAATCATGTTCTATGACCTAACGATCTATTTAAGGACATTTCAGTATTTTTGAGAGAGACTGTCATTTTTCTTATCTGATCTTCTTGTGCACCATTAAAAAATAATAGTAATTTATTTATTAGCAAATTTAAGTAAATTTATATCGTAAATAATTTACACGGGTCCGGCAAGTTAGCATAAGTGTATGAACTTAGGTTCCAAAAGAATCAAAATTACCTCAGTCAATTCTTTTAATGTCCATAGAGAAATAATCATCATACGTGATAATCCTCAAGAAATTCAAGCAGCCGTCTGTGTGCATTTGTAAATAAATGTGGACACATGTTGTTTTTAGTATATAAACATGTTTTTAATATTCCCAAACAAACGTACATTTGAACACTAAATTACTTTCTATCACACACCTGTTCGTTTTTTAACATTGTAAACATGTGGCGGGAGGTGGAGGGAACTTCTTGTCATCGTAAGTAAAACTCGAAGTATATTTCTATGGAATCGGTGACGGTAGAAGTGCTTGTAGCTTGTTAGATGTCTGTTTGCTGAATGCTGTGGGTGGGAGGTAGAAGATTCAGGGGGTAATTTGGCCTGACCTCACCTCAGCCACGTGTCTCGTCATGTTTGCTTCGTTACGATATCACTCACTTTTTCCTGCGTTGGACACACACCATTGCTCGTTTTTTATCGGACCCCACCTATTTTCTTTCGACACCCACCATCCCAAACATCTCCTCCAGTACCAATTCTTCTGGTAATGGGCAGTACTAGTATCGTTTTTTACTACTAATACTACTTCTACAACTTCGAAGACGTTGACGCTGATTCTGTCCTAGTAGTTTCTACTGTTGCTGCTTGTTGTCATTGTTGTTCGTGCCATCACCTCTGCCGAGATACCAAAAAAAAAAACAAAAAAAAAAAACCGCTGCCATCCGACATCGACGCGAGCAGCCTTTCCCGTTCGTTGCCATATTGGAACGTGGTATTATCATCTTAAAACATCAGAAACACCCTGTCATCGTTAACCACTTTGTCATCGTCTTTCGTTTGTTGTTGTTGTATCGTCAACCCAGAGCACACTCTTCCGCTGTAACTTTTTTCCCCCCAATTTTCTTTCGTCTTCATCTTTAGTTTTCTTTTCCCTCCTCTTCACTACCCACCCAAACACACCCGTATATATCTTTCTACTCCACCTCTTTTCTTTTTATCTCTTCTTTCTCCTCCTCCTCCTTTTCCTCTTCTCTTGTGGCGGTGGTATATATTGGCATCGGCTTGAAGTTGGTTGTTACTTGTTGTAGTAGTTGTTGTTGTAGCAGTCCTCCCAGTAGTGGCTGTGTCAGGGAGTAGCACGCTTATTCCCTTTCTGTCTCGGCCCACTTGCCTATGTGTGCAAGGCACATGAGCAGGCACAGCCGCCAACGTCGTTCGGGTTGTTGTACCGTGTCCAGATATCCATCAAAGACAGGCCGTATGTTTCGAATGATATTATACCAACTCTTCCCGCCTCTGAGAAAGCATTTACTCTTTGCACGGGAAAAACGTAAGTAAAATGCTTGGATGGTTCGGGGTGGATTGTGTAGATATTGGGCCAGGTGGAATATTGGGCGGAGGGTAGTGCTGACAACGAACGATACAGCAAGGCACAGAAGTTGAGGGTGGGGGTTTGTGACGAGAGGAGGTGTGGTGAAGCAAGCAAGAAAGAAAAAGAAAACAAACTCAATGAACGTGATATATTTAAAAATGAGGTAATTAAAGTTTTGCAAAAAAAAAAAAAAAATGAAAAGGTAAGCTATTGAATTTCAAAACAGTTTTTTAAAAATACAAATAATAATAAAGCCCAAAAAATAGAAAAACAGAAAAATGTGCTTAGGTTTAAAAAAGCATAACTAAATATACAGATTGCTATTTAAAAAATAATAATGACAAGTGTGCAATCATATATTTACATAATTTTATATTCTCTTACCTGTATGCTGCTAAATAAAAATTATTTCAATAAATTGGATAATTTGTATACACTCGGATACCTGCTTGCACCAATTTAAATACATATGCACAAATAAAATCTTACCACCCACACATTTTGTGACAAGCATATAAAACATGTATTGATGCATATTGCTTACAAATTTTACTACACCAAAATATCTTCTTTTTTTATTAAATAAAAAATACGAGGATGAAACATGAAGATTTCATTTGTTGCTATTATTTGCAATGTCAGATACCTGCAAACAATAACATTTTCCCTCTGTAGTACTGGGTACAGGCATGCTTCAATATACATATCTGCAAAAATAAATATTTCCATTCAGTTGTTTTTATAAGTTCTTGCTTTTGGAATATCAATGCTGATTTTTTTTCAACTGAAAAGAAAAACAATGAATCAATTTCTCCTGTTGCTTTGTAGAAAATGCAACAGACAATATAACATCAGTCATTTTCATCAGGAGATGAGAATCTATTTTTTTTTTTTTGTTCTTTTTTTCCAAATTCATTTTTGGTTGAAATGTTTACTGTTGATTTTCAATTGTTTGCAACCTTCCCAAATAAAAAAAAAAAAAAAAAAAATTTAAAAAAATGAAAATGTGATTAATAATGCATTATTAAGAAAAATGTTTTTTGTTTATACTAGCATTTCAATTCATGTATTTATTTTACTCTCTGGTTCTTGTCACAGTGCAGAGATAAATTTTACCAAGTTTACAAATGCATCAAAAAGTAGTAAACTATACACTTTGAATGTATGTAACTAAAAATGCAGATGATTTTTACAACAAAGTGTTGAAAAGTTCTCAACCGGACACACTTCCCAAAATCTGATCAAATAGAATTTATTTATTTATTTAGAATTCTTCCTTTGCCGGGCCGAGAACTTTTCAGCACCACCTCGTATGGATGCATGATCAGATATGATGTCTCTATTTTCTTCCTGCCTATATTAGTGAGTTGCTTTTGTTCGTCTTAGTGTAATTACATCTGAGTTTATTTTTGTAGTCCAAAAGACAGCATTTTTACCTACCTATATACCTACTTATCCCTCAATCTGTCAGCTTGTATCTATCTTATTTATTCACACACACACACACACACATACACACTCAAATATCAAGACAAATCATCAACAGTCTGAAATTTATCACTCTACAAACATGTATCTATTTTGTGTGCATAGACATGTGACTGCATTGTGCTGTGTATGTTAGCCATATAATGTTTTGTTTATGTATATAATATATATTCAGTAGGTTGCTGAATGATGGCTTGCAAGCTTAACTTACAGGACATTGGTAGTGATTTCACTCACAGTGAGATGCCTGATGTTTGTGAACTTGTCTTGGGCAAAAACATAAACAAGAGATGTGGGGAGAGAGAAATACATGACAATATGATATATACATATATATATATATATATATATATATATATATATATATATATATATATATACACACACAGAAAAACACATGCACACTGAAAAGTTCTTATCCTGACCAACTTCCTTAAATTGGAATGACCAAACATCAGATTCTTTAGGGTGGCGGGGATCTTTTCTTGGTCAGTTTGAGAACTTTCCAGCCCTCCCACTAACACCACCACTATGTGTGTGTGTGTGCGCTCATGAATATATTTTTAGATATATAAATTTGTACATATATATATATATATATCTGTGCAAGAATGCATGTGTACATATTTGATATATAAAATATGCACATATGCATTCTTATGTGTAAGAATTTAGATATAAATAAAAATATCTGTAAAAAGACAGTCTTTTATTTTTATTCATGGATTATTGTAAATATATACATATATATATATATAAATAACGATCTATACATTTTTATATACTAAGAATAATTTTGGAGGAATACCTCACACACAAAAAACTTTTTCCACTTAGTTATATATCTTTCCTCCAAAATATATATATATATATATATATATATATATATATATATTTAGTTGTATGGATATGAGTTTGTGACTCGGGGTTTCATGCTTTTGTGATCATCAATTTGTCTGATGATCAGAAAAGTGTGAAACCCAGGGTCACAAACTAATATCCATACATCTGAATATGTTAGCTCTATCACTGATATTGAGCACTTTCCAACAAGTATCTTGCAATATATATATATATATATATATATATATATGCCCGTGTGTTTGTAGCTAACTCCTTTGATCTTTCTCTGTGTACAGAGATACACTGCAATTCTGTGATAGAAAAACATTAAACCCATGTCATGGTCTCTTTTTTTACCTTTCTTTAGCCCTGAAAAAAATCCAGAATTTTGTTTTAAAGTCAAACCAAGTTTGTCATGATCTCTTTCACATGTCCCAATATATCTTGTTTTGCCACCAAAACAAACAAGAACCTGTGAACATTTTCAATCAAAATAAAAGATATGTTATTCATTTTTGAAATAGATAAACACTCCACGAAACTGCTTAAAAGCTTTGACAGTAGATTGGCAGCTCATCAACAAAACAATTAAATGAGAAAGTTTGGTATATTGTTTTTTTTAGCTTTAATGAAAATATCACATTAAATATTTGTACCTTATTTTTTGTTTGTTTGCGTCTCTTAATTATCATATAATGCCACCAATTTTGCCTTCTTCACTCATTTACATATCAGATTATATCTTTTAATTTTGTTTAATTTAGGAATTATTATAAAAAATAGTTGTCTTTAATATCCATTTCATTATAGGGAACAGTGGACATTTTATTTGCCTATCTGTACCCTATTTATATATAAAGAGCAAGTGCACAGATATGCATAAAAGTACAAACAATATATATATATATATATAAATACGTAATGAAAAACAAATCACTTTAATGTACCATTACGATAATTTATTTCAACCAAATCCTTTTTTAAGGATTCAGGATCATCAGGTAAATCTTCCAACAACGAATTTTTTTTTTTTTTTTTTTTTTTCTCAATTCATTGTTGGAAGATTTACCTGATGATCCTGAATCCTTAAAAAAGGATTTAGGTGAAATAAATTATCGTAAAGGTACATTAAAGTGATTTGTTTTTCATTACATATTAGCTCTGTCCTAACATTGAGCTCTCAGGATTTCATCCTCTTTGGATTTACCAATTCGGTTTACCAAGTTCCTTATAACTTAATTATATATATATATATATATATATATATATATATATATATATATATATATATATATATTTCAATTAAAAGGTGCAATTATGATTTATAAATTCATGAATCATTCACACAAAAAACAAATAAACTCTATATTTGTTTTTTGTGTGAATAATTCATGAATATATATATGTATATATATATATATATATATATATATATATACATGCATACATACATGTATAGGTATGTGTGTGCATTTGTATATGAGGATATGTGAATATTTGTGTGTACATGTTTTATATTTGAAAATATATATAAGATGTTTATATATGTTTTTAAAGTATATTTATATTTTTATATTTGAATGTATATAAGAATATAATGTATATATATATATTTGAATGTATATAAGTGCGTACATTATTTTTTTAAATTGTATATATTACGTTTTTTTTGTTTTGTTTTTTTTTTTTTTGGTTGTAAATAAATAGACTGGTCCATAACAATACAGTATAAATATTGATATTTAAATTTTACAACAATCACTTTTCAATCAGCACCTGACGAATTTATTATTAGTATCAATTTTAGATCTGTTGTTATATACTGAGCATTGTTTAATTACCATCAGCACTCAATGTGTGATACGAATATGATTTAGTTTAATGTATCAAAAGGCCACAATAATACAATAATGGTACATTTAGTTATAATCAAACTTGTTGCTATTACAAATATTAAGACTAGCTTCCTTATTGCTGAACAGTGGGATATATATGTGTAATATATATAAATATACACACACACACACACACTCGTGCAAACATACAAGCCAACATTTATAAACATAAAAATTTTTCAAAATTGTAAGAAAATGTTTAACTGAAGACATTCTGTTATTTAAAATACATACATGCATAAATAATTGATCAAATTAAAATAAAATGATCAATAACAATTACCCACATAAATATATAAACAAATAAGAAAATAAACTTCAACCACATTAACAACATTTACTGGCATTTGTTTAATAGGCTTTAAATTTCATCATTTCTCATCCTCTGTAGTTTAACTCTGCTTATACAGTTTGCTTTAAGTATATTTTAGAGAATTCTTAAATTTAAAATTAAATGATATTCTGTTTCAAAATAAAATCCTCTCATATACCACCATAAAGTCTCTCAGGTGATGAAACACATTAGCAAAGAAAAGTTTTCCTTTTGTCTTTGTTCATATATATATATATATATATATATATATACATACACCCACACCCAGTGTTCCTATATATATATATATATATATATATATATATATATATATATATATATATAAAAAGAGAGAGAGACACCTGGCCTGGAAATTGTGTTCAATCATGAAACAGGCTGTCACTGCTTGGTCTTGACCACAATGTCTATTTTTATATTTGAATACACTCTATCCCTAATATTGAGCACTTTTACCCAGAATTATAGCATACCTTAAAACTATATTTTTATCAGATATATACATACACACACACACACACTCTGTAGGTTTATTAGACATATAACTTACAAAGGTATTTGGTAGATTACCATGTACTGCATCTTATCTAAGCTACATAGCTGTCCATTTTGAGCTTTGGTACATTGCTCCTGTTCGTAATACCAATGCATTGGCTGCAATGTAATAATTGCTTTGCATTGCATTTTGTTTCAAAATTGTCTTATATGCTTGCAACTAGCAATTTAAACTAAGATCTGATGAGAAATAAAACAATACATAGTGACCATAAAATAATGATTAAAAAAGTTATTTCACATATGAAATATTTTTAACATGATCTCCTTCTTTGTAAGTACACTTAATTCAGTAGTGAATATCAATCACATTGAACAAACATTGTACAGTGAAATTTTCAGATCCAAATTTTACTCATAATAATAAGATATTGAACTTAATAATGTAACCTTAAGCACATATATATGTGTGTGTGTGTGTGTGTGTGTGTGAAAATATATAGAAAATAGGAAAGAACTTGTTAGGTAAGTAATCCAAAGTTCTTTAGTATTTTTGTTATTATTTTTAAAAAAACAGTGCTCGATATATATATATATATGTGTGTGTGAACACATATTTTTAATATTTTAAGAGTTTCCTTGTTATTTATTTATTTTCATTGTTATGTTTATTTTTCTGTTTAACTTGGAACATCTTCTGTCAGAATTTCTGGGGTGAGGAATTATCATTATTTACATTACTTTCATGCAGACTGTTGTCCTTATCTTTGTTGTTGTTATCACTTATAACAACAAAAATGAGGACAGTAGTCCACATGTAAATTGGGACAACTTATATATTTTTTGTATATCTTGATTTTGTTTCTTTTTTCTCAAATTGGTTTTATATTTTATAAAACTACACACACACACACACACACACACATATATATATATATATATATATAATATAATAATATTTTTTGTTTAAAAATATGATTCCTTACCCCGGATTATGCACCCAACGTGTTCTTTTCTATTTTCTGCATACCTGCACAAGGATATATATATATATATATATATATATATATATATATATATATATAATCTTCGTTGAAGGAACTCGTTGCTGAGCATTGGGGTGCTTGTCAACATTTCTTTCTGTGTGAAATTAGTCCTATGTTGGATCTGAAGAGATGTCGTCTGCAGCCACAGCATGGTAGGGTAGGAGGATTCAGAGGATGGAGAGCTCTGGCTTTTCTTTGGGCTCTCCTCGTCTCTTCTATTTGTCTTCTGGTGTTTCCAAAGGATGTTGTTTTTTTCATGGACTGCTATTCTCCTATTGGTTATGTATGAGGAGATGCTTAAAAGTTGTTGGCCTGATTTGCGTCCCAAAATCCAAATACCCAAACATCAAATTTTGAGGAGTAATCTTTTCTTGGTAAGGCTGAGAAATGTCCAGTACTCCATTGTATATATGTGAGAAAGATACACTGAGATATGACAGATAAAATATAGATATATAAAGATTATGGCACACAGAATAGATACACTTAGATATCTGATAAACATGTCCTATATACCAATTTATCAAATATTTACACCATTTGTGGTTTAATCTTTTGTTATTAAAATCTATCAACCCTAATTTGGCACTTTGTTTTCTTTCATTCCCTTATTGTCTCATTGTTATTATGGCTACCTGTTTATCAACATTAATCTTTTCAAATCTACATATTTATCTATTCCAGCCTGTTTTTGATTATTGGTTTACCTGTGCGCTGATATCGGTCTGTTTACATCTATCTGAAGATGTTCTCACCTATCCAACTCTTTGTTTGCATCTTTCTCAAATTGTTTTCTAGCTCAGCTAGTTTGCATCTATCTATCTATCTATCATTATTTACAGCTCACAGTTTCTCACATTATGTTCATATCTATCCCAGTCAATTCATATCTATCTATCTATTTCATTCTCTTCATACGTATCTATTTCTTTTAATATCTGTTAATATCTATCTGTTCACATCTATTTATATCTAAGGCTATTCATGTCTTTCTCTAACTCTGTAAATTGTCTCACATCTATTTATATCTACCTGTCTGTTTATATTTAAGGCTATTCATGTATCTATCTGTCTGTCTAATGAGTATGCATGAATGACTGGAAGAACAAGGCTAGAAAAAAAGGTCAAAGGTTACTTAGAGCAACAAAAAAGTGGAAATTGTAAGGAACCTTGATTGACCAAGTCCTGAAAGGACATCGAACGTAGAAGACTGTTCTCTCTAAGGCAGCTCACATCTATTTTTAACTCCCTCAGTTTGTTTATATCTAAGGCTATTCTTGTCACTCTCTTTCTCTCATTATCTATCTGCCTCATCCTATTTATATTCTTTCTCCGTTAATTGATCTACTTTTGCATCTCTTTTATTTTTCAAAATCTTTTTGCATGTGTCGATGAATATACATGTGAATGTAAATAAAGTTTGTGTTTCTGACATGACATGCATGTAACATAAAGGGTATCTCTATACAGAACACTTGTTACTATGCTAGTATCACAAACCATTCTCACTCTAGTCAATTCCAAACTATATATTTACACACATATATATATATTATATATATATATACACACACACACACACACATATATTAATGTATATTTTGGCAGATTTAATTAATTTTTTATTTAGTTTTTCCAGCATCCTTACATTTTTTTTCATTTTGTATATATATATATATATATATATATATATATTAAAGAAATGGGTGAAAGTGCTTGGGACAATATGGACAATTTTTGCACTCCTATCAAATGTAAAAATGTAAGAACACTGGTAAAACTAAATAAAAAATGAATTAAATTTTCCTTGTCTGCCATCTTTAAAAATAGATTTTCAAAAAAAAGATTACTGCCCAAATATACATCAAAATATATATATATATATATATAGTACAGGTAATAAATCCATTGGTATATAATCAAAGTGGAACCTATTTATATAAAATATCAACACTGATCACCAAAAGGGCTCAATGTATTTTTTATAACATGGCATACAAATTACACAACAAAGTCCCAAATATATATATGTATACATGTATGATTGAATAAATTATAAACATTATATCTGCTTATTTTTATCATAATCCTTTCATATTTACAAATATTTTTTGTATATTACAATTAACTAAGGCAAGAAATGGAATTGTAATATATATAAAATATTTGTAAATATGAAAGGATTATGATAAAATTAAGCAAACATAATGTTTGTTATTTATTCTGTCAGACATGACTAAAAGAGTATTTGCTGCCTCAATACACAAATATACATGTGTGTGTATATATATATATATATATATATATATATATATATATATATAAAATGTGTGCCTGTGTGTGTATGTGTTTTATTGAAGATGACCAACAAGGAATAACTACACCCAAGCCCATGACATTAGTATGTGCCACTCCTTCGATTCTACAGTCAAATTTAGCTGGAAACGCCAATTCTTGTTTGATCACCAAAGTTAAGTTGCATTGAGCTTAGTCAGTATTTAGATGGGGGATCAATTCGGAACACTGTTTACTTTAAGCAACTTCCTACAATCCAAAATATGTTTCAGATCTAAATAACCCACAAAGGGTTGATAAGCTGTAAAAAAGAAAAGCAGAAAACAAAAAATAAATCAACTTTAGGTCACCCTTCTTTAACTTTTACATGGAACACTTTTAAAATGTTAGCTGAACCAGTCAAACTACAAATCTACAAAATGTACGTCAAGGACATTTTAATGTTAGCAAAAAAAAAGTGTAAAGAAAATAAAAATCTAAAATCTACATTTGAAAAAATAGTCTTGACTAATATTTAATATTTAATGTTCAAAATAAAATCCCATTCCTCAATGTTTATGTAGAACTCAACATTAAGGTATTTAACACATCCTTATATAAAAAACCCTCCAACAATAACTCCTGCCTCCTCAGTTATAATAGTGAATGCCCACAGAGATATAAAACAGTAGTGATGATAAACTTACTAAAGAACAGTAGAAAAACTGAATAAAAATTAGTTTTCCTTGTCTGTCATATTCGATGAAACATGTGTAAAAGAAACATTTATATATATATAAATTTCAGATAGAGTATATATATATATATATATATATATGTGTGTGTGTAAAGGGACAATAAGAATAAAGACCAAAAGAAAAACTTATATTATCTGATGTGTTTCTTCCTCTTAGCAAGCCGAATGTAAGGATGTTGTTTTGTTTATTTCCAAGAGCAAAAATATTGGTTTTTAAAATTTTTGGTATTCATGAGCACACTATATGCTCTTGACATAAAGTAAAATTCTTACATTTGCATTGATAAAATCCTTCAGAGGATAAAATGTGTCAACTAAGATAAGTTTTCCTTCTAGTCTTTATTTGTAAATATATACACACACACACACAATCTAGCAAAAAAGATTACCTTCATTTTCATTTATCCTACTACCAACAGTTTCACATACACACACAAAGTTCAGGCATTAGAAAAGGGGCAGGATATTTTTCTAAAGAAAATAAACAATTTTATATTCAGTAAAATTCAATAAATATTCTTGAAAAGAAGTCTTTTAGGATAAAAAAAGCACTAAGAACATTGATATAACAGTAGTAAAATTGGATAAAAATCACAAAGATCTAGTAACCAAATGTTTCATACTGAGAAGTAATCATCAGGCATTTGGAAAAAGAAGCCAGTTATGTTGTTCATCTATAAACACCCACACCTTTTAGGAAAGTGACTGTTTGATGAAGAATGTTATGTATATAGCCACATTCAAAGCAGATGGTGGGTCAGATATGGTATATATTGGAGCCACCATATTTCTTTGGAAGCAAAGATCTTCAAACTGTGATACTTTCTTTAAGAGATGGTAATACAAAAACAGAACAGCACTGTGGAGGTACATACAGTAACAAAAGTAAAAATGTGGTTGAGGTGAAATTAAAATTTGTGAAAATGGCATTTACTTGCACAGAGAATGGAAAAAAAAAATAATGCAGTTTGTGCTTGGAAGAGAAATTAAACATATTTGCATTCCCTGATCATTGCATGTTTTTGAATAAAAAATCGGAAATATTCTCTGAAAGTAAATGCATAAATAAATTTCTGTTAATGCACACAATTGATGAAATATGTTTGTGTGAGTGTTTATAGATGAAATATGTTTGTGTCAGTGTTTATAGATGAACAAGGCATCTGGCTTCTTAACTCATTTGCCTGATGATTGCTTCTCAGCTTGAAATTTTTAGTTGCAACTTGAATTTATGTGTGTGTGTGATTATCTTTCAGTTATCTGTATCAGTTAGTATATATGGAGCTTCCACTGTTTACTTTTTGGTTTATTATATCTGAGTTTTTTAAAAATTTTACATGAAATTGTTTGAGACGAAAAAGATATGATTCATAAGAAGCCTTTCATCATCAGTAGAATTGTTCTATATTGCGAAAATGATTACCTACAAAATCAATATAAAAATAATAATTTTCCGTTTTTACACACCTGAGATAAAATACAAAAACAGTAAAAAAAACATTTTTCATTGAAAAATCTACACTCTGGCTAATTTCAATTACTTGTATGTCCTGTTCAATAAATAGATTCTTATACAAGCATTTATTTTCTTCATTTTAGTCTGTACGATAATCACATAAATCTTTATTTCTTTTCTTCCATATATTTACGTATCTACATAGATAATAATCACTTTAGTAAATTCAAATGCATGCATCTAACTGCTTAATTTGATGTCTCTGATGATAAAAATCCAGAAACAGATGCATGTATCTCTTATAAATCTCTTAAGTATAAATGCATACCAGTGTAAAATTACTACGCTGATCTAAAGAAGCGTGTACACATTTAAGCATGTGCGTTTTGATTTGAAACATTCAGTTAGCTGCCTTATTAAAAAAAGGCATCTTTTTACTGACAATAAATTTTATTGCAGCCCTTAGAAAAGTCTTTTTATCATGATCATATTAGTGAAATATTCTTAAGAAAGGGGGTTGGGACTACCTCCCCACCACATCATCTGTAAAGGTTTTCTTATTGACTTTAAATTTGAGGAGAGAGAACAAAAAGAATTAAGAATTCTCTCAGAATGGCTTCCCCATTTTTCTTTTTGGAGTAATAAGAAATTATTTGAAGGGAGTTCTAATTTTATATATATACATTTTAAATTTATATATATATATATATCTATATATATATATAAATATAAAAGTGAACATAGAAGTCAACACTTAGAGGCGACAGTCTGTTTCATGCTATATGCAATCGTCAGCACACGTGGCTTGACGATTGCATATAGCATGAAACAGACTGTCGCCTCTAAGTGTTGACTTCTATGTTCACTTTTATATTTACACACGCTCTATCTCTGATATTGAGCACTTTATTCCATAAATATAGCACACCTTAAGACTATATTTCTTTATATCTATATATATATATATATATATATATATATATATATATATATCTATGTACATATCTGTATATATGTATATATATCTATGTACATATCTGTATATATGTATATATATCTATGTACATATCTGTGTATATATATATGTATATATATATATATATATATATATTTATGAGGTATTATGATTACTTGCATTTTTTACATTATTCTGACTGTTATTCTCATCTTCATTGCCATATTCACAACATTTTGGTTGTTGTATGCTCCTTGTGGATAATATGGCTCAGTGGATAATGGTGTTGGTTAGATCCAGTGACTAGGCTCAAGATATGAATTCAATACCTGGCTACCTCTGTGGTGAATGAATAATTGGAGAGTTGAGTTAAAGGGAAATAACTGAGACACCTGGAAAAGGCACGGTATGTGGAACTAGAACAGTCTACCCTAGTTGATGAAATAAAGGGTTCAGTTTGAAATTCCAATCACCAATCATACTGCTTGGTGTTCATGCTGAAAGTTCAAAACATTTCAGAGTGTTTGACTGTGCAGAGGATTTGGATAAGCAATAACAAGAAAAAGAAAAGAACAGAGCAAAAAAATAGTATAAAGCAAGCAAACAATATATGCAAGGCAAATTAATAGTAATAGGTCAAACTAACAGTAATAAGGTAAAAAATTCACAAACTAAGAATTGATGTTGACACACAAAAGCATCTTCTGACAAGCAAACATAGTGTTTGACTTTAAGACAAAACAGACCAGGACTGAATTATATGAAACTAAAAAATGGCCTGTTTTATAGGTAATGTAATGGAATAATTTGTCATGCCTCATGAGTGACTACACTATAGGTAGTAATTACCTGTAAGTCTCTGTAAGTCAACAAACTACAGAGACTAGCTGCGATCTGTTGAGTAACACTTGGATTTATGCGAGAACTACTGACCTTCCAATATTAGCACTCATTACTGGATTGACTTGCGACAAACTTGTCCATAACTGTTATCTTTATTCTTATTGTATTGGTTTTTACAATAAACCTTTACTTATTTTATCCACCATGTTTTTCAAGTATATATTCCTATTAGCATGGAATAGAACAATAGGCTAGGGAGAAATCACAGCATGCATTTGTGTACTTCTGCCTATAAATTGAGAAGTGGAAAGTATTTTTCAGTCATTCCTACCAGATTAGAACCGGTATTTTACAATAGTCTTGTACATACAAATCTGTTTAAAACAATAACTCTATCTCTTTTTAAAAATATCTTTGCTGTTTAGTTTTGCACAAGATTGGTTATGATTTAGGGGATACGAAGATTTGATTACATTAATCTCCTAAATCAATAGTTGTCCACCTTTTTTGCCCTATGCACTCTTTTAACCATAAATCAGAATACCATTCCCTCATGTTCCAGGATTGTCTGACTCAAAAGGTGCATTCCAAAATTCCTGAATCTGAGGCACAATCCATTACCCTACCATGACTCAGAATTCATAACTAATTATTAAATAAATAAACGGAAGCATAATTCAATAAACAAAAAGATCAATAGAATGCCAGGGTATTATAATTCAATAAACAAAATTATGTAAAGAAAAATATAAAAGGCTTCTCCCCTCCTTGAAACTCTGAAATATCCCCTGGTTGAAAATCCCTGTCCTAAATGGAGAAAATCTTGTTGCAGGACACTAATATGCTGTTTGGGTAGAAATATGTCACCATTATCTTCTAGGTATCACCTCCTTGGTTGTGCTGTGTATAGACATATTATAATAAATATTTATCAGTTCCTGGAACAATTATCTCACAAACGATATTTGCACACTCAGTGTGAGTCCAGGTAAAAAAATAAGTTACACAAAACAATGAATATAAAACAAATGACAATGCATGCTATTAACAAAAGGAATTACATGTGTACACAACTGAAATGAAAGAAAAAAAAAACATTAAAACTGTTTATAAGAATGTGCTTGTTTGTGTTGGGGGAGGTGTAAAAAGTGTATGTGATTGACACATCTGTATGGGCATGTGTGAGAGAGTTCAAAAGTCAACAGAGGACCAAGGAAGCGAACACGCCATGTCGGCAGTGTTCTTTATCAATGTCATGTACATCTGGAAGCAGGAGTTAAAAAGAGCTAGAAAGCGCAAGAGAGAATTTGATTGCTTTTTTTTTTTATAGGCTTAAAAAGAGCTCACTCACAGGCCTTTTGGCAAAGCCAAGTGGAATAACCTACAACCTATTTGCCCTGAAAATTAGCATTTAAAATACTGTTACCTTAGCTTGAATGCCTAGCATTTTTGCTGATGATGAAATGATTAATTTTCTCTACCTTTGTTTTTCTATTTCATTCTCTACCTGTCTACATAGCTTTTCTAAAAATCATTTCACCCCAAGTAAGGCAGTAAAACCAGTAAGACACAAGGGGTTACTGAGTGTGAAAGAATAAGAAAACAAAAACAAAAAAAAAACAGGAGCAATAACAATAAAAGAAGACTAATCAAAAAGACAGTAGATAAGGATTAAAATTGTATTTAAATATTCAAAGATTAATGTTGGTTGGAATGCAAGAAGCGAGAAGTAAGTTCAACAAGTGAAAGTGCCAAAAAAGAAATTGTTAGCATAGACCAGTAATGGGCAAACTCTGACCCATTTGGCTTTCAGAATTGCGCACCTAATTTCATAGGGAAAATAACATCTCTTAAAATTTTTGTTTTGTTCTATTCTCACTTGTTCACTCACACACTCTCCTATACATAAACAATGATTAAGTGCAGTGTTTCTTGAAGTTTTAAACTTTTGTTGAAGGTAACGTTTTCATCATTTTAAAACATTGGTGATTTTCATTAAGGAAGATCAAATGGGTAAATACCTTTTTGCTTTAGAAACCGGAATTAATCATGCTGTGATTTGTGTCAATATTATACCAATATTTCAATTATAAAAAAATGTCCAAAGAAAAAAAAATTTTCCCCATTTCTAAGACAGACACATACTTGTAAGCTCTTCCACAGTGAAAATCCTGAGGCATCTTCAACAAAAAATTAACTTGAATCATTTTTAGTAACATGGCCTACCATATGATGAGACATATCATGTCGCCCACAGGTTGGAAAAGGTTGGCCATGCCTAGAACAGACTTTATGGTTACATTTAGTCAGTTCAATTGTAAAATGATGAGAATGCCTTGTTAATCTAGTACTGTGTGTTTGTATTTACAAAGATAGATGCTGGTTGCCTTAGTGAGATATATGTACATATGCATGTATATAAAAATAAAAAAAATGAAAGATGAGAAATAGAAATAGTATTTTTTGCTGCATATTATATAACATATACACTCATTTATGAACAGATGCATATAATGCTACCAATATCAAGAATTAGATTTTTCTATTAATAACTCTGACAATATTCTGCTAGCTATCAATTATTATATATATATATATATATATCACTTGTGTAGTTGGTCTCAATCGTCATCTTGACAGGTAATTAATTCTTGCAACTGTTATGATTTGTAATTGTTTGGATTCTGGCTACAATTGTTTGGAATCTGTTGTTTATATAGTTTATCTTTATATAATAGTTTTATTTATATTGGCAATATTTGTATTATGATTTAGATATTTCCATTTATACAGTTTATTTTCATATAATAACTTTACTTATATTGGCAGTATTTTATAGTGATCAAAATATTTCCATTTATACAGTTTATTTTCATATAATAACTTATATTGGCAGTATTTTATAGTGATCAAAATATTTCCATTTATACAGTTTATTTTCATATAATAACTTATATTGGCAGTATTTTATAGTGATCAAAATATTTCCATTTATACAGTTTATTTTCATATAATAACTTATATTGGCAGTATTTCATAGTGATCAAAATATTTCCATTTATACAGTTTATTTTCATATAATAACTTATATTGGCAGTATTTTATAGTGATCAAAATATTTCCATTTATACAGTTTATTTTCATATAATAACTTATATCGGCAGTATTTTATAGTGATCAAAATATTTCCATTTATACAGTTTATTTTCATATAATAACTTATATTGGCAGTATTTTATAGTGATCAAAATATTTCCATTTATACAGTTTATTTTCATATAATAACTTATATTGGCAGTATTTTATAGTGATCAAAATATTTCCATTTATACAGTTTATTTTCATATAATAACTTATATTGGCAGTATTTTATAGTGATCAAAATATTTCCATTTATACAGTTTATTTTCATATAATAACTTTACTTATATTGGCAGTATTTTATAGTGATCAAAATATTTCCATTTATATAGTTTATTCTCATGCAATAGCTTAACCTGTATTGGCAATATTTGTATAGTGATCCAGATATTTCTATTTATACAGTTTATCTTTACTTATATTAGCAATCATCTTTTCTGATCATTGTTAACAGATGTTACTACCTGTGTGCATAAAATATATTCTGATTGAAATATTATTTAATATAATTCTCATTAAATATTACTAAATATACTTAGGTCATTTTTTTAAAACAATAGATGTATTGTTATGATGATATATATGAATACGGATGTAAGACACAACACTTTAAATGTGCAATCAGGAAATTAATAAAAAAATGAAGATATTTCTTTGTCAAAACTAATAGAAATCCATCTGAAAATGTAGCATATTACCAAAAATACATAAACCATTCTTTGAGGCTTGTAATTGCAGGAATAGGTCATACCCCATATAAACTAGACAGTACATAACCCCACTACTCAATATAATTAGTTCCTCAAGCATAAGAAAACTCTCCTGAAAAGATTAAAAAAACATCAATACAAAAGACAGATGTATGGCCTGTTTAGATATAAAATTTTTGTTTACAAATGTTCTTGGAAACAAATTTTAATTTACTGAAAACACACTTAACAAAATCAAAAATCAAATTACTTCCCTCCACACATAAGTTCATAAAAATGTGCCAACTAATTACTAATCAATGTTTTTTGTTTTTTTTTTACCTTTGACAACAGCTTTTATAAACAGGAATTTAGTTTGCTGATGTTGTTTCACTCTTAGTGGCATTCTAGTTTGTCTCTTTTTAGAATTTCTAGAAAGTAGCCTTTCAGAAATATTTTACCACAAAATTCTCCTTCTTAGATGATGCTCTAATAATATATTATCATGTATGTTCATCCATATTTTTTTTTTAAAGTGCTATATCCTTCAGGACAAAGGTAAATATTGCTTTCTAGATTTCTGTTCTTTCATTATCTGTGAATAGCCATGCTTTCATAGGAAAGATAGTGGAGTGGTTTTCCATTGCCTTCTTTATGGCTTTCAATTCACAGTTTTTGATTGGATGCCACCCAAGGCTATAAGGGCCCTGCCCTGCTGAGCATGGAAAGAGTATTAGTGGAAAATGAATGCAACAGACCATTATGAAATTTTAATTCACTGTTCCAATTCCAATTTTCATACCAAAACCTCTTATACTACCAGAACATCAATTCATCCATGCATGTATATATATGTACACACACACACACATCTATCTATCTATCTATCCCTATATATATATATATATATATATATAGTCATCCACAGACAGACTGTTTTGCTGTGTCACAGTTCATCGGTGTGGTTAAATATGAGATTGCTTCAGGCTGGGATCGAAACCTGACCAATTTGACATCAGTTGGAGACTCTCACCCCTAGGCCATCAGTGCATGCTAGGAAGGAATATGACACATTATATACAAGATATATGCATTACCAGCTACCAGAGAGCTCAATTCATAGCAAAGAGCTTAGCATTAATCAGCAGCACCAGCCAGAAAATTCCCTTTCTTCCAAAAGTGCTCAACCTATGAAAGGGAGTATATATATATATATATATATATATATATATATATATATATATATATCTGAAATGGTGTTGTTGAAAACTTCTTGGCCCAAATGGAAAGCAAACCTACGAAAAGGATCTTGATATTGAGTCAGATTTCGGGGAAATGATTTGGGTTGAGAAATTTTCCATTCTCTCACACACATATATATATATATATATATATATATATATATATATATATATATATCAAAAGCGAGCAACCAACACACAGCAGAATTTAACACAAGTTTAGCAGCAACATTTTGAAATGCATATAACAAATATTTAATGCCATTTCGCAATTCTATCAATTTCTAGAGAGCTCCCTTATATTGGGACACTTGTTTTATTGAAAATAACACAGCTACAATGGATAAACTTAAAATTTTAAAATAATTAATACAGAGCATGTTCACGCGTTTTTTTTTTTTTAATTTTTAAAATAAAATAAATCAAAGTTACAATAAGTCTGTACTTGTAATTCAAGCCTGAGGATGATTTTGGAGGTGATCAAAAGTATTTGCATAGGAAAAAACTTCAGTGCCTTACTTGATGAATTTCCTCTTAACATCAAGAAGCTGATTAGAGAACTGGAAAGGAGCATTTTAAAAATAAATAGACATAATATGTCTATATTATTCAAGATGAAGACATACTGCATATATATATATATATATATATATATGTATATATACACGTCTTACCAGTTTGTGACTGGAAGGGATAATTCCGAGGAGGATACAAATCCAGGGAGAGCTCAATGTAGACTACAGAGCATTATAATGATAATAAGAAATTGAGTTTGGTTGTCATTCTGATGAGTGAATATCTTGGTGTTCATGAAATAAAAATTATAAATGAAATGAATTAATTAAAGTCTCCTGCTTCTTATTATCATTATATACATACATACATACATACATACATACATATATATATATATATATATATATATATATATATATATATATATATATATATATGTGTGTGTGTTTTTAATGACTTTGGTTTTGTAAATATATGGCTTTTCAGAAACTCTGTACATAATAATTATATGAATGTTGATGCTTACCTTTTTTTTTAAAAAAACATTGCATCTTTATTAAGATGGATGGCAAAGTAACTTGTATTAATGTGTGTCTGTGTTCTATAATCATAGCACCCATTGAAAATGATGGGGTCATTTTCATATGGATCAACACTTTTCCCTACGATCAGATTATCTGTATACTCTGCCAGCAATGAAAGAATTGTATATTAAATATCTGCCTAGCATTACCTGTTAACTCTTTAAACAGAATTTGCTCACAAAATGCATCTCTTGATAGACAGATAGATACAAAAGTGTTCTAAAAAGTTATTGGCCCGACCTAGAAGCACTTCTTCCAAAAGATTTTGAGAAATGCATTGGCCAAGAATTTTTCAATACCTCTTTTTATACATGACAAATTTGCACACATATATGATTTAAATCTGGATGAGAATCCAACAGAAGCATAAGTATATAATACAATATGGAAAACCTTTATTTTGATGTCTTTCACTGATCAAATAGTGTCATCAGAAAAATAAATTTTATTTCAACCAAATGTACATTAGTGAGACAGGACATGGTTCATGTTAGCCATATGAATACTGATTTGTTTTTGTTTTTACTATATAACTGTATCATTTTTTAAAATAGATTTTACTGCTATGAATTTTATTTATATACAGGGTGTTTCAAAAGTTTGTTACATTCAAAGAACTCTTGTATCATGAACTACAAATGGTAGTATGATTGAACTGGTACAATTTAAAAGCTAAAAGTGTCAAGTTTTCTTCTGTTAATTTAATTCAAATTTAATTAATTAAATTTAATTTTTTATGACCACTCTGCCTGACAGATGATTCAGACATTTTGGACTGATCGTGTTTTCCTGCAATGTGACTTCTTTCTCTGGGTGTATGGGGAAGGCCTTGTGCATGTACCTTCCATTCCCAGAGACATGGATGATCTGAAGACTTGGTAGCCATTGACAATGCTATGCTTGGTCAAATTTGGCAAGAATTGAATTATCATTTTGATGTATGTCATGCAACCCACAGTGTCCACAGTTAACACCTGTAAAAACCTGTATAGAAATGTGGAAATATTAACTTTCAGGAAATATAAATTATGTTTTGATATCCTCAATACTTATTAACCTATACATCATCGTAATGTGACACAGACTTTTGAAACACAATGTATTCATTTATTTTAAGATTTTTGTTTCTCAAATTGTTTCAATGCCAGTTTGGTAAAAACAGGTGATAGGCTGAAGAGGCCTGTTCATATATTAACTGCAAGTGATTCATGCATCTTGAAAATTTCAATGAATCTTTACCAAAGTGAATTATGTTTATTTTTTATGATCATAAATATTTTGGTGGCACACCAGTGCATTTAGTTTGTTTTTAGTGATTAGTATTTCGTGTGTTGTTTAATTTCAAGTTTTTTTTTTTTAATTTTCCTTACATTTTGCATTGTTTACCTAATGTATTTATGGGAGCATTGTTTGCATCCCACATTCTGTCTTAGTAATGTGGATTTGGCTGAAATAAAATCCATTTTTGTGATGGTGGTGTTTGATCAGCAAAACATGCCGAAATAAAAGTTATCAAAATTGTCTCATACTTGCATATATAATACAGTTATATATCACACGGTTGGCTTCTTGTTTCTATATTTGCTCAACTGATATAGAAATATATATATATATATATATATATATATATATAATATATAAAAGTAAGAGAGAGTTTCTCAAAAGATGTCATATCTAAAAGTATTGGAAACGGCAAGGCCAATTGTTTTGTTTTTGTTGTTCACTGAAAGCATTTGGGTTTAAGATCATAAAGACAAAAGTTCAGAATTTTAGCTTTTATTTCTGAATTTTAAACTAGACAACTTTTCAAAACCATTTTTCAGTCTCCAATTTTTTGAAAAAAAAAATTGCACATACCCGATACTTTAGAAATACGTTCATAAGATTTGCAAAAATGTCTGTCACTAGAGATTTCAAGCATAATTATTATAAGTATGGCCATTCATCTAAGACAAACATGCTCATCTCTACATTGCAAATTGATCTATTTACTATTACTGTTACTTCCTCACTAGGTGCCCTATACTTTCAGCTTTGTGTCACGTCTAAGCTACGCTTGGAAAATCACTTTACTATTACTGTTATTTGGGTAGTAAGGATAATACTTTATCCTGGTGTTTACTAACATACTCCTTCAATGATCATGAAATAGCAGTGAGGAGATATTTTAACTAGATATCCCCCAATAGGATAGAATATATGGAGAAGTGATTTCATGCATTCCCCAAGTGCATTAATATAAAATGACCCTATATATGGTATTTGCTTATTCTTTTTTCTTTGTTAATAAATGTTGTGTTCACTTGTATCTCCATATATATATATATATATATATATATATATATATATATATATATATATATATATATATATATATATATATGATTCTTCAGCAGTAAGACCTTGGAGACACTTTTGAAGTCTATCAAGCCTGGAAAGTGAGTACTCCATTTTCAGCCTCATCTGCCTCTTATAAAGATAGCATGAGGAGTCAGGTACTTGCTGGAGGAATACGGGGAGTTAATGTTTTTATTCTGCTAAAAAGAAATTAGTCTTTTCATTCTGTTAAAAATTTTCACATTTAAATTTGAAGAATTTTTTTTAGTGTCTATGATCAGTGTTCTTAATGTTCATATAAATATCAGATCTGTTAATATTATAAAGATTTTATCTGACCCTGATGAGTGGCATGTCTCTGAAATTTCAAGGTTGGTCCAAGATAAATACTTTCTGCACTAACAACCAGTAAACTACCGACACATATGTTACTTTGTGAAATAAACTCCTGCTTGGATGCTTCCCTGAATACTACAATCAGTCACTTGTTATCAGTTCACCATATTTTTCTAATATTCACTTCCTATTTTCTCCTCTTAGATTCATATCACATACTTTATTCCGTAACCTTCTATCTTGAGTGGTTCTTGAGCCCTGTATTAGGTGAACATTAATTAAGAAAAAAAAATACCTTTTACTCTGTTCATTTTTCAACTGCAAAGCTAAAACTGAGGTATGGAAAACAATGTCATGAGAAAGATATTCAGCATATAAAAGAAACTATTTTTTAATTAAAATTGTCTCAATAGTTTTTGAATACAAAACTGCAAGATGTTTAATGTTTCTTCCTGATAAAATGTAAGACAATCTTCTCAGGTAAATAAGGCTAGTTAATTGCAGATGAGATTCTCTTGGGAGTGCACCTGAGGTGATCATAAGGTGAGAAATGCAAGCAGGTGAGATCATTGGTTGTCATGTTGATTACCTTGTTGTTATGCATCTGTTATATTTGCTTCAGTAACCATTACCCCAGAACAGCACTTATTTTTAACCAAATATATTTATCACCTTTCCTTCTCTATACATTTATCACTTTACTTTCACTTCCTTGTATTCCTGTCTTTCATCTGAATAGAGATAAAAGCATAATCAATAAACATCGGAACTAATACAGACTCTGAAAAGCAAAGTAATGTTGTAGTGTTTATTTATTATTTATTTAAAATAACAGACGTTTCATTTAAGTTTCATATCAAAATAATAAATTAACCAATAAGATGTTTGAAATTATTTTTAAATTCTTCTCCATAATGAGATGAAGGAATTGTTATTTTGATTAGAATGCCAATATCCCTTGGTCTTCATCTTTGCTCTACTAAAAGATCCTATATACACCTACATAAGAATCTTATTGATTACCTGTAGATGAGATGGATTTTTGTAATCTGAAACCAGCAATTCTGTAGGTTATTCTCTTGGTAATGATAGTATATTGTGAATTTATGTGCGCTTGTTTTGTTGTAGAGTTTTTTCTTGAATTATTTCTCTTGTATTACAACTTTGGTTGTATTTTCCTTCTTCAAGAAGTACCATCTGTTAAAATTGGTGTTTTGATTATTTTCTTTAAGGAATTGATATATGTTACATTGACTTTGTATTCTTCTTGCCTTCAAGGTTTTTTTAAGGTTCTAATAAAAAATAGAGAATATTTCAAAAGGAAAGCAAGAAAGGATTAATCATCAATTGTAAGAAGACAAAATATATATCCCTTCATGATGTGAGCAATAATGGCACTCCACAACTTTCTATCCTTTATTGTTCTTTGTAAAATTTGTCTTTTCAGCATCCCTCCAACTCCCTGCCATCCATTTACACAAGCTTGTTAAGTAGTTTACTTACCGTTTCACTTTGTTTCTATTACCTTCAATATGTTCTGTTCTATGTCAAATTCTCCGACCATTTTTTCCTCATTACATATCCTAAAAATGTCAATTATCTCTTTCTGATTTTAACTATGTCATTTCTGTTTCCATATTTTTTAAAACTTCTTACTGAAATATTCCGTCTTTCGTATTCTAAGCATCCTTTTGTAGGACTACATTTCACGACTCTTCTTTATCTTTGAGGAATTTGTCCAATATTACCTACTATTAGGTTGGTGCAAAAATAATGACGTAATAATGTCGTTTTTTGACGTAAAAAAATATGTTAAAAAATGACATTATTACGTCATTATTTTTGCACCAACCTAATATTTAGGAGGACTGGTATGTTAGAGATTTAGGAATCAAGTTAGATACCAAACATAGACATACCTTATTTTTGTGTGAATGCAGGTATTCAACTTTGTATTCCAGACAGGAGGATAAACTCAGGATAGAAACAGGCACATGTTGTACTATGTTAACACATGCAGTGACTTATTCTATTTATTACAGACAACATTGCACCAATAAAAACAATGAAACTCAGGGTGGATATCTCTGACCCCTTTATCTAACTAAGTGTTCATCTGACTAAAGTGGAATTTTCAACATATTCTATTACATTTCAGTACTCTTTTTTTTTCTAATGAAATTTTTCTATTTCTTAATACTTTGCTTAGTTTTGGGAGGCACCTTTTGCTATTGCCTTATGCTTTTGAATTTTGGTGTCTCATTTTCCATCTTTTGTTTAAACACTTCCCAAATATTTGAATTTTCATATTTGCTTCAGTTTATAGTTTGCATTTTGAAATGTTCTGCTTGCTGACAACAATATATTTTGTCTTCTTACAATTGATGATTAATCCTTTCTTGCTCTCCTTTTGAAATATTCTCTATTTTTTATTAGAACCCTAAAAAATATTAATGCTTGAAAGAGATACAACTAGAAACTATAATTAACAAAGAAAAATAATTATCACATACTTGATTTGCTCTTGATTGTGATATTTTACTAGACTTAATAGCAGACAATAGTAGAATTCACTTTGGTTACAAAACAACAAACTAACTTAGTCTTTGGAACATAGCTGTCTCTAAGAAATACTCTACAGTTCAAAAGTTTGAGACCACCACTGGTAATTTTTTAAATTGTCTCCAAAAGTAGTTGTTTTTAATTTAAATAAGAGAAAATTATTATACATTGTTAAAAAACAGTGAGACATGATATTTTATTAGAAATTTTATTATGAGAAAAAGAAAAAAAGCATTTTATGATTAAATTTTGCTTTCATCAAAATATCCTCTTTTATCCTTGATTACTGCAGCACAAATTTTTGGCATTGGTTGCAAAAGTTTCTCAAAGTATAAATTTGATAATTGATTTGATTTTTTTTTCAATGACTTGAAAAGTTTTTTTTCATTCTTCTGTCAAGTTCATCCCATGCTAATTCTGGGGGTAGTTTCAAACTTTTGAACTGTAGTGTATATCTGATGACATGTTTCTATTTATAACAGAACTTGAGTAGAAATATACAGTAACTTTTTATATTCCAACATGATTTCATAATTCTTCAAATACCTTAGTCTAAGGATCCCTTATAAGAAATTTAATATAGGAGATAATGAAATATAAGGTAGGTGTGGTTTTGTTCAATACAACAATATACTGCAAAACCAAAATTTTAACCTAAGAATTCGGGCTAAGCTCTTTTCTTGCTTCATGAGATCTATTCTCTCATATAGATATCATGCATGATTTCCAACTCATTCAGAATCATATTTCAACTATTAACTACAGACAACCATTTTCTCAGATCAAAGAATAAAAATGGCTTCAAGCAAATGATTCCTCTAGGGCTTAAAGAAGAAAATCCTTCATGAGATTTTATAGACTGGCACTGCAGAATCATGTGAAATAACAAAAACTACAGACTTCCATCAGCAGCAACAATTAAAATTTCAACTACAACATGTAACTAGAAGGGAAAATAATGATATAATCAAGATTTTAACTTTCCACACTACTGTAAACAAAGGGTTAAGAAGGAAACTCCTGTCAATATTAGAAAGAGCAATAACAATTAGTGGAATATGAGATTTTCCTGAAAAATTGTTTTAACAGAAAGATTTTATAAATTTCATCCAAAAATAATATTTACTGTTTGGTGAATGAATGCTGAATATTTCCTTATAAAGAAACTGCTAATTATTATTACCGTACTTATGTGAGAAATTAAGATCAGTATCTCATAGAATACATTTGCAAGTCATTCACATTAATTTTGTTCATTATTAATTTCTGAATTGTTTTTATTCCTTTTATTTTTGTTACTTTGTTTACTACTTAATAGTAGTAGACATAATAGTCTTAAGTTGATTGGGGGTTTGACACATTGACTGCCAACCACAAGATAGCTCATGGTTGGCACTTTTATTATGACATCAGCCACAAGTTATCTACTTTGTAGTCTTTTTTCATTGTTTTTAATGCAGATAACTGGTATATGATGTCTAAGGCAGGAATGAAAAATCATACTAGCAATTAAATACAAACTTTTTTATGGGAAAAATTTCTTGAAAATAACTCATGAATGAAGCATTTGATAAGCAGCAGAAGTGTCCAATGTCCACACTAGGTTCTTGAATAGTGAATTTTTTCAAACAGTTGACAGAAAAATGGTTTGTCTTTACAAATCACACAAAAATACTGTTTCTCTCATCATACTTGTTTTTTGCACAAACTCAGCTGTGTCTGGCTGGACATTATTGCTTAAGTTGACCATTATAAAGTTGGGGTTTGAAAGTCAGACCTCTGGCAGTCAGTGGGTGTAATAGACATGACAGTGTCTTACCAGGTGCAAAACGAATTCGCTGCTTTGCGTGTCGAACCATTCTCTGAGAGTCGGTCGCATGTGTGTATGCCTACTGCCATTTTTATGCAGCAGGCTTATTTGCATAAGAGAACAACGCTACCTGTTAAAAACCAGGCGAGTGGACTTGGGGGACCACTGCTCTTCTAGGCTTCGGTGAGACTAGACGTATTGCTGAAAGAAATTTTTGCTACATTTTATCTCAGCCTTTATCTCTGTCTTGACATTTAAACCTTTTCCCAGGGCTATTATTTGTGCTTAAGTGAATATAATGAACCTGACTGGAATTAGAACTCTGCTCTCCAATTTCCAATTCTGAGCCATTATGCAGCTTGGATGTGTGGATAGTGTATATCCACACATCCAAGCTTACATCACCTGGTATTTCCTAGTAGTCACCCATCTAGGCAGTGATCAGGTTCGACATTCCTTAACAATTAGGTGATTGTACCTGAACTGGTGTTTCATGTAAGAAATTACAACTAATACTTATTGTATTTATATCTGTGAATTTTGTTACACATTTCTATTTAAGCTAATCAACATAATTCTATGGTTACTTTTATTTTGCAGTGTTCACAAACAAATAACTTAGAGCCATTAACATTTGATACTAAAAATATCCCTTGGCATTCTTATTTTTATATATCTTCAAAGGGTCTTAATAAAACATTATTATCATTGGATAGACTATATAACCATAAAGTATTTTATAAAGTAAAATTGTCTAGTGTTATAACAAATATTGTTAGGAAAAATAAATTTGTTGAGAAGAGTTCAAAATCTGACTTAGTCTGTTTTGGTTTATGTCACACTAATATCACTGGAAAAGGCATGAATATGTAAACTGATTAGCAGAAAATAGATTAACAAGAGATAAAATCCAAAATATTTTTATGAACATTTTGGCTTCATAAAATATACTATAAAAATAAATTACTTAAATTAATGGCACAAATTTTTCTAAACAATTTTTTTAATCATTTCACTCCAAGCAAGGCAATAAATCCACTAAGGCACAAGGGGTTAATGAGTGTGAAGGAATAAGAAAAAAAAATTATTAAGGAGTGAGGACAATAAAGGAAGAGGAATTAAAAAGACAGTAGATAACAATTGACATTGCATTTAAATTTTCAAAGATCAAAGTTGACTGAAAAGCAAGAATTCAGAAGGGTGTTCCACAGGCAAGAAGTGAGAAAAGAAATTGTTAGTATAGATCTTAGAGTTACATCTAGCCAATTCAACTCTAAAATGATGAGACCTTGTTGCCAATCTGGTACAAGACTTAAATTCATAACATCTTGGTACCATAGAGCAAACTTCATCAGAACAATTACCATGAAAGAAAAGGCACAGAGAAGTTATATTATGGCAGTGGGAAAGTGACTGAAGCTAAGATTTTAGGTCAGCACCAATTTCACCATGACCTAAAAAGAAATCTGCCATATATTTTAAGAAAAATTTAACATTACAAGAATATGCAATTGATTGATTAATTCATTCATTTTTCTATGGCTTATCAATCCTTTTGCAGCCAGAAAATACTTTCAGATTCTAAGAATTTGGTGGGCAGGGATAATAAGGATTTAGTGATACACTCTTACTAATTAACCCATAGCTGGGGGGAAAAGAGGTGGAGTCATACGTTTTCCAAGGACCTAACTGGAATTGGAACTTGGCTCTCTGATTAATAATTCCAAGCCATCATCCATTACTCTACCCACACATCCAAGCATACAGCGGCTGTTAATGCAAAGTAGTCACCTATCTAAGTACTGATCAGGCTCAATGTTGCTTAACTTCAGTAATTGTACAGGAACCAATGTTTCAACATGATATGGCCATGAGCCAAAATTTGCAATTCAAGCATCATATAAGAGATTCTGTGTGTCCTTTATATATAAATCCATTTAACACAATGTTAACAGAACTTTAAAGACAAAAGTCTTTTCATTTCAAGATTTCTATCGATGTTGTCACAATTTTAAAATAAAACCTTATTTAACATAACAGAAAATTCTTTATTTGTAAAATGAAGGTAAAAAAAATTAGAAATATTCCAAAAATTTAAATTTTTTGAAGCTTCCAGTCATAACAAAACTTTTTTTAACAAGAATTTATGTTTTCTAAGGTCGTAGTTTATCTGCTTATGTTTATTTTCTTATTGATGTGAAAGAATTATCTGTCTCCCAGTTTACGCATATTTTGGTTTGCAATTATAAAGAATTGCAGACAAAAGCTTGAAATAACCTGAGCTGTAAACAAAGAACATTTAAAAAGATATTTAGAATGAGAATTGTTGCTTTTTATGTATGCATGTGTGTATGTATATATATTTATATATATATTTTTTCCCATTTTCTTGCAATTGATAAATTTTGGAAAACTACACACCATAACAAATATAAAAGTTGTCAGTGTAGGCGACATATCAATATAAAATACTGTAAGAATGAAAATATCTAAAACATGAAACCAGAATCAAAATTATGAATGACCTTCACAGAGGTCGATTTATGTAAAAAAAAAAAAAAAAAATATATATAGTCTATTTTTACAAGTCAACATAAAACTAATAAAAATATTGTTCAATTTTCTATGAAAATGCTTTTTCATGATTAATTTTAGCAAATAACTTAGAACTATGACGTCTACTGCTATTTCTTCTTCTATGTGCTATGTGCCTTTAGGATGAGGGTGATCGTTACCCTCCTGTCCTTTGTAGCTTTTAATAAGTTTTGTGTTTTTGGCTATCTCTCCTGATCCCTGTTCTGCTAACAATTTAACACACATTTATTAGATTAGTATTACTCACTGCTTTCTTTTGTCCCTCTTGCCTTCAATATATCCTGTGAATATCAAATTTTCCAAGCCCTCTTTCTTCTTGCTGATGTTAAATATAAGTGTCCTTTTTATTTCTATTTTCTCTAAAACTTTGTTGTTGCTCACATATTCGATCCAGAGTATTCTCAGCATTGTTGAAGAGATTATCCAGCTTTCACTACTTTCATTTTATAGACATAGAGAGTTCAGTTTGAGTTTCTCTGAAGGTTAATCCCCTTAATAGATACCTGAAGAAGGTCAGAGAGGGCAACAGTGAAAATGTGATAATAACAACAAAGATTAAGATATTAGGCTGACTGTGAATATTGGTAACTTCTCATCTTAGAAATTTAGACAGGAAAAAATGATTTCACCACAGTAAAACACTTTAAATGAAATTTAATGTATCAGTGAGTAAAAGTTTGAAGTGACATTGCTTTAGTCCAAGAAATACAGAACAGGTTAAAACAGAAATGATGGTTTTTACACAGCATGCATAAATCCATCCTGAACATTTCAGTTTTGTTTGAAAGTTCCAGGAAGAAACCATAAAAAATCTTCACTTAACGAGAATTGAGTTAATTGAATGTAATTAACAAGAACATTTGATTGAATCCTGTCCAAAGTTTGTGATATTTTATTGCTCTAGATGTGGTTGCCATCGTGACATCCATCAAGTGCTGGGTCTTCTGTGAATGCTTTATGTTTAGACACCATCTTGGATGTTCTTCAGCATGACAAGTTTAAGAGATTCTCACGACATACCTAGTTAACCCTCGAAGAATAATGTCTTGAATTTTTACTGCAATTCTGTTGTTTTCTTTCATTTTTTTTAAAGTAATTTGTTTTCAAGTAGTATTTAATTTTTCACCATGTTTTTGTTGGTGTTTGAGCTTTTTGCTGACATTCTTAAAAAAGCTTTTGTATTGTGATTATAAATTTCATGTCATTCTTTTATGGCTCTGTGGTTAGTGTAATGGTTTCAGCTTTGGACAAGGGAGTTATTATCCTAAGGTGAAAATTTTGGCCAAACGTTCACTCTCGGACTCTTCTCTCCTAACAGCTAGGGGTTAAATAGCAGGGTAGACTGGGTCTCTAACCTTGGATGTGGAGCAGATAATTAAACCTTTTTTACTAGACATGTTTGCCTGAAAAACCCTATCAGCAGAAGTAATTCCATTTAAACTTTTTGGAGGTCTGCAGAAAAAATAAAAAATGGTGAGCATGCATGTTGTGAAACGGAGAGGCTAATTCACTTTCACTTTAACATAGAATAGACCGTACACCTTACATGTTTGTTACTTCACCAGCACGTATAAGTTCAACTTCTCTTTCATTATTTACAGAGACACTTAAGAACATTGATTGAAATTTTCTCTACAGAATAAATATTTCTGTCTTGTTTTGTCTCAATCTTTAGTTTATCTATTTTCTCAACACTTTTATTAAAGCTTTATCAGAGAATGAGATAAGGAGAAAAAGAAGAAAGAAATTTTAGTATTGGTATTTTTGTTTTGTTTGATTCTCATTGGTTAATCAGCTTTCATATGCATTTGACTTATGCAACAAATGTTAATAAAATTTATGCTGTTCTGAATTCAAGGAGTGATGATGAGTCTCTTTGAAGCTCCAAGAAATTAATGGATTCCAAGGCAAACTGAAAAACCAGAAATATTGCTTTTTGTATGTTAGTGTATTTAGCTTGTCTATGTGGGATTCAGATGATAATGTATATTCATGTGCATGTGTCTAGTAAACATAATATTTGTTGGTTTTTCATATGTTGATTTGGGAATGTTTTTGCATACATTAGATTCTTTCAGAATGGATTCAATAAAGGTTAGCGATGCAATATAATGTTTTTGACCTGTGTTTATAATTAGTAATATATTTATTAGTAAAGTATTAGGTTGGTGCAAAAATAATGACGTAATAATGTCGTTTTTTGACGTTAAAAAAATACGTCAAAAAACGACATTATTACGTCATTATTTTTGCACCAACCTAATACTTTCATTGTAAAAAGTTAGGTTCTTTTTTAATTAGGGTGGCATTTGTAAAAGTGAAGTTACGCCTAGTTTTCTTCCTGTCTGTAAATTACTGTGTTTAAATTTTCAGAATAAAAATGAAGTTCATATGATAACTATATAAGATAAAATCTTATATAAACATGCCTCTTCATCTCTTGTTAATAGCTTTAAGTAAATGGTTTAATATTTCCTTATTTTTGTTATTACCTGCAAAGAATGGCTCTGCATTGTCTATCACAGAATGTTTTTTGCAGGTAGCATTGTGTTAAATACACTATCCTTACTTTGGTATGTGGGTAAATAAGCAGGTAGCATATTTTGAAAAATTTACTGTTTACAATGATTTTATGTTATAGCAAATTTATGAACCTTTCATAAAATATGTAATGAAAGCTGATGATAGACATGTGGCAGGAAATAAAAATTAGTTTACTTATTCAAAGTGATTTCATGTTCATAAAAGAGATTTAGGAATGAATAGTTGCCATATGTATGTGTAATAGGTAATCTAAATGTATGCCCCAAATTTTAAGTAACAATCTTTTCTTTAATGGTAGGGAATGCAAAATTGAAATGTTACATAAAGAAATGGGTTATAGTCGAATGATGTAAAGGGTGCAATGAGTTAATTGTTGCCATTTTATATTTTTAATTTTGCACACATGCAGTGTTTGTTTTTGATTATGTCCATTGCAGAATATAGTAGGGTCAGTTGGGCACCATCTATGAGAAAAAGATCACCATGACACAATTCACTCTGCCAGAAATTTGGAAATGGCATGATGTACTGATTGGCAATCCCACTAGAAACTCCAATTTGAATGTTACCGTTATGTAGTGGTTTCACAGTGGAGGCTTGTATTTGTACTAAGTCGGTCCTAAAATAGGTTCGGCGTACAAAACGTTAGGAACTTGATATAATAGGTCATGACGCAGCAATCTAGTTGTGGTGGCTGATACTTTAATATCCAACTAACGGTCGTCTGACATCGACTGACTGACCAACTCTCTCCGCGACTGCTACTACTACTCCTACTTATTATAGGTCGGAGAGTCTATTAACTATAGAATAGGTGTGTTCCACTATAACAGTTACAGAGTGTTTGGGTGTCAATCTGAGGACAGTTCAGAGGATTTGGAAAGGGTTGGATGATTCTAATGGTGATCACGAAAGTATAGTAGCTTGAAGAACTCACTCTGATCTTTTCTGATAAGAAAAGAACTCCAAAATTTGTTGGTGAGGGTCTCAGACTCAACATGGAAGCCTACATCAAGTGCCTTGAGGAGGTAGTGTTGTTCTGGGTCAAGGGTAACTGCTGGAAGACCCTATGTCTGGCAACAGGACTCTGCACCATGCCTCACAAGCAGGGGAACCTAGTTATAGCTGTGAGACAATTTCTGCAACTGCATCCCCCCTTACATCTAGTCACCTAACTACTCCCCAGATTGAAACAACTTTGATTATTATGTGTGGTGGGACAGTTGAGTGAGAGACCAACAAAATTCTTTGTAACACCAAAGATGAACTGAAGACAAGGATTATGGCAGCATTCACCAAGGAGACTGTTCTGAACCATTGCAGGAGATTCCAATGTCGTCTGGAGGCCATGGTTGAAGCCAATGGCAATTTCTTTCTGTAATTTTGGTAAATATATCTTAAAATGAGATATCAGTGTTATTTTAATTGTTGTATAATTTAGACAACAGTTTTTACATTTCACCCTGTACATGCCAGTTGAGTAAGGAATTAACTCTTTTTTACTGTTCACCCAATAGAAGCCCCAAGAGCCATTCAAGGTAGAAGATTACAAATTGAGATTATTATAATGGAGCAGGAAGGAGAAATTAAGAAATACACATTATGAGGACATGTAGAATAATTATCTTTTCATCTTATACTTGAAGAGACCAAGATTGTAGTTGTCAGGGAAGCATCCTCTTGGGGGTTTATTCCACAAAGTAACAGTTCTGGTGAAGAAGCTAAGTAGAACTTACTTCCTATCAAAGGAACATGAGAGCAATGGGGATGAGTTGGCACCTGAGCATGGCATGGTGGGTTTTAGCTGTGAAGGTTTAGGCTTGTGTAACTAAGGAAGGTAACATATCTGTATATCTACCACAATGATAGATTAATAAGAAATCAGCAACATTTTGTCTGTGTGGTATGCGTTGCAGGGTGGAGAACAATTAATCACCCACAAGGCTGCATCATCATTTTTGAACTCCATTGCAGCTTGACAGTAAGAAAGTGATAGTACCAGCCCAGATATAATTGGGAATAAGATTTAGACCCAGTAGGCAGTCAAGGTAAGGAGCCTCTTTGATGACTCCTCAGTATTGGCACAGGTTTAGGATCTACCTAGTGATGAAATGTTCCCAAGTACACATGGCATAGTGGATAAAAGCGTTAGTTAGATCCAGTGACAGGCCCAAAAGAGTGTGAGTTCAATACCTGGTTAAGGCAGCGGAGAACTTGGAAAGGGGAATTAACAGGAGATAACTGATAACTGACATCCATTAGACATGGCACATGGAACTAGAGCAATCTACCCAACTGAGCAAAATAAAGGGTTCAATTCGACATTCCAGCCACCTGAAGAAGCCTGGAGCGTACAACGACCGAAACCTTGTAATAAATATGGCGACAAAGATGAGGACAATAGTCCAAATAATGTAAATAGTGTATCTAATGCCTCATCTCAGAAATATAGACAGATACTGAAATGTTCCAAGTTTTGTTTTGGAGGCATTGACTGATATCAACCAGTCTTTCCTCCTATTGAGCTGTGAGTGTTCGGTCAGAGGAGAAATCAGCTGTTAGTCATTTGTCATACATATATTTGCAGGTGCACCCATCCACCTTGGTATCATCTACATATATATTTTCTAAGGATCTGTGAATGTTCTTTGGCAGACCATTAATATAAAGCAGAAACAGGATGGGAGGAAGCAGAGAACCTTAGGGAATACCAGTACTGATCTCATATGCCTCACTTAATTGGGATCTTGTTATCCCATAATGATTTGTCTGTTTTGAAGCCAAGAAAGTAAACTTGCCAAAACTTGTGTTCATTAAATTTGCTCACAATTAGTTGTGACCAGTCAAAGATAAATCAGAGAGAATGAAGTAGAAAGTAAAGTTGACTGCTTGTCTTTGATTTAATTGTCTTGTGTTTCTCTATAATTTGCGTCCTTTTTATTGCCTCTCTGCTTAATTATAAATGCCAAGACAGTAAGAATACCACATATTGAATGCTCATACCAAGTGTTCAAAGAAATAGGACTCAAGATAAACCTTTCCAAAGCAGAGACCATAATCTAGAATTGGAATAGAAGCAGTAATATCACCTCCGTTGAATCCATTATAAAAATTCAGGATGCAGAATTAGTAAATACTAAACACTTCAAAAACTTTGGTATATGGATCAGTTATAACAAATTTAGCATTAGAAATAAAGAAAGTGAACATAGAATAGGTTGTGCTAGGGATACTTTCACACAACACCACAAACTGCTACCAAACTAAAACATTAACCTAAAATCTCAAGTTATATTCTTAAATAGCCTCATCAGATCAAGACTTTCATCTAGATATCATGCATGGTACCAAACTCGTTCAGAAGTATCTAAACTGTTAGGTGTATGTAGTAACATATCGGCATAGTTTGAATTCCAGTTGAATTTATTACATTACGTGCTAATACTCTTGGGAATGGTATGAATCCATCTCTTCTCCCCCAAGCTATGGGTAAATAACAGGACAAAATAAGTCTTATAGCTTTGAGTTGCAACTTGTCTAGAAAAAGGACCACTTTGAATTCAAATCTTTATGAGTGCTGTTTAGGGTCCCTGTGCACCAGTTCACTGTATTCAGTTCTTCCAAAAAGTGTAGTCAATTCTGCACATGTCTTCATCACTATAATCAAATCTTATGTGCAGATTGTCTGTTTTTTTTGGTTCTGAGAACTCTCATATATCAAGAAGTGATGGAAGCTGTCATCTGTGTGTGTGTATATATATATATATATATATATATATATATATATATATATATATATATATATATATATAGAGTCAATATTTGTATAAACTATCTGTGCATAAATAATCCTGTCATATTTTAAAGGGATTAAATTTTCATTGCTAGTAGATATTCATTAATATATATGAATCTGTCTATTAGCAATAATTATCTAATCCCCATGACAGGGTTGTTTATGTACAGCCCAACATGTGAAATACAATTTGGAGATACCAAAATTAAACAAGTACAAAAATTGAAATCTCTAGGAAATATTTTACATTGGGTACAAAATATGACACCAAAATCTGAAGGTGCATTGCAATAGCAAAAGATGCCTTCCAAAAACCAAGCAAAGTATTAAGAAATATGAAAAATTGCCTTAGAAACAAAAAGGAGTACTAGATTGCATATCATATCAGTCCTCCTATATGGAAGTGAATGCTAGACAATATTCTCACAGATGAAGAAGAGACTTGAGGTAACAGAAATATGATTTTGTAGAAGGATGCTGAGAATACCATAGACTGAACATCTGAGCAATAAAAACATTTTGGCACAAAAAAGGACACGTATACATAGCATCAAAAAGTGATGGTTGAAATTTCAAGGACACAAAGAGGGCTTGGAAAATTTGATATTCACTTGATATCTTGAAGGCAACAGGAACTAGGAGAGATAGCAAAAAGACACACTTTACAAAGGACTGGAAATCACAGACTGCCATGTTGATCCACATTCTGAAGGAACATGGTATATAGAAGATGATAGTTTCCTTATACAATCAATGGTGATAATAATATTTATGTCATTTTTAACTGAATTATTATAAACTTTATGATGAACTGCATTTTCTTTATTTTTAGTATTTCTTGAATCTTATTATATTGAATTTTTAAAAAATTCTGAAGTTTTATCTAACACAAACAGCAACAGGAGCAAACAATTTGTCTGTGGATTCAAGATTGCAGCATAGTATGTTGAGAGGAAAGAAAGAAAAATTAAACGATTAAAAATGATTGAAAAAATTAAGTGGTGACAAAAATATAAATATATGATAAAGATAGAAAGAAAGACAGAAAAATCAAATGACTGAAAAAGAAAACGAGGAAAAAAACATTAAATGATTGAGAACCTTTTATCAACTCTTTCTGAGATATTTAAAGTAGAAACATATTTCAGCTTCTAGGAGGTTATTACTGTACATGGTGTTTTCATGCAATGTTCCATCTAAGTACTGACTAGGTTCCCAAGTAGTGCCCCATCTAAGTATGGATTGGGTTCAACACTGCTTAACTTTGGTGATCAATCAAGAACCATTGTTTTCAACATGATTTTACTGGAAGAAAATGATTGAGAAATAAATAAATAAACACAACTAGAAAGAAAGAAAGAAATGAACATCAATAGATAGAAAGAAAGAAAGAAAGATAAAAAAATGTTTGAGAAAGAAAGAAAAAATGATAAAGAAAATTAAATGATTGAGGAAAAAAAAGAAAAGAAAATAAAGAAAAAGAAAGTCATGGAGATATTTGTATTTCTTTTTTTTAAGAAATGAAACTAAATAACATTTAAAGTGTTTTATATTTGCCTTAGAATTTTTCAAATAAATAATGATCAAACATTCAAAATCTTCATTTCTACATAATTTTCACCAGTTAAAAACTCTGTATTTGCATTCTTTTTCATTGATGGTAACACTACATATATAAATAACTGGCTTCTGTTTTATCATAAAAAAATACTTCAAATTGAGCAGTTCAGGAGCATGACCAGATATAAAGTCATACTGTGTTTTATACCATAGATTGTTATATAAAGAGAACCTGGAGATATTTTATAACAAAAACATTTTGATTAAACTTTTCATGAACAAGACAGATTCTAATTTGTAATTCTGTCTGCAGGCACAAAAATCAAATGTACTGTTTAAGCCATAGAATAACAAATCTGATTAGAATATTTAACAGCACATGAGCATTGCTGAAAAATTCTGTCTGTGAAACAATTTTTCTTTCTAGAATACATATCTATAAGTCTACCATTTCCCTATGCTTAGAATATTGCTGCTGTATATGGTTCAGTGCCCCTGCTCTTTGCCTTGAGCACCTTGATAAAATCCAACAAAGAATCAGCAATATTATCACTCCTGATCTAGCAGCTCAGCTTCAGTTACTTTCCCACAGCTGTAAGGTTGCCTCTTTGTGCCTTTTCCATAAATACTTTTATGGTAATTGCTCGGATGAGCACTTCACTATGGTATCTAAACCTTTTGAATTTAAAAGCAGTACTAGACTGGTGTTGAGATCTCATCAATTTAGAGATGAGCTGGCTAGATGTAACCATAAGTTCTATGCTAACAGTTTCTTTTCTCACACTTCTCAATTGCGGAACTCCCTCTATGCTTTCCAGCCAACTTTAATTTGCAAATGTCAATCATTATCTACTGTCGTCCTGATTAACCTTTTCTCTTCTTGCTCGTTATTAATGTTTCTGTTCCTAATTCTTTCACACCCTGTAACCCCATATGTCCTAGTTGCTTCACTGCATTGCTTGGGGTGAAATTGATTAAAAAAAATATAAATAAAAAATAAGATACAAAGTATCATAATGGTTATTGGTGGGTGAAAAAGAAACAAGGAAACAAATATTGTATTCTATGTTAAACCTACATGAAAGAAGTGAACTATAGACATATTATTATATTATTATTATATATTTATAATAATAAAAATATTATCTTTTTCACAAATCCTCAATTGTTAGATACAAAGAAATAGTGCAGAATTGCTGGGTAATATCAATGCTTCAATATGACAGTGAAGGCTAGATAATTTTTTCACAGATAAAAAGCTGAACTTCAGGTAACTGGGATGAGGTTCTACAGAATGATAATTGTATTAGGTTGGTTCAAAAATAATGTCGTTTTCTCACATATGTTACTATGTGAGAAAACGACATTATTTTTGCACCAACCTAATAATATTAGCCATTTCTTTTCGGGGAACTGTGGCGTGAATAGCCATGGTTAAATGCAAAATATAGGAATGACAGATCTGCCCAACAAGCAGATTTGACAAAGCTTGCAATAAACAATTACAAGAAAAAGAAAAGAAAAGGGAATATAAAGCAAGCAAACAATATATGCAAAACAAATTAACTGTAATAAGGCAAAGCAAAAATAATATGGCAAGAAGTTGACAAACTAAGAATTGGGATTGATGCACAAAAGCAAGTTCGAACAAGTAAACATAACATTCTGACTTCAAGGCAAGACAGACCGGGACTGTATCAGATGAAACTGAGAACTGGCTTATTTTATTGGCTAGGAAAAAATCCCAGCATGCATTTGTGTACTTCTGCCTATAAATTGGGGAAGAGGAAAGTATTTTGCAGTCATTCCTATGGGGATTGAAACCAACAGAAACATTCAGCATTTATTGACCAAGCAACCAGTACTACCTTCAGTTAAAATTTATAAAATCTTTCTCTTAAAACAATTTTTCAAGAAAATAGGTTTCTCAAATCCAGGAGCAGCTATCTTTCCTTCCAGTATTGATGGAGGTTTCCTTCCTAACCTTTTATTTGAGAAGTGTGCAATTTCATTATCTTAATTATGTCATTATTTTCTCTTTGACTTACATGTGAAATCCATTTTAGCTGTTAAAAGTGCTCAAGTGATGTGATTTCTATTATTTGGTACAATTCTTTGTTTATGATTTTGTAGGGTCCGTCCACAAAGAAGTCACTCAAAGGCATTTTAACCATTGATCTGTATACAGCTGACAATTTAGGTATTTCTGGACAGGTTTGGTTCCATTCATGACACCTATATGAAAATCTCAATCTGATTAGGTTATTTAAGAACATTATTTGAGTTTTCAGGTTAATGTTTTAGTTTTGTACCAATGTTGGACAAAACTACCCCTAGCACATCCTATATTCAATTTCCTTATCTCCAATACTAAATTTGTTATAATTGATCCATACACTGAGGTATTTGGAGTGTTTAGCAAATCCACATCCAGAATGTATATGATGGATTCAGGGTAGGTAATCCCATTGATAGAATATGTGTGCAACAGTGAAGCTTTAAGGAAAATGGTAACAAAAATTACCTTTGTATTTAGAATCAGAAAAAAAAACAGTTGAAATTTCTGGGTCACAGAAGGAGGGCTTAAAGAATTTAACACACACAGGGCATATTTAATTCAAAAGAAACAGAATAATCTACCTAATGATTTTGTATAAATGAATGATAGAATGAAGACTGGGAGGGATGGTTAGAGGAAACTATGGAGAGCCATGATTTTCCACGTTCTGAAGTGTCATGGCACATAAAAGATCTCTCCAGTACTCATTGTTTGAACATAATTTGTTTCATATTGAATTCATTGACTTTTCAGTTGTTTTTTCTCTTATATTTGTTTTTATTAAATAAACTCCAAAACTTTTATTAAAATTCATTAATTTATTGATTTTTGCTTGATTTTAAAATTGAATTCTTTTTACTTAAAGATTTTCTAATGTAAATATCACAATATTTTTTTGTTTTCAGTTAAACATTTCCACACCAGTGGATATTTCTGTTATTAAAATTATCCATTTCTTTAAAACTTTTTTTTTCTTCAAAGGACATTTCAGATTCACAAGTTGATGAAGTGTGAATGCATATAAGAACTTTTGAGTTTGTCTGCATATTTAAAATTTTAAAATGTTAGTTTTAAGTTAGTTTTAAAATTTTAAAATGCTTTACTTGCATGCACTCAGCTAAAAGGATATTATCTTTTAAATGGTATTGAATTTCAGTTCCAAAATCCTTAAAGAAAAAAAAGCCCAAATTAAATAGAAGAAATAAAACCTCTGAAATAGTAATATAATTTTGATTTATATACCAGCACTAGACTTTGAATATTACTGAAGGTAATAAAGTATTGGTTAAATTACATCTATTTCAGTTCATTCAAATCTGTCTATCTGTCTATCTTTAAGCCTGTTCATATCTGTCTCTCTATCTTTAAGCCTGTTCATATCTGTCTCTCTATCTTTAAGCCTGTTCATATCTGTCTCTCTATCTTTAAGCCTGTTCATATCTGTCTCTCTATCTTTAAGCCTGTTCATATCTGTCTATCTCTCTATCTTTAAGCTTGTTCATATCTGTCTATCTCTCTAAGTCTGTTCATATCTATATTTCAGTCCATTCATAACTATTTGTTAAAAATTAATGGATTTGCTTTTAATCCAACATTTTTATGACTTTAAACATTACTTTTAGTTGAGACTTTTTGTTTGAAATAGATACCATGTTTTTTATTTTTAAACAATGTGCATTACATCTAACCATTGTACTCGAGAAATCTTTATAAGAAAATTTGTTCTTGGGCAAGTTTTTAATGTTCATACCCCCTTGTAGGAGAATCCGTTGTTTGATTCAGCATACCTTAGACCATTCAGCTACAGCATACAGCCCAGCAAGGTTCTATTTCCCTTTTAAGGAAAGCAAACATCCTCATTCAGATTTTTCTCAAAGTCCATATCTGAAATATAAACAAAGCAATTTCTAAAGAATTAATGGATTTATATTTAATCTGACATTTTTTTATTACTTCATATGTTATTTTTAGTTGATACCTGTGCTTGAAATAGACACATTTTTATTTTTAAACAGTATGTATTATGTCTAATTGCCTGCACACTTGGGAAATTTTAATGAAGAAAATGTACACTCTGGCATTGTCACAGCAAGATTCTATCTACCCTTTTAAGGAATGCATACTTCCCTGTTCAGATTTTTCTTGAAAGCTGTCTTCAGTTTTATATCCAAAATCTAAATAAAGCAATTTCTAAAGAATTAATGGATTCATTTTTAATTTAACATTTATATTAAGCGCTATTTGAGCTCTGCAGGAGAACACATTCTCTTTATTAAAATTCCTCAAGTACACAATCCAATAGAGGTAATACAGACCATTTAAAAAGAAAAACATTGTGTCTATTTCAAATATGGCCATCCACTAAAAATAATGTTTGAAGTAATACAAAATATCTATTTATATATCTATCTCAGTGCTGGTTCTATCTATCTATCTATCTATCTATCTATCTATCTATCTATCTATCTATCTATCTATCTATCTATCTATCTATCTATCACACTTATGGTTCTAAGTCTTGACTATATCTATTTATATACCCCAGTTCTGGTTCTATCTATCTATCTATCTATCACACTCATGGTTCTATCTAAGTCTTGACTATATCTATTTATATACCCCAGTTCTGGTTCTATCTATCTATCTATCTATCTATCTATCACACTTATGGTTCTATCTAAGTCTTGACTATATCTATTTATCTACCTCAGTTCTGGTTCTATCTATCTAAGATAGCCCAAAAGTATGTTTATATTTAACTTACATGTACTTTTATTTAACACAAGATGCTATCAAATTCAAAAAATAAAACTATCAACCAGTTTGTGAAATACCATTTTCTTTCTCTATTGTTACAGTTCTTCTTTCTCTTCTCCAATAAACTTGTGACTGAAGTACAACAGTTATGATTTCTTGTCCATTGCTCTAACTTCTATTCTGTATAAGAATCATTTTTGCCAGTTGTTAATGTAGTAATACAAATTTATTTTAATCTTCCTTCAGGATAGAATATTATTGGATCTTCTCTTCACCTGAGCTAGTTGCCACCATGTTCTTTTGATTACTAGAGCAGAATGAAGTTAAAAAGACTTGCCTCAGGCTTACAGACTTGTATAACCTTTGAACATGGATTTTTATGAGCCTGACTGCCAGCAGTTACCTGGTGCTTTTACTTTTCAGTCTGTAGAAGGAAAAGGAAATATCATTGAAATTATACTAGCAGTTGAGGTTAGCAACATCCTTCAAAGATATTTTTAGCCAAGATATTTAAAGTCAAAATGACGATAATAATAATAATAATAATAATAATAATAAACAGAATTACCAATTATAAAATTATAGAAAAATATAAAGTAGGACAATAAGGGGATAAACTTCAGGACTCACTTTGTTCAGTTTATTAAGTAAAAGACAACTTTTAGAAATTTCCAATATGTACAATGTGAAGCAATATATTTACAGTTTTCTTTTACTATTTTTTTTAATAATTTCACTTCAAGCAAGGAAATAAAGATACTAGGACACAAGAGAGAATTTGAGGGAAACTACTATTAAGCAGAGAGGACAACAAAAGAATTAAAATTAAGTAGTCAAAGGGATAATGAGTGACATGGGATTAAAATCTTTGAAGATAAAAGTTGACTGTGAAGCTAGAACCTGGAAAAGTCTTTCACTAGCAAGAAGTGTAAGAGAAGAAACTGTTAGCATAGAAATTATGGCTACATCTAGCCATTTCAATTGTAAATTGATGAGACCTTACTGCCAATCTAGTACTGCACTTAAATTCATAAAGTCTGGTTACCATAAAAGAAAATTCATCAGAATAATTACCATGAAAGTATTTATAGAAAAGGCACTGAGAAACTACATTATGGGAGTGGGAAAGGGTCGTAAGCCAAAATACCAGGTCAGAACCTGTAACATTGCAGATTCTACTTTGAATATCAAGAATCTCTAAATATATGACAGAAGCACCAGACCAGATGTGGCAGCAACATTCAAAGCAAGGGCAAATGGTAGACATATAAATTGTAAGATAGATACTGTCGAGAAAAATTGCCTAGACTGATGTAATAAACAAACTTTTTAGCTGTAAACATAGCACCTTATTCAATATACTCTTTCAAATTCATGTAATCTGAAAACTTTAGTCCAAGAAAGGACAATGAGCTGAAGATTAGCATCAGTCATGCTAATTGAAGGTAAAAAAGGTTCTCTCATATAAGTAAAATGAGCAGTTTCATTTTTGAGGTATTAAAATTAACATGCCCCCAACTCATTTCCCCATTTAACAACAGATTGTTAATCTTCTGTTAAATTTCATGCAACTTTATAATACTATCCTCTTAGAGCTTTTTACCATTCTGAACAAAGTGACTAACATCACCAAATAGGGACAAAGGGTTTTCATTGATTTTGGTATTTTAATATCTCCTACATCATATAATTCTAGCTATCCTGAACGAGAAAGTATTGCTGAGAGCAATAAAAAACAGGAAGCTGTGAAGAGCCACAATCACACATGTCATGAAGGGATGCAGCACATAGAGAATGATTGTTTTCAACCTCAACTGGTTTACCTGACCATTGAGCTTCTTTTAGCATGAATCCATCAGCTTTGCAAACCAGTTTTGACACATTTAATCATTTGCAGAACCTTCTTCATGAACTGAAAATTCTTTTTTTTTGTCTGTCTATTTGTGTCACATTTTTACTTTCCTTAAAATAAAAAAGCAGAATATATTTAAAATCTTGTTTACTTTTTTCTATCTTCCTTGTTAGAATCCCTAAGAAAAAATATACCAATATTGATACATTTTTTAAAAAATGCATGGTGTTTCTAGCAATCAAAATGTTGTGGGGGCTATTTGGATGCCAAGATTAATGTGGGCATCAGAAAGAGTAGGCATTTTTTTATACTTGCTAATCTATACATCTTTCAGAAAGAATTTTGAAAAACACTGTTATAACACTTTTTAAAATAAAACAAGACAGTTTTCCAAAATAGTAATAGTAGTAGTATCAATGACAAGGTAATTTGCAAATAATCTCCACAGATTTAATGCAATTATCATGATAGTGCTCAAATTACTCAACAAAATATTCTCTTGATTCTCAACTTGCAAACTTTCAATTAATACTAGTGCAATGTTTCTGGGCAATATTTATTTACTTAATTTTAGCTATTGTGGCATATTTAACATGGAAACATCCATTTTTAATGATATGTAATATGAATTTTCAAACAGGACAGATAAACTTTGTGGAAATTAACTATAGTTTGTTTAGAAATCTGAGATTGTTATGGTTGACTATGCTTTTTACCTTTCTGACAAATATTATGGATATTGTTAATACTAATCCCCCAAAGGATTAAACTCTTCATCCTTGGCTAACAAATATTGTTGAATTACCCTGTCCCACCTGCTAATAAAAAATAAGCCTACCCTTTTCCATAAGAGCTTCTAACAATTTCTTCATATTATGAACAATTTATTTGTCTCTGGAATCTGTGCTGGGCAATTTCACAGGTTAAACAAATCAGATATGTATCAGCTACTCTTCTACATTATAGTATATAAAATGGAAGGGCAAACCTAATGTTCAGACAAAAATTAAAGGGGAACACAGCCCTCTTTTTGCACCCCCTGTAAAATTGCCAATGCATACCTATATGACAACTCAAATAATACAAACAAACCAAGCCTTAATAAAATTAAGAATAGAACAATTTTGGAGGTCAGCAAACAAAATATATCATGCAAAAATTATGATTAAAAATTAGATGTAGTCCAATAAATGAGATGATAAAAATGTAATCTGTTTTGTGGCTGAGCTTGCAGGCTATTTCCAATCATTGTCAGAATTTGGTGTTCCAGCCCAGAGAAAAGTCATGATTTTTAATTCCCAGCCTAATTTTTAAAAGATACAAGCTGGATCACCTTTGCTTGAAGAATGATGCAACATAAACTTTGTACCTCAATTTTTCTTTCATTGTTGTGCTTATGTTATACTCAACGAAGCTCAGTAAGCCTCATTAAGGTAAAAATAAATGAGAAGAGACAAACTGCAAGTTAGGCTATGAAGAATTTGATTTCATGCTGTCTTGTCATAATACAAAGCAATTAAACAATATATGCAAAACAAATCAATGCATGGGTGGAGTCAGCATTTTCAGTTAAAGGAGGCATGTTCCTCAGTAAAAATCTCAATTCAAATTTTTAAATTTTGTGTTCATTATATTAGGTTATAAAAATGAGTAGCTTGTTCATATATATATTTGCTTTTTATTTTATTTATTTAATATTTAAAGCTGTAAATCAAACTTTTAGATTCAAAGTATGATTATACAGTGTTTATAAAAAAGGTTTTGCTGAAGTTAATTTTTGTGGATTCTTATTTGCATAGAGGTTTCTGATTTTATCATAGTAAAACTGAATGTCTTTGCGAACATGCAAAAGAAAAATTATGTTAAATCTGTCTTCATTCATTATAGCTAACTTTATCTACTTTGCAAAAAAATATATTCTCCAAAGAAATGTTGGGGGGTAGGGGGGTGCAACCATTGTCAAACAACAGCACCCCCACTCAATGGATAAGGCAAACAACGGTAATATAGCAAAAAGTTCACAAACTAAGAATTGGGGTTGACACACAAAAGCAATGTTGGACAAGCAAACGTGGCATTCTGACTTCAAGACAAGACAGATCAGGACTGAGTCAGATGAAACCATGAACCAGACTATTTTATTGTCTAGGAAAAAAATCGCAGCTTGCATTCTGCCTATAAATATGGAGGGGCAGTCATTTTTACTAATTGAAACCAACATTATAAATGACTATTATCATTTCTTTACTTGTATCTCAAATTTTGTTCAACTATTTCATGAATTGCCTAAATTTAAGTTTTTTTCTTTATCTCTTATTCTTTAACTTTTCTTGCTTTTTTAATTAACCCTTTCTTATATAAAAAATAATCTTCACTTGTATGACATTTTTAACTGTGTAGACTCCCATGTGAATTACAGAACAACAACCTCACGACACAAGGTACGGCTGTGGTTTCTGTAGCAAGTAGTTTTTAACAGGATGTAGTTTGCTAGCCCTCCCCCCTATATAACCAATGTTTAATTCAGAGTTGTCCTTCTAGACTGACTTCTAACCAATGCTAAAGTGCACAGTCTGCACTGCTGAAGAGAGAAGAGATGGCTTCATACCTTTCCAAGCTTATTTTTGCACAAGTGAATGCAGTGGCTTAAGCAGGTTTCTTCAACAGGCATTAGCTAGCTACCTGAGCAGACAGGTATACTCAGAAATGAGTAGCCAGTCTTTACTTACCATGAGTTATGTATGCCCTTTTCACTTTCACTTTCTTTTTCACCATCAATCAAAAAAATGGACAACCTGAAAATTTTTGAAGTTATAGAACTCAGGGATTCTGTTGAATTTAAAATACTGTAGTCATATCATTTTACACGGTTATTTTGTTTGTTTGTGTGTGTGTATTTTAATAGAGTTCTAACTTTGTCAACTATTTTATTTTTTCCATATTTTCCAGTTTTAGTCAATTTTCATTTGCTAACTTAGAAACTATTACGGCTTCAAGATTATTTTTGCGAACATCTGATATTGTCAGGAGTTGAGAGAATCTGATTTTGATAGACTTACCTTGAAAATATTTCTGATACCTTAAATTTTGACATTGGAACAAGAATCAATAATCTGAGAAAGTCTGCTTCTTTCAGAAAATGCATGTATGTGTAAACTTGATTATTTTTTTTTTTTTTACTTTTCGGCGTACTTTGATAGTGTAAGATCTGAGTGCAAGTAATTCACTTTTAACAAAAAACTGAGAGTTTTTGGCAAGGGAGACAAAAATCAAAGATATTCAGGTGTTTGATTTTTTTTATATTGATATATATATAACATATACATACGTACATGCATACATACAATACATACATAAATAAATAAGTAAATATATATATATATATACACACACATACATAAATAAATATATGTATATATATATATATATGCATACATGTATATATATATATATATGCATACATGTATATATATATATATATATATGCATACATGTATATATATATATGCATACATGTATATATATATATATATATATATATATATATATATATATATATATATATGCATACATATATATATTTATATATGCATACATGTATATATACATATATCTATGCATATATATATATATACATAAATATTATAAATTAACTGATTTAAAATATGGTTTCTTTGCTACACAGGAATTACCATGTTTCAAAAACCGAAGCTAAAAACATCATATTTAATTATATAATTAAATAAAAAGAATTAGGTCTGTTACATCTTCAAGCAAATATAATTAAATTTGAAGTTTTTAACATGGTAATTCCTATGTAGCGAAGAAACCATATTTCAAATCAGTTAATTTATAATATTTATGCTCTGTAAATTTACATTGAGCACTGTTTTGCAAAAATAAAAATATTAATAAGAATGGATTATATATCTTATTATTTATAATATATATATATATATATATATATATATATATATATAGTTTAATGGATGTTAATGGCAGTCTCTGAAGGTAAACATTATTAGTAATGGTAAAATGAAATGTGTCTTAATTTTCTGTATTAGATTACAAACCTTATATATTAATCTCATTCAACTCAAGATGTGTATGGATGTGCAAATTTTATCCTTAGCTCCATTATAATATTGATCAGCAGGTTCATGCATTTTGTATGCATAATGATCAGTAATCAAATTACAATTCAAGTGACAACCTGTTCATATGCTTCTATTACTTCATTGACTTCGTTGTTTTATGCAATATTCATATTGTGCATGAACAAAATGATGTAAATTATTACATAAAATTATGTTTTCTGTTTCATTAAACTTTTGAGAGAATATGATAAAAAATATGCAGAAAATGCTTCTTCTTAAAATGTAAAGGATTCTTCTACAGAAAATGTATTTAGGCGATCGTGTATCTTTCGATACATGACTGATAAGGCAGATTTTTTTCTGAAGTAGGTTGCCATTTCTTTCTGTAGTAGACCAGTTGTCATCCAAGGCTATAGAACCTGGTCTGTTCTGCTATTTACCCATAGTTGTGGGGAGGAGAAGAGGATTCATACCTTTCCCAAGGGTATTAGCACATAAGTGAATGGATTTGAATGAAATTTGAACTTGGTTCTCCAATTCCTCAATCTGAGCCACTATCTATTACTTCACCATATCTCTCCAAATGACCACAAAACCAAATATTTTTCTTTGGAATCCTTCCTTGATCTGGCGACAACTTTTCATCACTCCATCATGTACAGTGAACAAATATTAGGTTGGTGCAAAAATAATGACGTAATAATGTCGTTTTTTGACGTATTTTTTAATGTCAAAAAATGACATTATTACGTCATTATTTTTGCACCTACCTAATATTAGACACAACAAGAGCAAATAAAAGGAATAATCAGTTCATTTCCTTATATCTTGAACTTACTGGTTGTCAGTGATTTTCATAAATTAGTTTGTCTGTCTCTGCCCATGAAAATATTAAATCACATTATTTAATATTTTAACAATGGTCAGGCAGCAGAAATTCTGTTCATGAAACATATCACCTTCAGTATTTCATTTTAAATGTAGGAAATAATTTTAATGCACACATTCAGCTGAAAATATTGTGAACTTATGCATGATTTCACATTTGAGAACAAAATTTGATCTTGATTCTGTATTTTGGGTCAAACCTCTTAAAATTGAATTAAATTAATTCACTGTAGAAGAATATTTTTTACTATTTAGATTGGTTTTTCTCAAGATATATGGTGACATGCCACCATATTTCTTTATAGAAAAAATAAAGATCATCTTGTTCCTTATTACACTACTTCCATAGTAGTCAAGGAAAATCAGGGATTATTTATGTATGAAGCAGAATCTCTGTCTTTGATCTGTATCCTCTGTATCAGATCAAAGTCTAACCCCACCTCATTCTCAGAGGATAATATTTGTGCAATTTTTGAAGTGTTACATCCAAAAACATTTTTTATATTTGAGTAGTAATTGTTCTATTAAGCATCTATTGTTAAAAACAATAAACATTTTATCTGCTATATTTATTCATCTTTCTTTTCTAATATACAAGTAACCTTTCCTAAATGTGGTTGTTGTGTGTGGATAAATTGTAATCCAAATTTGTTATCCAATTGTCTTGTGTTTGTATGTAATAACTTCAGTAGTGTTCACTCTGTTCCAGGCTATCTTCTTTATTGAAAAAATTGGTTAAACATCCATTTTTGCCTACCATCAGTATGGTTGATGCTAACCCCTGGGAGACTAATTCATTGCACATTCTCAGTCTCACATTTTCCACTGACACAAAGTGGAACAATTATATTGAATCAGTTGCTAGGTCTGCTGCTAGGAAAGTTAATTCAATGTGTCATGCCAGACAGTTTTTTCCATTAGAATCCATCTTGCATGATTATATATCTAACATTGATTCCTGAATTGAATATTGCTGCTACATCTGGTCTGATGGACCTGAAATATATCTCAAGATTCTTGAAAAAATCCCAAAATGGTTCTGCAATGTTATTCGTCCTGATCTCAACGTCAGTCACTTTCCCACCAGCATAACATAGCTTCTCTGTACTTTTTCCATGAATATTTTCATGGAAATTTGTCTAACGAGCTTCTCTCTTTGATAGTTCAACTTCATGACTTTAAGTATTCTACTAGATTGGCAACTAGATGTTATCATTTTACTGTTGAATTAACTAGATGTAACCATAAGCTCTGTTCTAATATTCTTCTCTCACACTTCTTGTCTGTGGAACTCTCTTCTGGTCTCTTGCTTTCTTATGAACTGTGATCTTGAAAAATTTAAATGCAATGATCATCACTGTCTTTGAGAATCCTGTTCATTTATTTTCCTTTCTCTTCACTAAAGTTTTCTAATTTTCTTTCACTCTTGTATCTTAGTGTAATTATTGCCTAGTTTTGAGTGTAAAAAGAATGTTTGTGTATCCACATTTGAGGCCTGATTTTGCACTTGGTTTTGAGGTTACCTTCAACAAGGCTCCTAGGTCTTTTGACATTCTGAGCTGAATCAGGTAGAAAACTTTATATGGTGTCACTTAGAGTGAACCCAGTAAATACTGAGGGCACTGCAAATCAACACTTCTTTGATTAAGCTTCCTAATAGTCAATAAATTTAATGATGTTTAGATATCTTCAATCAAATCTTGTATTAAACAATAAGGCTTATACTGGTGTTTGAAAGATATGTTCAAGTCCTACTAAAAGTCAAGATATAATGTTCTGGGTATGATGATAAACTGCATCCAGCAGCAAGACCTCTGATTGGTTTGGTGGAGTATTGAGTCACTTCTTAATTGCTGTTGTTCCCAGGTTTACTCTGACTCAGGGTGGTAGCACCTGTTAGGTTCCAAGCTATGGGCAAATAGTGAACCCCCAAACAAAAGCAAAACACCATGAGAGTATAAAAATACCAACAATACATTTTTCTATAAACAAAACTACTAACAATACCTATTTATAGTAAAATGACCCACAATACCTTTTATCTGTAATTGAAGACATACAGTCATGTTCAAAATATTTAGATTTCAGCATTAAATAACATACAGAGGTTGATATGCCACTAAACAAAACTAACCAGCTGAATCCAGATATAAGAAGTTGATTTCCAAGGTATATATTCTCCCTCTTGGAGCAATATAATCTTTCTATATGAAATTCCTTCTACTCTACTTTGTGATAGGGTTAACAAATATATAAAAAAAAGATGATTGAATTGGTGCTTGAATTCTGCACTGCCAATTAAGTTGACATTAGAAATAAAAATTACAAGAGTTTCAAAATTTCAGTTCTCCACATGATACTCATGTATAAGAGAAATGAAGAAAAAACATTTCTGCGGAAATGGGTTCTTCTGGATCTTATTGATCAACTGTTGATTGGTGACAAATAGAAAAATAAAAAAAATATTAGTTTTTAAATAAACAGACATACACATTAAATATTTTTAGCTCTTCATTTTTCATGAAAAAGTACAGGTCTTAAGAGATGTGTCTTTCCTAATTTTCCAATATTTAAATTTATTCACTGTCAGTTGTGTGACCTTGAAAACCAGATTCACACTTGACAAATTATATCCTGGTATGATCCGTTCTTTTGTTTAAATGCATGCATATAAAAGGTCATGTAGTGTATAATATCAACTTTGTATGTGCAGATATAAAAATTCATTACTCGTCATCATTTTATTTTGATTTTCAAGAGTGGCATTTAGGACTTAGGTGATTTTTTAAAAAAAAACCTGAAGACAAATCTGGTTTCTCATTTTTTCATTGAATTCAGAATTTTGAAGATCAAACTTGACTGGAAAGGAAGAAGCCCAAAGAGTTCCACAAGCAAGAAGTCTGAGAGTTAGCATAGTACTTATGGCTACAAATTTTATGTTTCACTATTAGATACCTTCCAGAAACTAAACAAAATGTTAAGAAACAAGAAATCTTTCTTGAAAGCAAAGATATGAATGCTCAGCTGTCATATAATATCAATCCAGTTATATAAAAGTGAATATTGGATAATTTCTTTTCACATATGGTCCAGGGATCCTGCTATTCACCTTGAGTTTTTTGATAAGATTCAAAGAAGAATCAGCAATATTATTGGTCCTGATCTTTGCCATGGTACCTAGACTCTCTGAATTTAAGTGCAGTCCAAGACCAGTGTCAAGATCTCTTTGATTTGCAGTTGAGCTGGCTAGATGTAGCTGTAAGTTCTATGCTAACAGTTTCTTTTCTCACACTTGTTGCTTGTGGAATTCTACTGCCCCCCTAATTACTCTTTTCTCTTCCTGCTCATTAGTAATGTTTCTGTTTTCTAATTCTTTCACCCCAGTAACCCCCTTGTGTCTTAGTGACTTTACTGCCTTGCTGATTAAATTAAATAAATATAAAAAGAAATTTGAAGCAACAGAGGTCTTGTTCTACAAAAAGATGCTGAGAATGCTATGACCAGAATATGGGAAGAAGAATAAAATTTTAAGAAAAAGGGTAACAAAAAGGAAACTTGTGCATAAAGTCAGAAAAATAACAAAATTTCTGGAACACCTGATTAAGAAAGTGGTCTTAAAGAATTTTGCACTCACAAGACATTGGATACAAGAAGGAGAGAAGAAATGTTGAGTAAACTACCTCGTGTAAATAGATGGCAGAACATGGAATGAGAGGGATATTAAGGGGGCAAACATTGCTTAGAGCTATAAAGTATAGGAAATTGTGGACAGCCATGATCACTTATGTTCTGAAAGGACATGGCATTTAAAAGAAGAAAAATTAACCAGAATCATCCAGGTTTTTATTAAGAAATGACAGATGTAATTTTATAATCTGTGTGGCAGGAGAAAGTACAGAATTTTATTAGTGCATTAAAAATTGACTTTTTTTTAAAATTTTTTTTTAAGCATTTCACCCCAAGCAAGGCAGGAGCCACTAGGACGCAAGGGGTTACAGAAAATTTAGAGCAAGATCAGATAGGAGTGATAGAAGAAAAGATGAGGGTAGTGGATAGATCAAGGCAACTGGAGATGTCAATTGACATTACACTTGAATAGCTGGAGATTATAGCTCACAGGGAAACAGGAAGAGAGAAGGGAGTTCCACAGGCGAGAGGTGCGAGACATGAAGCTATTGGAGTAGAAGAGACGGCTACATTTAGGAGTTTCGACAGTGAAGGGGTGAGAACGGGATGCCAGCCTCGTATGGTGCTTGAACTCATGACATCTGGGAACCAGCGAATGCAGCTCCTCGGAGCAATTTCCATGGAAGTATTTGTAGAACAGACAGAGGGAGGCGACGAAGCGTCTGTGAGAAAGTGACTGTAGACAAGATGACAGAGCAGGGCCAACTACATTGCATATCCGCCTATGGAGCCTATGAAGAACCCCAAGGCAAACAGAAGGGGCACCAGACCATATATGGCAGCAATACTCCATGCAAGGGTGAATTGTTGATTTGTAGATCTGGAGGATCGACTCCGGGGAGAAAAACTTCCTGGCGTGGCACAGGGAGCCAACTTTCCTTGCGGTGGACGAAGCAATTGACTCAATGTATTTATTCTATCTCAGGTCAGCAGTCAACGTGAGACCGAGAAGCCGCAGAGAGTTGCTCTCGAGAAGTTGAGCGTCAGACATTCTAATGGAGGGAAGGGAAGGATCTCTGTGGTGATTAATAGAGAGCAGTTTTGTCTTAGAAGCATTGAAGTTGACCAGCCAATTCTTGCCCCAGTTCACAATCAATTGGAGGTCATTTTCGAGACACACGGCCAGGTGAGTTGTGTCAGTGAGACTAGATTTGTTTTTGAGGCAGGAATAAATTGTGGTGTCATCCACGTAGATGCCAACTTGGGAAGTTATGGCATCAGGAAGGTCATTTACGTAGATAAGGAATAGAGTGGGGCCTAGGATGGAGCCTTGAAGAACACCTGCATTCGTAGGATAGGAACTGAATGAGAATCCATTGAGAACAACCTTCAATTCACGGTTTGACAGGAATGATTGTATTAGGTTATATAATCGACCTGTATTGCCATAACCCTGGAGCTTGTGAAGAAGGCTGGCATGCCAAACCCTATCAAATGCTTTGGAGATGTCTAGTGCCACGGCACAAGCTTCCCCATTATTTTGAAGAGCTCGGTACACAGTTTCAGTGATGGCCGTAAGCACATCAGCTGTAGATCGTGCAAAGCGGAAACCATATTGCTTGTCTGAGAGCAGATTATGAGATGTGAGGTGGTTTACCACCTCGAAATTGATTAGGGCTTCAAAGACTTTGCCGAAGAGGGGAAGGAGACTAATAGGACGGTAGTTGGAAGGGTCAGAGGGGTCGCCGGAGTTCTTGAAGACAGGAATGATAATGAACATATAGAAAAATATTTAAAAATAAAGGCAGAGTATTGGTTTTACTGACTAATGGTTTGGAGTTTAAGTGCAAGTGCTATCCAACAAGATCCCTGCTGAACTCGGTTTCATTATACAAAGAAAGAAATATAGAGTAGGGAGATGCTCTAGCAACAGTTACATAATTTAGAAATGTCAGCCTGGTTACTTTTTAATTGGCATGAAAATCAACAAGCTAAAACCAAGGTGAATACATATGAAAGGATCATGGATATGATTAGGGAAAAATAGCCTACCTCAAACAATAATACCTTATTCCTTTTCAAAGTTCTCCCATTGTGATCATATGGCTTATTCCATGATCCAGTGCTCCTGCTATTTACCTTGAGCTCCTTGATAAAATCCAAAGAAGGATCAGCAATATTATGCTATGTCTTTTCACTGATCCCTCCTAGTTGCTGTTCAACCATCCATTTACACAAGGGAATTGGAAAAATGAAGCACTGTTTTCCTACTGCTACCAGTATATAGTGTGAATATCAAATTGTCCAGACCTTCTTTCCTCATTATGTCCCAGAAATTTCAGTTGTCTTTTTCTGATTCTATGTACTAGTGACCTTTTTGTTTCTATTTTCCTTAAAACCTCGTTTTTGCTAACATGTCCTAAGTATGGTATATTCATATTCTCAGCATCCATCTATACAACTACATATGTGTTGCCTAAAGTCACTTTTTTATCTTTAAGGAAAGTGTCCAATATTCACTGCCAGTTAGGAGGATTAGGAGGACTAATATCATATTGGATTTCCATCTCTGATATTCTCAACATCTATCTATAGAACTACATATGTGTTGCCAAAAGTTCCTACTCATCTTTTAGAAAAATGTCCATCATTCACTGCCAGTTAGGAGGACTGATATTGGAGTTCCATCCCTAGCATTCTCAGTATCCCACTGTAGAACTACATCTCTGTTGCCTTCTCCTCTTCATCTGTGTTGATGTTGTTCAATGTTCACTTGTATGTAGAAGGGTTGATATTATATAGCAGTTCACTGCACTGTGCAGTGTGCTCATAATTTTATCCTGAAATAATTGGGATCATTTGTTTTGCATTAATATATGAAATAATAAATGTACTTTTCATTATATTGTGTGATATTTTTTCTTGTATATTACTGTAAACTCATTGCTTAAAATAAAAGTATAAAATTAGTTCTTTTTCCTTCTTAGATGCTTTCTATTATTAAGAATCTGAGACTGAAATAGAGATTAGTTAGCCTCCAGTCCAATGTTCTGCCTGAACTGTCAAACAAGAAACAAGAATTTTTATGTTGATCACTAAAAGTTAATTAAAGTAGACACAACAACAATACAATGCCACTGGATGTGTGATATTACTTAAGTCAGTTATTGAAGAAAGATGTTGAAGATGTTTGAACATAGGTCATATCTTATTGCTTGATTCAACCGTTTGTACATGATACTCAGTTAGGTCAGCATTTGTATAAATAGATATTGACAGCACCAAACATGATCTTTTTCCCTGTTATCATTTATCGAGGGCAATTTTCTAACCAGATTTCAAGATATTAGTTGTCATAATTCATTTCATACCTTAGCAAGTAAAGCAGAGTCACTTCATGTGCCACCGTCCACTGAGTTTTCTCCAGTTATGATTAATGGTCGCTCTTTCAATGAGGTGCCATGCTTTGAACATCTGTTGAGTCTGAAGTTCACTTTAGATCTCAAGTAGAACTCATATATGATTCATTACTAAATATACTGGAAAAATGGTTGGTTAATTCTATCCTTCCAGGAAGTACATGGCTCCTTCTTCCATGTTTTATTTTTTGTGAGAGCCAGATTAGATCAGTAATTAAGTATTGCTTCAATGTCTGGGCTGGAGCTGCACAGTCCTCTCTTTCCAGACTAGATAGAGTTCAAAATAATTTTTTTTTTCTGGAGGGGTTACAATTCATGCAAATTAAATTTGGGTGGTCACACTATACATGAAGTCAGCTTATACACAAATATAATATTTGGGGGTAGAAATATTTTCCAAATTTTCAAATTAAAATGTTTGATTGATATTACGACTTATTTTTTAATAAAAAAAATTATCATTTTTATTGATTATAAAATATTGATTGATTTTTTTTCTTTCTTTTTTTTTCAGGTAAGTTTCAACATTATTTTCAGTTTCTCCACTGCATGCCTATCTGAAGATACATCATGTTGCTCAATGAAGACTAACAATGGCTGAGAGAATGTTCAGGTTGGACAAAGCTTTTTCTCATATTAATTACATTGCTGAATGTAAAGCTTATATTTTTGTGTTTACTTTTTCATTCTTAAATTCAAATTACTCTTGGCTAAGGAGATAACATATAAATGTATTCATATTGTAGGAGGAAATTTTTTTAACTGTCAGCTTTTTTCAGGTTCATGACATTGACATTCATTGCTTTTCTAAACATCTTGTCTAGTTAATTGACTTTTGGTTTCTGTTTTCAACATTAATATAATGTTCTGCTTAATACATTTCTCTCAGAATGCTGTGTAGCAGGAACTATACTGATTTTTGTGATGAATGGCATCACCATTATGAAAGAAATGATTCTTTTATAGCATAACATTTTCACTAGTTTACCTTTTAAGCACCAAATTGTGTTAATTACATAATATTCTCCTTTTTGAAATTCACACCTTGATTTCATTTTTTTCTCTGTATACTGTTATGAGAAACATCTGTGTTCCTCTGGTATTATTTATTTATGGGGAATCAGTTTTTTGGTCTACAAGTAAAAACAGATAAAACAAAAAAAAGTTAATGCTAGTATATGTGATAAATAACCATAAATATTCAGATTTTTAGCAGATTTTAAAATTCACCTTGACTGTCTCTACTTGTTCAAGGCTCTTAAAATTACATTTTTATTGGCTATTTCTGCTTTTCTAAAGAGGATGAGCCCAAAATGCAAATTATAGGTTGGGGATACTAAAGTCGGGCATGTATCTAAACACTGAGATCTGAAGATGTATTCGGATGGCCAAAGGGGCATTCCAAAAGTTAAGCAGAGTATTAAAAGACAAGAATTTCATTGGAAACAAAGAAAACAGTACTGAACTGTTATATTATATCTGTCCTCATAGATGACAGCAAATGCTGGACAATCTTCTCAAAGATGATAAAGAGACTTGAAGCAACAGAAATGTGGTTCTACAGAAAAATGCTGACCATACCATGGGCCAAAAATATGAGCAACAACAAAGTTTAGGAGAGAATGGAAATTTAGTGCTTTTATCACCTTGCTTGGGTTGAAATATATATATATACAGTGTGTGTGTGTGTGTACATGTAAAAATTCAGTGTAAAGACTGAATAATCTCAAAAGGAAAATAAATATATGTTGCAAAATAAAATTTGCTTTGATAAAGTTCATCAGCAGACAAAAAGTTTTACTTTTGTTTTTATTCATATATATATATATATATATATATATATATATATAAGGGTACCTGTGCCATCAAAATTGCTGTTTTCTGTGAATAATTGAGGGGAAGTGTGCAAAATAACCCAAATTCAAGTTATATTTGTTTTTAAAAAGAAAAAAAAGAACTTTAGTTAAATAAAAATTATGAGAGACAGTCATGAGTTATGGTCAACATTAGTCGTGTTGAATATTTGTTTTACAAATTTAACTGTATATTCTTTTCTTTTTAGGGCCAATTAGGAAGAAATAAATATAATTTATGTACAGATGTGAGAAATAGTGAAATGTTGTTATATGTTTCTTTCTTTCTTTTAAAAAACAAATATAACTTGAATTTAGGCAGGTGGTTCATTATTGTGTGAAACAGTCAGTACATGTGCGCATGCTTCTTAGTAGTAACGGGGGATACAAGATATAGTTAGAATTTTTTTTTCTTACGGTGAACTGTGCTACTGTTGCTTTTAGTGCCAATAAGGAATAAATAAATAAATATGATTTATGTACCGATGTGAGAAATATATATATATAGCTTTTATATATTTAATTTTATTATAATTAAATATTTGCTTATTGCTGGATTGATAGCAGACATTAGTAGATTCTTGGTGATGGACGGGTAAAAATCACCAATTTTATTTTTATGCACACACACACACACACACATATATATTCCATTTATTATAAATTCTGAATATATTTTTAAAAATAAAAAACTAATCTGTGTATAATATATGACTGTGCCAACATTGCAGTAAGCAGATACTTTTATAAAAATTGAAATTACATAACAGTGAGTCTATACTCAGCACCTGAAGATTGCATGGTGCATGAAATTCTGAGTCATGCTACTGGTGAGTGATAATATGTATATTTATTAATATATATATATATATAGGCAGCTTGGATTGAGTTAATCGGAGAGCCAAGTTCAAATTCTAGTCAAATCTATTATATTCACTTATGTGGAAAAGGTATGAATCCAATTCTTCTACCTCCAGTCATGGGTAAATAGCAGGACAGACTGGATTCTATAGCCTTGGATGGCAACTGTTCTAAGAGAAGGACAACTCTGAATTCAAAACCTGCTCAAGTTTGTTTGGGGATCTTGTGGCACATGGTGCACCATGTCTCTATATTCGACTCTTCAAAAAGTGTGGTTGGTTCTACACAAAACATTCACCACTATAATCAAATCATATGTGCAGGTTGTCTGGCTGTCAGTTACTAGGAACTGAGTTGCCTGACCCTCATACATCGTAAAAGGGTCCTTGGTAGGTGCAGGTCAACAGCCCACATCGAACAATGGGAGAGTCCATGATATATAGAATTTTTGCTGAATTTAAAAATATTTTTAACAGCAGTTTCTGACAGTTTTTAAGTTTATGTCATTCCTGTATATTGTTAATGAAATACAAACGATATGCTTTTATATTTTTAAAATAACCTGTCCTAAAGTTTATTTTATCTGATATCTTAATCTATTTTCTGTGTTTCCTTTAAACTGTCTGAATATTTCTTCTGTTGGCACCATTATTTCCAAGTTTGATTTTTGTTCCCCCCCTCCCAATTGCTGTTTCTCTGAACTCTAACAAAACGTGATGTTGAAGCACAAAAGCTGACATTGGAAGGTGCATTATTTGACATGAGTCACCTTTCACTGTTGCATATTGCAGGTGGCAGTGAGGTGAGTAAATGTTGGAATTTAGGGAGGAAACATGTCTGACATGCAAGGCATCATTAAATTTAGATTGACTTATTGATTAAGAATGCACATGATTTCAATCATGAGTTGTATCATTTTACATTATGGCTCTAGAAAAATTGTTGGTTTTGTCTGGTTAGCTGTTTTGAAATTATTAATCATGTTGACAAGCATTAACTTTAATTGTGCTATTTCATGATATTGTCAGTTAAAGGTGATTCTGACATGATTACACATGTGAGCAAATTTGAGTTTTTTTTTTTTTTTAAATTATCTTTACTATGACTTTACCTGCACAAAGTTCCAAGAGAAAATCTTTCTCTTTTGTCTTGAATTTTCAAAAGAAAAAAAATTAATTTAGTGTATCTTTGTCTGGTCATTGATTCAACAAAATTATTGTATGTATTATTTGACCTTGTCTACTCACTTTCTTTGTTTTGATCACTCCATCAAGGTCAATTGACTCTCTGGCTTTTCTTTTATTATTTTACTTGGCAATCTTCTCATTTCTCTATCACTCAAGCAATATAAATTTAACAGGCTCTACATATTTTTACATTATTTATATATAATTCTTTGACATCCACCTGAGAATGGTTAAAGAGCATTATGACTGAAATTTAGTATTTGAAACAACAAAAATAATACTTCTTCTTTTATGTGCCATGTCTCTTCACGACCTTAGCAGTCATGGCTCTATTCAACTTCCTATTAGTCTGGGTATGATGATAAACTGCATCTGGTAGCAAGGCCTCTGATCAGAAGATTGGAGGTTTTCAGGCGTATGAAATCTCTTAATTGCTGTTGTTCCCAGGTCCACCCTAACTCAGGGTGGTAGCACCTGTTAGGGTTACAGCTATAGGCAAATAAATGAACCCCAAACAAAAATACTAGTAAAGTATAAAAATGTATTTTTATAGTAATACCAGAAATACATTTTATACCAAAATGACCAACAATATAATTAACAATAGATTATAATTTATAATAGAATTACCAGCAATACATTTTTATAGCAAAATGATAATCCATACATTTTATAGCAAAAACTGAAGACATAGCATATATTATCAAAATAATTTTTGTTTTAAATTTAAAAAAATAACAATTTGCTATAATTATTCTTGTTAGGAGAAACAAGTTTTCACTCCTTATTTGATAATGTATGATTATTTTGCAGCTAAATAATTATAATTTAATCCTGAAATAATGTCATTCTCTTGAATAATAAAGTTTGAAGTTTCATATTTAGATTTTGGCATTAAATAACCCATACAGGTTATGTCGCTAAACAAAAACAACCAACCAACCTCCTATAATTTGTAACTCTGTTTGTTCTCCCTGCCATATACTGACATCCATCTGCACAAGCAAGTTAGGTGTATTACTCTTTTTTTCTCAAGCCTTCAGTATGTCCTGTGACGTGTAGCAAATTCTTCAATTCAACTTTCCTCGTTTCTAAAAATTTCTGCTTTTTCCTTCTGATCCTAAGCACATGTCCTTTTCATTCACATTTTTCTAAAACCTTCCTTATTTCTCAGATGTTCAGTCGAAGATATTCTCAACATTCTTCTGTAGAATCACATCTTTGTTGTCTCAAATTTTCTCTTCATCTGTGAAAAAATTGTTCACTAATATATAGTGAGACTGAAACAAGTTTAGCACTTCTATTTTTCCAATGAAATTTTCCTGTTTCTTAATACTTTGTTTAGTTTTCAGAAGGCGTCTTTTGCTATTCCTGTGCATATTCGATTTCTCCATAATCTGTTATAATACTTTCTAATTAAATTTCTTTACTTGCATGTTTTTAATGTCTCTCGTTCATAGCTTGCATCTTGGGTTGTCAATATGCTCATGATCATAAATTCTGCCTTCTTACAACTGATCATTAGTTCTTTCTTCTTGCTTTCCTTTACTGACTTGTCTAGAATTAACTGCAGTTTTCTATTTGTGTCTGCCATCAATATGGTGTCATCTGGATATCTTATGTTAAGGTTATGCCCATTAATTAATAAATCCTGGTAGAAGTGAGCAAAGTAATTATCGTATTTCCTGTATGCTAAGAAGTTACAAGTGGTCAGATGCATCCTGTAATTAGCAAAGTATTTTTCACTAAAAACAATATTTGATGATTTAATAGCTTATTTTACTGGCAAGTCCAAGTTGCCGACTCTATGGTGTCATTTTTCTTTCTACCACAACAAATTATCGCATTTTGGACATATTATTAAATATTTGTATATATTAGGTTGGTGCAAAAATAATGACGTAATAATGTCATTAATTAGATTTTCAACGACTTAGTACAATGTTATACCTATTCACATTAGAAACAACTTATATTGTCACCACAAGCTACAAGGTGTATCACCCCATGGCTTGTTTATATCCAATTCACAGCTGATGTTTCAGAGTTGCATTCAAGAGTGAAAACTGTACAGGGTGGTCCGAAAGTCTGGTCACATCTACCAGAAAATAATGAGAACAATAGAACAAGTAATATATTGATACAAAGTACGTGTACTGGATTCAGTTTATTCATTTCATTGATAAATAATGGCTTAAACAATTTCAAATGATTTTTGAAATGTGTGTTATCATTTTGGGAATCCCTAGCTCAGAAGACCATTTTCGTGGTGACTTCTTGGGTAATCCTAGCAGAGATGCGTCCACCTCTGCACATGTATCCCTTCACATTGAGGGTCATCCTGTCCTCAATTGATCCTGTGAGAAACAGTTTATGTTCCTATCAAAGTATCGTCCTTTCAGAGGAGCTGGTTTACAGAATCTTGCAGTGAAGTCATGTCGCACATCCTCCATGCTCTTGCCAGGAAGCACACGATCATGTGTCCATACAATTGCAAGCAGCCTCTCTTCAAAACTGTAGGAGCTCATGTCAGCCAACTGAAATAGAAAATTATTTTATATACGGGTGACAAGACTTTCGGACCACCCTATATGTTCTTTTTTGCATTGTCACTACCACAGTCCTCTATTATTTTACGAATATATTATCAACCATCCATCTTTTATTATTACACTAATTAACATTACGTAATTTAGTTTGTACACAGTGGTGCTATCAGCTGTATTCATTTTCGGTAGTTGGAATGAACTACTGTACCTCTATCTGTGCTTCATCACAACTCACCATGCCCCCAAAATTCATAAAACAAAGTCTTTATCATAATATTGTTTTATCACACAATACCAATACATCAGTATATATATATATATATATATATATATATATATATATAAAACAGTGGGAAAATAAACAAACAACTATTAAAGTTCATAAAAAAATAACATCAATTACAGTATTTACATCGTTCAGACTGTTGTCTTCATCTTTATTGCCGTATTGATGACATTTCAGCCATTGTATTTTCTGGTCTTCTTCAGGTGATACATGTTGGAATTTCAAAACCAAACCCTTTATTTAGTCCTTGGGGGTAGGTTGTTCTAATTCCACATGTCATGCCTTTTTTGGATATCTCAGTTTCAGTTAATTTCCTTTAGTAACTCACCTTGCTAAGTTTCTTTTTTCCTTCCTCTGCTGTAGCCAAGTATTGAACTCAAAACCCTTTGGGTCAAGTTACTTTTTGGATCACTCAACCAACGCTTCCTTGAGGGAACAAAATCTTAGAGAGTTGAGTTACTAAAGGGAATTAACTGAAACTAAGATATACCAAGGCCTGACATGGAATTAGAACAATCTGTCATTATGGGGTCTTTTTCATCCAAATCCATGAATGTGTTTCATTCATGCTAAGTAAGTAAAAAAAAAAAAACCACTATGTAAAATTCACTATTTTTTATCTGTAATGTTGAATATATTAAACTATTCAATTTCTTAATCAGAAAAATCCCCAGGAGATGTTAAAAATTGCTGCAAAAGTTTCTTGATTTACTTAAGATGGAATGATTTATTATGACATGTGTCTAATTTCTTTTTAGATTTTGTGTGTGTGTGTGTGTGTGTATATATATATATATATATATATAGATATGAATTTATTTTCAATTTTTCTGGTTGAATTGTTTACCTATATTGCAAATGATCCATTATTGTAGATTACATTATTGTATTAGATTACAATAAAATTTGTATTTTATATGAAAATTACATTATGAAAATTAAAATGTAGTAGGGTAGAAGGAGGTCTCATAGCATATATTTGTGGGGAAGGGGCTACGAGACCCTTGCACTGACTCTGAAATGATATATAATTTATAAAGGCTGGAAGTTACTCGAAAAAACATATTTCCTGGTATCATTTAATTTTGAAGAGATTTTTTTTTCTCTGCATTACAAAGAGAATGATGTAATTTTGCCTTTTCCAAAATGTTACTGAATATTAAATCTCAGACAGAATATTTTATAAGCAGTCACTACATGATCACTAAGTGTGAATGATTTTACTGCTATTTTATATTGTTAATCAAATATTGATCTTTGCGAAGGATGGTTTTTCAGAGCCACTATTCTACTTGATCTTTTTTGATTCATCTAATAAACAAAGTATTACATAAAAGGTTGCTTGGCTGGTTGCTTACTTGGATTGATGGTCTCAGAGATCATCTGTTTCTATACTTAATCCTTCATCATATCTCTAATGCAATACAGGTACTTTGTTTTGCTCATCTCCTCCCCTAATTACATAAAGCAATAGCTTTAGTTTGGTATTGGCAGCAAACATCCCTGGCTTTATTGGCTTCTCTTTTCCATCACCATTATGGCATGCTAATGTCGAGGTTTTTAACACATTCAGAAGTCAGACAAAACACATGAAGTATATTTATGTCTTACTCATGGATTGCCAAGCAAAGTGAACATAAGTGACTTTAACAAGCATTGGAACTTGATTTGCTAATTCTGTCTAATTATATAGGCATGAATCTCACAAATATACACTACAGTTCAAAAGTTTGAAGCCATCCCCAGAAATTGTATGGGATGAACTTGACAGAAGAGTTAAAAATAAAATGAAAAAGAGCTCTTAAAGACATTGAAAAAAGAATGGAATTCATTATCAAACTTTGAAAAACTTTAGCAATGAATGCCAAAACTTTGTGCTGCAGTAATCAAAGCTAAAGGAGGATATTTTGATGAGAGCAAAATTTAATCAATAAATGCTTTTTTTCTTTTTGTCATAACAAAATTTCTAATAAAAAGTTATGTCTCAATTTTTTTTTTAACCATTTATAATAATTTTCTCTTACTTAAAGTCAAAAACAACTACTTTTGGAGCCAATTTTAAAAAATTACCTGGGGTGGCTTTAAACTTTTGAACTGAAGTGTATGTGTTTAAAATCTTAGCATATCTGATTTACAAATTGGAGATGGTAATAAAAAGCAGATGCAGAAGTTTAAATATCTAGGAAGTGTTTTAACAGAGGATGGAAAATATAACACTGAGATCCGAACTAATGAAAGAATTATTCCAAAAAGCTAAGCAAAATACTATGAATAGAAAAATCTCATTAGAAATAAAAAAGAGATCTGGATTTCTATTTGATATCTAACCTCTTATATGGCAGTGAATGCTGGACAATCTCTACAGAGATGAGAAAACTGGAGGCAGCGAAAATGTGGTTCTATTGAAGTATACTGAAAATTCAATAGATGGAGTGAGTAAGAAACATGATCACCTACATCCTGAAGTGATGTGTCACATAGAAGGAGAAAAAATTTCAAATTCTTGAATGTATTTACATTAGAGTTAACTTATATACTGATGAGCAAAAATATGATCACCTACTTTATAAGATATTACTACTGTGTGAGTACAAAATGTGGGTGCAATTCTAAAAGTGTGTAAGTTGACATATGAACTTTTCGTTTGTTTTTCCATTTAGAAATGACCAAACTGATTACTATAAGAATGATATAGACAATTTTCTGATATGAAAACTATTTTGTGAGATCAGCTGCAATTTTTCAAAAATGGGCATATGCTCATCTTTGGCCCCTTTTCAAAAAAAATTTTCTCTCACTTCATGAAATTTCACTTGCACCCTTTTTAGTGTAACCCAGCTGAATAAAGTTTTTACCAGGTTAAGCAAGGTCTCTATAAAATCTTTAAAATTCTCCATTGGTTCAAGTATGTTAACAGCATGTGCAGCAGGTTACAAGATGCAGGTTCTGCAGAGAACACTTGTTTTTCTAACACATCTAAGTCCTCGTTTAGATTTATGTCTGGGAAGATTAGTTGTAAGGACAATACAATTAAATAAGTTTGTTCCTGAAACCATTCCTCTACAATTCATGCAATGTGATAGTTTATTGTCCTGCTCAAAAATGTCATTGCCATCCTAAGAGATTATTACCATAAAGAGAGGTACCTGATCTTCTTCAATGATGTTGAGTTAGATAGTATATAACAAAGTACCTTTTTACATCAAGGATCAAACCCAGTTGCCATCAGAAATTAGCATGTGCCATTGCTTCCCTAGGGTATTAACATAGCCTGCTTTTTGCCTTATTAAGGTTGAATGACTGACTGAATTTTTGTATGGCTAATCAACCTTTTGTGCATTATTTAAAGCCAAAACATGTTTCAGATTCTAGGAGGTTTATAGTATACTGTGTTCCCAAGTGGTCCTCACTCTAAGTACTGACCAGGCTTAACATTGCCTAAATTCAAGAACTGGTGTTTCCAGTGTGATCTGACTTAAGCACAGAAGTCAAATTCTTCAGATCAGAGAATCCAGTTCCAATGCTCACAAGAGCATTGAAGATGCTTTCAGTAAAGTACCTTGATTAACATGGATACATAAACTGGCCTGATGTTATGCAGATATGTGCACATAAGGATCAATATAATGTGCATTGTGATGCATTTCTTCCTTCACCAATGTTAAAGCCATATAGAGTTTGTGGGACTGTAAACATTCTGTCAGATTGTACTTAGCTCAAAAATCTAAGTCCACTTTTCACCTCAGTAATGGCATTTATGAGAGTCTTTCTTTTTATGCATAAATATGGCATTCAACTGATCAAAATAAATGACAGATGGCTAACTTACCTGTTTATATAGCTATGAACTTGAGGCATCTATTTGTTACAATATGATAATTGAAATTTTTACCATATTTCACTGGCCATATTTTTGGGGGGGCTATATATATATATATATATATATATATATATATAATTATTTATTTAAAAATATGATTCCAACATGCTACATAAGAGTTCTCATGTTTCAAAACAAGAGGCGAAAACTTCAATATAATTATTTGAATTAAATTGAATTAAAGTAAGCTCTGTTCCATCTTCAAGCGAAATTTTTTTTTTGAATAACCTATTTCTGAAATTTACGTGTTTTAATAGCAGATTCATTATTGCATTCATTAGATGAATATTGCATTCATTAGATGAATCTGTTATTAAAACATGTAAATTTCAGAAATAAGTTATTCCATAAAAAATTTCGCTTGAAGATGGAACATAGCTTACTTTAATTCAATTTAATTCAAATAATTATATTGAAGTTTTTGGCTCTTGTTTTGAAACATGAGAACTTTTATGTAGCGTGTTGGAATCATATTTTTAAATAAATAATTATATTTATGCTCTACTTTTGTATCGAGCACTATTTTTTTAAAATAATAACAAAAATACTAAAGAACTTTGGATTATTTACCTAACCAGTTCTTTCCTATTTTATATATATATATATATATATATATATATATATGGGAAGTGTGGACCTGATAATCAGCACAGAATGGTAACTGCCAGTTTCTCATCTCAAACATTTCCTGACAAAAAAGTTGCACATGTCAATCATTTTACAGTTTTTATTTCTATGTCTATATATATATATATGTATATATATATATATATATATATATATATATATATATATATATATATATATAAAAGAGTGAACATAAAGATCAACACCATATGGTAACAGTCTGTTTCATGGTTGAATACAATCTCCAGGCTCGAAAATTGCATTTGATCATGAAACAGACTGTCACCACTCTTATGTTATATTGAGCACTCTACTGCACGCTTTTACAGATAAATATATCACACCTTAAAACTATATTTAATATATGAAACAAACACATTTTTTGTTCAGTACTGCAGTAGCTAGGTATTGAACTCCTAACACTAGGTCTAGTCACTGGATCCAGCGAATGCTTTTTTGTCCTTTAAGACATTAGTCTATGAATTTTGGGGTCTTATATGCTTAATGTCTCAGTAACCATTTTACATGGAGCTCATATTGCAATTTTGTTGTTATTATTGCTTTACTCTAGCACTTTGTATTACTGGTTCCCATATTGTATTCATTGCTATACTTGGCTGGCTTAGGAGATTTTTGTGGCCTATTATATTTGATGATTCCTTAAGTTTTTGTATTTTCCAGTGATATCTCTGTCTATATATCTCAACCTCATCCCACAGGGGGCAGTGATCTCTCTTTTCTGTACTCAGGATATTATTATTATTATAAATAAATAAAAATAGGATATAAAATAGTAATAATAATGAAAATTATGAATAAAATAAAATAAAACAATAACATAAAATCTTTGTTTAAAATAAATTAACTAAAAAATAATAACACTCCCAGCATGCAACAAAAAATGTTCCTGTGGAAATACGGACATCCTGCCAAAAGATGTTAAATTCAATCTCTTTGCCATGAACCTTGGTACGGGCAACATGTGTGTAACTTCTCTCTGTGATATAGCGGGCAATATTCTGGAGTAAATTTCTCCTTTTCATCACATGTACCATAAAACAATTGTAACCTAAAAATACACACACCAATGCACACAAAAATATAAATAAATCGTATGAAATTAACATACAATTTACCATGTTTTCTTGTTATTTTTGTCCATTTTATTTCCTGTCAAGTATGCTTTTATCTCCGTGAACACAAGTCTAATTTCTACTGCTATAATGTGAATGAACCCCCATACCCTCCATATGTGGTCATCTGTGCCTTATTTTTCTATTTCCCTTTACGATGTTCTTGCAGTCTTACCTTAAGGGGTCAGCCTGTTTCTCCTTTATATTTCTTACCGCAGCTGCACAGGTTGGCATAATTTATCCTTGTTCTGCACTCCATTTACTGAAATAGCTTATTCATATAAAAATCTTGTACAGTGTAACCCGGATATAAGAAAGTTGTTGGGACTGGAGAAGAAGTCTCTTATATCCGGGTTTCTCTTATATCCGGGTTTGGTCTATTTTGTTTAGGTAAGTAAGGCTCTAATTTGGGACAAGATAAAAACTCTCTTATATCCGGATTACACTGTATATTTTAACTCTATTCAGGCTGTGGTAGTTACATATTTTTTACTCATACCCGGGGGTTGATTTTCTAGTCTGGTAGGTACATTTGGCAGATTTGTGTAAAACAAACCTTAGTAAATATCTGTATTGAAGCATATAAAATATATGTAATAGGAAAGAACAATGAGATTTATAATTCAGAGTTCTTAGCATTCTAATATATTAATTTTAACATTACCATATATGTACTCAATTAGAAGATAAATATAATATCTTAAGTTGGTACAAATAAAAATATAAATATTAAAAATGTGCCTAAATAATATTTGAATGCCCCTTTTGAAAAAATTGTGAGTAATATTTATAAAAATAAAAATCAAATAAAAAATAAAAATGCCAAATGTATTTTTATTGAAACCCAGATGATGTGTCGGAATAGACATTACCACAAATTTCTACTTGGAAAAAGAAAGTTTGTATCAATAGACAGATACCCCAGCCCCCACCTTGACTTGACCAACTTGATAGCTACAGTACATTAGATACATGAGTTTTCTAAATAAGTTAAATCTTAACACCCCTAAAATAAAAAAGATGGAATTTTCCTTAACCCAACATCTCAAAATATCAAATTTCTCTGAACTTATAAATTAAATGAATCAATTTCTAACAAGCTATTCTTAGCATTGCTTGATAATGGAATGAAACTTTGTATTTTAAGTTTAATTTGTTATGATTGAATTTAAATATTGAGGTTTCAGTTTTGAAACATGGAAATTTCAGTGTTGTGATGATTATATATTTTAAAAAAAACAATTATAATATAAAAATATATATAAATTTTTATAGAGCAAGGACAATATTGGGGGAGAGATGTATGACAAAGTGGGAAAAAGTATTCATTTGATGTGTTTTGTTCTTTAGGACTTAATCAAGCTGAGTTTGTTTATGTTGGTGTGACTACACATGCTCATGAAGAAGAGATGCTGGGAATTCTAATTTTAAATTATTTTTTGATTTTCTTTTTTTCATATATGTGTTTTTGATTAAATAATTATAGATTATATACTGAAAACACATGTTAAAAAGTTGTTATGGGTATATAACTGTAGACTGTATACCCTAAACACAACAAAAAATATCTTAAAATTAAAATTCCCAGCATCTCTATTTCATGCCCATGTCCAGTTGGACTACTGTAAACAAGTTTAGTTTGATGAAGTCCCTCAAATATATATATATATATATATATATATATATATATATATATATATATATATATCCTTTTTTTATTTTCTTTAACAGTTAAATTAATAACAACTGACCCAGATTGAGAAATCTGACTAAAAAAAGATTTTGACATCCAGCAGGAATCAAACCTGTATCATTTATTTCATCAGGAGAACTGATTCTACAAGCCAAAACATGTTACTACCAGTTTGGCCACAGTGATAGAGCAAGGTTTCAATTACCTATTAAAGGAATAAACATTTTTTGTTGAAATTTCTATGAATCTGTATCTGCCAACAATAATTTGTGAATGGATTTTCTATTCAACATTATTGTGTACTATGATAAACATTATTTTTAGTGGGTATTTGATACTAGCAAATTATTTTTATTTACTATTCTTCTTTTACACAGCAAGTTTTTTCAATAAGTGGTTGATTGTGGCTCTTGATAACTTCCACTCTTTTGTGACATTTTATTTCTAACCATTCCTCATTGTCTCTTTTCTGTCATCGATTCACAAAAATTTACTTTCTACTTCCAGATACTTCCCTTGTTTTCACTCTGCACTCTGGATATTAAATTCTCTAGGCCCTCTTTTCTTATTATGTATTCCAGAAATTTCAGTTGTCACTTTTATCTACCAGTTTTCCTTGTAGTTTCTATTTTCCTTAAAAAATTTTGGCATTCATCAGCAGAACCACTTTTCTTTTGTGTCAAGTTTTCTTTTCATTTCTGAGGTAAATGTACACCATTCACTGCCATAATCAAAGATATGAGATAGTAGTTCGCCACTCTTTTCTTTTGTTTTCTAAAAAAAAAAAAATCCTATCTCTCAATACATTGCTTAATTCCAGGAAGGCATCTTTCACTACTCCCTCAGATTTCTGTGTCACACTTTCTATATTATATTGTATATAATTTCTTATTACTATAAACATTATTTTTAGTGGCTACATGTGTTTGAACTGCTATCCTTGTTCTTATTTTATTAAAGAATGAAATTAATAGCAACCAGCCTTGAATTAAATTTCCTACTACACAAAAATTTTGTCTTCAAAGTAGGAAAAGTCTATTCTTTTTTTTTTTTATTTAAACATGATCAGTATAGAATTTTTTAAAGAATATTTTTGTGTAAGTTTTGAAAAGACAAACAAGATATTTATGCCGTATCAGTTTTGATTGAATGCCATCAATTTATTTTTTATTGAATCAGCTTAAATTCAAATTAAGAAATAGATTATTAATTCTCTTTTGATTTTTGATTTTATCCTGTTTCTTCATTTCTTTTTTTTTTTTAATATCTTAATCATCATACTTTTAAATATTCAATATTTTTCTCAGTGCTTACAGTATGGTTAACAATCATTAATTTTTTGTGATTACTTAAATTTTAATCAGTATAATAGAAAGCATTTTCACAATACACTTTTTTGTATTGTTTATTATAAATATTTTTTAAATTCAAATTTATCAGTCAACTTTGCCTATCATTCTGGTTTCTAGTTTTCTCAGAATAAAATAATCCTTGAAAAATTAAAAACTTGTATTTTCTTTGTTATTTAGTTCTTATTTAATCATTTCACCCCAAACAAAGCAATAATAAGACTAAAATGCAAGAGGTTACTGGTTGTTAGAGAATATGAGATTGAAGAAAAAACACTTTTATGGAGAGAGAACTATAAAAGAACAAGAATTAAGAAGACAGAAGATAATGATTGACATTGCATTATTTTACTTGTCAAAACATATTATCGCTATTTCTAGCATTTCACTTAGAGCAGAGGTGAATATAAAGTAAGGTTTGAAATATACCAGGTGTCTTGTTAAAACTTGATTAAAGTTATGTTGAAAATATCATTACTCATATCTTTCAATTGTAAAGAGTTTGGTACCAAGTTGTGTTCAAAGATTACAGTCAGTATATTTGTCAGCTGAGAATGTCTGATACCTTTGTCAGGCATCAACAAATCTCTAAAATATGATTACAGCAAAGTTTTTCACTTACATTTCATTCTTTTCACTTCCTCCTTTGAAAACATTTTCGCTTAAGCCCTGAACTTATATAAGAAAAAAAAATAGATACCTACAAGAATTCCCATGAGGATGAAGGTAGTGTAAACATGGAGTCAACACACTGTTCTCCTGTTACTAATATTCTTGGGAAATGTTTGAATCTGTATTTCTATTAGGTTGGTGCAAAAATAATGTCGTTTTCTCACATAGTAACATATGTGAGAAAACGACATTATTTTTGCACCAACCTAATACTTTCTTGCCAGGACTCTTTACAAAGATGTCTCTGGAATGCAGCACATGCTAACA
>OZ010593.1:28326629-28334129 GCA_963932145.1 Acanthosepion lycidas
GATTGCAAAATAGAAGATATTTGTTATTATTCAAAAAGAATGAAATAGTCTCCCAGAATCAACATCTATATTTTATCAAACATTTCATGAATTTAAAAATACATTATTTTTTGTCAATCTTGGACTTTCATACCCACAAAAAAAAAATGGTGTGTCAAAAGAATGCTTTTTTTTTCCCTTGATATTTGCTATTATTCACTATCTTCACTTCTTGGCATAATTATTGTTTTAAAAAGCAATGATTTTAATTGTAATAAAACCTAAACATATAATGAAAGTGAATTTATATATTTTTTTGTTTTTGAGAATTTAAAACAAAAAAGATTGCTTATTTTTTTTATTTCACTAAAGATTGTTTTATTTTTTTTGACATTACCTGTGGACAAAATATTATTAGTGAGGTTGATGAATTCTTCTTACATTAGAAATATTCTGATTTCCTTAAACTATGCCCTATTATTTCATTTCACAACAAATAATTTAAAAAAAAATTACAATGCCCTTACGAGACATAGGTGATCCTAAATACATTTTTATCATATTGTTTTGTACCACTTACACCCCTGAAGATGATCTTGGAAAAAGATCGAAAGTGCTTGGGAAATGAAAATAAAAGAAATTTAAACAGCTATAGCACATTTCTCTCATCTTTTACCATCAATACACAGAAGGATATCCCTGAGTATGAATGGATTTTATTAAAAATTAGCAAACGTAATGTTTGTAGTTTATTCAATCAGACATGCCTAAAAGAGAACATATACAGTGCTGTTCGATAAAAGTGACTCACCTGATTTTTTTACTTAAAATTATTTTAGCCTATTGTTTTGGGGGGTCAAACTAATTTTTAATCTTACTAATATAGCCACCTAGTAAAAAAGTTTACTCACCCTAAGATATTCTATTGATAATTATGATTTTGGATATGAATGAGATTGAGGGAAAAACTCAGTGCAAAAACAGTGATTCACTTATTTCCTGCAACTAGTAATGAATAGAAACATAACCGAACAGCTTTAAATAAAGAATAATAGAGGCATAATTTATTTATAATAGGTAATATAATTTGAAATATTTCATAATCTATGGGTCTTCCTTTATTTTGAATAACCTTTTCAACCCTTTTTGGCATTGACTTGATAAGGTTCTGGCAAATCTCATCTCCAAGCATTGAATTCCATTTGGATATGAAATTCACAATCAAATCCTCTTTGTTGCTCAACTGCTTTCTTGAGAGCCTGTACTTTATAATGCTCCATAAGTTTTCTATGGGTTGAGGTCAGGAGATTGGGGCGACCATGTTATAACACTCACCTGCTTCTCATCAAAGTATTCCTTCATCAATTTTGATTTGTGACAGGGATCATTATCCTGCATAAAAATGAGCTTGGTGGGGTCGATTTGCACCCTTTCAGCAGAAGGGAGCAGACAAGACTGTAAAATTCTCTTGTACTGCTCGCTCCTGAGTGTCTTTTCAATAGGTTTTAAGAAATCATTTCCATGAAAAGAAAAGCATCCCCATAACATTATACTGAATGGATGCATGACAGTACTTACTGCTAAATTCAAAGAGCTTTCAAAGTTTCTTCTTCAGATTTTAGATTGCTTATCCTTGAATTTATATATATATATATATATATATAAAATATTGCACCCTGAGTGTTGGTGGTAATAGAAATGATCAATATAAAATAACAGTGCTAAAGTTTATACAATTAATAATAAATATACATTTTTTTCTTCACCATTTGATACAATGTTTCATGCATCTTCAGCATACAAATTGAAAACTGACTGTTGAAAAAATTAAACATTAATATCAATAACCTACTGTTAAAACAGCAGAGCAGTTGATTTTTACTCAAAATGTAAAATTTAAAAAATAATAAATCTAAAAATTAAAATTAAAATTAGAAAATAAAATATAAGCAAATATACAAACACTTTGATATGCAAGTTTAAAAATATATTTTTTTGTTTCACCCAGTTTTCTTTTTGTTTCTCTCTATTTTTCTTTCTTTTTTACTTTTCCTCTTTGATTTTCTCTCTCTTCACCATTTGCCAAGTTCTTCCTACTCAATATTATGTAGGTTTCTCCATCAGAAAGTATAACTGGTTCCAGCTCAAAAGCCCATTCTATCCTTGATAGAAATGCTGCATGGCTTGTTGTACAGACAAATCAACAAAAACCTAGTATTGATAAGGAATAAACATTTTCAGTGCAGAAACAAATATTTGGTATAAAAGGGTTTTCTATAGATCAAAAATTAAATACTTTTATTATCCTTATACTTTTTTTTGAATATTGTCTGTAACATTGTTGTATTGCAATATAACATGTTTCAGAAGCTCGATTCTTTGGTCTTTGTCATGTATATTTTGGAGCAAGTACTCTTTAGAAAGCACTTAATACTTTTCTATTTTTCCTTATTCTCATAAAAAAAAAAACCTCTCCAGTTTAACAAGGTCACAGAACTGACAAGTCGATGAAAAATGTGTAGAATATTGATAGGAATGAGTTCAATCATAAGATGAAGATGTTACTTGAAAGGAATTATGGGTAATTCAGTTGCTGTATTTACTGTGTACATATTCCTTGGCAATGAATGAATGAACATCAAGAAAAGAGCATATTTTATTTCCTAATATCTTTTAAAAAAAGATTGTGAAAGCCTTGCACTCATCTAAGATTATATATTCAAGAAATTTTCTGAAGTATATACATTAGGAATAAATACAAGAGACTGAATTGATTATCATAAAACAAAGTCAAGGCTGTTATTTTCAGCATAGTCATTGCATCATGAATATAAAAATGGGTACTGAAAAATCCTCAGCCTAACCAAGCAGACCTTCCATAAAAATATATCTGGTTATTTGGTGAAATTTTTAGGAAATGGCTATAGCTAAGAATTTTTCAGCACTTGCTTGTAGATAATTATTTAGTTATAACAATAGCTGTCTATATCTCTGAGATGAGGTATTATGATCATTTACATTATTTACATTATTCAGACTGTTATCCTCATCTTCATTGCCATATTCACAAAGTTTCTGCCGTTGTACACGCCGGCCTTCTTCAGGTGATTGGAATTTCAAACCAAACCCTTTATTTCATCCACCAGGGTAGATTGTTCTAGTTCCACTTGCCATGCCTCTTCTGGATGTCTCAGTTATTTCCATTTAACTCACCTCAAAGATTTTTAGTTGACCACTGCTGTAGCCTGGTATTGAACTCATAACTCTTTGTAACTAGTCACTGGATCTAACCAATGTCTTTATCCACTGTGTCATGTGTCCTTCCCCGGTGGATGAAAGAAAGGGTTCAGTTCAAAATTCCAATCACCTGAAGAAGGCCGGAACGTACAATGACTGAAACCTTGTGAATATGGCAATGAAGATGAGATTAACAGTCCAAATAATTATAACAATAAGTTGGGAAAACCTATAGGGCTTTTATATTGTCTGGTTGTCTCTTATTGTGAAGATGAAACTGTATTATTCTGGTGTAAAAACTAAATAAAACATTACATTCTGAGTAGAGGAGCACTCTTCAATGGCGGAAAGAACTTGGTCAATATTTCACTTTACACTTCTACTTTTTTTCATATCCACTCAACAAGATATCAATATTGATAATATTGTGAGTTGCTTATTTATTATAGATATTTATGAAGTTTAGTCACTTCTGTCACAAAGCCAAATCAATGGTCTTCCATAAAGATCAATCTCATTTATTATTTAAATACCATATACCATCAGAACATCTTCAATCATAGCTCTCCACAACTTTCTATCTACTGTATCTCCAGGTTTTGCTCTACTATCCATTCTTCACAAACTCAGGAACTATATTACTCGCTGTTTCCCTCTACCTCTCTTGCATGAGTGTTATTTTTTCCAAGCCTTCGTTTCTCCTAATTTGTCCCAGAAATTACTACTGTTTATTTCAGCTTTTAAATATAAATGTCCACTTTATTTTATTTTTTATTAAAACTTCCTCATTGATTACATATTCAATCCATAGTATTCCCAGCATTTTTTTGTCATCTATTGCTACCTTACCAAAACAGTTAAATTTATGTACTTGTTTGATGCTGATTTCTCTGTTTTGACACTCCCACCTTTGGCTCTTTGACAACCATAAAAGGTACCCTGATATTTATTCACTTTGTCTTAGTATGGAACAAGGCTACAGACAAAGAGCACTAATGTTGATCAAACTCATGCTTGCAATTTGATTTCTAAAGTAGTGCTGACTAATATTGTATTGTGATAGGCATTTATGTTGTTTCTTTATTATGGTCTTTTCCCATACACACTCGCATAGTAATAAATAAAATTAAATATTTATATTATGTGTAATTTTATTTTTCACTATTAATTTCTTCATTTTTAAGCACTATAATTACAAACACTCTTGAGATTAAAAAATTATCTTCCAGAAACAATATTTAACGGAAAGAATCCTTAGCAGGACTAGTATATAAATAAATACGATATGGCAGCTATTAATAAAGAATGCAAGAGAAGTGACAGAAACGCTTCAACAGCTGCAGTAAAATGTGAAGCATTAGTGAGTGCAGTCAAGTATGACAAGTAGCAGCAGGAGCACTCAGCAGCAAGCAGGTTAGATTTAAGGCTCCAAGTTTTGCCAGTCAGTACCTTGTGGTCATCTTCATAATTGATGTTATTGAGTTTTGGATTTTTTCTTCTTATTATTATTAGAGCTTCAGTTATTTTTAACTTTTTTTTTACATGTGGATGAAGCTATTATACATGAATTTTCTACATATATGTTGCGGATACAGTTTGGGAGGTTTCCTTGTGTGTTTAAATTGTAATGTGGTGGTATTTCCTATATAATTATTCATCAGGTGAGTTTAATCAGGGACGCATTTCCTTAAGAGAGGTGAATTCATAAATGATATTTGTTCTCTGTAATTTAGATTTTGCCGTTAAATTGTTATTGTTGATAATAAGGTTAGCTGTTTTAAATTTTTTATAGTAGATAATTAATTTTCTTGTTCTGGTCTACTGGGGTTATGTATATCTTTATGATGTTTCTAAGATAAAATTCATCTTGCTTCGAGTTAAGGTATATTTGGCTTTTATAGAAAATGTTAATGTTATTATCTGTATGTCCAATATTGCTATAAGTGTTTGGAAAATATAACATTCATATAACTCAAGATAGATACATAAAAAATCTATGCATTCAGTCAAAAATAAAAAGTAAATCTCATCCCCATTAATGGCTAAAAGAATAGCCAAAAACATTGGATATGCAGAACATCTGAATCAATTTTTTTTACACAGTTTATGTGCAGAAAAGAAAACACTTGTACAAAGACAAGAAAAAGTAAATAAAAAGCCTAACTGCATTACCTTGTAAGATGATGATAATAAAACTTGTGTCTGTGTGTGTGTATATATATATATATATATATATATATATATATATATATATATATATATATATACAGTAGCGTCCAAAACTAAGGGACAAAATTTTAAAACCTAATATTTGTTAGAAATAACAACTGTGAAAAGCTGAAATTTTGACAACTGGTAGTCGTTATCATCCATAATAACATACTAAAATTTGAATCATTTGCAAAGGATAGAAAAAGAATTATAACAATTATTTATTTATTTTCAAATTTGGAATGTCCAAAAGTAAGGGACAAAATTAAGAAAAACAATGTAAACAGCAAAAAAAAACAATAAAAATACATGTACAATCAATATTTAGTAAATGAGCCCTTGCTCTCAATGACAGCTGCACATCTTCGACTACAAGAACGAATCAGTTCTTGACAATCCTCAATACTAATTTTAGACCATTCTTCTTGAAGCTTCACCCACAAATCCTCTGTGTTAGTGGGATTTCTTTCCATAACTTTCACTCCTAAGGTCTTCCAAAGATTTTCTATTGGATTTAAGTCAGGACTTTGCGGTGACCAATCCATAATTTCCAAATCTTGCTCGCTAAGGTAACTCATTACCACCTTTGCCTTGTGACATGGGGCATTATCTTGCATAAAGGTAGTCCTATCGAAACCTGAATTCTGTATGATTGGCACAACATGATCTTGAACAATGTTTTTATAGATCTGCGCATTTACACAAGTTTGTAACTGGATAAGAGGCGTTGTACCTTGGCTAGAAAACATTCCAAATACCATGACGCTTCCGCCCCCAAACTTGACAGTTTTCTTAGTACACTTTACACTTAATCTTTCACCAATACGTCTCTTTACATTGTTTTTTCCATCATTTCCAAATAAATTAAACTTGCTTTCATCACTGAAAAATACTTTTGCCCAATTTTCATATGTCCAAATTACATACCTGTTTGCAAACTCTAATCTCTTCTTCTTATTCTTCGAACTAACAAGTGGTTTCTTCCCTGGGGTTCGATTAAACAGCCCTATTTCTTGCAGTCGTCTACAAACAGTCTGTCTTGACACATCAACACATGAGGTACTATTCATAACCCTTTTAATTTCTGTGCAAGACTTAAAACGGTCCTTTAATGACATACGCTGCATTATTCGATCTTCTCTTGCCGAAGTTTTGCGGGGTCTGCCAGTTTTAAAAGCACTAACTACTTTGCCAGTATCATTGTAGGATTTAACAACCCTGCTTACAACACTCTTGGAACGTTTCACTTTCTCTGAAATCTCTCTAATGGTGTGCTTTTCCTTGTGTAGCTTCACAATAGCTTGTCTCACAGAGTAATCAAGTTTTTCGCTTTTCGCCATGGTGCCAGCTGATGCAACGTTTACAAATGACTAAGTAAGACTTATTCTTTAGAGGAAATAAAAAAATTTGAATATAGCATACTGTTTACATTGTTTTTCTCAATTTTGTCCCTTACTTTTGGACGATCCTATTTTGAAAATAAAAAATAATTGTTATAATTCTTTTTCTATCCTTTGCAAATGATTCAAATTTTAGTATGTTATTATGGATGATAACGACTACCAGTTGTCAAAATTTCAGCTTTTCACAGTTGTTATTTCTAACAAATATTAGGTTTTAAAATTTTGTCCCTTAGTTTTGGACACTACTGTATATATATATATATATATATATATATATATATATATATATATATATATATATATATATATATAGGTTGGTGCAAAAATAATGTCGTTTTCTCACATATGTTACTATGTGAGAAAACGAAATTATTTTTGCACCAACCAAATATATATATATATATATATATATATATATATATATATATATATATATTGAGCACATGGCTGAGGGGTTTTGACCATGAAACCCGGGTTCAAATTTCACCAAGGTTAATTTGTCAGGAAGGAGACTTCCTGATTTTATCGGACTGGAGGGGTCAATCCCAGCATGCAGCACCTTTGGAAAGTACCTGAAAACCATACCACAGGTTGACCCAAGCTTTGTAAGTGAAATTGGTTAGACGGAACCTTTGGGTGCCGTTGATAGCTGTGCTAGCATGGTTACAAG
>OZ010593.1:28341629-28441629 GCA_963932145.1 Acanthosepion lycidas
AATGAAGTAATTTTGGATTTCCATTCTATGTAATATATATATATATATATATATATATATACATATATATATATATATATATATATATATATATATATATATTTCTCTTGAAACTAAAGTCATTATACAATGCTTGGAAAGGCTCATGATAAAACGTAATAGACATTCATTGTCTGTTATATTTAAATCTTTTCACTACAAGCAAGGTGACAAAGCCAATAAGACACAAAGAATTAGTGAAAGAAATTGAGAAAAAATTGCCAAGGAGAAAGGACAATAAAAAAAACTAGATTGAAGGAGATAAAAGGTGACAATTGAAATTTAATTTTTGTGATGATAGTACTAAACAAGAATCTGGAAGTGAGTCTCATACATACATTGTAAGATTGTTAGAGCTAAAGAAAAATAGGTAAATGTGTATGTCAAAATATCAGAATATATTTCATAGTCTGTCTATATTTTTCAGATGAGGTATTATGTACAGTATTTACATTATGTGGACCGTTGTCCTCAAGGACACATGGCACAGTGGATAAAGACGTTGGTTAGATCCAGTGACAAACCCAAAGAGTGTGAGTTCAATACCCGGTTAAGTCAGTGGAGAACTTTCAGAGGGAAAATTAGCAGGAGATAACTGATAACTGACATCCATCAAACATGGCACTTGGAACTAGAACAGTCTACCCCAGGGATCGAAATAAAGGGTTCAGTTCGAAATACAACGGCCGAAACATTGTGACAAATATGGTGACAAAGATGAGGACAATGGTCCGCATAATGTAAATACTGATTATATTTCATGTTTAAGTTAAATGTTATGCAGTATGAATATTATGAATTTATCTCTCAGGTTCATTCACACAACTGCAATAATTTTGATGTATACAGATTTATATTTTTCCAGAAGATATTCATTAATATCCTACTTGTTGAAGGTAAACTACAGAAGACCAATGCTGAAATTTTCTTGCTGTTTGCAATGTGTACTCATGTAAAATTGATTGGAAGGGAAAAATGTCGTGTAAAATGGTACAAAAGCAAAAGGGATGACGACAGCCTTCAGAGGACTGCCCAGTAAAAATGATTCAAGAACTTAGAGGAACTTCACAAGAAATGAACTAAGGCTGGAATATGTGCATAAAGCAAAACTATGCACAGACATGTTCAGGAAATAGTGTTGCATTCTTTATGACAGTTCATTCCTGAACCATAGACAATACTAGAAACATCTTACCTAGAACTCAGCTATTACTGAAGTCCTTTTCTCAGATGAATGTAAATTTTGTATTTTATTTTAAAATCTATGTTCCAGAGTTTGGAATAAGTGTGGAGAGATTTGTTTTCAGTCATGTGCAATGTTTTCACATCGATGCTGTTACTGGTGGTGGTTCACTTTGTTTGATCTAGTCCAAAATCAGCATATTCGTTTAACAGATTTTAGTGCACTTCAAGCTTCTATCTACTCACAAGCCGTTAGGGAGATGTTGATTTCCTTTTCCAGCAGGACTTGGCACCTGCCCACAATATGAAAACTACTAATAACTGGTTTTCCAACCATGGTATCTAGCCTGACCTGAACTCCACAGAGAATATATCTGGTATTGCCAAGAGGAAGATGGGAGTCACCAGACCCAATAATACAGATTAACAACTTGAGAGTTCCATAACACATTATCTGTGTGACAGGTGGATCACCTCTATACCATGCTTCACTGATGCAGTAATTTTATCCAAAAAAAATACTGAACAAATATTGAGAGCATAAATGACAGTTTTGAGAAGTTAAACATTTCTATATTAAAAAGTTTTTGTTTAATGATTTCATGAAATAGTCTAATATTTTGAAGTTTGAGATTTTTGAGTTATAAGCAGTAAAATCTTCAAAATTAAAACAAAAAGAAGATTTGAAAAATTTCACTTTAATAATGTGCTTAAAACAGAAGAAACTTTAACTTTTTGAATTAAATTATAGAAAATGTGTACTTTTCCACAATGTTCTAATTTTTTGAGATGCATGTGTATATATATATATATACATATATATAGAGAGAGAAAGAGAGATAAAGAGAGAGAGAGAGAGTAAACTGTCACAAATTCAAAGTGCCGTAAGTTCAAATAGCTCTACATCCACTTGTCCACCTCTCTGGTTTTTTCACAGCAACTAACTTTATATACACTCATAGGTAATCTGTGACCAGAACATCTGGGTTATTCCATCAACCCTATAGTTACCACATGTGAGATATTTCATTAAATTCTGAAACCAAAAATCTCTGAAAATTGAAAATTTGTTTTCATGGAGGTCATCTGCACACTCAGGTTTGTATTTGGTGCCAAATGTTGACTCCGCACAACACATTCTAAACCCAGTATTGCATCATTTGTTGCTCAGCATTCGAAATTATCAAATGTATATTTTTTGCTCAGTGATATTTCTAGTTGTTTTGTCACTTTGAGGAGAGGGAAGATATCAGAAAGAATTTCAGATACCCCTAAGAGTAACATTGAAAAGTAGAAGATGAAGTGTCTGTCATTATGTGGACATTAAAAAAAGAATGGTACTGCAGGAAATCTGAGGTACCTTAATTAAAATTACAGTATCAAAAATACAAGTTTTTTTAAAAAAACAAAAAATAAATATATATTGTTGAAATTTTGCAATGGCAGTAATGACATTAAATAATGAAATGTAAGAAAATATTTTTTTCTTTTATGTGCCTTCACGATATAGACGATCATGGCTTCTCATCTCTTGTAGCCCTTAACATGCTCCCTCCCATTCTCTCTTGCCTTCAGTATGCACTAGGAGAGTTAAGTTTTCCAAGCCCTCTTTCCTCATTATGTGTCCAAGACTTTCAGCTCACTCTTCATGATTCTAAGTGTTCTTTCTGTTGATATTTTCTTTAAGACTTCCTTGTTACTCACTCTCTCTATCCATAGAATTTACTTCTGTAGAACCACATTTCTGCTGCCTCTAGTTTTCTCCTCATCTATGCTGAGATTCTTCAACATTCACTGCCATATAAGAGGATGGATACCAAATAGCAGTCCAGCATGCTTTTCTTTGTTTCTAAAGAAATTTTTCCATTTTTAAGCACATTGATTACTTTTGGAATGCTTCTTATTACATTGGTCAAAAAATGTAGATCATAACCAGATACTGACTGAGTGGTTTGCAAACACAAGTGAAAGTATGCCTCTGCATGAATATATGTACAAGCATTTAGCTTTATTTGAATTTGTTTATTTTTCAGTTTTACTTAAGAAACAAACTGTCTTTAGGCGTTCTATATGCCACTTTATTGATATACAAATTAACAATAATATTATATATATATATGAATCATTCATACAAAAAACAAATACAGAGGTTAATGATTTAATTGGCGAGAATCCATTGTCGCAAACAATTCAAATAAGATACATAAACCCCGAACCCGTACATGAATGATATGATCCTCGTTTATGTATATATATATATATATATATATATATATATATATATATATATAATTATTAATTTAAAAATATGATTCCAACCCGCTACATAAGAGGTCTCATGTTTCAAAACAAGAGCGGCTCTTGTTTTGAAACATGAGACCTCTTATGTAGCATGTTGGAATCATATTTTTAAATTAATAATTATATTTATGCTCTACTTTCGTATCGAGCACTATTTTTTAAAAATAATTACAAAAATACTAAGGAACTTTGGATTATTTACCAAACCAGTTTCTTTCCTATTTTCTACAATATTTTCACACACACATATATATATATATATATATATATATATATATATATATATATATAAATTTGTAGGTCTCATGAATTGGATTGTGATTACGATTTCAATGTAATAAATTATAACCATGGAATATTAGTGTTTGAGCCTTTTATATTATATTATATCCTTGCTGTGTCCTGGACAGTGAGCTCTATCTGGATTCTATCATCTTGGAAATATATATATATATATATATATATATATATATATATATGAACCATATAAATGCTACAAATCCTATTTAAATCATATGGACCATATAAACGTTACAAACCATATAAACCCTATATATATTATTTATTGTTTTCATTTAGTGTAAATCTTCATAAAGTTAAATTAATAACAATATTAATATTCTTGACATGAATCATATATTTTGCATATTATGCAGTAGGTATATAATATCATTATAAAACCTGAAAAATTTCAAATTCTGAAACATCAACAGAAAAGCATTAGACTTGTAATGTTACATCTGAGAGAAATAGGCAGTAGAATGAAAAATAAGTCAACTCCTTCTAGACCATGTAAAGGATTTTGGACTCTATCAAGACAACCAATTGGAGGGTAAAAATTTAAAAGAGAGGGAGTTTGTCAGAAATTTTAATGAAGTTGGTATTGAGCTTTGTATACCCACTCAAAATATGAATAATTCTTAATTCATCATCATCAGTCATATAAACAGGTGTGGTTATATGGTCACTGCTAACCAGTTTCTTCCAGATATCTGGGTTGAAAACCTGATAGATATTCATTCATGCATAGTGTATCTTGGGCAAGTAGACCTGGCAGAACACATCCCTCACCAGGTCAAACCACTGCTGATGTTCTTCAACTTGAAGGCTTACCTTGGTTATGCACATGTAGCAGTTGATTTCTCTGGGGAAACTGTCAACCTTAGCCATTGACTTCAGTCCTGAAATCCTTTGCCCAGCAATGCCATGACATCAGTACATAGCTGTATGCATAGCTATATAACTGTTGATCTACAAGAATGTTCATCTGCCCTGGTCTTGTTTTGGGGTAAACTTCAGTCGTGGCATGTGTGTTCACATCAAAAGGTCACCAGGATAGATAGGTGGTAGGATAATTATTTTATCAGAACTTGAGGAATAAAATGAACTGAATCCAGGGTTTGAAATAAATAATATATTTTTATTTATTTTCTTTAGAGTGATGAGTGAGTCCTTTAGTATTTGGCATAGCAAAAAGTTTGTTAATAAGGCAGATATTGTTAGCAGTCTGGAGGAATGTTCATTTTGGTAGTTTGAAGTTAGACTATGTTAGGGATAGGAGTAATCTCAGAAATTAGGTCAGTGTCAATCTACTGTGTTTTTCTTGGCCCTGAGCAGGGTAGAAATATCAATATCAAATGACCTCTTAACTGCTTCTTTATGAATCATGCAGGGTTGATTTCTACATGGTAAAGTTCTTTTGTTTCATCCTCTCCTCATTCCATCTACCTCCAGCCCAAAGGTGTCAGGTCCTTTTGACCAGGCTTGAGAATCTGGCATGAATTGGTTTCGGCTAACATCAAAAGTCTCTTTGTGTCACTTTTTCTGATTGGTCAAATTATTTTATTTTCTGGCATTCTTTTCTTTTTCATTTTTATGCATAGAGCCTCCCTGATTTTTGGTATTTTTCTGGTATGTTTTGTCAGGCTCAGTCGTCTTTTCTTCTCCCTCTTTTTATTTGAGGTTTACCTTCTCATTAGTTGAGAGCAGTATAGAAAGCGATCAGAGAGAGAAAGAGATAAATGTTTTAAAAGAAAGTGCAAATGCCTTATTTTAATTTATTTTTGTTTATATATTTTATTTTTATCAGGACTCACTACAAAGTATAAAAAAAATGATTTAATATATTTTGTTACTGCCTGACCCTCTGATTGAACTCATGACATCATTAGATCATATACATTAAATTAAAGAAATAATAAGCATTCTAAATTCTTTGCAGTTTATCTGTGAAATCTTCATACTCAGCCAGAAAGCCAAAACCTAAGTTTTGCTTTCCAGACATTTAAAAAATGGCCATACAAAGAAAGAAAAAAAAAACATAGCTTTTAAGCCTTTGTATACATCTTCAAAGACATTGCTGCTTTATTTACCAAGTCAGGCTGACCACTGTCCAGTTTTCTGAGGCAATTACCGTTCAATAAAAAGCTGCAAACACTCAAAAAATGAAAGAAAAGCCGTGTAAGTTCCAAAGTGTCTGCTTCAGAAAGGCAGTCAATTATAGAAAGCCAATGTCTCATCTCTGGCAAAAGCAGATTTGATGGGTAAATACCTCTTCATACTCCAAAATAGTGAATAAATGCAAAACTTTAAACTACTCTGACAAAAAGAAAAATACCTTTTAAGATGTCAGTTTTCAAACACAGCACATCGACATAACTATGAATTCAGAGACAACCATAAAGAATTTATTAAGAGAATCATGGAAACAATTATGCACAGATAAAAGTAAAAACTTCCAGTATTAAAAATAAATTTGATTTCTGATATCCTGCCTTAGGAGAATACAAAGAAGAAAAAGAGAATTATATATATATCTGTGTGTGTGTGTGTGTGTGTGTGTGTGAATATAAAATAACTTATTGACACACATAAAATGATATAATTTAATGTATGCTAAGTTTAATAGTATTTTAACAAAAATGTGCTCAATAGTTATCTAGAGGAATAATTATTATATCAAAAATCGTTTGTGATATTTATCAAAGATCAACTCGAAGTTTTGAAATAATTTGCTCTTGAGGAGGTAGTTAAAAATGAATTCAATCAGCTCATTGGTAAGTATGGTAAACTTACATATATATATATATATATATATATATATATATATATATATATATATATACATATACATAAATAATAGCTGGCCACTCGTATTCATGGATAGCTGTCTACTAGGGTGGCTAGCCAATCCCTGTTGCAGACTCTCACTCAGACACATTTGTGTTTGTTCAACACCTACAGAGCCTGTGGTTTATACTGCAACTATGCTGATCAGACTTTAGTTACAGTTTCTGGGAGAGAGTGTGTGTAGAATGATCAACAATGAACGACACCAGCAGACTCAAACCCTCAGTCACAATGACTTGGTCTCAGGGTCAGAAAACAAATATTCTAACCAGTCAGCCATGTTCCCAATATATATATATATATATATATATATATATATATATATATCCACATACAAGTCTGTTTCACTGTATCACAGCTCTTCAGTGTGGCTAGACATCTGATTGCTTCAAGCCGGGATCAAAACTCGACCAATTTGGCATCAGTCAGAGACTCTACCCCTATGCTATCAGCACACAACACACACTCACACTCACACACATATGCACATATATATATATATATATATATATATATATATATATAGATAGATAGACAAAAAGGAGAAATGACCATTATGATATTCTACACATATTTGCAGGCAGGCATCCACATGCATGTAGACACACACATACAGACAATGAAAGGACAACAAAATCAACCTTTCCCCAATGAAAAGTTCATTTATAAAAAAGAAACTTGAAATTAAATAGTCAATTACTGGTATCCCCTGATGAGTGAACATAGTGATTGCTGGAGGGCCTGTCTAGAAAACTCAGGATGCTGAAGGTAACTGCAATCATCTAAATGACAAATTTTATATTTGCATTAATTCTCTCTCTCTCACTCTCTCTCTCACTATATATATATATATATATATATATATATATATATATATTATAATCATTTCACCCCAAACATAGTGATAATGTCACTATTATGCAAGAGGTTTCTGAGACTGAAAGAAAATAAGAAAATGTTAGTGAAAAGCAAAGACAATAACAAAATAGGACTCAGGAAGACACAAGATAGTGATTAATATTGCATATAATTTTTTGAATATCATAGGTGTCTGTGAAGCAAGAAACTGGAAGAGAATTCTGCAGGTGTGACATATAAGAAAATAAATTGTTAGAATAGAACTTACACAGTTACATCTTGCTATTTCAGCAGTAAAACTATTTGCCAATTGTGTAGTACACTTAAATTCATGTGATTGATCTACTAAAGAGGAAAGTTCATTAGAACAATTTATAGAAACAGCAGAGTGAAGCCACATTACAGCAGTGGGGGGAATATAACTGAAGTTGTGGTACCTGGTGTGGACCAATAAAAATAAAAAAATTATTATAATTTAATCGTATAGACAAAAACAGTTTACTTACTACAAAGATGCAACATTTGCCGGCCTAGAAAATATTCGTCCTCTGGTAAATGTTGTTTAATACTGTTTATTATAAACAGAGCATTTACTTAAATATTTGTATCTATAAAAAGAATGTATAAATATAAAATGTCTTAAAATAATTGTCGGACTTTGTCCATTTCATAAAGATTTATATTTCTTATATCTAGCACTATCATCTGCACCCTCTGCTCTCCTGGGTGACATCCTGAATGGGTAAATATGCAGCTGTATATACGAAATCAGCAAGACCATATAACCAAAACACTTTGCTACTGTCGGCTTCTGCAGAAAGTTGGGAACAATGTATGACGCTGCCCTTGTAAATGCTAACTTAAACTAATGGTGGTTGATTCAAAAAAGTGCCAGACCATAGAATTTGCTGGACCACTGAGTGTCAGATGTCAGATTAAAAAGATTAAATTGTATTTTACTTATCATTCTCTTTCAGGACATAGATGGTCCTTCATATCTTCCTTTGCTTTATTATTGTCAAATAGCCATGACTACTTGTGAAAGATAATAGTTTTCTATTGCATTCTCTGTCTATATTTCTGAGATGAGGTATTATGTACATTATTTACATTATTCGGACTGTTGTCCTCATCTTTGTTGCCATATTTATTACAATGTTTCCTCAAGGACACATAGCACAGTATAAAGTCGTTAGTTAGATCCAGTGACATGACCCAAAGAGCGTGAGTTCAATACCCAGTTAAGGCAGTGGAGAACTTTCAGAGGGGTATTAACAGGAGATAACTGATAACTGACATCCATTAAACATGGCACGTGGAACTAGAACAGTCTACCCCAGTGAGAAAAACAAAGGGTTCAGTTTGACATTCCAACAACCTGAAGAAGGCCGGAGCGTACAACAGCTGAAACGTAATAAATATGGTGATAAAGATGAGGATAATAATTCAAATAATGTGCATTCTGCATGGTTTTAAATTCAGATCAGTTCTACTTGTGGACTAGCTCACATCTATGGCTACATAGCCCATTTGACCCTGCTAACTAACTCATAGCTGGGGACAGAAATGGATTCATGCCTTTCCCAATGGTATTTGCATGCAAAAGTGAATTTTGCTAGAATTTGAACTCAGCCCTTGATCTACCTTTTATGGTTCTTCTTTTTTTACATGTGCAATAAGGAACTTGACTGGAATTCAAAATCACAGAGTATAAATAACCTAGGGAAAGGTATGAATCCATCTAATCTCCCCCAGCTATGGATTGAACAGCATGAAACCAGTCTACTGCAGAAATGGCAAACTACTGTTGGGAAATCTTCTGCCTATTCAATCATGAACTGAAAGAGACATGATCGTCCAACTGTGTACCATATATAGCATTTGACTTGGGGCATCTCAAAGCAGTGTAATTGTTAGTAAGCTTGTCTTGCTAGAACAATTATGACTGAGTAGTGAGTTTAATTCTCAATGGGTGCTCCACACTTTTGGCCTTGTGCCACATCTAAGCTATGCTTAGAAAATCAATCAATCAATCACTTGACTCACTGATTGGTCTCTTCACAATATTGGTGATCATAATTCTATCAATTCCTATCCTATTAAATATGAAAGTGTTGTGGTAAACCCTCCTACAGTAGAATGAACTCTTCCTCATCTCATATATACTAACTTGAAGAGTCGGTTGGAAGAGTAGGTGCAGTATTAACCTACCATTCAGACATACACCTCTATCTGCTTATTACTAACACTCTTGTTTTGTATATATCTGTTATTTCAATACGCTTGTTCAACCTACCTTCATCTTCCGTGTCTTTCTTTCAAGCCCCTAAACAGGCCACAACAGAAAGAAACATTATTAAACATGTAAAAACACTTGGGATAGTTTGTTGAACAAATATGTTTCTTTGGTCTATATTTTTTGGTTTGTTAATATCTGTCAATATTTTTTAAACCATTTCATTGCAAACAAGGCAATAAGGCTATTAAGTTGCAAGGGATTACTGAGTGTTAGAGAATATGAGAAAAAACATAAAGGAGAAAGAACATTAAAAGAACAAGAATTAAGAAGACAAGATAGCAATTGACATTGCATTTAAATTTTTGAAGAAGCTAGAAAAGAGTTCAGCATTGAGAAAGTTACTGATGGTGAAATGCCAGGTCAGGACCAATAACATTGCAGATTCTTTGTTTGGATTTTATCAGGAATCTCTAAATATATAGCAGGAACACCAGATCAGGTGTGGCAGCAGTATTCAAAGAAAGTACAAATGGTAGATTTATAAATATGTAAGATAGATTCTAGTGAGAAAAAAATTAATATCATAATCTAAAATTCACAAAATATGTAAATCCTATTAAAATAAGTATATCCTGAATATTTTACCAAAACCTTTAGGTCCATAGCAGCTTTATCACATAAAAATAGTCTTTTATAATAAAATCTAATCATAATTACAAAATCATTGAAATTTTTATTTCTACTGATTCTTTGTAAATTTAGATGTTAAGTTTAAATGTATACACACACACACACACACACACAAACATTGGGGAATTTAAGTTAATTAATCATCTGTCAATTTAAGAAAATTTCCATCAATATTGGAAAGTGATAACAGCTAGAGGACTTGAGAAACCTATTTTCCTAAAAAAGTTGTTAAAATTCCAACCAAAAGTAGCACCAACTTCTTAGTCTATAAATGCAGAATGTTTTCTTATAAGGAAATGGCTAATATTACCATCATCATTACCATTCAGTGTTTCCTGTATTTGACCATTTTCTTATAAATATCTTTCAGAACAACTTCATCAGAAAATGAAGCTCATTTTATATCAGATTTTTTTTTACTGTTTTGAACAGTGCTACTTCATAAGATTTAAGTGATCTATTCTGTGATTGCTTCCCCATTACCTGGTTCCCAGATTAAATTAAAATTGAATTAATATCAATATTTTCATATTTGAAATTAATTTTAGGAAATGGTTATAATTAGGTTTACCATACATTCCAATTCAGCTATGATCATCCATGATTTAAGAGGGTTGTCTCATTGACATAAGCTCTCAATATCTGTTTTTTTACAATATTTTGCTAGATTACAAAATTTAATAACATCAATAAAAACAGACATATTAAAATCAAAGTACAGAAAATAAATTTTATAGTATAAAGAGGTAAACCAAAAAACAGAAATGATTAATTGTTTTTCATTTTTCTCTAATGAGGACTGAAATATGTGTACAGCAAATTAAATAGAAAAAATGTTTGCCTAAAAGCCACTCCTTTTATGTTGGGATGGAGGGCTGGTAGGACTTAATATACAGATGTAATTTCAAATGGGCCTTCTTTTTTTGTTTGTGCTAGCCTTGAAGCTTAATAGGTGTCTGTGTAATGAAAACACTTTATTATAAAGAAAATTTGATGCCATAACAAAATTTAAAAACTGTCTCAATTTGAAGCTTCAAAATTATGGTAAGCCATTTAGAGAATTTGATCAAACAAAAAAAGGCATCTTTTTTACATCTTCAAAAAGTATTTCATTTCTGATTTCGTTTTCAGCTTTTCCCTCAGTTATATGTTAAAATTAAGAATAGACAGAATATTCATTTTGCTTATCCATTAGGTATAAAACAAAAAACAGTTCAGATAGCATTTATAAAAAAAAAAAAAATCTACAATCTTTCGTCACTGTTACATTAGGGCAGGCAGAGATACTTGAGCTTGATCCACCTTCTTTTAGTGCATTCAGGAGGTACAGCTTGGAATTTAAATCTCTCGTAACTTGGCTACTTTTATCTTTTGTTCATCTGATGAAAGCATTTATACCACTGCATGTACTCAGTGAATGACAGAATTCAAAATTAATTCAATTTTAGAAAAAAAAAAATGTTCACCTGTTAAAGTACTACATCTGTAATTTCAACACCTGCATTGTTCTGAAAATAAAGATGAACAAAATTAAAATGTCATGTGATTCCCCATTTATGTCTAGCATTTATTTTTAACGAATCGTCTAAATTTAAAAGTTAACTTCAACCGTTTCATGTTAACGATCATCAATTTTTTTAAATTTTAAACTCTGATGTATTTTACTTGTTTAATCAATCCCCACCTCCACCTGCTGAAATAATATCTGAAGAGAATTTTATCTTACTATAAAAATAAATTTGTTGGCAAGTATGTTCTTTTTTCTTTTCTTTTTCTTAAAAAAAAAAAGAATCATAACACACAAATACTGAGAAAAGTGAAGAATTGGTTGTTGAATCTCTTTCCATATCATCTTATTAACATCAAATGTAAAGAGTTTTGCCTCTAAAATTAAATATGAAAGGTGATATATTCTCAAATTTAGCCTTTCGTGGTTCCTTTATAGAAACTATATATTATGTGATTATTGAGAAAGTTTCATATTGTCACCATGTGCAATATCAGATCTCTTCTTCCTTGTCTAGGTTCAGATCCTATTCTCTTCTCAATGGTGATACCTTGTTGTCTAACTGATTAAAATTAATTTCCTGTGATTATTTTGCTTCAAGCTCGCCTTTCCTTCATGTTGCTTTGAATCATTTCACCTCAAACAAGATAATAAAGCCACTAAAGTGCAAGGGAAGTGGAAGTGTGAGAGAATATGAGAAGAAGAAAACATTATTCAGGAGAGAGAACAATTTTTCAATGGTGCCCCAGCTGCATGAATTTAAGTGTGCTACTAAGATTGGCATCTAGGTTCCACACTGTCGTATCCTTAAAGAAAGTTACAAACAAATAAAAGTGGTATTCAAGTGAAAAGAAACAGCAACACAGGCATAGATGAAAGAAAGAGAGGTTTATTGTAAAAGAGAATACACTACTGAAAGACAGGGAATCAGTTAGGAGGCTAGTAATTCCTGAAGCAAGTCCACCAGGTACATCCTGTGCTTACTATATGATGTAATAGAATAACCTGACACCCCCATCAGACCTATAAGTATCTGTAAATCAATGGACCATAAAGACTAGCTGGTATCTGTTGAGTACAACTCAGACTTACGCAAGAACTACCGACCTTTCAATAGTAGCATTCACCACTGGATTGACCTTGTGCATAACTGTTACCTTTATACTTATTGTACTGTTTTTTTACAATAAACTTTTACTTATTTTATCCACCTTGTTTTTCAAGTATATTTTTTTATTAGCACAGAATATAACACTATATATATCTACTGATATAGTCAGTTCACATATGTGATAGGGAGAGTAGGACATTCCATTACAACATACACATTTACTGTTGAAATAGCTAAATGCAACTGCCACTTCAACTCAGTTTCTTTTCTCACATTTTCTGCCTATGGAACACCATTTTATTTACTTGCTTCCCTGATAACTACAATCTTCAAAAATTTAAATGCAACATCAGTTGCCATCTTTTATCTTCTTGAATCCCATTCATCTTTTGTCCTTTCTTCAGTCCTCTGTAAACTCACTCTTTTCTCTCACTTTCACTCCCTGTAACCTCCCGAGTACTAGTGTTATTCCCACCTTGCTTTCGATGAAATGATAAAAAATAAATAAATATAATAAAAGAACAGGAATTAAGAAGACAGAAGATAACGATTGACACTGCATTTAAATTTTTGGGGATCAAAATTGGATAGAAAGCAAGAAGCTGGAATATAACTTCATATTTATTGTTTTATTTGAAAAAAAAATATTCAAAACTTTCCAGGTGATCCTCACAGACAAAAACTATTGCTTAATCTTTTTTTCTCAAATTTTCTTTGTGATTTTATCACATCTTTCTTTCACATAAAAATCTTCTTAACCTGTCAGTTCATGATAACAGATTGTCAATAAAATATTTTGTTTACAGACAAAGTGACTTGAGACAACAAAAATGTGGTTCTACAGAAGGATACTGAGAATGCCATATATTAGCATGTATGTTTGAGGTGCTGAATTAATTCTAAGAAATAAATTATGTTTTTAATATTTTGTAATATAAGGTATTTGTTAGAATCAATAACTGTCATATACCACCGAATTATGTTTTTAATGCTCTTTACATTTTGGATGCATCTGGTAACAATAAAATAATATAACATTGTTTGGGAATTTGTTGTTAAGTCTTTGTTTTCTGTTACTTAGTTTTCTATAAAATAATGGCTCCAAAGAGGATATCATGTTGTTAATGAAGAAATAAGATTGGATTTTTTTTTTAAATCTTTAAATAGAACAGAACACACAAAAAGAAACATCTTGATATCAAGAAAAATAAAGATAAGGACTCCATTAGATCATATACATACATACATACATACATACATATATATATATATATATATATATATATATATATATATATATATATAGCATATCTTTATTCAAGCATGTTTGGTTGAATGATATAGACATTATTTTAAATATTTACTTTGTAAATAATAACAGTCTTTTGTCTTGTACAAATTAAAAAAATATTTATTTTGTTACTTTAATGATAATATGTCATAATAAATTAAATAAAATATTATAATTTAATTAATAATACAAATTAGCAAATATTACAATTTAATTAATAATATAACTTCTACATAAACCATAAAATTAAATTAAATTCAATTTCCAAGAAAAAAATAATTTTGAATTCAGAAAAAATTTACAACTGGAAGTAAAAAACACAAACAAATGCAAAAATTCATGAAAATGCACTGTATAAAAGCAGAGTAAAAAACAGATTGAAAGAGAAGTGGATAAATTGAAAAAATTGGAAATATCATTTAAAACCAGAACCCACTGAAAAATGGAGATTTCCCAAGAAACTTTGAAATCAGGGAAAAAAGAAAATAATAAAAAAATTGATATTTAAAAGTTAAGAATCTTTTTATATAATATTATTAATGCTCTATTTTTAATATTATTTTAATATTTTTAATATTGAGCACTATATAATAATATCTGCTGTTTCTTAAATCTTTATATATATATATATATATATATATATATATATATATATATATATATATATATATGTTTGGTTATTCTGCAGGTTTTAACCTTTTTAACCAGTCCCAAAACAAAATACATCTTCCCCATTATTAAAAACAAGAGTTATGCCCCCTACAATACTTTTATATCTTCATCAAAAAATAATGCAATATTAATCCAGAGAACGTAAATCAATTCAGGTTAGTGTTAAGTTTCAGTCTCCAAGTCAGACAGATATTCTGAAAGACTTTAAAACACAGACAAATAGCTCTTGATTCTACGACATCCACAAAAGTAGCCATTTATTGGTTTATCTTTTTTAATCAATATGTGTCTATTTGAGATTTTTATTCTAGATTTAAAATTCATTTTTGATTGTTTACAATTTGGTTGTATTATGAGTTTATATTCTTCTTCTATGTGACATATTTCACATAGAAGTAGATGATCATGGTTTTTCACAACTTGATATTCTTTGCAGCTCTTAGCAATGTTTCGTTTTTATATCCCCTCACTTGTTACTCTATCATTTACACAATCTTGTAAGGTAGATTACTTTATATTTCCTCCTGCCTTTCCTATCTTCAATATATCTAATGAATATAAAATTTTACAACCCTACTTTCCTCATTATATGTCCTAGAAATTTCAATTTTCTCTTTCTAATTCTTAGTATAAGTCTCCTTTTTATTTATGTTTTCCTTAAAACTTCCTTATTGCTCATATGTTCAGCCCATGGTATTCTAAGTATTTTTGTGTAGAACCACATCACTGCTGCCACAAGTTTTCTCTTCATCTGTAAAAAAATAGTCCAGCATTTACTGCCATATAGTAAGATTTTGTTTTTTATCAATTCACCCGAAGCAAGATGTGAGAGGTTACTGTGAGTGAAATAGATTGAGAAAACTTTAGAAGAAACTGGAAACCCAATTCTAAACAGGAAACAAGGGATAAACCTGTTCAAAAGACCAGGGAGGAGTGCGAACTGGACAATAGGCAAACCTATCTACTCTATAGCAGTTCAGTTCTTTTTTCTTTGTTTCTAATGAAAATTTCCCTTGTCTTCATACTTTATTTAGTTTTTGGAAGGTATCTTTTGTTATTACGGTTCACATTCAGATTTCACTCACATTTTCCATCCTTTGTTAAAACACTTCCAAGGTATTTAAACTTCTAGACTTGTTTGATTTTAACATCTCAAATTTGTATCTCATATCTTGGGCATTTTCTCTCTTGGACATCCATACATTTTGTTTTCTTACAACGGATGGTTAGTTCTTTCTGAGCTTATATTGATTTTCTAAGCGTAGCTTAGATGTGGCACACGGACGAAAGTATGGGGCACCCAGTGAGGATCGAACTCACTACTCGGTCGTAATTGTTCTCGCGAGACAAGCTTGCTAACCATTACACCACCCCAAGGTGCCCACTTTCTGAGCTTATATACTTTCAAGTAAATTCAACTCCTTTTAGGAATATATCAATGTTACAAGAGATTTTCTTCTATGTTTTCTATTATTGAGTATTATGATGTCAATATCATTTTGAACAGCCAAAATGCTTTTCTTGCTTCTCAAGTTTTGAGAACTTACAAACAACCTAAACAGAATAAAAGATGCATTTCAGAAATCATTCAACTTTATTTAGTTTTTGAAAATTAGACCAGCAAGAAACAGCCTTATTTAAATGGATTGGTGAATTAGATTTTCAACACAGGTAGGAATAAAATAAATTTATACTTTTAAAATTTAGAAAACAGTTGGCAAGTTTTTATTTTCTTTCAAGGTTTAGTTAAGTTAATTTTGAAGGAAGTTCCATATGCAAACATTTTCCAGGGCCCTCTCTCGGTCTTTTGATTCTTGCTTCTGCCACTATGCGTAAAAACTGGAGTAAGCCCTGTGTATGCTTACAAGAGAAAGGTGACAATATCACTAAGTGGACTGGAAGATCATTCACGGAGACTCAGACTTAGTATGCATGTCTCTGTGACATGTGGAAGGAGCTAGTCAAGTGCTCAGCTGTGCAACAACCCTATGACCACACCCAATATGATAATGATGTTTGAGAACAAGTTTTCAGTGAAATTGCCTTTCCAAAGCACACAAATATATTTCTTATCCAACACTATCTGCCATTTGTAAGTAGAATACGCTTTACCCAAATTTGCTCAAACGGATTCTCTTTCTCTCTGTCTGTTGCTAATCTAACACTTTATTTTTATTAATTTAATTTACTTATTATTTTTTTTCCTGTGTTCTAATATTCTAACCTAATTTGTAATTCTGCAGTCACTTAGTTGAAAATCAGGCCACCAAAAAAAAAAAAAATCGTCTTGGACAGCATGTGAAACTAACCTGTCTGAATTCTTATGTATTAGTTTGTTGCAAAAATAATGTCGTTTTCTCACATATGTTACTATGTGAGAAAACGACATTATTTTTGCACCAACCTAATAGTAGTGGGACGTTAATTGACTGTCAAAACTGTTAAATGTCGACGTCTCTTCTACTCCAATAGCTTCTTGTCTCGCACATTTCGCCTGTGGAACTCCCTCACCAGTTCTAGTTTTCCTGATAGTTATAATCTCCAACTATTCAAATGTAACGTCAATTGATGTCTCCAGATGCCCTGATCTATCCCCTAAACTCCTCTTCATCCTTTCCTCTATCACTCATCTTTGTACTCGTCCCAACTCTCTGTAACCCCTTGCATGCTAGTGGTTGAATGCTTAAAATATATATATATACATATATATATACATATCTATATATATATATATATATATATATATATATATATATATATATATTAAAAATATCAATCATTCAGTTAAGGCCAACCAAAGTTTGGATCATGATCATTTCATTAGCTGTATTGTATATGGTTTCTTAGGGCTTCATATAGTTTTGGATTCAGAGTTGTAGATCTCTTAAACTGACTGCTACCTAAATTTGAAGAGTCCAGTCTTCCTTACTATTTATCCCATAACTGGAGGGATTAATAGATTAATACTTTTCCAAAAGATAGTTGTGTGAAAGTGATATGTAACAAAACTTGATTGAAAATCAAACTTGACTTTCCGATTTCTCACTCCAATACACTATCCATTACACCACCTTCTTCTTAATGTGCTATGTCCCTTCATGATGTAGGTGATCATGGCTCTCCACAATTTCCTGTCCTTTGTAGCTCTTAATAAATTTTGTCTTTTTGTTATTTCTCCTAAACCAAGTTCTGTCATCCATTTACTCAAGCTCACTAAGTAGGTTGTGTTATTTTCCTCTGTCCCTTTTGCCTTCAAGCTGCCCTGTGAGTATCAGATTTTCTAAGTCCTCTTTCCTCATTATGTGCCCTAGAAATTTCAGCTATCTCTTCCTGATGTTAACTATAAGTTTCCTTTTTCTATAAAACTTCATAGTTGCTCACATGTTCAGTTCATAGTATCCTTAGCATCCTTACACATCCAGTTAATAATAAGTGAAATTATAGTATTACACATGTCTGTTACAAATGGTATCTGTTACAAGGAAAGATATTTCCACATAATAAACAAGATAGAGACTCACACTTTTGTATTCTTTTTTAACATTACAATATTCTTTTATAAGATGTATGCATATCAAAATTCAGGGTCATTTGGTTGTGTATGCAAGGCTCATTCCAAAAGTAATACCTCCTATTTTATAATATCAGCCAACATCAGTAGCTGTTGCTGTATTGGCAGTAGTGATTGAAATTTCCAACCAATAACAGATACTTTTCTTTCTTGTTAAAGAGAGGAACTGAACAGCAGTCTGGCAAAATGGCATCTGACATGAAAGTGTATACAAAGCAAAGTTAAGTTATTTTCTCTATGTGGAATAATTTGCACTCATTGATATATGACAGTGTCAGTGTTTGCATAGACCACACAATGGATGTGAGCATAGTTTAAGCACTAGTTAATACATTTTGACAGTGGTGACAAGCTATTTTCCAAGTGGCTCTACACAGCTGTCAATCCACAATATGTTCATTGCTGGCAAAATGCAGACTGCATTATTTTTCTCCTCTCTGTATGTGTTGTCATTTCAATGGAAATAAATAAGAGGCATATATTTTGGAGTGTCTCTTGAAGCAAACAAACTCTTCTAATTATATATATATATATATATATATATATAGAGAGAGAGAGAGAGAGAGAGTATTCAAGGTCATGTATGAATCAGTATTATCAATGTTTATTCATTTGATATAAAAATGATATAAACATTTATTGGACTATGTCAACACATTCATTGAATATGTATTTCTGTTTGAAGAATTTTTTTGAATTTGTGTCTTTTTTTACTTGGGTTCTGAGAGACTGACATGATATGTGTTTAGGATTGAATCTATTTTGGGTGAAATTTTCTCATTTATTTCGAATCTGGTCTTTTTTAACTAAAAGAGACAAGCACAAAGGAAAATCCATGAAGTACAATTGGAATTTCAAGAAAAATGTTTATATTTTTAAAAATTTGTGACATGACATTATAGATTTTATTCATACACTGAGTTTTGATATGTCTGAATATAAACTGAACTGAAAATATTGCAGTAATATCAAAGAAGATTTAATCCTTGAAGATTCTTGTTGAATAGAAACAAATATTTACAGTTACTTTTAGTGAGTGAAGGCTGTGGGTTTTGGTGAAGACTATACTTGTTGAACCTTGTGTACTGGCACTACAGAATAGCAAACAAATCACTGAATCAAATAACAAGAACATCATCACTTGAAGAATTCCAACAGTAGCAAAAGCTAAAATGGATATCACATGTAACTTTAAAAGAAAATAATGACATAAGCAAATTGTTGACATTTCACAATACTCCAAATAAAAGGTTAAGAAGGAAAACCCCTATCAATACTGGAAAGACCAATACTGAACATGAAAAACCTTTTTTCCTGAAAAATTGTTTTAAGAGAAAGATTACATAAATTTCAAGCAACTGTAATGCTGGTTGCTTGGTCAATGGATGCCAAATATTTTCTTATAAAGAAATAGCTAGTATTTCAATTACAATTTTATTTATTTATTAAAATAAAATAAAATAAAATATTTTTCTACAGTTATTCAATGCTTATGTCACATATCTCAAAATACACACATTGTATAAGATAATACAAAAGGTATATTAACCAGTTTGAAAAAGCTGATATTATCTTTACAGAAATTTCTTTATTCTGAAGCAGCTGACAATATATCTCATGAGAAATTTCTTTGTTTTGGTTTTTATTCTAACAATGAATCAGACAGTGATTCAAGATAATTCATAGATGACAAAAGCAGTTCTGGGTTGTTTGATAAGAGATTTACTGACATGATATCTCAGTTCCAAATTGTTAAAATAACACATATAAAATGATTTATAATAATAACTCTACAGAACAGTTAATAAGAAAGGGTGTATATTCATTCCTATTCCAATGTGATAAGGAATTCATTAGAAAATGGATCTTCAAAAATTGCCTCTGGGATCTCACTTTTTAGCCATAAACCAGTCACCTTCAGTAAAGAATAGCAAAGATCTCTCAGGTCCAGATTTATTTTTGCCTAGATCAATACTGGTGCAGTTATTACATAAAAATGACAGCTCTTCATTTATGTGTCATGTTATTTCAAGATGTGGGTGATTGTGGCTCCTATCCTTTTAATTTTGAAGCACTCTTTGTCCTCTTACTATTTCTTGCTGTCTCTATTCCAGCATCAGTTTATACAAGTCCATTAGGTATGTTACTAGGTTTTTCCTTCTGCCCTACTTACCTTCATTATGTCCTACAAGTGTCAAATTCTCCAAGCCCTCTTTCCTCATTGTGTCCTAGAAATTTGTACTTTCTCTTTATGATTCTAAGTATCTTTTATGTTTTGATTTCCCTTAAAACTTCCTTATTGCTCACATATTCAACTTATGATATTCTATTTCTCCTTGTGTAGAACTACATCTTCTTTGTGAAGAAATTGTCCAGGATTCACAGCTTGATTGGTATTAAACATGTTTAGAACTCTTTTCATTATTATTTACACTATTTACATTTGGACTAAAATCCTCACCTTTGTTATCTCAATGTTCCAGCTGTTGTGACCTCTTGTATATTGATCTGGATAACCTACAGTGAATTCTGAACTGGGCACTTTATTTAATCTATAGGAATAGACTGTTCTTTTTATACTGCCCATGTCTAGTTTAGTTTATATTTATTGTACTGCTCAGTAATTGCTCACTCATTTCCACTGAGCCTGAGTATAACCTGCCCAATCCAACAATTGAATTTACAACCATGCTGTCACCAAATTCTCAAACTAATATGTTAATCTGCTAGACCATTGTTCTGTAGGACAATTTGCTGTAGTGAAATTAGAGCCTTAAACCTAACCTGCCCACTGGTTAATGCTGCAATTGCTGCTGCTTCATGTTTTGATTGCCACTGCTGCTGCATTTGAAGACTTGCTGTCATTTCTCTTTCTTTCTTTATTAGCAAATCCCGTATTGTATTTATTTCTATACTAAGGAGGTCCTCACTCTTTCAAACGTCTAACTCCCCAGTGTTCTTTCTTCTCTTTTCTTCTTAATAGCTTTAGTTTTTGGAATGTTCCATTTGCTATTTCAGTGTGCCTTTTGATTTCTGTGTAACATTTTTTCCTCATATAAAATAATATACAGGGTGTCCATAAAGTCTGGACACATAGGAAATCTCATTAAGTATATTTTTTTTTACCTCCAAAGATTAATCATGCATTTTTTTGAAAGAAGAAAGAATTGATTTCTTTTTCTTGGGTATATAGAAGAAAAGAAAGGAAAAGGTGTATTCAATGAAAAACAGAGTTGCAACACATTTTGGTTGAAGAGTGAATGTGCTAAAATTGATGGCAATGTGGAGTTATTGCATTGAGTTCATGTGAATCTTGAAAAGCTGTATCAAACTTTGCATCGCAAATGATGGAAATCATATTGAAGATGTTATTTGTTAATATTCAAATTCAATAAAATGATGCTGAAAATTTAATTCCTTGAAAATATGAATTTTTATCTAGGATGTCCAGAATTTAGGCTCACCCTGAATAATAATAAATCTACAGATCATTTAATAAGAAAGAGTAGATATTCATTGAAATTTGGCAGGAAATGATTACTCCAAAAATGCTTTGACTACTTCAATATTAACTGTAAACCTCAAGTAAGGAATGGTTTTCTCAGGTTTTGACCTTTTTTAGCTGAGATGAATACTTGTTCTGAGAATGACTACATCAACAATAATAAAAATAATTATTTTTAATTCTTTTTTTTTTTCTTGAGAAATGGTCGACAGAGGTAGATTAATTTGAAGGCTTAAACAATTATCAAATAAGATAAAACTTTCAATAATTATAAACATTCAGTATAGTACATATTGATATTTATATGCATAAAAATCTTATTATTTTCACTATTCTTATGAATGGTATTTTAGTTTTCAGTTGGTATTCTTGCAACAACTGATGAATACCCCATTTCAAATGAAGACAAATTGTTTCTTGTAAATTTGCGCCAAAATTAAAACAAGGTACTATCTTTAGAATTTTACTCTCTTTTATCTGATTTATATGCTGAACCAGCCTTTCTTGCTTTCTATTCTCTTAAAGAATAGAGTGAAAAAACTTAATTTAAAAAAAAAGATAATTATCTTCTAAAAATATCTATTGATTTTCCCACTGCCACTCAAGTTAATGAAGAACTAGTCAGACTGTAAAAATTATTGTGTAATTTTCTCTAAAAGAGTTTCAAAGATTTGCTTATTACACATGTTTATTGTCTACATTAACCAAATGAAATGTGAGAAAACTTGAATCCTTGATGACAAGTCAATGAAAGCAGAATGAATAAAAGATAATTTGTTGATGGATTATTTTTTTTACTTGTTTTCTTTTAGTCTGCAGATTACACTTCAAACACCCAAATGTCTCTGCAAATCTTATATGCTTACAGTCCATGTGTGTCTGTAATTGGGTAGCACTGTATATCAATGAAGCACTAGAAATTTTGTTGTTTTTATTCTCCTTTCACCACAGACAAAAATTGTACATACAAGGTATTGTGGTGGATGTCATAAGAATAGTAAGTAATAAAGTTCTATTTTGGTGTAAGGAATAGTGTGGTATATTTGAGTCAGTAGTTGTGGTGAGCTAGGTTTAATTATAAGACAGAAGAACAGCCTTTCTCCATCCCCCTTTTTGGTCTGGTGCTACATTTTAGTATCTTTACAAAATAAATATTGCTTTCCTCTCTGATACCTCAACATTGTGAGTTTAAGCTTAGATTGGCAGTTAGATCTCATCATCTGTTGAAATTGCTAGATGTGACTGTAAGTTCTATTCTAATAGTTTCTTCTCTCACACTTCTCTCTTGTTGAAATCTTTTCTTGCTTCTTGCTTTCCTGTCAATTACAATCTTCAAAAAGTTAAATGCAAAGTCAGTCATCAACTACTGTCTTCTTGAATCCTGTTTTTTTTTTCTTCAAAATAACATGTTCTCAGTTTCTTTCATTCTCAGTAACACTTTGCATCTTAGTAGCATTTGAAAAGTTCAGATTTCATTTGATGCAATAATCAGATTAGCTCTTAAAAAATCACAAAATATGGATTTTATTAATCCAAGATAAAATAAAACATTCTTGACTGTTGTAAATTGTGCTCCATCTATTCAAAGGAATGTGTGCATAGTCTAACAGATATAAGTGTTGAAAGTATAATCAGTGAGACAATTTCAAATTCCAACCACATCTATTTTGTCCCATTTTGCATAAATGTCCATGAGAAAGGCATTAATCTGTCTCTTCTTTCTATGCTCTATTGTTTAAATAACAGGGTAGACTTAATTCTATAGCCTTGAGTGGTGGCCCCTCTAAGAGAAAGAAAACTCTAAATTCCAAACCATGGAGAAGGCATTGGAAAACCACTTCACTATTTTCCTCAAGAATACATGGTATTTCACAGAAAAATCTCTGGAGAGTCATGATCCCCATGTTCAGAAAGGATATAGCATTAAAAAATTATTGATTTCATGAAATTACAGAATTTCCATTTTTTCCTGCTCTCTCTTTTTCTCTCTGTCTTTTTTTTTTTTTTTTTAATAATTTCCCAAAATCTTCTCCAATTCCTTTTCAAACTTCTGGCTTTTTGCTTTTCTGTTCTGCACAGGTTAATTGAACAATCAGCAATTCTTCAAGATCCGTAATATACAACTTTTTTTTATAAATTTGCCATTAATATCTTGTGGATACTTCTGTTATATATTAAATATAATTTTATGCTTATTACTGCTGATTAAATTATTTTGACATCCTATTTTCTGGTAAGAATTTATATCAGCAACAAATGTTATTTACTGAAATTTGCTTAGTCTAGCACAAAACTGCAAATAATAGGCAATATAGATCTGCTACCCTTGTTAAAACTGAGGATCAAGTATTTTGTCTGTGGTTATAACTCTTTTGATGTAAGAATCAATGTAATTTTTTATGACATGGAGAAATTATTCACACTACAGGCATATAAATTTATACAAGATAATGACAAATATTTGTAAATAAACTGAAAATATAGTGTTGTCCCTCATTAATTCTTGAAATATATATTCCAAGAATGATAGCATCACTTGAAACAGCAATTAGTAGTGAACACTATACTTTGTTTCTTCCAAGGTTAAATATTAATTCATAAATGGCCAATACAGGATGAACAGAAATAACAAATCATAAAATAGGCAATCATATGAATATGTGCTATTAAATGTAATGAGATAGAAGATTTGTTTTTACTGTAGATTTTCTTTACTTCTGTTCACCCAGTACAAAGCCCAAGTGGCACTAATGGTAGAGGCTTGCTGAATGAATTGTGTAATATGAACATAAGAGGAAGTAGGAAGTAAAGATTATGAGGATATGGCAAATAGACAAAAAGTGATCCTTGACTTGAATAGATTAAGATTGTAGTGTTCAAGGAAGCATCCACATGGGAGTCTGTTCCACAATGTAGTGGTTTTTGGGAAGAAACTTTCACAGTGGACCTCACTTCTGACCAAAGAACTATGTAGGAAATTAGGGTGATGCAATTCTGTGGACATAGAAAAGCAGGTTTTGACTGTAACGGTCCAAGGGTGTGACACCAAAGAATGGAACTTGTCCAAAAACTTGCCAGAGAAGTAGCTGTGGAGGAGCGTGTGACATGTAGAGAAGGGGCGTGTGGGAATCTCTACAAGTTATCTCCTACAAGGCTGTCTAAATGACTTTGAACACTGTCAAGACTGGAAAGTGAGTATTTGGAAACTCCAACCCAGATATGATAACAAAACTCGATTTTTGGTCTGATCAGTTTTTTACAAAAATAAAGTATGTCAGAAGGAATCAAGTACTTACTGGAGCAGTATTCTTTCCTTATTAATAATATACTTTTGTTGTTTTATTTCTGGGATTGACTATTGTGGGAAAATTAAATAAAACCAATAAATAAAATAATAATACAGAATTTAAAAAAAAAAAAACAAATAAATTAATTTTCCCATGATGCAAGTTATAAAGAAACTGGAAAGGGTTTCTGGACCACATATGCAATTTTATGACCCTACTTCCGGAAAAAATAGACTCTTTCTCTTTCCAATGCTATCATTTTGACATGTTTCAATAGCCCTGCTCCTGGAGTAAAGATTTGGTCATCCCAACCTAGCTTGAGGCTGACTTGAGCTTGACCATCTTTACCCATTCTTATCCTTACTTCCCAAAAATTATTTATGTACCAGAAAGGAAAACGAACATACTCAGGAGACATTTAATTTTGCTTCAAAAGAGCCACCATAAAAAATAAGCCCCTCAAGTTTTTTTGTATACTCTGCTATCTTTGTTTTTATATACTGAGCATTCATCTTCACTTACAAATACACACAAAATTTGCAACCTTGTTCACTTCTACACTACCATTAACTGAAAACATGTCTTGAACAATTGATGTGTTTTTTATGGCTTATAAATCTTTCTGAAACTATGGAAACCAGAACTTTGAAGGTATAGATGGCACTGTAGTTTTCAGTCTTTACCTTCTAGTATGTATGAAGAACTGAAGAAAAGGAAAATATTATAGATACAATTGAGGTAGGCAGTTCACTTGATTATTTTAGAGGAAACGATGAAGCTGCACAGTTCACATGATGAAAGACACAGCAGAGATGATCAGTTCACCCAATTAGAAACACCATGGATGTACGCATTTCCCTTGATTAGAGCCACAGTTGATGCAAGCTGTTCATTGATTATAAAACATTCAAAACACAATAGGTATGTGCAATTCACCAGATTAGAGACACAATAGATGTGTTCAGTTCACCTGATTAGAAACAATAGAGGTATGCAATTCTCTTGATTATAAAATAAAAATGAAGATTTTTGGAAGCATACCCTCAGAGATCATCTTATGAACTTTACAAAACTATTGTATGCTTCCAAAAATCTTCACTTTGAGACAAACATAGCCTTGGTGAATTGTTTCCGCTACACAATTTTCATTTGTTATAGAGTTGATCCAGTATGATTGCTGTAGACCATAGAGGCAAGGTTAAGTTAATTAAAGGTGAGGCAAGTTACTAAGCAAAGCCATTCAAGTGAGATAATGACCTGAAAAAGCAGAGAAAATATATGGAGTTATTCATTTTGCAGATGGACAAAGAGGCCTAAAGGTACTTTCTCATTAACCCACCCATAAAGTTACCTTTACCTGTTCTGATATGTCAACTTCTTGGTACGGTTTTATTATACTCAAAGGAAGATTTACTGTCTGTTGCTTTGAGAAAGAAGCCAAGAATACAGAAATAAGCTAATAGAAACACACTTGACTCCCCCCCTTATCTATGAGTAATGCGTTCTATGAAGGTAAATAGCATCAAATCCTATATATGACATAATTCTTCATATGATGATGACTAATTTATAAGTTAGCTACAATAAGAGATTGTACATAAATGGTAATAGCTGGCCACTAACATTCAAGGATACCCGTCTACTTGGGAAGCTAGCCAGTACCTATTGTAGAGACTTGCTCTAGCTCATTTGTGTTTGCTCAACACCCACAGAGCCAACCTGTGGTTTATACTGTAACTATGCTGAGCAGACTTTAATTACAGTTTCTGGGAGAGAGCATGTTATATAGTATGATCAACAATTTGAATAAGGCCAGTGTGCTCAAGATCTCGGCCATGATGACTTGTGGCTTTGTACTCAGGAGTTCCATCTACTCAATTTCACTCACAAGGCTTGGGTCAACACATAGTATGATTTTTCAGTCACTTTCCAAAGGTGTCACATGTGGGTATCGACCTCTGTTCATTCAAATCGACCATGGTGAGATTTGAACCCAGGTCTCATGGTCAGAAAGCAAATATTCAAACTGCCTGGCCATGCACCTATACATAAATAGTAAATACTAATAAAATAAAACAATTATAATAATATAGTTCAGTGATTCTCAACTGCCATGCTGTCACCCATTGATGCCTTTTGGATTTCAATACAAAAGAAAAATCCCACATTAGCTAAAAAGGCTTTTTCAGTTTTATTGCAATTTTCTACTTCTTATTTATGTGAATTAGGCTTCTCAACCCTAAATATCTTTAAAAAATAAGAAGCAAGGAAGAATACACTCAACTGAAGAAGAAATGAGGATCTGCTTACCACACAGTCAACAAAATATTGAAGAAATGACGAAATAAGCTTGTTTCATGTTAAAGAAGCTGCACAAATAGTTGGATAGAAAGCTTGAAATAAAATAAGTTCATATTTGTGTGTGTATATTTTTTTTAAATCTATAGTTTATTTCATAACATTTAAATGTATACCCTTTAAAAATTTTGCTAAGTGTGCCATGATATTTTCATTTGCTCCTAGCTGTGACATCACATAAAAAGGTTGATTAACACCAAAGTACTGTAATGAATGTTTTATGACAGAAGATTTGTTCTTACCATAGATATTATTAGTCACAATGAAATATTAACAACAATAATAAATGGGAACAATTACAACAATATACTGTAATAAAGGTTATGTGATATTCTTACTACAGATCGTATTAGCACATTCAGAGATGAACAACAATAACTAATAATAAAATAAAACAATTACAACAATATACTGTAGTAAAAGTTAAGTGATAGATAGAAAACTTGTTCTTATGACAGATCTTGTTAGGCATATTAAGACATAAGTAAAAATAAATAATAATAAACTAGAACAAATATTGCAATAAATTGTGAGAAATAGTATATGACAGAAGATTCTCTTTTATTATAGATTAAATTACTTCAGCATATCACATATATATATTCATACATATAAAAAAAACTAGAAACACTGCTAATGTGTGAAAGCTGAGGAAGAGTAATCAGGAGGACAGCAGATACCAATTGAAAATGCATTTAAGTTTTTTCAGATTAAAGTTGGTTGGAAAGAATGGAGGGACTTCCACAAGTGAGAAGTGTAAGAAAAGAAACTGTTAGCACAGAATCACATGTTCCATCTAGCCAGCTCAACTGTAAATTGATGAGACTTCATCATCAGTCTCGTACTGTGATTAAATTTGAAGAGTCTAGAACTATAGCAAAGAGCTCATCCAAACAATTACCATGAAAGTATTTATAGAAATGGCAAACGTAGGCTACCAGATGGCAGTGAGAAAGTCACTGAAGCCAACACACCAGATCAGGGCCAATAATATTGCTGATTCTTCTTTGGATTTTATCAAGGAGCTCACAGGAGCACCAGACTATATGTGGCAACAATATTCTTAGCCTGGATGAATGGTTGTCATATAGATGTATAAGGTAGACTCTGGAGAGAAAAATCATCTAGCGCGACAGTGAACCAAGACCTTCAGCTGACCTAGCAATCGATTCAGTTTAGTCTTTCCACTTTGTGTCAGCCAAGACTGTTAGCCCAAGAAGGTGCAACAAGTCACCTTCCTAGAACTCAGCATCAGCCATGCTGATGGAAGGTAGAGAAGATTCTCTCAGATGGTGAATAGAGAGCAGTTTAGTTTTGGAAACATTAAAATTAACAAGCCATCTTTTGCCCCAGTTAATAACATTGTGTATGCAATACTTCCTTTTCATCCTTATACATTGGATAGCTGCCATACTTTCCACAGATCCATTAATAAATTATCCCTACTTACAAACAAATATTTTTCAAAAGTTTTTGATATTATTACATATTTTTAAGACATAATGACTATCCAATAACAAAATTACTTACAACATTGAGATCCATAAATGATTCCATCTCACTTTTATAACTACATGCTCTGAAAGCATTTCTACATTCACTCAAAGTATATCATTATAATTTATCTTAGTACCCTTGGATCCAATAATGATTCTACTTACAGGGGAATACATTTTTCAGTACAATTTGATGGTAGACTTTCAACAGACATTGACTGTATTTATTAAAACAAATATATATATATATATTTTTTTTTAAATATAAACATTACATTGCATTATTTTTTTTGCTAATTTATGTTAATTTTAAAAATTTTAAACAGATATACTCAAAATATATTTTGGAGGCTAAGACACAAAGCATTCAGGTGTTTTATTTTAAGCAACAGGAAATCATCGGTTGTTAATTGATAATACTCAAAAATTTGCACAGAGGATAAAATACCAAGTAGAAGCTCGTTAGCCTTCGCTGCCATCTGTCTTAGTGTCTTGATAAAAGTACAAACACTGCTGCACCCTTGCTATTCCCAAAAACCTCTCAAAACAACAAAAACAAAAGCAAAAAAATACACAGTGCTTGATATTTCTGAAGAAAATATTTACCAGAGGGCCAATCTTTGTACCATTGCTGTGTGACCAACAGGGTAGCCCCAGATCAATAGACAAATACAAATAATGCAAACAAGAAAATAATATTTCAAAAATATCCTCAGAGATATATTCCTGGTCAAGTATTTGACTGAAATTCAAATGGAGAGACAACATACTCTGTTGACCAAAGTCTGATAGCTAGTCCCAGATGAGTAAAATTGTACTGGATTGCAACTCTTGGGAGAAAAAAAAATAAGACATGTGATTAATAATGTTACATGATAACATTAGGTTGGTGCAAAAATAATATCGTTTTCTCACATAGTAACATATGTGAGAAAACGACATTATTTTTGCACCAACCTAATATAAATTTCTGAAGATGTAAATCAGTGTTTCAACCTAAAGATTATATTTATATTTGTTTCTTTTTTTGTTATACTCACTTTATTGTCAGCAGTCATCTTACTCTCCATTGATACATTAGCTCTTTCCAAATTAGATTTATTTTTAATTTTTCTCAATTTTGAGGTAACTGAAATCTGAATTCTGTTTGTCAGCTATCTACACAAGTTAACCACTGTATATCATATGTATTCTGGTATTAGGTTGGTGCAAGAATAATGACGTAATAATGTCGTTTTTTGATGTTAAAAAATACGTCAGAAAACAACATTATTACGTCATTATTTTTGCACCAACCTTATAGATGCCATTTTTTTAATGTAAATAAAATACAAAATATATTGTAAATATAACAGCATTTATTGCCATCCACCATCTAGACACTTGCCTTGATTATACTGCTAAATAATAATTAAAAGTCAGAATAATAATTAGAAATAAATTAATCTACATTATTCGGACTATTGTCTTCATATTTGTCAACATATTTATTACAATGTTTCGGCTGCTGTATGCTCCGGCCTTCTTCAGGTGGTTGGAATGTCAAACTGAACCCTTTATTTCGCTCACTGGGGTAGACTGTTCTAGTTCCACGTGCCATGTTTAATGGATATCAGCTATCAGTTATCTCCTGTTAATACCCCTCTGAAAGTTCTCCACTGCCTTAACTGGGTATTGAACTCACACTCTTTGTGTCCTGTCACTGGATCTAACTAATGCCTTTATCCACTGATAAAGGGAAATTAATAAAATAACTGCTTTGTTCCTCTTCTCCTCAGATACACGGTGACGAATGGGCCAATGTGTTTTGGTATGGGTAGATGTTACATGCTTGGGCAGTCATATCTCTTTTGATTCAAGATTGCCCAAGAATATTTGTCATAAGTGAATTCTGAGTCACTATCTATTACACCACCCACACATCCAAGCTTATAGCACCTGGTATTTCCAAGCAGTCACCATCTAGGTACTGACCCATCTCAATGTTGCATAACTTTTGTGATTGAATGAGAACTGGTGTTTCAATAGTGTATGTCATGATATGAAATTTCAATCATCTATTGATAAAAAATCAAAAAATAAATCACTAATTTCACAGCATACCACCATGCCATGGAAGTCATCAGATTATTTAATCTGATTCAGTAGCATATACCACTTTATGGCTAATTAGTTTTATTTGATTTGGTTGTAATGTGTTTAATCCACCAGATTTGACCATTATGTCTGGAAAGGGTTAACGACTTACAACTGTCTTTGATATCATTGTTTACCATATTTTCAAAACTCCACAGGGAGAACAATCTCTGTTGGAAATAAATAATTAATCTATTTGTGGTTCATAACTACCTATAATGTACTTAATCTTCTTCCATGTGCCATGTCCCATCAGGACATTAGGGATCATGGCTCTCCACAATGTTCTCTCCTTTGTAGCTCTTAGTAAATTTTGTCTTTTGTCATCTCTTATAAACACTGTTCTGCCATCCATTTATGCATGTTCATTAGGTAGGTTGTGTACTTATTTCCTTGATCCCTCTAACTTCAATATGTCCTGTGAGTATCAAATTTTCCAAATCCACTTTCCTCATTAAATAATTTAAATTTTAATTAAAAACCTAGAAATTTCAACTCTCTTTCTGATATTAAGGATTAGTGATTTTAATTCCATTTTCTCTAAAACTTCCATGTTTAGTCCATAGTATCCTCAGCCTTCAGCCTTCTCTTCTTCATCTGTAATGAGATTGTCCAGCATTCACTACCATATAGGGAAAATAATATAATGTAACAGTTCAGTACTCTTTTCTTGGTTTCTAACAAAATTTTTCTATTCCTTAATACTTTGCTTAGATTTTGGAAAGCATCATTCACTATACCAATCTACCCTCTGATATTGTTGTTGCACTTTCCGTCCTCTGTTAAAACAATTCCCAGATATTTAAATTTTTGTACTTATTTAAATTTAGTATATGGTAGAGTAATGGATAGCAACTCAGATTGAGGAATTGGAGAGCCAAGTTCGAATTTCAGTTGTATCCGTTACATTCTCTTACGTGCTAATACCTTTGGGAAAGGTACAAATTCTCTTCTACTTCCAGCTATGGGTAAGTAGCAGGATAGACCAGGTTCTATAGCCTTGGATGGCAACTGGTCTACCACAGAAAAAAATGGCAACCTACTCCAGGAAAAATCTGCATTGTCAGTCATGTAGTAAAAGATACATGATTGGCTAATAGTGTATCATGTCTGACACATTGATCTCCAATTTATAATTTACATGTTGTACTGTTCCTCTTGCTGACAACCATACATTCTGTCTTCTTTTTTTTCACATTCCTTTAATACTTTCTGTAGGCAGTCTTGAATTTTAATACATACAGGAAAAAATTTCTATCTTGAAAATTTTAAAATTGAATAGATTACATATACTATCCTATACTGTTCTTTTCTAACTCTTATTTTGTTGGTTTGCTAAATAAAAACTGTCTTGGCCAGTTAATGTAATGAGCATGGCTCCAAATCAACTGTTCAAGGGTTTTGGTATATCATTGTCAAAATCATTATTTAACCATCAATATTTTTTTTTCTGAATGAGCAATGAAGATTCTAATACTTAACAGTATTGTTCAAGATAAGAGACAAAAAAATGCATTAGAAGAATAATTTATATTATATTTGCATTTGGTGAAAATTTGAAAAATTTAGAATAAACTATTTTTGATCACGTATTAAATCTTTTATTTATAACTGCAGATGATAAATTCTTCTACTTTTCTCTATTATGGTAATATAAGAATGGCATTTTGAGCTGTTCTTTAAGAATGTTACTACATTGGCAACTGGGTCTCATTGTTTTATTGTTGAACTAGCTAGATGCAACCATCAGCACTATTCTAATAGTTTCTTTTCTCACCTGTGGAACTCTCAATTTCTTGCTTCCCTGCCACCTGCAATGTTCAAGAATTTAAATGCAACATCAATCATCATCTTGTCTTTGTGAAGCCTATTCCTTAATTGTTCTTTTTCACACTTCTCTTCATTAAAGTCTTCTTATTCTTTCACTCCCTGCATCCTAGTTGTTGCTTGGTGTGAAATGATTAAAAAAAGAAAAATAGGCTTCATGGAATTTTCACAGAACTTATAAACAATTAAAATTCTCTTTGGAGTATGAAACCTTTAATTCTCTTTTTATTTGTCTGCTTGCTTTAGGCTACTAAATCTAAAAACTGAAGCAATATTCGGCATTTCAGTGCAAAGATAGAATATCCTTTGCTATTAACAATAACAATAACTATTACCAAAATTAAACCAAACACAAAGAATTTTATTGCTTTGGGCTCTTGTGGTCAATTCTCTGTAAGTCTAATTTATTGGTTGGTTGGTCATATTATGTAGGAAATTACTGGAAGCCATTCTGAGTTTTTCATGAATCTAGTTGGTAGCTCCAAATAGGAAGGTGCCACATAGCATAATAGTTACTGACATAAAACAGAGATGGCAAATAGAATTCTTATTGAGGGTGGATATCTTTTCGTTTTACACTTTTTAAAGGCATGAACTTATTTCTCCCTGTACTCTGCTATATGGCCAGTTATCCTGATAAATTATTACATTATGCACCATGATGACTGAAAGAGAAATGTGTGAATTAGTGAACACTTGGATAAATATCTCTAACTAGTTTACCAACTAAGCAGTAGTAGCAAGAGTTTTTGTGACTATTCTTGACAAGAACCCATCATCATACTTGTAAAATTACAGTGAAAAATTAAAACAGAAGAAAAGATAAGAAACTCATTTTGACATCTTTAAATTTTCTGGTTAAATTTAAGTCTATATTATTCATCTTATTTCTTTTTAAATGCAATATTCCTTCAAGACATTGATAATCATGACTCTCCACAAATTCCGTTTTTTATTATCTGTGAATTAGCATGCATTCTAATGAAAGTGGATTGGTTTCCTTTTGCTTGTCCCTTTGGATTGAAATTCAGAGTTTTCCTTCTCTTAGACTGGTTACCAGTCAAGGCTAATCTGCTCAATATTAAATTCATAGATGGTGGGAAAAGACAAATATATGCTTTTTTTCTAAGAGCCTTTCCATATAAGGAAATGGTTAATATTACCATTACCATTTGTGTGAAAGTGAAAACAACAGACTTGCTGAGAATTTAAACTAGACTCACAGATTCTTTTTTCTATGCCAATATCTGTTATACTACCTGCACATACCTCTACTAGTTTAGAGAATATTAAAACAAGTACAATAATTTCCTCAAGTAACTATTACACACAAGTATAAAAATAGTGTCTTATTTATGAATGAACATAAATTGATATTTTGTCAATAATGAGTTTTTGCATGTCCAATATTTAAGACATTTGTTGCATATTGGGATTGACATTGTGAATAAATTTACCAAAGTTCATGTTTTTGTTTTCTTATTATATGTAAGTTCGTTCGACAGTCACAGTCATTGCCAAGAACAGGTGTTTATCTGTATGGTATGCAAAATTTATTTGAGCAAATTCTGGCATTTTTTGATTTTTTATTATATCTTTCCAATTTTTGAATATGTTGTACATCAGGATTGAAGTTTTGAATAAATTTTCCAATGTTTTTTCCTTGTTATATTCAAATATTTCCAACTAGCACAGTTATTCTATTTCACTAAATAAATATACAAAGCCAGAATTTAGTCAACTAAACCTTGCTTAACATATTAATAATACCCTTATTTGACAATGACTGTGAAAGTACTTGAATATAACAAGAAAAAAACATGAATTTTGGACAGTTTCAATCTCGACATACAAAACATCATTTTGAAATTGGAAAGATGTAATAAAAAGTTGAGTAGGCAGACCTTTTCAGTGGAATTTAATAAAACTTGATTGGAGATATATATATATAGGCCTGTTCATGGAAATTCCGGAATTTTAAATTATCTAGACATGAAATAACACCTGGTGTCTATATATAGGATTAATTGCTTATGTTATACTGTATATGCATAAAGATATTTGTATATGGGCATGTGTGTGTTGATATGTGTTCTTATAGTTGTGTTGACATTTGTAGGTGATTATGTGGTATTTATAAGTATACACATATGTGTGTGTATGTGTATGTAGGCATTTATATGGGCTATTTCCTTGTGCTTGTATTTGTATGTGTGGATAAATACATACACATATATATATATATATATATATATATATATATATATATATATATGCATATATAGGTGTGGATGTATATGTGTGTGTGTGTGTGTGTATATATATATATATATATATATATGTGTATGTATGTATGAGTATATATATGTATATATATATATGTGTGTGGGGGTATAGGTATTTGTATATATGTGTGTGTGTGTTTATATGTATGTATGTATGTACAGGAATATATATGGTTAAATGGGTTATAACTGATCTTATATTACCATTTCATCATTACTACTCTACCGTTATTCCTCGCATTGGCATTAGGATTAATTGATTATTATTATTATTATGATGATTATTATTCCTCTCATTAGTAGTTTTATTATTATTATTATTACGATATTATAATATTATTAATATTTTTAAATTTTGTTTCATGTCAATGTTTTCCAATATTATATAATTTTTCAATACTATTTGAAATTGTTTAAATTGTTTTAAATTTAAATTTTAGATTATGAATTTAAAATTTTAGATTTTAATTATTAATTTTTTACTTTTTAGCTGTTATTAATAATATTAATATTTTTTATTTATTTTATATTCACATTATATTATTTTTCCTTTTATCCTATTTTATTTTGTTGGGAATCTTTAAATTAATGTCAAGCATTAACTGTAAACTATATCAGTCTGTTTTTTTTATAAATTAACTGCAATATGCCTATATATGTTAATTTATTCTTCCTTTTCTTCTTTCCCCACATTTTTCCTCCCACTCCTGCTTCCACATTTGCTTTCTTATATCTTTCCACTTTTATTTTTTTTTCTCTTTGTCTCTTTTCCTGTGAGATGACTCATTAAATAGGTCAATGTCTGGTCCTTAGCCCCCTCCCTTACTCTTAAGTATTTTAATAAAAATAGATTTAAAATTATTCCTATCTCTCCCTTCCTTCTCTAATTTTTGACCATATCTGTCATCCTCCTCCCCCACTCTCTCTATCACTTAACAACAATTTAAAACTACCCCTCAAAAGTGTATAAAAATAATACATAAATTTAAAACCATTTTTTATGCTTGAAAATGAGATTTGAGGAACCAGGAAAAACCACCTTCCTTGGGAAATAAAATATAATCAATGGACCCTAAAGGTTGTCTGTTTTCTAATTTTAAATAAATTAATATTTGCTGTGGTTTGACATTGAGCTCTCTGGATTGCATCCTCCTTGGGATTATCTATACGGATTACCATACTTTTCATTACTTAACTATATATATATATATATATATATGTGTGTGTGTGTGTGTACAGGAACCCTTCAATTAGTGCAGCTAATTTGTACACTGGTAACTAAAAAAAAATCACTTTTTAATTACTATGATAAACTGAAGAGTGTTTTACTGCACTAACCAAGTATTATGTATGCACTAATCAAATTTTGATATGTAAAAATTTTAGCGCACTAATTGAAAATGCATTAATCAAATGCACCTTAATTGAGGAATGCTTGTATATAACTGCCACTTGACCATTCAAATAGAATGCAATACAAGGCTGAGTTTAATTTGAAAGGAAACGTGTATATAGACAAGTCTGTCAGCATTTACTCTTTTTGGGATGCCTCAGGAACTGTGTAATGATCATAGAGGGAGAGGTATTGTCTGGGGGATAGTTGCATGCCGCTTGAAGGCATTATATTCATTTTTAACCACCTGGCCTGTATTTACAAAAATAAAAAATAAAAAATTCTTTCTCTATATCTCAGTCTCTGATAAAGATTTAATAAAAGTGAAAAGTGTTTATAAATGTTTCATGATTGCCTTTATACTATCATATATATATATATATATATATATTCTCATCTACAGACAGACTGTTTCGCTGTATCACAGCTCATCAATGTAGCTAGACATTCAATTGCCTTAAGCTGAGATCGAAACCTGACTGATTTGACATCACTCAGAGATTTTCCCCTAAGGAAGGAAAGGAAGGTGAATTTTTGTGTATTTATTCTTATGAATAAACACACCAGTGACCAAGAGGGCTCAATTCATAGAAGAACTTTGCATTATCAGCAGTAGTTGTCACACACACACACACACACAGGCGCGCGTGCGTGTGGGTGTGTAAGAGAGAGAAAGACAGAGACAAATATGTATGCTAATTTGAATATACACACTAGCAGAATTATCCTGCTTTGCCTGGTCAATGTGTGGGTGAAGTAATGGTTAGGAGATCAAAGTGAAAAATTAGATAGTGGAGTTTGAATTCCTGTTGGTTGAGTTACATAACCAGCAAAGGGTTGATAAGCTGTAAAAAAAATATAAATCAACCTTGCTTGTGTATAGCTTTAAAAAGATGCTGAAAATCTTCAATTAAGTCAAAGAATGATGATTCTGTTTAAATTGTTGCTTCTAAACAATTAAACAAATTTTAACTTTATTAGCATTTGGAAGAATATAAACATAAATAAATGTAAACAAAAATTCTTTCATTTACTTTTTTTAATTTGTGGGTAAAAATCCTTTTTTTAATATTGTACTAATTTATATAATTACTATATTTCTAAAGAAGTAATGCACTTTTTTATTTATTAATTTATAAGGTAATATTTAGCTTTTCTTGTTCATTCCATGGCTGAGTTAGTATAAGTATGTTGGATCTAATATGGTTTCTCCTGCCAAAGGGAGCTCATAGTTTTCTTTAACAACTTTTATCTAATATTCAGGCTGATAGACAAAAATAAATAAATGTAGTGTCTACTCAAATAAGGGTATCCTCTAAAATTAATGTTTAAGTTATAAACTCTGTGGGAATAATAAATAAGAAAAAAAAACAGTTCTTTTGTTTGCATTAGGATATGAGACTGAATAAATATGAATATTTTGGGAGTCAGAGAAAGATTTGAGTTTATAGGGAACTTGTTTGATCATTGAAGCACTGAATCAGTATAAGCACATCACATCTAATAACTGTTTTACTTACCAAGGAGGATGCAGATTCAAGTCCTGCTGGAGGGCATATATTTTTATTAAATATGTTTTCTCAGATATTCAGGCCAGTAGATGAAAATAAATATACTGTTTAATAAATAAATGGAGTGTCTACTCAAATATGAGTATCGACAATAATATTTTAGTAATAAAATAATTACTATATAAGAACTCATTTTAATGAAGAATTTTTCCTATGTTAGTTGTTTTATTTATCCCTTTTCATGTCTTTTATAAATTTATTAATTGGAAATTAACATAGATTATCTAGAGTTTGAACTCCTACTGCTGCTTCTGTTTTTCCACGCTTTAAATGCCTTGGCAACTGAACTCTCACTTGATTTTTTTGATGTTTTTTTAGAAATAAATAAGTGCTTCCATAAATGTCTACAAGCAAGGATCTTCTGGTTTATGTAGTGTGATGGGAAAAAGATATCTTTTGCAGTTCAGTTGAAAATAGCAGTTTTGGCCCTAAATTGACCTGAGCCAACCTTGAAAGACAGCACCACCTATCCCATGAGTTAAGGACTAATTTTCATCCTCCAGAGTACAGCTGCTTAACCAGCTCTAAGACACATCCACTGACTTAATAATAATAATAGATGTTTATATCTTTCTCACTTGTAAAATCAGTTCTCATAAAGATTGATAAAAAGATACGTTCTGAACATCTGCTAACTTTTTTTCCAGACAACATTAGTTTCCACTTTAAAAGCTAATCTTATTTATTTTGTGAGTAAATTTTTGTCTTACACTTTTCACTGGTTGGAAATTTGTAGTGTATATAATTTATCTTTGAAAGATATCAGAAACAGATGGATGAGTTTTGCAATAAACTCTCACACTGCCATATAACTTGTAAGGGCAACCTTTCAAAATGCCTAAAGGCATGAATCAACAAAAACATTACTTTAGTCTGAGGAAATCCTAAAGGAAGAAATGTATTACACAAAAGCCTTTCCCGTTTTGTCATTAATTTTCTAAACAATGTTCTGATATGTAAGAATTTATATATCATCTTCTGCCGCACCAACATTTACATGGCAGCTGCTCTGACAAGCTTTTTTTCCTAGTGCCACAACTACATGAATTTAATCATGCTACTAGATTGGCATCTAGGTCCCACCTGTTTATGGTTGAAATAACTAAATGCAACCACCACTTCTACTCCAAATTGTTTTTCTCATACTTTTTATCTGTGGAACTCCTTTCCATGTACGTGTTACCCTGATAACTACAATCTTCAAAAATTTAAATGCAATGTCAATTGCCATCGTCATCTTTTGTACTTTTCTCAATCCTCCCTATACTTAGGCTTTTCTCTTACTTTCACTCCCTGCAACCCACTGTATATTAGTAGCATTCTCACCTTCCTTGTGGTGAAATGATTATATATATATATATATATATATATATATATATGTATATATTGTCATCTGCAGTTAGATATCCAATGGCCTCAAGCCAGGATCGAAACCCAACTAATATTAAAAGCTTTCATGGTAAAAATCGGCCTCTTGGGTTACAATCATATTTAATGGACTTTCAGTATTAAAGGACATTCCTTGCCCTCATCAGTCTGTTAAATCAAGCTTTATTGTACTTTAAAATTGGTTTGTAATTAACCTCAACTTAGCAACATGAGTCCTTATTTAAAAATGTCATTTGAAGGGGAACTAAATTGAGAGGGGTGCTTATTTTAAAAATATAACATTTATTTATACAACTATAAAAATTGCAGGGCCAGAAGAAAAACAAGAATAATAATCTATCACTTTTAACACAAATATGCTTTTAAATTGTTCAAAGTCCTTCAGTATTAACATCTTTATCATCCTCAGAGTCTTCATCTACAATAACGTTTGTGCTGCATGCTTCCTCTATATCGGAGCCAGTTACTTCTTGTAAAATAAAAAAAGAGAAATACAAACATTTTGAGATTAAATACAAGTCTGCATATAATTTTCAAAGGATAGCATATTTTAATCAAATTAATTCATTAATAATCACCCACCTTTCATTTCTTAAATATATTTTAGTCATTCTGTAGTGCTTTTTCAAGAGAGGTGCTTATTTTAAATTAAAAAGGGGAAACACAAATCAAGTGTTTATGGTAGGTCACTGCCCTCTTGCATTGTATGAAAAATGCATTATTCTAATCCAGCTAAAGATACACATTTCTGGACCAAAAAGATATTGGTTTTAGATATTCCCAGATGAAGATAGTAGGTTACTAACACAAATCTGATAAGAGACTTGAATAGTCTGGGTCATTACCTGAGAAAGTTCTCAGATTTGGATAAAGATCAAAACTACAAAGTTTTCTTGAATGTTCAACTGGCTGACCAAATTAACTTGATATTTCCAATGCCCGTCCTTTGTCTTAAGCCAGTTCAGTGTGATTGAACTTTATTCTTTTGATGGCAGAACTCAACAATGTGAAAGAAAGAGAGATAGTTTGAAAGACTAAAAGGAAGAGTAAAGCAAATTTTTGGCATTGGTAAAACTAAGTGACCATCTTAACTAAATCTTGACCCATGATTAGACAATACTTGTTTTTAGCAGAGGTTTTTACATCTATTTCGAGATGCTATGAAAAGACAGCTTTCTTCTGTCTTTATTTTTTTCTTCTTGATTATAGATTTTTTCATTTCTTTTTTTTATTTGGTTCAGTGCCAAATAAAACTTGTTATTTTGCCCTCTACTCAATCCCTCTTGTCCTTTTAGTGTATTTCGAAGCAAATAAGACAAATACAAATCATTATCGTCATTTTTTTTGCAATGAAACATTAAAAATGCACTTGCTATATAATAATCATTAATCTTGTGTCAGATTTCAATAACTAAATATCTACAGAATTATATGAAAATTGATGTATAAAGGCTTTATTTTAAATGTCATTTTTTACTATCTGTCTTTAATCCTTAAACAGCGGGAAAATATTGCATGACTATTCATGCCAAATGGGGTAAAAAAAAAAAAAAGAATTTTTTAAAAAGTAGTTTTTAGCATTATTTTTACTTTAATGATATATTAGGTTGGTGCAAAAATAATGACGTAATAATGTCGTTTTTGACATATTTTTTAACATCAAAAAACGACATTATTACATCATTATTTTTGCACCAACCTAATATAAAAAAAAAAAATCAAAAATAATATTTTAACTCCTTTGTATTATAAAACTAAATAAAGAATAAAAGTAAAATAAATATCTGGTCCCTAAAGTTAATATTTTAACCAGCTGACACTTATTGAAAAATTTCATGCATAATGGAGTTGTACATTGTTTACTCCGAGTTGTCATCATTTTTTGCCTCTTTTGTTTTTGAAAAGTCACACATGCAAATATAGCACTGTCTTTGGCTTGTTCTTCCAGATTCATTTGCAGGCAAATACTCCAAGAAATAACATAACCTCATAAATCCTAGTCTTTAGCCAACTAGTCATTTAGACCTAAATCATGAATAAATGAGATTTGTATCATTTGAAAATTTTACATAATCAACTGATGATATCTAGTAAAATATCGGTTTTGATGCATAATATTTAATGTTAAGGGTCAAGCATGGATACCTGCATTGTTGATATAATTTACATAGCAATTCTCAGATTTTCTTAACTTTACTTCAAGCATTGATCAAACCTCATTAACTTTTATCTCACATTTCTTTCATCATAATTTTAATTCCTTTTCATTTTACATAGATTGAATCAGTATTTAGCCATGTTTTTATTCCAATCTTGGTTTCATCTAATAATCTTTGGTAAGTTTACAGGTGTTTGAAACTAGCCGAAAAATCCAAATGTTTTCAAGTCTTGGCATGGAGATTAAGCGACTAATGCACTGCTATCTATTTATTTGCTTTATATGGTATTTTCTTATAATTGAATAAAAAATAAAATTCACATAGATATAACTGATATTTTGCTAAATGTATTTACCATTAGTATAAATGTTGTAACCTAGAAAAGGTTACTGAATGAGGAATAACCAAAACGGAGGTTGGAAATGAAATGGTAATCTTTATAACATCAACAAATACAATATTTGCCTGCAGGATGAAGTAGGCAAACCACTACTAGTGTTGGACTACTTAGACAGAATATTTCCCACTAAACACTTCCAATAGTGTCCAGTGTATTTATGAGGATTGAGACATACCCATTAGTGTTCATTGGTACGTTATATAACAATAAGTTTGAATTATTCATTTGTAAACCTGATGTAGGACATTATTGTCACCCTGTATATTATTTATTTTAATAAGATTATATTAGAAAATATAAAGAAAATGTTTCCAAATAATAAATTGAGTTGTAATCATTTCTGAAAATTTTTCAGAGACATTATTATTTAAGTTTTTTATTTGTTTATGTGTTGAAGGATGAATTGTTTTCTACCCTTCAACCTCTTTCTCACCGATAAAACATTTGCTAGTATCTTGCTTCTTTACCATTATTTTCATGACCAGATGTTTGGGCAAACTGCATTCTTTGGTTCCGCTAGTCCAGACATTTGCAGTTTGGGCCCATCATGCCAGATAAAGAATCAGCTCCAACTCATTCTCTTCATATTCCATCAGTAAGTAGTAAATTTCACTTAGCGTCTTCTTCAGAACTGTTGCAATGTGGAATCGTCTCCCAAAGAAATGCTTCACTTATCACTACAATCTTAACCTGTTCAAGTCTAAGTTTAACTGTTATATTCCCAACATATTCCCATAAACTATGCCTCTTGCTCTGTAACCCTTTACTTTGAGTGGATCTTTGGCCTTATCATTGTAACAAAAAATCTTTCCTTGATATCCTCATAATATGCAATCCATGAACTAGCCTTATACACCCTTACAACATCCACATTCCCTAATTCTTTATCTTGAGTGGCTCTTAAACCTTGTATTAGGAGAACAATAGTTTTAAAAAAAATGATGAAAAAAGCTCTTCTTTTCCTCAATTTTGAACTTTGAACAAATAAAAAAGAATGGTTTCATAATGTCTTCAGCAACTGGTTATACAAGTTCATGAAAATAGTGTTTCTAAAAGAAGATCTTAATCATCCATGTCTTGTTTTTCTCTTGCCATTCATCTTCTTGTCAATTGGTTTATGAGAGGATTAACAATACACATGTAAAGATGATCTTGTACATGTATTTTTTACAATAATAGTACAAATGTCAATTCAAAAGTGGATTATGACTTTATAAGAATACAATTAATTGCCTAAGCATTCTGGTTTGAAAAAAATATGTCATTTTTTGTTTTGTCTAACATATTTAAACTGTGCTTTTTTTTAAAGTTATTTCATCCCAATCAAAGCAATAAAGTCACTAAGACTTAAGGGGTTACTAATTGTGAGAGAATATGAGAAAAAGAAAACATTATTAAGGGGAGAGAACAATAAAAGTGCAGGAATTAATAAGACAGAAGATATTGGTTGGATTTGCATTTAAATTTTTGAACATCAAAGTTAACTGTAAAGCAAGAGGCTGAAAGAAAGTTCTGCAAGTGAGAAGTGTGAGAGAAAAAAACCTGTTATCATAGAACTTATGCTTACATCTCGCAACTTCAACTCTGCTTTCATTTTCTTCTTTTTTGTAAAAATATTTTTTCTGTCCATTTTTTATCAGGATATTTTGCCTTTATATCTTTTCATTCAAATCTGTTATGAATTTCTTTTCTTACAAGCTATTTGAATCATATCTCATTTTAAAAAAAATATAAAAAAACAAGGAATAAAAATTTATTTTTTTATCTTGGCTTTCTCTAATATTTTGTGAGGACATTTTTGAAAAGCTGATAGAATTAAAGACATATTTATATGGAATTATTCAGTGATCAAAATACTTAATGGGGAATTTAATGCATCAAAGACTGATGGCTTTTTTCAACTTTCAATTTTAACTTATCTGAAATAATTGCACAAGTTGTCATTATCTATTAATCTAATGGAAAAGAGCATGACAATGAAGGGTTTGGGGTTTGAACATTCACTAATGTATCAAAATCATTTCCCTCAAATAATATAGAAATTGCGAAATATGAAATATTTATGTATTTCTGGTGTAATTGGAATTTTCTGTATCTGGTTCAATAAAAGAACTTTGTATTATATACAGACAGGGAGAAGAAAACATTAAAAGTTCTTAGCTAGTAGGGCACAATTACTGCTTGTCAAAATGTCATAAGCAGTGATGTCAAATCTGGGAACACATTTTCTTGTCCCAAAAATGTAAAAAAATTATTATATTACAGTGTTTGTAAGGAGATACATTTGTAAGCAAATGGGTTAAGAATACATATATATGGATCATTACATCACATATCAACCAGTGACCACAGGGGACCCTCTAAGAAAAATCTTTCTTCTTCTGGATGGAACATATACAAATCTACTTAGAAAAATTCAGAACATCAGTTGGAGATCCCATGCAAACAATCTTAAGCACAAGCAAAAATGATTACAGTTTGTTAGACACTAACACTGAGTGGACAGGGAAATTGTCTCATCCTTATTCCTATGACATCCTTCTGGAAATGTCTTCTCACAAATAAAATTTACTTTCCCGGACACCATAGCTCTGGACTCAGGGTTAGACATTGGGGATCTGGAGACAGTAATACTGGACCAAACAGTGTGGAAAGGGATTGTCAATAGAGTTCTGACCAAACATAGAGAGATTAAAGGATGATAATGATGACGAAGAAAAATCTGGGAAAATTTCTTAAGCAAATTTATAGATAAAGCAAAAATATTAAATCAGTATATTTAATGGTTTTAAAATTAGATCATCTTGAAATTTCCTTGTATTTTTTCTGTTTTGTTAAATAAGGCTTTCAGTGAACTTCTGACATTCATAACTCTAAGGATATTGCATGTAAAGATTTGAAATTTGATGACAATATTTAATATTTACTTTAGACTACAAAAATATAAACAGCTTAGGTATGTCTTATGTAATGATATTTTTATAAAAAATGGTCAGAATGTAAAAAGAAGCTGTCCACTTTGAGAGCTTTTCACTTACAAAGTATTAAATTAGTTTCCCTATCATTTATGCCCTAAATGATTACTTATGTGCAAAAACCATATTCATTCCTTGTTACTGATATTCAGGACATCAGCAGACCAGTTAGACAGTTTAATAAAATTTTTATATTTTTACCATATATTCTTAAACATCTGAAGATCATGTGGCAGACTTTTCATTTTGTGAACAAACTTCTTTCTAGGATTAAAACATTTTTTAGAACAAATTGTTATGCAGAAATCATGATTTTGTCGATTTTTGGCACCTTAAAAATTTGATATTTATGCAAATGTAAATTGGTAGCCCTATAAATTTCTATGCATATAAACTATTCTTGGCTCCATCTTACCTTTGTTCCAAATGGTTTAGTTTTAAAACTGTTTTTTCAGATGGTCTACAAAATTTTTAACTGAACAATAAACCTAAACTAAGGACATTGAAATAAGGATTCAACTAGATTATTTTAAATTTAAATACATCAAGTCAAAATAGTGACGACGCATCAAAAGTTATGTATTTGGGCAGCAATGCCTCTTTTATACAGGTTTCACTAAAAATGACTTAAAAGATAAAGTAATTATTAAATTACATGACCTGACAGAAAAGTAACACAACATTCATAAAAAAACTTTGTTACTTGTCCCATAAAGAAAACAAGGTATTTAAAAAAAGTCATTAAACATAAAATAATTGTGGTACCTTGTCAATTGTTTTGAAACTTGTATGTTTGTGTGTGTGTGTCTTGAGAATATGGATTAAATACAACAGAATGATTAAATAATAAACAAGTAGGAAAATCATTATAAATTTAATGTTTCACTATTTATTTAGCATTATCAAAAATTTCTGAAAGAGTTATATTACAGAGTTTTGTATTAATATTTTGTGACCATATTCTGACAAACCGAAACATAAATTCTTTTCATTTAACATTCTAATAAAGCCAAATAAACAACAAAACACATTACATTTATCATTTTTTTTTTTACTTGTTCTTTTTTTAATCATGTGATGGCTTTTAAATAGGTTATAAATGTATACACACACACACACACACACACACACACACACATATATATATATATATATATATATAAATAAATAAATAAATGATGAACACAACAATTTTTGTCTTAGAAAAAACAACACCCTGATGATGACATTGTGCTAATGTCGAAAGTACTTGAAATAAATGAATATGTATTAGCATGGTAATTTACTCTCTCTTCCTTTAATAAGGATACTGAATATAATTGGAGCCTATTGAAGATAAGTAGGCAAAACTTGTCTTGTTTCAGTGAGACATGTCTTTATATATATATATATATATATATAGTGTATATGTCTGTGTGTCAGTTATAACTATATTTTGATCATCTGAAATTACAATATGTGGCAGCATTGATTGACACAAAAATGAAGAAGGCCAAGGAGTACAAAAACTGAAACATTGTGATACTAACAACAAAGATGAGAACATTAATCCAAATGTAATTTTCATAGTTAAAAAAAGATTTTAAGTCATTGCTCTCTATTTGACAGGAAAGCAGAAGGTTACATTTACTGCCAATGTGCTCATCTGATACATGAGCTATTTATCAAACAAATGGTATGTAGTGAATAGCAAGTAGCCAACAGAATGGAAGAAAAATGGAAAATAAAGAAGGAAAAACAGAATTTAATTTTATAAATCTTATTAAAAGGAATAATTCTCAACCCGGTTTCATTACTGGAATCAATGAAGCTGAACATGTTAATCAGTCTTTATGCTTATGAATGTCACTATAGCAACAAAACATTCATATATATATGTCTGTGTAATATATACAGAAATGTTTCCATGTGTGTATCTGTGTAATATATATATATATATATATATATATATATATATATATATATATGCAAATGTTTGTGTGTGTCTGCATAATATATATACAAATGTTTGTATGCATGGGTGTCCGTGTAAGATATAGTGATTTTCCAAGCGTAGCTTAGATGTGGCACAAGGCTGAAAGTATGGGACAGCCAGTGAGGATCAAAGCCACTACTCAGTTGTAAATGTTCTAGCGAGATGAGCTTACTAACCATTACACTGCCTCAAGATGTCCCTGTGTAAGATATATATACAAATGTTTCTATTTGTGTGTGCCTGTAATATATACAAATGTGTTTGTGCATCTGTAATATATACTAATATGTGTATGTCTGTGTCAGTAATATGTTATATACAAGTGCGTGTGTGTGTTTGTGTGATATATACAAATGTATCAAACTATGTGTGAATCATCTGCACTGTCATCAGATTGACGCACAAACACTGAAATTTTCATCAATGGGGGTTCTGGTGTGGATGCAAAACAGTACAGCATGCCATTTCCAAATTTGTAAGTGAATAGCATCATGGTACTCTTTTTCTCACAGATGGTACCCAACTAACCCTCCTGTACTTTGCAGTTGACAAAATAAAAAACAAACAATGCTCATTCATGAAATTAAAAATATAAAATAGCAACAATTTGCTCATTGCACCCAGTATATGTTTTATAAGGAATTAATGGATTTTTTATTTTTTTTTATTTTTAGCGGATGCCCATATTTGAATAGATACACTGTTTATTTGAAATAGTATTTGATTTTTATATTTGCCTGCACTTTCAAGAAAACTTATTAAAGAACAAACAAAAGCAATAAAACAAGACCAATAAAGATGAATGAAATCAGCTAAGTTAAACATCTAGATAGACCTCTATTTATAAAGGTAAAAGACAATAGAAAAACTGTATTATTAACCAATGTGTTTCATCCAATGTGGACTTTTCAAGGCAAAATCGAAATTAATTTATTGAAACAAAGTAACTATTAACAACAAAACAAAATGTCCTTAACGACTGGAAGAATTTAGAAAACGCTATTATATTCATATTGTCAAGTGAAAATTACGTCACATACTATCAGAGTGGAAATATTGTTTTTACTGTTGTGCTGACAGATTCAACCATTTTCTTTTGATTTCTTGACACAGTTGTGTACGTTTGCTTGGGAGAATAGTCATTCTGTTAGGAAAGATGATAGAGGGAAAAACCTGAGCATAGATTAATAGTTGTATAATTTTCAATGGCAACACTCTTGAGGATTTTCCTTCTGAGTGAGTTTTCTTCTTTTTTTATGAGTGTAACATTTTTAAAATCAAAATTGTCGTTGAATTTATTTCTATTTATGACTAATGCATTAGTTGTTTTTTTTGAGATCTCTTTTGTGCTCATAGATGTGTTTGTTAATAGTTACTTTGTTTTAATAAATTCATTTCGTTTTTACCTTGAAAAAGTCCACATTGGAGGAAACACATTGGCTAATAATACAGTTTTCTTATTGTCTTTTACCGTTATACATATTGTCTTTTTCTACAGGTTAACTCTGAGGAATTTTCCATAGTCCTATATGCTTTGTTTCTCCTAAAATATATGATAGCTGCACCCTTGTTGTTGAATATGGCCAATAGCAGAAAGTATTTTAGCTGTAAACTGGACAAATCTTTAAAACTTATGTGTTTCTACTGCTGAGGATACCATAGACCAAAAATATGAGCAACAACAAAGTTCTAGAGAAAATTTTAACAAAAAGGAAACATACATAATATCGGGAAGAAACAGGTGAAATTTCTAGGACATATAATGAAGAAAAAAGGCTTGAAAAATCTGATCCTAACAGGACAGATTAAAGGCAAGTGGGGCAAAGGAAAACAATGCATTACATACTTAGTGAGTTTAGTTAAATGGATGGCTGAACAAGGTTTGAAAGAAATAACAAAAAGACAAAATTTATTAAGAGCTAAAAAGGAAAGGAAAATGTGGAGAGCCATGATTGCCTACATCCTGAAGCGAACTAGCACATGACAAAGAAGAAACAGTCCTTCATTGATTATTAGCAGCCATACCCAGCTGGTCAATCAGAAAAAGCATTCACTATATGGGTGAACTCAATTATCAAGTTAAATGACTGTTAAACAATCAACTTATTGTTGGCTACAATTGAGTGAAGTTTGTATTAGACTGCTTGATAATTGAGTGAGGTTTTAGTTTAAAATTTGTGTTGAAATTGATTGTTCATTTTTCACAGTTTTTCACTAAACACAGTGGCATAGAAATAAAAATGAGGTATTGTTGAGCACATCATGATGTAAGTAACCCGCATACAGAGTTTGACCGAAATCAGAGGGAAAAATTTTGAATTTATCAATTTTGGTCAGCTTTATTGATTATTGATTTTTTTTAAATTATTGATTTTTTTACACAAAGAATCTATCTCTTACACTGTACAATGTATATGCCAAGTTTGGTCAAAGTTGGTTGAATGAATCTTGAGTGAAAAGGTATCACACAGACAGACAGACATCCTCTGTTTTATATATATATATATATATAGAGAGATGATTGCCTTTTTAGCTACAGACATTCAGTATACAAAAAGATCTTACAATATCAAACAATGGCTGTGCATGACAAAGGGAAGAAAGAAATTACATTTGGTCAATCACACTGTTTAAGCAAAATCAGCATGTATGAAAAAACAAGAATCAGTCATCATTATTAGAGCTGCAGATATTACATTAGTATTTTCCTTCTAGTTGGATATCTTAACCTATAGGTCCAGCACTCTCGGTGGGATTACCATGTGCATGAATGCATCACCAACCCAGGTATTTCTGTATCCTCATGTCTCTGCTAGATAGCTATTGATCCCATGAATGAATTCATCCAAACTTTGACAGGGCTTGTTTTAATTCTTACTATCAAGCCACTCTACTTGTTAGGGGAATCCATTATGCAGTATGTAGTACTGGGTTACATAATATCAGTAAAACACATACAGTGATCTGACGGCATATATATATATATGACCGAGTAGTTAGAACATTCACTTTCTGACCAGGACACTCAGGTTCAAATCTCACCATGGTTGATTTGTCAGGAAGTAAACTCCTTTGTGTTATCAGTCTGGAGTGGGTGATTCCAGCATGCAGCACTTTTGGAAAGTGCTTGAAAACCATACCACAGGCTGACCCAAGCGTTTGAGTGAAATTGGGTAGACAGAACCCTTGGAGGTCATCAATAGCTAGCACAAAGTCAAAAGTCATCGCAACTTAGGGTTTGAGCTTGCTGGCCTTGTTCAGTCTGTTGATCATGCTAGATTACACACTCTCTCCCAGAAACTGTAACTAAGGTCCACTCAGCATAGTAGCAATCATCATCAATGAGTCTGCTAGCTACCCTTGTCGACTGGCATCCTCAAATATGAATGGCTACGCCATTATACATACATATATCAGCCACCGTAAGAACTAGTATGTGAGTAGCAGTCATTAAATCATAAGTGCAGTAACCTTAGATACTTCATTTTTATACGTATCTAAACAGATTTAGCTGATACATGGTGTTACCAGTAGTTGTTTTTTTAGCATGATTTATGCCCCAATGATTGTTGGGTGGTGTTATTTGTGGCATGATGCATTTTCTCACTGGATTTATTTAACCTGTACAGCAAACTAGAAGACATACTGGGATTTATTATTGGCAGACATAACCTTAACTTTAAATACATAACTGACACTGTATTAAATACAGACTCAGAAAGAAGACTGAAATAACTCTTAGACAAGATAGTAAAGAAAGCATGAAGAAAGAACTAACTATTAATTGTAAGAAGTCTGAATGAACAGTTGTAATCAAAACAGACAGACAAAAGTGTAATCTATGCATTGGTGATAACAAAATCAAGCATATACAGAAATTCAACTATCAGAATAGTAACACATTGACATATAAATCCAAAGTTGTATAAGAATAACAAAAGATAACTTTCGATAACTAAGCAAAATATTAAGACAAATAAAGTATCCTTACAAAGAAAAGAGTGCTAGAATGCTATGTAATATATAATTTCCTATATAACAGTAAATGCTGGACATTCTCAGAGATGATAAGATAGTCAAAGATAAAAAAGACTTGAACTCAGGGCTAAATCAAACTTGAAACAACAGATACCATGACTGAAACAAGTGAGAAAAAAAGTTGTAAGGAAAATGGAAACTAAAGGAAAATGCTACTAAAAGTCAGAAAGAAACAGCTGAACTCCCCCCGCCCCAGACACATAATGAAGAAAGTGGACTTGAAGAATCTTCTACTCACAGAATATGCTGAAGGAAGAAATATGAGTACTCTATTTAAGAAGTTTAAGTGAATGTATTGTATTGTATTGTTAATACATCTGAGCATTGGATCATCTCCCTCTCTTCCTGTTTTCTTTCTCTCCTCTGGTGGTGGTGGCAGAGATGGCTGTGAATCAGAGAGAATTTGAAGAGGTCATTCACATGAATTTGATTTTGGTGGGTAACTCTGCATGATAGAGAAGGATTAAATTAGGGAATGTATAGGAGAAAAAAGATATAGCAGTACATGTTAATTAAAGCAACAAAAAACAGGAGGTCATAGAGAGCTATTAATGCTCACATCTTGAAATGACATGGCACATAAAAGATGAAGGAGAATTAATGTTTTGTCCACCTGTCTCTGGAGAATGTGAGATTTTTTACATCATCTGATGTAATGATGACAATGTGGATTTCTGAAAATGTTAAACCTGAAAACACCATGGCAACAGATTCTAGATGATAAAAATGATTGGAACTGCAGTTACTCCACTCAGTGTTGGATATTATTCTTGCATAAATATTGTTGGCTTGATGTTTTGAACAACAATTTAAAAAGACTCAGGATTCATTAATGGCAGCCACAGTCTTAATAATATAAGATGTGCAGAGGACACAGTGTTGATAGCAGATGCAGAAAGAAATTACAGAAGGGAAGTGAGAAGAAAGGATTAAACATCAATTACATGGAGATAGAATGCATTGTTATTAGCAAAAGGAACAGCCCAACATGCAAATTACAAATTGGAGATACCAAAATCAAACAAGTACAAAAATTTGAATAACTGGGAACTATTTTAATAGAGGATGAAAAGTATGAAACTGAAATCCAAAGGTGCATTGGGATAACCAAAGATGCCTTCCAAAAGCTAAGCAGATTATTAAGAAATAGGAAAAAATTGTTGGAATTGAATAAAAAGGTACTGAACAGTTGTGTAATATCTGCCCACTTATATGACAGTGAATGATGAACAGTCTACTTGCAGATAAAGAAGAGACTTGAAGCAACAGAAACATGGTTCTACAGAAAGATGCTGACAATGTCATGGACTGAAAATGTAGGTAATAACGAAGTTTTACAGAAAATTGAAACAAAGAGAACACTTACACTTAAAATCAGGAAGAGATAGTTGAAATTTCTCGGGCTCATAATGAGGAAAGAGAACTTGTAAAATCTGATACCCATATGACAGATTGAAGGCAAGAAGGAAAGAGGAAAACAACACATTACTAATTAGTGAGATTGAGTAAACTGATGGTAGAACAAGGTTTAGGAGAAATAAGTGTTACGAATGACAGGAAATTGTGGAGAGCCATGATTGCTTACATCCTCAAAAGATATGGTAGAAGACGTTTCTGTTTTGGTACAGATGTAGCTGATGGGAATGGTATAGGTACCTATAACAGCAACTGCAAGGAAAGGTTTAAGAAGTAGAATTTCTAATTTTGGATATGAGGTGATATTTGGCAGAACTTGGACTGTCAAACACTTGTAATTTTTTTCTCTCAATATCTTGATTTGAAACCCTGTAGCAAGTTACCATAAACATTATCAGAACATTTTTAGATTACTAAGTAATGACTACTATAAATATAGTTACCAATAACTGTCATAAAAATCTTTGACTTTTTTGGCAGCAGCTTTACTAGAAATAGTGTTCTTTGTCTGTCAGACTGGCACTGGATGTTGCTGTAGTTTTAGCTATTATAGGAAAGTGCTTTGTACATGTACATCTCACCTCCTTTCTTTTCTGTCTATCGTGTTAATATACCACAGACAAGACACTGGTTAAAACAATAAGTAAATGAATAGAATATCAGATGCTATAGATTTCTGTCATTCCAATCAAGAGTAAGGTTCAAGAAGATATTAACAACATTATACCAGTCTATGTTAAGCTTACAAAAATCTTATATGGATGATTTTCTGTGTTTTCAAGGTAATTGAGCTGGTCTAACAGATCTCACTTACTGTGCAGTAAGTTCATTTCTCAGTGGAGGTCAACTGTTGAAGCCTTGTGCCAGAATAAGCTAATCATAGTAAATGTCTAATTTTGCTGTCTTTTGGAACAGTAGTGTTCTGACAGTTTTATCCTCAGATCAGATATATGCATAAAAGTGTGAGATATAGAAGGCTTGCCCAGAAAGTATACATTTTTAATCACTCAAGAAACAGTTCAGAATAGATCATTGCATATACATGAATGCTTTCCCATGTGGGTTACTCAGTTAGCAGTGAGGCACCACTGAGCGAGCTTGTGTACTACATACCTATTGTATTCACTATTACAAAGTCAGTAGATCAATAAAGCGATGTAAAGACTTTTTTGGTGCAAAACCACACATCTAAAAGAAATGTAAGACAAGGATGTGTCTTCTCACTAGACTTACTCAACCTTTACAGTGATGTGATACTGAGAGAATTATGACAGCCACAATCTTAACAACATACATGCAGATGATATAGTGTTGATAACAGATGCAGAAAGAAATGACAGGAACTCCTACAGAAGATAGTGAAAGTGAGAAAAACGACTAAACATCAGTAATAAGAAAAATATATTGTTGTCAACACAGGTTGTAAACTATGAAGTGGAGAGACCAAAATATTAGGTTGGTGCAAAAATAATGTCGTTTTCTCACATATTAACATGTGTGAGAAAACGACATTATTTTTGCACCAACTTAATAAAACAAGTGCAAGAATTTAAATATCTGGGAAGTATTTTAACAGAAGACAGAAAATGCAACTCCAGAATCCATATGGCAAAATGGAACAGTGAAAGATATCTTCTAAAAGCTAAGCAAAGTATTAAAAAAAAGGAAAATTTCATTACAGAGAAAGGAGTACTGAATTGTTATTTAATAACAATTCTCCTAAATAGCAGAGAATACTAGACAATCTTTTCATAAATAAAGAAGAGATGTGGCAACAAAAATATGATTTTACAGAAAGATGCTGAGAATATCATGAACTGAATATGTGAGTCAAAAGGAAGTTCCATGGAAAATTGCAAACAAAAAGAACACTTATAATTAGAATAAGAAAGAGGCAATTGAAATATCTAGGGTACATCATGAAAAACACGGCATGGAAAATTTGGTCTTCACAGTATATATTGAAGGCAATAAGAAATCAGCGAATAACCTACCTGATGACCTTGTGTAACTGGTTGATTAAACATGGATTAAGAGAGCTAGCAAAAAAACAAACCTTACTAAAGACTACAGATTACAGGAAGTTGTGGAGAGCCACGATAGCGATGTTCTGAAGTGATACAGTATTTTAAAGAAGCTTTATATACTGGCAATTTTGGGATTCTGGAATAAATGTATGGCATCCCAAGATGAGTATATTGATAAAACTAAGATGCCATTGTTCTAGTTTGGCTATTTTCTTTTGTTATTAAACAGCATTCAGATCATTTCTTGACAGATCTCATATGTTCACAATTTAAAATCATTTCATTGAATTTGTCTTCCAAATCTATAAACATTTTTCCAACTTTTATTTGAAAATTAAGAACTTGCCAGTAGATTAACATGTCATCTATTAAGATATAAAATAACTGCCCTCAGTATTCACACCTGAAATATAATTTTTATCATAAGTTTACCTGTACTGTCAAAAGATGAGAGCAACATTCGAATAATTTTGCAATTATATCAGTTATATTCTTTGTATGAGAAATCTAGGTTTTTTATCCATCAAATTTTTATTAATCTGTTGCACCTCCGAAATATTTCTACTTTTTAAATCAAAAGTAAAAATATCCCAAGAAAGGCAGCAAAGAACAAGAGAAATAAAAAACAAATTATTAGCAGCATGGTCTCACCAACTTATATATATATATATTAAAAAATATAGTTTTAAGTTTTGCTATGTTTACTCAATATCATGGATAGGGCATATATAAATATAAAAGTGAATCCGAGTGGCAACAGTCTGTTTCATGCTTGAATGGCGTTTTCAATCCTGAGGGCAGGGTTTAAGCATGAAACAGATTTTTGGTGTTCATTTTTTACCTCAGTATCCATTTTTCTATATATGGAAGCATGATGGAGTAATGGATAACAGCTTGGACTGAGGGATCTGAGAGGCAAGTTTGAATTCTAGTCAAACTTCATGACATTCACATTGTGTTCTAATACCTTTGGGAGAGATATGAATCCATTTCTTCTTCCACCATTTATGGGTAAATAGCAGGACAGATTGAATCCTATAGCCATGGGTGGCAAATGTTGTTGGTGAAAGACAACTCTGAGCTTGGGGACCTTGTGTAATACAGTGTGCACCAGTTCTTTGTTGTCAGTTCTGCATAAGACTTCACCACTATAATCAAATCTTATGTATGAGTTGTCTGGCAGTGTGGTTCTAAGAACTGAGCTGCCTGGATCGTCATATGTCGAAAAACAACAGAAGAGTCCTACACACACACATTATATATATATATATATATATATATATATATATATATATATAATGTATGTTATTTTATATACACACTACTTAGTGGAACACACTCAGTATCAGTGATAGAGCTAACATTTAAAAAATAAACCAGTTTGTCTGATGATCACAAAACCATGAAACCCAGGGTCACAAATTCATATCCACACAACTGAAATATATATATTATGGCCTGACGATTGCATCCAGCATGAAACAGACTGCCGCCTCTAAGTGTTGACTTCTATGTTCACTTTTATATTTACACACACTCTATCTCTGATATTGAGCACTTTATCTCATAAATATAGCACATCTTAAGACTATATTTCTTCATATATATATATATATATATAAAATAAATTGATAAAATCACATTTCATTGATTCATGAGACACTTTTTTATTCATGAGTCATATTTTTGTAAAATGAATGTACATAGACCTATAAAATATATTTTCTCGTTATTTCCTCTTTTGACCCCAATAATCCATATTTTCAATGACACCTATAATATCAGATGAAAAATAGATAATTTAGTGGAAGGTTATTCAAAATCAAAATGTTTCTATGTTTTATGCAAGCTAGCAAAATCGCCTGACAGTTATTCAGAAATGTGCCTAATTTAAGTGATTGCCCATGTTTTCATTCACAGCTATTAAAACATCAGATAAAAAAGATAACACTTCTGCTGGCTTGTAATGGAGTAATTGGCAAATCGCCATTGCTCATTGCTCTTTTGGAGTACAATGGCAGAAAAAAAAGGCTTTTTTTTTGTTGTTCCTTACTTTTCAGATTTTTTGGAAAAACCATGAGGTATGAAAACATTGGCTTGCAGGCGTTAGCCTCAAGTCATTTTGATTCATACGTCTTTACCTCTCAAGATCTCCAGAGACTGTTTTTAAGCTGATAAGTCTAGAAATTAGGTTTCTGTTTTGTCTTCACCAATATACATTGAGTAAAAAAGGTACAGCATAGAATTTTTATTTATATGATAGATGTGAACAAGGGATTTTTTGCACATTTACTGAGTTTTAATGCATTTTATGATTTACATTCAGACTAATATCTTCATCTTTATTGTTGTTATTACAATATTTTGGTTGTTGTGCTCTTCAACCTTCTTCAGGGGGTCTGTTGACCCAGGTAATCATCAAGGAATTCCAAAATGAATTCTTTATTTAATCTATAGGTTTAGATTTTTCTTTTTTTTTTTTGTTATTTTTTTTTATCTCAACAAGTTTTTTTAATCTGCAAACATAGTAATTGTAAGTTCAATTCCTGGGTTCAGTAGTATAGTGGAAACAGGATTAACAATTACAAAGCTGTACTGAAAATAAACAACAAGCAAGTATACCCCTCTTTATGGACAACAGAACAAGAACAATTCCCCCCCCCCCATAGATTAAATAAAGGTTTGTGTTCAAGATTTCCTCAAGTTTAACTGGATGGGGAGACACCTGAAGAAGGTTAGAGGGTACAGTAGCTGAAACATTTTGATAATTACCACAATGATGGGTATATAGTCTGACTGTAAATAATGTAAATAAAACCTTATTTATACATGATAGAAACTTGGATTCTTTCTTGATTATTTTTTCCCAAAATTATGTAACGGCACTTTGAGAGATAATTTTAACAAATTAACTTATCAGCAAGCTCAAAAACATTTACAGGTATTTTTGTCACAGGTTGATTATCAGTTAAATCCTAAAATTTCACCCGTGTATCATTTCCCATAAAGAATGACTCTGTATGACCTGGAATCTGGAAATAGTTGAACTAGGTTAATGACATTATCTTAGAAAGAAATATTTGATTGCTTCAGAAATATAACCTTATGTTGCCAAATTTTCTATTGGTTTCTCAACTACCTTTTAATCTGAAAAAGTAAAGCAAAATAGCATTCAGTGTACCCTATATACTTTTGTATAAGACTACTTCATGTATAGTGAGACCCCTGATTTTTTTGTGAAACACTTGATTTTTTTTTTTCATGTAGCTTGTGTATAATGTAACCAATATTAGTATGCCTACCATAGTCAATTAATGCTGATCACTCTGTAAAGATTTTTAATGTTAATCACCCTGGACAAATTTTATCTTTATCTATAAAAAGCAGGTTGTGTGTGTGTGTAATGAATGCACAGCCACAATTTTCGACGGATTTGCACCAAAATTTACATGCACATGCTCCAAGTTAGCGGGAAGGCCAAGACCAACATTGCATTTCCCAACTCCCATCGATAGTGGAAATAATCGATTTTTTTCATGCTTCTACAGCAGTTTTCATGTAGTTTGCAGCCATTTTCTACTGGCCAGAGTGAGAGCCTATAGTTGGCTGCCACAAATAGGCAGGAAGATTCTATTGGCCAGCATGAGAGCCAACAGCTGACTGATATGAATGTTAACTAGCATGCTAGCATGCAAAAAAAATCATTAGCTGCATTCGTCACAAGTGGGAAAAATTTAAATCTGCATGGCGCTTTACTCCAATTGGCTCATTCACTTGCTTAAACTCAACGTTGATTCTGATTCCTCAGAACTGGGTTGGGTGTGAAAAAGTATTTGTTGTTAACATTCTTTTTTCATTCAGTTTTTCCAGTTATGAGTCCTTTTTTAAAGCTGGTTGTTTTGTGTTCATTTTGTTTAGTTCTTTTTTCGTAACAGATTTAATGTTTAAAATAGAGCTTAGAAAAAATTTGCAGTGTGAGATAGGCAAGAAGTAAGGCATGTAGCAACATCAGCATGGCAAAGGGCACTCCTTTAAAGGCAAGGAAGGGCAAAACTATTTTAAGTCAAGTGATAGCGATTGCTGTATGAGTCGTACAATTTTTGAATCAAGCACAGACAATGCCGGGCCATGCTGCTAGTAACAAATAAATGATCATTCTTTTTTTTACAAAGCTACCCCAAAATGATGAGAAAAAACACTGTTCATGTAGCAACAGAAAGAAAGAATCTAGGCTATGGGAGGCAGGCTAAAGGAGCCCACATGTACAATTAAGATTAGCCAAAGGTACTCTTAGAATGTAGGCCTACCAGGTAGGTTATGATCACCAAAAATGCATAATTTTTAACCTCTTCAAAAAAAAAAAAAATCTATGTATAGTGTGACCCCCTTTTTTTACATGAAAAACGGATCATAAAAATTGCACCATAGTCAAGTATATACAGTTGATACCTTAGAAAGCACATGAGCATCAGAGAAGATTAAAAGGAGTCATAAACAGACTGTAATATTTTTGAAATGGCAGATCAAAGATGTATTATTGAATTAGTATTTACTTTACTTTGATTGATCTGCAAAGTAATAACTCTAGAACCAGAGATAATAGAATATCAACACTTTGCTGAACTATTTTAAGAATGAGAGTTGATAGTAAATTATTCTGTGTCTAACTGACATTGTTTGGATTCTCAAATCTCTTCTTTCTGTCCATGCTGTTTGTAGCACAACACTTTGGCTGATCCATTCCTCAACCTTTGTTAGCAACTATACAATGCTCTGTGTGCTTATGAAACCGTGTGAAATTTAGATGGAAAAATATTTTCTTTAACTACAATTTTACAAATTATTGTGCAAGAAAAAACAGAGAATATAAAAACAGAAATAGATAAATTTTGCAAGCAAAATTGAATTTAATTAAACAGAATAAAGATTACTTCAAAATCTTTGTGAAATTATGATGAAGAGAGATTAGAGAAAATTCTTATCAAAAAATTATTTGTATGATCATGATAAACTTATTTTTATATAAGGTGTTCTTAGTCTATCTTTTTCATAATGGCACACAGATTTTGGCAATAACATTTTCTTTTATACAAGTTTTTTTCCCTAGTGTATTAATTTCCTGTTGAAAGGTTTTGTTTATATTAGGTTGGTGCAAAAATAATGACGTTTTCTCACATAGTAACATATGTGAGAAAACGTCATTATTTTTGCACCAACCTAATACTTACAAGATAGGAAAAATTCATATTGCATTTATAATGTGATCGATAGAGATGAACTGACAGATAGATAAATATGAACTAACTGATATGATATGAATGGTAGTGTTAGCCATTTCCCTGCAAGGAAATATTTGGCACTCAGTGACTGATCAGCCAGTACTGTTTTGGGGTGAAGGTTATTAAATCCTTCTCTTAAAACAATTTTTTAAGAAAATTGATTTTTCAAGTCCAATAGTAGTTATCATTCTTTTCAATATTGATGATAGTTTCCTTCCTAACCTTTTATTTGAAGTATTGTGGAATGTCAGCATCTTGATTATGTCATTTTTTTCTTTTTTAGGTACATGTGCTATCCATTTTAGTTGTTGCTACTGTTGGCAATCTTTAAGTGATGTGGCTTCTATTATTATTTGGTACAGTTCTTTATTTGTGATTCTGTAACACCAGTCACAATATTCAAAGAAAGATGATCAGGCTTCACTTGCTCAAAGCCTTTTGTAACCAAAGATCTCAGAAAGCAGTTGTATGTAGCTAACAGTTTAGATATTTCTGAATGGGTTTGGCACTATGCATGACATCTATATAAAAGTCTCAATTTGATGAGGCTGTTAAGAACTTGAATTTTCAGGTTAAAATTTTTAGTTTTGCAGCAATTTGTGGTGTTGGATGAAACTACCTCTGGCAGAGCCTATTCTGTTTCCAATTTCCTTTTCTCCTATACTAAATTTCCTATAAGTGATCCATTCACCAAGATATCTGAATTAGTTCCACATCCTGAATTTTTATGATGTATTCAGGGCATATGCCAGTACTGCTTTCATTCTAATTCCAGATCATAGTTTCTGTTTTGGAACAGTTTATCACGAATACATTCTTTGAAACACCTGCTAGAGAATGTTGATTTTTCTGTTCAAGATCATTCTATCCCAACTACGAATACCTATGTCAACAGCTTAGTCTCCCTCATCATCAGTACATTGGCCTCATAAGAGAAAGCATGATCATTGTTTTCTATTTGGAGATGTGTTTGGGATGTGGTATGGAATGTTTAAATGGTCAGTGTCCATTTCTTCACATCTGTAATTGTAAATGCACAGGGTATAGTCTAGGAAAAAATTAAATAGACTGGGGCTTTCATTACCTCCTTGTACTCCTGCTGAGGTTTGAAATGTTTCCATATAGAGGTCCTTGCCAGGCATATAAGATTCTGTAAATCAATGTAGTTCCTCTATTATATTGATGCATTCAAGGGATTTGGAGCTTGGAAAGCAGTTTCTAATAAATGAGAAGAGGAAGTCTCTATTGATGTGGTCATATGCTATGAGGTCAACAAAACAGGTATACAGTTTCCTATTAAAGAGGTAAGAAATTTCTTAGTGTTGTTTGATGCCATATATGACATCATTGTCTCCTTTACCAAAATGAGTTGACATTCATGAAATGATGAGAACCTTGCTAATATAATGTTCATTAAAACTTTAACCATGATGGATTCAACTGAGATAAGGGCTACCTTTCTGTTTCCATAATATAGGATAAAATACCAATTTTTGAGGATGCATTTTTTATTTAAGATTTCTTTCACAAAATAGAGAAACTTATTGAATTCAGGGAGAAAGTAAGCTATTTTCAAAAGTTCAATCTCAGTGTTGAGTGATGCTTTATTATTCTTTAGTTTTTTAATAGCTTTCTTAACTTCATCATCTGTAGGTTCATTATTGATTATGTTTGAAGATAGACTTTGTAATAATTGGATATATATTGCAATATGAACATAGCAATATATAATCAGGTATCTTAAATTTAATGTGGTCAGTATCAAAATGGGATTCAAAGTGTTTTGAGACCAGGACATTTCTTCTGTATTGTTTTTGATTATATGATATCGTTGTAATTTTTTACTTTTCTCCACATTTTTAATAATTTGTCTATGCTGCTTGACTTCATTAATTTCATTTCCAATTTTACAGTGAACTGATTTAGATAAATAGATAGGAACAGGAAAGATAAATTAATAGATAACAACCAACTTAGATATGAACAAGGTGAGATAGACATGAAGAAATGGAGATATATAGGTAGATGTGAAAAAAATGGAGATAGATATAAAGAAGGTGAGATTGACATGAAAAAACAGAGATAGATATGAACAAGGTAAGAGAGACATGGAGAAATGGACATAGATATCAACAAGGTAAGATAGACATGAAGAAACAAAGATAGATATGAACAAGATGCAATAGATGTGAAGAAAGAGAAATAGATATGAACAAGCTGAGATAGACATGAAGAAACAGAAATAGATAGATAGATATGAACAAAGTGAGATAGACATGAAGAAACAGATAGATAGATATTTAAAATGAACAAACTGAGATAGATAGATAGATAGACTGAGATAGATAAAGTTGACTGCGATAGATAGATAGATAGATAAAGTAGACTGAGATAGATAGATAAAGTAGACTGAGATAGATAGATAGATATTAATAAACACTGAGATAGATAGATAGATATTAATAAACACTGAGATAGATAGATAGATATTAATAAACACTGAGATAGATAGATATTAATAAACACTGAGATAGATAGATATTAATAAACACTGAGATAGATAGATAGATATTAATAAACACTGAGATAGATAGATAATAAATATTGAGATAGAAAGATAGATAGATATTAATAAACACTGAGATAGATAGATAATAAATATTGAGATAGATAGATAGATAATAAATATTGAGATAGATAGATAGATAGATACTAAATATTGAGATAGATAGATAGATAGATACTAAATATTGAGATAGATAGATAGATAAATATTAATAAATATTGATATAGATAGATACTAATAAACAGTGAGATAGATAGATATTAATAAACACTGAGATACATAGATATTAATAAATATTGAGATAGATAGATAGATAACTTGCTATTCAATTGCTATTTAATCCTTTAAATTAAAATTAAATTTAAATTTAAATTAAAGCTCCTATATTTGAATGGATGTGGTTATTTCTGTTTGTTTTTTCTTTTTGGCACTTTAATGAATTTTCTGTTGAAAGAAGAAAACAAAAAATAATCCTGACAATAGAAACTCGGTCTGTTAGAATTTACAGATTCTTGTCATTTTGGTCTGCTGAAGATCTTTGTATGGTAACATGCTCATGAAAATGGTGGGAAGAAAGCAAATATGCCAGGTTTATGTTAATTTAACACAGAATGATATGAGGAATATAAAATGCTCTTGTTTCCAAAGTATATTTTCAGTTCATTTAATCAGAAAGTAAAATAGATTTTGCTCTGAATAATCTATTGAAATACTCGCTATTTAATTTGCTGAAAGAAATAGTTGTCTCATATGTCTGTTTGTTTCCTTATATAATTTTTCTATTTGATTTCCAGTTATAAATAATTGGCTAAAGTTAAGTAAAAATATTAATTCTTTTACAGATTAAGTACAAAATTATTTTTTAGTTTCTCGCGGGACCAAACTATTTGTAGCACAAAGTGATTTACCACCCTCTTCTATTTCACTGAGTATTTTTAAATGTGAAATGATAAGACAAAAACAAGGCTTATGTATATAAGTTTTCTTCCACTGAGGGGAATTCACTCAGCAAATGGTTTTATGATTTTTAAAACCAGCCTAGATGTTGACAGCACATTGTCACTCAGACCTTTTTATTTTTATTTATTGATTTACTTTCTAAGGCTTATCAACTCTCACTCATTTCTAGTAGACAGGAGAAAAGGTAAGAATTTCTGTACACTGAAAGATAACTATTGTTTCAGATTTTTTAAAATTCACTACCTTTTATCTCACAGATGAAGATGAGACTTGAAGCAAGATAGATGTAGCTCTTCAGAAAGATACTGAGTAAACAAAGAATGGAACATATGGAAAATGGGAATGAAAACAACACTTAGAATCAGAAAGAGACAGTTGAGGATCTCAGGGCACATAATGAGGAAAGAGGGTTTGGAAAATTTAACATTCACATGATATATTGAAGGCAACAGGGATAAAGAGAAACAGCAAATAAACTACCTGATAAGTTAGTGTAAATGGGAGGGATAGTAAGGGGACAAATGTTATGAAGTGCTATGAAATCAGGAAACAGTGGAGAGCCATGATTATTACATCCAGCAGGGACATGATATATAAAAGATATTCCCATATGAACTTATGTTTATATATATTTTCACTCTCGTTTGTCTAGACCCATTTGCTCATTCATTCTAGTTTATTAGTCATTTTCTCTCCAACCTATGTATTCATCAAATATTTCATCCCCGACTATGGACCTAAAAACCACTGAACCCATAAGCAATCCAAGAGAAGGTAAAAAGAATTAAAATGAATATAAAAATTTCTGTTTACACCAATTTATGATTAATAGACCTGGCTCAATCCTAATTACAACTTCTTATAGTCACTCATTCACTTAAATAACCATCACTCTCTGTGACCTTTGTGGGGCTGCAGTATTTACCTCATCAACTTCTCACCAATCATCACTAGCATCTTCATCTATCCAACAAGCTGGCACTCATAAAAATATCTGAAAATGATGAGACATACAACTGACTGGAAAAGTATTTCTGTCACCCTTTCTCTCCCTTACTGAGATGTATGATGTACATTTAGAAGTCACGTCTTATCCTTAATCTGGAAATTCTCAGGTCCATCTTTTTTCCCTTAATGCCTGTCAGTCCTATCTCCATTCATACTTAAATAGTGGCCTTTGAGGCACCCACAGTGTGCCAAAATACTACCTCAACCACTGAGTTAAGTCTCCTTTCAGACATGGCCTTGAATGTTTCAATGATGTCCCTCTCAAATTCTATTATCTGTTTAAAAAAGAATTTGATCTTCTACACATCAACTGTTTCAATAGTTCTGAATTAAAGTTGATAATAGCATCCATTAGCACATTAACCACCAGGTCCCTCTCCAAAGATATCCCATTCAGCACCCCAGCAATTTCAAGTGCAGTCTGTGTAATCTTTTTTTTCATATGACTATTCTTCCAGGTCAAAAATAAAACTTATCCAATAATATATATATATATATATATATATATATATATATATATATATATATAATCTTTTGTATTTGTTTTTCACCTGAATGTATGTTTGTACTCTTGTACACTTGAGGTCAGTAGACTGACACTATTCACAATTTGTTGCATAACTTCTCTCTCATTATGGATGGAGTTGGGCAATGGTATCAGTTCGATAATAAAGTTGCATTCTTCTCTCATAGCCAGTGATGTCTAGTTGTTTTGAGCCGAGAGATAAAAGAATTTCAACACAGGGAATTTTAACCTAGCTATTTTATTAAAGTCAACATTTTTATCTTCTAACTATCCAGTGGGGCTGCTTTCCCTCACTGGGGAGCTGTTTTAGATAAAAGAGATCATGTCTACATTCTTTGATATGTAAGAACAAACTCATTGAAAAACCTTTCTCTATACCTATCATTCTCATGCTGGCTAAGCCAATCAAAATCAACTTCCTTGTTTTGTCTTCCATCTGACCTCAAAGTTCAACCTCAGAAAGTCCAAGCAATGATACACTTCCTCTAAAAAATAATATTCTGCTAAGCTATTATTTGACACTAGCAACCCACTGAATGGCCACCTCTGTAATATATTTTTATCCAGGTTTTCCTCATCCTAGCAAGTTTTATTTTTGCTCTGCGACCGTGAATATTACTGGTTGAGTTTAATCTAAACCTGCATGTAATGTTAACTCTCAAAGAATTCACATATGTCACCTAATTATCATTTTCACTGTTTAAAATGGCAATAATTACTGATTTTATCAATCCAAGAGCAGTAGCTGATTTGGATTTTGACATTACGCAATCCCCACCTTGAAGCCACAATGATGTCATCAACACAGCAATTCACATATGATTGCAATAATCTTTTCTCTGAACCATGCAACAGCCTATACCTTAACACCATCTACTTCTAAAATGCTATCAGTCAACATGCTACAAGTCCTAACTTATATAATTCCTTTTTTTTTTTAAATTAAGCATGTACAAGATCCCTCTGGATAATACTGTCTCAGAATTTTCACAACATTTCCTACCATAGTAATAACCCTTTCTCCTGTATTATCATTCTTTTCAGTTCTTCTTTTAATATAGTTACTTTCAATTCAGTATTTATTTAGTCAAGTTAGCACAGACATTCAAGAGTCTATCATGCCAAACATCACAGTACTGCATCAATGTTGGGAGGTAATTATGGCGGCATGTCCATAGCAGGACAATGTTGGTGATTGCTGGGTGATCAACTCATCTTATTCCATGGCTAGGTGTCCAGAACGGTAGATCACTTGTGAGAACTTGTTTTGCATGCCAGCAGTGTCCTACCAAAAGTGCATTCTTCTTTCGCGTAAGTTTGTAGAACAATCTGGGATGGGTTCATGGAGCTGTGATTTAATTGGATGTTGTCTCCAAGAGATGTTAAGTAGAGTTCTCAGCATCTGAGCGCAAGTTCTATCAAAGTTTAGAATCTAGTATTTTAGTTAATATCCAGGCAGTGGCAACAAACTGTACCAGGTATATCGATCAAATCTGAATTTTTTACATACCTAGAAAGTGAGATAAGTTCTACCAAAAAAGATGTGAAAATTTGCATCGCTAAGGCTGGACCGCCTTGAATAAAACTGATGTAATCAGAAAACTTGCTGTTCACTACAATTCAGTAATTAATTTGTAGCCAGACAGCCTGCCACACATAGAGAACAGTTCCTGCCTAATCAGATTAGCTTTTATCTCTGCTATCTTATTCTTTTTCTTCTATATACCGTGTACCTCCCATGCCATGGCTCTGCCCAACTTCCTATTCCTTGTAGCTCTTAGGAATGCTTGTTCTTTTGTCAAGCTTCTCATCACCCTGTTCTGCCATCCATTTGCACAAACTCATAAGATTAGTGGCCGACTGCCTTCATCTTTCCATTTTACCTTCAATATGTCCTATAAGTGTTATATTCTTCAATCCCACCTCCCCACTTATATGTCCAAAAAATTTCAACTGGCTCTTTCTGATTCTGAGTATAAATGTCCTTACTGTATTCTATTTTCCTTATGAATTCTCCATGTTCTCTGTCCATGTTATTCTCAGCATCCTTCTACAGAATCATATTCCTGTTACCTCTAATTGTCTCTTCATGTGTGAATAGTATCACCCCTTCAAAACACTGACAATGATGTCTTTTAGTAAGGTCTGTAGTTTGCTGTCTCTTCTAATCCCTGTTCTACCAACCATTTACACAATCTTGTTAATTAGGTTATGCACTACTTTTCACTATTTCTCTGGCTGTTAGTATGTCCTTTGAGTGACGGTTTTTCTATGCCCTCTTTCTTCATAATGTGCTCTATAAATTTCAACTAGCTATTTCTGATTCAAAGTATAAATGTTCTTTTTGTTTCTATCTTCTCTAAAAAGAATTTTATTGCTCATATGTTCAGTCCATGATATTCTCAGCATCTTTCAGTAGGACTTCATCTGCCTCAAGTCTCTTCTTCATCTGGGAGGATTCACTGTCATATAGGAGGATTGATATTATATAACAGTCCAGTATTCTTTGTTTCTAATTAAATTTTTCTGTTTCTTAATACTTTGCTTAACTTTTGAAAATCATCTTTCGCTATCCCAGTGCACCTTTGGATTTCAGATATTTTGTTGTTTCTCATATGTTCAGACCATGGTATTCTCAGCATCATTTGTAAAACCACATTTCTGTTGCTTCAAGTTTCTTCTTCATCTTTGAGGAGATTGTCCAGCACTGACTGCCATATTGAAGGACTAATATTGCATCACAGTTCAGTGCTCTTTTCTTTTTTTCTAACGAAAAATTTTCCTGCTTCTTTATAAGAAGAGTTGTGAAAGATAATTCAAGCTACTTTTACCTTGAGTAAAAGTAAAAACTTAAAACATTTATTTCAGTTTGAGATTTTTATTATTCTTGGACCTGGTATAAGTAATCTTATGTTGCAAGTTTTAGCTTTTAATATCACTGCTTATTGATGAGGTATATAACTTGTTTTGAAATTGTTAGGTTTTATTATGCAAGCAAAGAAAGTAGAGCATAATTTTTTATTTATAAATAAATCCAAAATATGGATTAAAACTCTCTGACTTAAATATAGATTAAAATTATCTGACTTTGAAATGTCAATGAAATATTTGTGTTATAAATTGTTATATACCATACCTATGAATGCTAATGGGTATGTCCCAATCCTCATAAATACATTGGACACTATTAAAAGTTTGGGTTAATATACTGTCTAAGTAGTCCACCACTAGCAGTGGCTTACCTACTTCATGCCGCTGGCAAGTATTGTGTTTTGTTGATGTTATAAAGATTACCATTCCATTTCCAACCTCTGTTTTGGTTATTCCTCATTCTGTAACCCACTCTAGGTTACAACATATATATATCTTTGTAGGGGCACCTCGAGGTGGTGTAATGGTTAGCAAGCTTGTCTTGCTAGAACAATTACAACTAAATAGTGAGTTCGATCCTCACTGGGTGCCCCATACTTTCAGCCTTGTGCCACATCTAAGCCAGGCTTAGAAAATCACTACATATATCTTTGTAGTCTTTTCTCAAGATTAGATGCCTCCAGCCTTGCCACACTAGGTGTTCTTTTTATTTTTACTAATATTCATCAAATACAAGACTCAAGAATCACTCACGGTAGAGGTTTACTGTATGATGCTGTATGAGTGTAAGAAAGGACAAGAAATGAAGTTCTTGGGGCTATGTAGTGAACATAATGGCTAACTCTATATGTGAAGAGGTTAAGATTGTTGTGATTGGAAAAACAAGTGAATGAACAGAATTCAGAAGGAACCAATCCTAAACAGGAAACAAGGGATAAACCTCTACTTCTGATCAGAAAACCAGGAAAAAGTGTGAACCAGATAATAGGCAAACCTGTCTACTCCTATTCAGAGAGAGAAAAAATAAATAAATAATCAGTGAATAAAATTTCAGAGTTCAGGCAGAGATATTAGAAGTATCGAGTTGATGTAGACTTTACAAGGAATCAGAAACTCAATCCTAAATAGGAAACAAGCAATAAACCACTCCTCCTGATCAAAAGACCAGGAAGGAGTGTGAACTGGGAATAGGTGAAACTCTCTACTCCTGTTAAGAGGAAAAAAAGTAATTAGTAAATAAAATTTCAGAGTTCAGGTGGAGATGTTAGAAGTATAGCGTAAACTTTAGATGGAACTGGAAAGCCAATTCCAGTCAGGAAAACATAAGTAAATAATAAATAAAGTATTTTTGCTGTGGTTTACATAGCAAGTAGTTTTTATGGGGTGGAATTGCTATCCAAATACCCAGCTGCTTTGAAATTCAAAGTTATCCTTTACCTAGACTGGTTGCCAACCAAGGCTAACAAGCTCAATTTGTCCTGCTATTAGTCCCTAAATGATGGGAAAAAGAGCTGGATTCATGCTTTTTCAACAATATTTATGTAAAAGTGAATGCAACAGCTTAGCTGGAATTTGAATTTAGCATACCAATCCCAATTCCTGTACTGAGAAAAGATAGACTGAATAATTACTCTGTCATGTGATATCTGTTTGGAAAGCACTGATCTAGATATTTAAAAAAAAAAAATTTTCTGGTTGTTTTACCGGGGCAAATCTCTTGCTCATCTCAGCTTCTGTACAGATGAAAATAATCAGAAATGGTAAAACTAGCAAAAATAAAACAGATGTGAAAAAAGTGAGACATTAGACTGTTGAGGGGTTGATGTGTTTATTTAAGCAGTTTCACAACATTCTTGTTGGTAAAGTGACATTTATTTTGATGCCTGGTCCTTCTGGTCCTACCTGAATCACTCACCAAACAGCTGTTGGTCGCTGTAGAGCCAACCTTCAGAAATGGAGATATGCCACCAATGATGATCCCAACTACTAATGCAGACAATTATAAATTATGGAGCCTCTTCTAGAAGATTCATTCACACAATGACATTGAAACCTTAACATACCAGGCAAGGCTCTGTCTGCCACACTAGATGAGTGTAGTGTAGCAACTCAATAATAAGAAGAATATATTTCCTTTTTTTTCATGTATCAGTTTAGTAAGAGACGCATAGAGGTATATTTATCTTTATATAGTTTCTTTTATAAATGGCCAATCCAAACATACAACTTTTATGTTTGTTTAATTTGACTTTGTTAATTTAATTTTAATGAATGAGCGCGTAATATGACTTGCAGGTACTTGGCGAAACCCTCATTTTAACTTTTTTTTTTAAGCAACAGAAAACATTCATATTCTAGGTATACTGGTTTCTAAATTTGCCTCAGATAATAATATGATGTATCTTAATAATATGATGTATCTTACAAATAGAAAATTGAGGGATGCAGGACAACTCAACACCACTTTTTGAATGCTGGGACAACAAAGGACCATAAAAACATAACTTTTTTTTATAACCAAATAAAAGTAATTTATTAAGGGTTAAAGCCTTACTTAGGGAATATTTTTACTTTATTAAAAAAAAATTTCTTTATGATATACTTTATTAAAAAAAAATTAAAAAAAATATTCACTAATTAAGGTTTTAATCCTTAATAAATTTCTTTTATTCGGTTATAAAAAAGTTATGTTTTTCTGGTGCTGAGTTGTTTTCGTTCTTAGTTGGCAGTGTTGTGTTGTCCCTTCCTGAGTTACAGTTTGCAGATGTGAAAAAGTAGAGATATACATTTTTCAAAAGTTAAATTTTTATGATTATACAGAAAATAAAGTAAATTGTAACATATATATATATATATATATATATATATATATATATATATATATATATCAAGAACAATATTCTTATTTCATCAGTAGGTTTTTTTTGAATCTGTAGATTCTCTATGGCATATGGAGCCACAGCCATTAAAGGTTCTTGATGATAACTGCAGAACTTTCTAGAAATGCTTAACTCTTGAAAGAAATACATTTATTTAATAACTAGTGTACCTGTGCCATAAAAAATGAAGGAAATTGCTTGAAAGTTTTAATAGATGCAGTGAAACAAAAGTCTTGAAAGAGTGTACTGAGATTCAATAAAGTGGAAATAAAGATTTCCAAAATAAATAGGGTCCAATGAATTGCTTAATTAATTCATTCCCTCAGAAAGTAGGAGTAAAGGAACTGAATCATTAAATAGTTCATTTTACACAGGATCTAATTTTGTCTAAATGCAAATAAAGATTTTATTTTATGATGATTAAAATTACCAAGTGAAGTAATCATTTGCAAATTTAATAGCTTCCCACTACATATGAGACAGGAAATATATAAATAAATAGACATTGATAATTATCATATGGTTTGATTATCACTGGTGATTCTCAGACAGACTTTGATTCCCCTCCAACATTTTTATACTTCAGCCCTCTCTGTATACATCATAATATATTGACAGAGGAAATATGTATATCTGCGACAATTAAGTGATATTCCAGAATATTAAAATATATTTGTTTAACGAACACATGGCCAGAATCATGAAGCACTTACTGAGAAATGAGTTCATTAATAATTATTTACCTAATGATTGTGCTAATCCTTGCTCTTTGACAAATTCTTTATCCTTTCCCATTAAAGAAAGCATTCTGGGAAAAGAAATAATGAAATCAAAAACAAAGACATATTTAAAACAAAACATTGCCTAGACATCAGGATCAATACATGGATTTTAACAGATATATATATATATATATATATATATATACACACAGATAGATTGATATAAACAGGATAAGATAGGTTGGCTTAGGTGCGTTGGTATACTGGCACATCAACGCTTAGGCTGAGATAATCAGAAATATATTTTTCAGCTTAAGCATTTAGTTCACAAACCTGAAATAACATTGATAAGCTACATTTGCTATTTGATACAGCGATCAATGTTAAAGGTATGAAAACCTAATCTACATTTTGTATAAATGTATAATTGGATAATTAAGCATTTACCTTTCTTTAATTTACAGTGGTATTTACGTGACAGAAAGAAGTCAAAGAGAATTTAACACTCACAGGACATACTGAAAACAAGACAAGCAGGTGGAAAAAATGACTAACTTATTTGTATGTTTGGATGACAGAACAGAGGAAAAGAAAGATGCTAAAACTTAAAAATTGCATTGAGTAACAAAAGGCAGGAAGTTGTAATGTGCCATGATCGCCAATATTCTGAAAGGATTTCTTTTTTTTTAAAAATCGTTTAACTCCAAGCAAGGTAATAAAGCTTATCTGAGTGCAGAGATGATTTCTTTCTGCACCTCTGTCTTGTGTATGTGTATTTACACAACTTAAATCAGTTCGACACAAAACTGTATGCTTTAATATGCTCAGCATAGTAAAGCATAAAGCTACAAATGTGAGACATTTAGTAAGAATCACACTTGCTGTGCAGTATTAATAACCTGCTTGACTTGCTCACGATTCATTACTCCATGCTAAGGAGCCCCACCTCTCTTAGGTAAAACAGTCAATGTAAGTGTTTATGATTTATTAAAATGAGATAAGTTTTGACACACATGGATTCAGATCCAGTTTCAATAAACATAATGATTGCAACATGCTAGGAAAGAAAACAGTAATTTCTACAAGTGGTTTGTGTATTCCATTTGATATTCTGACTGCCTGGAATATTAGCAGGTATTTTCAAGAGGAAAACAGAGAGATAGCATTTGTAAGAAGCGTGTCTAACAATTGTCTAGTCTGTTGCATCATTTTTTTTTTTGTAAACAGATGCCCAAAATTCTGGTTTCTTTGCTTTTGTCATTATTTACTCAAAGATGTTTCGGCTAGCTTGGAAATTATTGTTAATTTCCATAATTCCCAACAGCAATCAACACAAATATCTTTGTCAATTTCCATCCTGATTCTTTTACTTGCTTTCTTATTTCATACAAAGCCAGCGGATATTTTTTGTTTCTTTTTATTGCAGACCTTTTTTATTGATTGTATTTTCCTTGGTGAAGCTTATATAACTGCAACAAATATTATTAGTGTAACAAAAAGTCTTTAAGTGCTTGTTCAGACACCAGTCTGTAACATATTATTGTAGCATACCTACAGACAATAATGGGTTATATTCCCATTCACATAACTACAGTAGTAAATACTGTATGTTGGTCTGCAGTTGGAGATTCATTGTGAAATTCAGTTGAATCACTTCTAGAAGTTAACTACTTCTTTAACATGCTGCTAGAAAATCTTATATGTGTTGTTCTTGTCCTAAGTATTATCGTTCATTACCAACCTTCATGTAATTCTTCTATTCAGTAACCTTCCCTAGATTACAACACATATTTTGTCCATTCTTTTATTCCATTGTCTACCTGTAGTGCCAGGATGAAACTAAACTGTGATTAAATCTTTATTTAGAATGAAAGAATGATCAGATATCATTTCATATTCTTGTTAATAGTAGTGTTTTTGTTAATTTATTTCTAGTTAGGATTAAAGAGTTGCTTTGAATTTTTAGTGGTTGAACCATAAATTAATAAAAGCACATAAAAAATATAAAATTTTTATGTGGTTTTATTAATTTTTTCTCATACAATCACTTTCTATAAATACAATCTGCCAAACACAATTTCATAGTTATTCTTCGGCCAGAGATTTCCATGATTTCCATGAAACAAGACCAATATTTTAGGGGAAAACCTCAGATCTCATTTCTATTTTTCTAATAAAAATCTGCCCTGTGCTGTATATTCCTGTGCTTGATATATTGATTCTTTTAGACATAGCTAATGAACTGATTCTTTTAATTGCCATATTTTCTAGTTTTATTCTCAGATATTATATTTTTTGCTACAAAACTGCTCCAAAAGTATCCAAAAGTTCCAAAAAGTTCTTATACATAAAGCTGAGATATCTCATAGGTTAATGCTTATTAAAATGCTATTGACTATCATTGCATCTAACTAACTTGACTCCATAAGAATCTAATATTAGATATAAATAGATGCTTTATATATCATTGTATATGGTGTTTTAATTTAATTACCCTATATACTCATGTCTACCAACTTCATGTATACTGCAACCTTTGAATTTTTTGCATAAATTTAAGCTCTCCAGAAAAAATTACCTGTATATATTGCAATTGGTTACTGATTTTTAACCTGTCCAAAGAAAATTATCTGTTTATCCCCCTATTTTTTTTAATAACAATTGATCACATAACAAATATACACGGTAGATAGGAATTGGTGTGCTCCTTTTTACTGCCAAATATAAACTGCTTGATCTCATTACACCATAATGTTCTTGAATTTTTTTATTTTTCTATTTCAAGGATAGTAAAGTAAATCTGAAAATATTAGGTTGGTGCAAAAATAATGACGTAATAATGTTGTTTTTTGACGTTAAAAAATACGTCAAAAAATGACATTATTACGTCATTATTTTTGCACCAACCTAATATTAACATGATCGCACATGATTCTCATTTGTTAATTGAATATTAATTACCTGCAAACATGATTTTTAATGTTTTAATTGAATATTAATTACTTTCAAAAATGATTTTTAATATTTTATTTAATATTAATTACCTGCAAACATGATTTTTAATGTTTCCTTCATTTTTTTTTTTAAATTTATTTTAAACTCATAACTTTTCATTAAATTGGTGAAAATATTTTTTACTTCCTTTCATTAATGTTTTCACAGGGTGAATATTAAAACAATTAAATGCTAATTGTTTATGTAACATGATATTACAGGTAGGATTAAAAAATAATGCATCAAAACTCTAAATCACTCGGCTGATTCCACATCTAACAGTACAGCAAATACTGCTGGTAAAAATGAAATATGAAATAATTATGATTGTATTTTTTGCATCAAATGCAGTTGAATTGTATATAAACTGCCAAGCTTTAGCTTTTCTTCTCACTAACTTTACAACTGTTTCAGCAAAACCTTAGCATAGCTTTATGTGTTTTCGATAAAAAAAAAGAAGTATTTCTAATGATAGAGGAAAGTGTTTGGTGATTTGTTGTATCGTTGAGGCGAATGATACACAGAGAAGAATGAGTGCTTAATATATTTATTCCACACCAGTATCCGGTGCTAAAGTATACATACAAAAAACACAGAAGAATAAGTTACAAAACAATTAACAAGACAACTTATAAGGAATAGAAGAGGGTCAAATACTGTATAGCCAAACAAAGTAAGATCCGTCTGAATATTAATCAGCTTAGTATCAACTTATTAATCAACTGTTGAAGCCTTTAATCATAGACTATTTAAGGCTATGAGCCAGGCCATCTGGTAGAGTAAAGAAGGGGTGCTAGCTACTCTACAACATAATTAAACACTTAAACTTGGAAATGTTTATCAAGAAATGGTTTTAGTAAATTTCTGTATTCACTATGTTGTACATTAAAAATGAGGAAGAAAGGTATTGTCTGTGGTCATGAATTAAGGCACACATTACTGACAAAATATGTCTTTTATATGAATAATGTAAATTCATTGAAAATTAATTTACTTTTAGAAATCATTAAATAACAAGATGTCAGTAGTCACAAATTGATGCATGCCTTACTGACAGGATATTCATATCATATACATAATTGAAATGTATTGTGAATTATTTTACTATAGAAATGTACTGAAAATCAGGAAAGGACTTGTCAGTTGTCAAGAATTAATGTAAGCATTACTGATAGGTTATAGATGTAGTACTAATGATTTCTTTTGTAGAATATTATTATGAAAAGAGTGATATTTTAATTCTTTTTTTTAATCTTTTTGCAGGTAAGTGCTGCTGTTTTGATTCTGCCTTATCTTTGAGGATTGCACAGAAGATGGTTCAGGTTTTTATACTAAACTCTTTCTCCTCCAATGTTCTACTTTCACTTTCAATCTCTGCCTTGTCCTTTTTACATCCTGTTTATTATGACAAGCAAAACTTTACAATTTCTTATCTTTTTGTTAAGCTAGCATTTTATTTTAGAAGTATTTACTCATCACAGTTCGAGATCGAATTCAGAGAAACAGAAGTTGGAAGATCTTGTGTCTTGAAAATCAAAATTTAAATCCTTTAGTCTTAAACACTATTACTAATGTAGCATTTTTTTAATTTTGGGCTTGTGTAAGACTGAGTTAAATGAATGGATATTTGCTAAATATAGGTTAGTCGAACACAAGATTACAATAGTGCAGCATTCTTAAGAATCAAGATCACAGCACTAGTAAATTATTCTATGAAATAAACTTCCTACCATTGTGCCATGATAAGCACCAGACTGAAAAATCTATGAAGTCAGTAACATTTAAAAATACTTTAGAAAATATTGTTAAATTATTATTATTATTATATTGTATCAATAATTATTCCAATATATCTGTACCTATCACTGGTGATAATATTCCTAAAAAACGTGGCCTTTCACTACATTTTGATTTGATTGCCTTTAGCAACTGTCTCAAGTGACATATGCAAACCAAATTTTGAATTTTAATCACTTTTACTTCTTACCCACATTAAAAAGATTATATTGAACTTAATTCCTATTGTTTTTAAGATTCTCAAATGATGTTTTCGCAGTCTGAAGTTCTGGGTTAAAGAGTGCAGACTATTGCCCTGATTTTAGTTGTTGCTATAACAACATTTCAGCTATTATCTCCTCTAGTTTTCATCAAATGCTTGCCAAACTGGCTAACTTTCAGGGAATTTCAAACTAAATCTTGTATCAAATCCAAAGGTAGATTGTTCTCATTCTGTTGTCTTTTTCCAGATGAGATATCTAAAGATGTGGTCAGTGGAACAAGAACTCCTGTAGATTAAATAAAGGGTTCAGTTTGAAATTCCATGAAGGTTAGCCAGATAAACAAGCATTTGATGAAGGCAGGAGGGGGCAGTGGTCAAAATGTTGTGATAACAACACCAAAGATGAGGACAGTAGTTCACATGTAAATAATGTAAATCATACTTTTTTTCCCTTGTAAATATTCTCTCTTCTAGAGTAATTACAGATAAACTTCTCATCTATGGAACACCCCCACACACCATTTGGCTGCAATGGACAAAATCTGCAGGCAAAAAAAAAAAAAAAAAAATCTGCAGGAAATAAAACTCCCAAATCATCAGCAATATATTTCAAAATTTGCAGGTTTAGTGGAACAAGTCATATTAGTTCTCAAAGTGACTGCTTGGCGGCGGTGACGGGCCTTTTGTAAACAAAGATGGTTGCACAATATATAAAGTACGATACATTAGCCCATGTGTGAGAAAGTAGCTGTGAGAAATCTATTCTTTTTGTTATTTTGAATAACATATTTATATTAAGTATATATCTATTTATGCCATATATATATTGTTATGGGGTCCACCCCTTTTTCATATAAGTGAACTCTACCAAGTGTACCTGGACTGTTGCCGTTAAATACCCAGAGTTACAGTCAGTAGTCGGTAGTCGGATAGTGAGAGGATATACGGAGAGTGAGAGAATATACGAACGGAGATAGTGTGAGGTAACCTCTTGTAGAAGTCAGGTACAAGCAAGTAGACTCTAAGGAAGTCCTACTTCGAGACTGTATATATCTATCTGTATTTGCTACTAACCACGTTCCTGGACTTACTAACAGTATTACTCTTTGTATGATTGTGTAAATACATTTTATTTCTTATTTTTAATTATTGCATTTGTCATTCCTTGGAGACCGAATTCATCTCGGAATCCACAACATCTTGGCGACAAGGATTCGAACTCATGCGGAAAACCACAACATATATATATATGTTTATAGTATTTGTGTTATGATCATAAGTACTGGTAGTTACTATAGTGGTTTTATAACTCAAAAATAATCCCTTCCCATCTATGGACAATTAGCTTTAGCGGACCACCCCCCTTTCCCCCTATTAATTCATTGATGAGAGGTTTGTAATTATATTTCAGCTTTCTTTAAAAAAAAAATAATATTTTAAATATTTAAAAATATTTTTTGGCAAATCAAAAATATATTTTAAGTTAATCTGATTTTAAGTTCAAGTTAATCCCTGAAGTTCTATTCCTATTAAATACTATAAACAATCAGTAAAATGTTAAACATGAACTTGTAAACCAGATCAATGATGACATGACCAAATTGAAATATTTAACTGAATCATAATTAAATTAACTTTCATTTCAATGGAATGTTGAAATCAACTTCAATGTTTTATAAGCTGAACTGTCAGTGATCCAACAGAAGTTGACAGTTGCTAAAGGCAATCAAATCAAAATGTAGCGAAAGGCCACATTTTTTAGGGATATTATCACCAGTGATAGGTACAGATATATTGGAATAATTATTGATACAAGTTTGAATAATATATTAATATATTTAATAATATTTTCTAAAGTATTTTTTAAATGTTACTGGCTTCATATATATATATATATATATATATATATATATATATATATATATATATATATATATATATATGTGTGTGTGTGTATTTCAGTCTAGTTTCAGATAAAAGTAACTGATGGTTAGTCTTTTCTTCTTGCTTTCCTTTACCACTTGTCTTGGAGTTTCTACAGTTTTCTTTCTATGTCTGCCAACAATACACTCTCATCTGAAAATCTTATGTTGCTAAAATTGTGTCCACCAGTAATAAATCCTGGTAAGACATATACTTTTCTTAGGATTGCCTTGCTGTAAAGATTAAATAAATCTTGTGAGAAAAAAGGAAGAAGGAAATACATTCTTGTCTAATGTCTCTTTCTATTGTTCTGTACTTAATTTCTTTTCTATCCATACGCAGGTGGTTTTGATTTTGGTAAAAGTTTGAGGTTATCCCGAAATAAATCAAGTTTTCCTAATAATTCAAATAGATAGTTATGCTATGTTTGTCAAATGCTTTTGCAATGTCTATGAAACATAAGTACATGTCCTTTTGCATTTGCATTGCTCTTTGCAATAGCATTCTGATCATAAATATTGCATTTTTTGTTACAGTGTCCTTAAAGATGATACACTGTTTTTGTCCTACAAATTCTATGCCAACAGTTTCTTTCTAACATTTCTCACTTGCACAACTCTCTTCCATCCTCATGCTTTATAGCCAATTTTAATCTTCTAAAATTTAAATGCAATGTCAATCATTATCTCCTGTCCTCCTGGTTGTGTTTTTTGTTCTTGCTCATTAGTAATGTTTCTGTTTCTAATTCTTCCACTCCCAGTAACCCCTTGTGTCTTAGTGGCTTCATTGCCTTGTGTGGGGTGAACTTGATTATAAAACAAAGAAAACATGGTTTACTTTTTCTCTACATTCTGTTTTTTTGACTAAAAGAACGAACTAATGGGTTGTTTAGTTCTTATTTTATTTTTTCCTCTCACTGTTAAACACATTGGTCAAGGTAAGAGTTATTTTCTTAATAGTGTTAGATTTATAAAAGTAAGAATATATAAATAGAAATTAGTTATAATATCCCAAGTGGTAATTTCTACTCTTTTTCAATAAATATTTAATGAGGTGACCATCTTCAAGGTTCTCTTGAGAAACATTGAAATTTGAATCCCTATAACACTGGAATGAAACATCATTAGTTTATTTTTTTTCATTTGCTCTCTCAGAAGACTCCTCCAAACTTTATAATTCTTCTTAGTATTTTCAAAATTAAATAAAATCAACTTGTATACAGCTCTTTAATCAAAATCCTTCTGAAAATAAAAGAAATTGTTTTGCATTCTGAAAATTTAATCTGATTAACAATAACAAGAAAATGACTTAGCATTCTCTTTCCTTTGGCTGTTTTTTCTCGTGTGTGATTAGAAAATGAAATTGGCTGCAAGGTTCTGAATCGTTTTTACACACATTGTTTGTAATGACCACCTATTCAAAGTAAAAAAGAACACTCCTTATTCGTTATTTCACATAATATCATTGTAGCTTCTTGTCCTCAAATAACATGGCAGTTTCAGATAAAAATAATAAAAAAAAAAAAAAAAAAGCTTTTACTACTTTCCCTTCATTTTCTTGAAATATTTTTTTTTTAAATATACAAAATCTGTAAAATGAATCACTGAACACATTTGAAGTATAAATAATTTGTTTTATTCATTTCCATTAGTCACAAAGGAACAAAGGACAAAACACTTTAAGGACTTTTTTCTTATCCAGTGAAAATGAAAAAATAAAACATTTTGCTTTTTCTGCTTTTACAAATAAAGCACAAACCACTTTGAATACTTTCAATGAATTTTCTCCTTTTAATAGGTACTTTTTGTTCCAATACAACAAAGAAATCAATGACAGCTAAAAAAATATATATAGATATTTGTGCCTCAACCACAGGGAATTTTTAGTTAGTCTCACAGACCATGTAATGTCAGTTCAATTCTCATTGATCATCCTAGATTGAAGACCTTCGTTAGGCCTGGTAAACTTAGCAAATATATCTTACAAAGGTGCTTGCTAGAGAAATCTAATCTCATTCACATAACTTTGAACGATACAAGTTATCCAACTATTGTGACCCTCTTCAGAACTAAAATAATTTTTGTCTGAATCTCAGAGATGAACAGTTATCATGATTTTCATTATTTACATTTCAGCTAATGTCCTCATTTTTGTTGTTATTACAACAACATTTCAGTCGTTGTCCCTTCTGTCCTTTTCCAGGTGTCTATCAATGCAAGAAACCTTCAGGGTCTTTTGAATTGAACCATTTATTTAATCAATAGGGAAAGATTGTTCTTGTTTCACTATCCATGTCTAGGAATATCTCATCTAGACAAGGACAACAGAATGAGAACAATCTATCCTTGTAGATTAAATAAAGTGTTCAGTTTGAAATTCCCTGCTGGTTACCCGGATTGAGAGATACTTAAAGAAGGCTGCAGAGCACAATGGCCAAAATATTGTGAAAATAAATTTGCTTGAATGTAAATAATGTCAATAGACTAAAATAAATTGTAGGATGGGTACCTACTGTAGCTCATTGGTTCAAAAGTTAGTCATGTACACTATATTCCATATGTGATTTGATTATTTCCATGTTCATCTGTTCCTGTAATACACAAAATTAAACTTAGTACGTGCATGTGTGTGTGCACATATATATAATTTTTACAGCAAAAAACAAAAATTACCTCAACATAGGTATAGTCTATTTCAAACCGTTTTTCACATGGCTATAGTTAGCCTCTAAGTTTAATAATTAATATTACTTTAATTCCTTAATAATTAATATTACTAAGATCCACCCAGATTATATACCAGTGGATCGATTACCTTTACCATATATATATATATATATATATATATATATATATATATATATAAGTGTGTGTGTGTGTGTATGTGTGTATTTCAGTCATGTAGTCAATATGTAAAGCTCCAAAGCTCCAATATTTACATGCTAGACTTTAGTTTATTGGTTGATTTTACAATATATCAGCTTTTGGATTATTTAATCTAGAATTTTGTATAAAAGTGCTCAGTGAAGATCACACTCACAGCTCAATAGTAATGGTTAACCAGAGTATCTTTGTGAAATATTAACCAGTATCAAAATACCTACTTATTTTATGTACCATAATGCCAATCATTACTCTCCACAACATCCTATCCTTTGCATATCTAAGCAGCTTTTGACTCTTTGCCCTCCATTTTTCTCCCTGCTCTGCTATCCATTTACACAAACTCATTAAATATGTTGCTCACTTTTTTTCTCTTCACCTTCTTTCTTTAATAGGTTCTGAGTGTTAAATTCCCCAAGATTTCTTTCTTCCTTCCTTATGTGTCCCATAAATTCCAACTGTTGTTTATTGATTTTAAGTATGTGTGTCCACTTAGTTCCCATTGTCTTTAACACTTCTCTGTTGTTTATATATTTAGTTCACTTTATTCTAAGTATCCATCTGTGGAATTATATCTCTGTCTCTGAGTGTTTTATAAGAAAAGAGGGCTTAGAGAATTTGACACTCCCAGGACATATTGGAGGCAAGAGGGTCAGAAGAAAGCAATGAATAACCTACCTAATGAGTTTGTGCAGGCGATTGACAGATTAAGGGAAATAGCAAAAAGTCAAACTTTACTTCAAACTATAAAGAACAGACTTTATGGAGAGCCGTAATCACTCACTTCCTGAAGGGTAATGGCACATAGAAAATAAAGGAAAATGTCCAGCAGTTACTTTTATATATAAGGGTAGATAAAACATAGCAGTTCTGTTTTTGTTTCCTGCATAATTTTCTAATGTCTTAATATTTAGTTTAGTTTTTAGAAGGCATCTTTCACTATTCCATTGTGCATTTGGAAATGACTTTTGTCACTCATATGTTTGACTGTCTCTTTTATTGACAATCATGTGTTCTGTCTATTTATATTTAATATAATTCTGAGAAGAATGATAGATCTTCCCAAGATCCACACAAGTTACAATTAGATTGTTTTCTCAAATTCTTACAGAAAGAATTTTCATTATTCCTTGTAATTTTCCAGTCATTAGAATTGTCTGAAATTATATGGAGTGAAGTCATGAATAAATTCCTTGTTTTTTTTTTCATTTCAATAAGAGGGAAATGTTAATTATTTCCAATTGTTGTCATATGTTCTATAGTATTTTATTTTCTAAGTTTTGCTTATTCATTTCCAAAGAATATTTGTTTGTTTGTATGTTTGTTTTTTTTTACTTTGCTGTTCTAAATCTGTCAAACTGAATACACATCCCACTGACACAAGCATTTATTTTTTATTCTGTCCCACAATTCCAAGCCCATTTAACTCATGTTATTCTTCCATTCCCTGTCTTACATATATTTTCAAATCATTAGGTTTTTTTTATTTGTTTTTCTCTCTTTCTGGCTCTTTTGTTAATTTCCTCCTTTTTTTTTTTAACAACATACAATTCTTCTCAAACCTGACATCTTCATCTAAAACTTTTACCAGCACTTGCCTATTATTTCTTTTTTCTTTTTTACCTTTGAGCCATTGTCTAGTTTATTTCTCCATTATACACATCCCTGTCACTGTTCATCTTGCAGGCATATTCTTATTCCCGCTCATCAGCATCTGCCTTTCTTTCGTTCCCACTTTCATATATCAAGTGCAATCAGTTTTCACAGTCAGCATGATGACTCAAAGATTGGCAGGAAGGATTTGAAGAAAAGTAAGCCACAGGTGATGGCATTATATTTGAATTCTTTCTTTGGCAAATCAGAAGATAAATATAACTTCTTGAATTGGAAATTCTTCCATTCACTATTGCTTCCACTGGGGAAATTTGATAATGCTTTGAAGATGAGCTTAACAGGTTTACACATTGGGTAGAATTGTAATTTCAAAGGCTTTTGTATCAATCAATACTTAAGTAATAAAGTACAGATATTTTTAATGGCAACAGAAGCACAAAGAATGATATTTTCCCAAATATGCTTGTAAGTAATCAATTTTTGATTAAATCAAATCAAGACTTTAATGATATTTCAGTATCTGCTCATGATTGAATAATGTAAAACTGACAAGATCTTTAATTTCTATAGTTCTTGTAGTTGTACAGTTATTGCAAGCCATTCACATAGTGTTTGTCTGAAAAGTAGGCAGATTTTCCTCTTGAAAATAAGGTGAAAATAATAATTTTTAATGACAAGCACAATGAATATTTCCAAAAATATGCTTATAAATAATCAGTGCTAGTTTGGTGCCCATTATTTTCCTGATACAGAAAATGTTGTTAAAATGACTTCAAAGCGTCAAACATTATATTCTTTTCCTGTTATTCAAGGGGTTTTGCCAGACAGGAAAATTAGTACTTGTGACAGTGATATCCATTTCAGTTTCATTCAAATTCTGTGCCCAAGTATATTTTAATTCAGTGACAAGCCTAAAAGTATTTCAATTTAATTTAAAAAAATTTTTTATGGTAATTTACCAACACACACATGGACTCTACCAGCTATAAATAGGAGCAGGTACTACCTTTTAGTGAGGGAATTTTCCAGCAGTCAGCTGTGACAGTCGGACTGAACATTCTTGCTGTAACACTCACATTTGTATATGTTTTGTATTTCTGTTAATATATTTTGTTTAACTCAGTTCCTCTCTATGTGTCTTTATTTCTGGTCCTAACAATGCCACAACAACTTGGCAATGAGATCCTGCTCCTATTTATAGCCGGTAGCATCCATGTGTGCATGGGTAAATTACCATAACACTTTTAAAATAATTTTAATTTATTACCAAATAATTTTCAAAAAGTTCAATAAAGTCTTATAATTATCTGATGTTTTAAAAAAGCATTTAAAATTTTTTTTTCCCTTGTCTCCAACTTTGATTTTATTGCTCATTCAAGATAGGGGTTGTCCAGACTGAGTATGGGGGAATGTATTATTCTAATGTCTTACTTCAAATTTAGTCAAATTGTGAGTGTGTGTATGTGTGTTAGTTGTTACAAGCAGATGTAAGTTACTCATACATAATATAAGCATGCATATATATTATATATATGCAAGCAGGACCAGTGCATACTAGCCCCAAATCCCTTCACCAGAATGGAGCCTGATTGAAGGCTACAGGCAGTTCTTATCAACATTTGCTATTTTCTACCTACATTTATATACATTACAAATTAGATGAAGCACAACTGACTATTATTAAAGTATGAAAAATTTTGATGGATTTTGACTTTCGTTCTAGTTTCTTTTTTTAGTCCCCGCAAAAATGATATAAAATTTAATATTCTTTACCTATAATGTTAAATGTGTTAAAATTCTTGAACTTTTTAAAAAGAAAAATCTCTAGTTGATGTTAAAAATTGCAGCAAAGCATTGTTAATTTATTCAGGATGGAATGTCTCTAATTTGTATTTAGATACATTGTATTTATTTTCAATTTTTCTAGATGAATTCTTCACCTATATTGCATATGATCAATTATTGTACATAATTAGGTTACAATAAAATTTGTATTTTATATGAATACTACCTTATGAAAATTGAGATGTAGTATAGTGGGGATCCTCTGTACCAAAGATTCATGTGAGTGGCTATTATAGATTCAGTGGTGACACAATGCCGTTTGACTGGCCCTGCATGCAAGCAATGTTTCATGCAGACAGTGTGTGAGAGACAGAAAATAAGCTCCTTTATAATATAGATGATGTAACAAATCCAGATTTTAATGATGTTTTCACTGCTTTTTCATGATTTCATGGTGCAAAACCTTTAAATCAGTTCCAGGTTACTATTTCTTTTCTAGAGCTGTTATGGTTCTGCAGTTGTTATTGCAAGCCATTGACAGCAAGTCAGAAATATTAACAGATTAATCTCTTGGCAATAAGGTAAAAATAATAGAAATTTCATTGAATGTGTCTGCAGATATGAGCATGTCAAAAATGGATAAGCAGAACCAGTATGTTTTGTCATAGTCAGGCTTTCTACTCAGCAGACCCCACCCTCCACTAAAAAAAAAAAAAAAAAAAAAGAGAAAAATAGCTCTAAGGATAATGATAGGATTCAAGAAGTTCACAATGGTTTGTATAAGATGTTTCCTAAAATTATAAAAGTTTGATTCATTGGTTTATATTAACAAATCATTTGGAAATGTCAAAAAAAAGAAAAAGGACCGAAAAGTTGGGGAAGTAAAATATGGAACCAGTTCTCAGAAAATTTTAATCTCACCACTTGCTAAGGTAATTTTGTAGCTTGAAAGGAACATGGTGAGTGTTTGTTTTTTAGGTGGGGATAGATTCACTTTCTCCAGGTTACTTTAATTTTATGAAGGTAGATATGAGCCATTTTTTTATTGCTTCAAAGATTACTTTTTATACAATTTTATGATAAAGTGTAGCACATGCTATAACTCAAGCTTAAAATTCTATTTTTCAATATATTTCTGTAACCTTACAAGAAAAAACTTGCCATATCATTGTATTTCCAGAAATACTGGATTGATGTTTGCTATTTTCAGATTTTCTATAAATTAAAAAAACAGATTTGTTTATTTTGTAGTGGTGTTTCACTTATAGTCCTTGACAATGATTTTGGAAATACCTTTAGCATGTGATTCCTGATAAGAATAATATATAAAAATAAAAAATAGAAGAATTCAATTTAAAATAAGCCTTTTGCACTTTCCTTTAAAGTACTTCTTTCTTTTTTTTCTTTTTTCTTTCTTTCTTTCATTCAACCTATGAGAAGGCAATCCTCAAATAAAAAGAGAAAGAAGAAAAAAAAGATTGAATCCAGCCCAAAATACTGGAGGTTTTCAGTAGAAGAAATAACTTATTTGTGATTGAAAAATAACAAAAATCACCCATAACTTCTGTTATAAAAAGAAAGGAACACTGGAAAATAAAATAATTTGGCCAATAAAAACAATTTGCACTGACCTAATTTCTCACATTGCTACTACCCCTATCTTGGGCTGAATTCAAAACAACCACTAATGGACTTTTAACCAGACTGCTATCAACATCCTCCTTATTAACAAACTTTTTGCTATGCTGAATACCAAAGGTCTCACTCATCACTCTCAAGAAAATAAATAAAAATATTTATTTTAAAACCTTCAGTCAGTTTGTTTTATTCCAGAGTTTCCAATAAAATAATTATACTTATATCCACACTAGCAACTTCTGATGTGAACACACTATGCCAGAAGAACATTCATTCAAGCTTGGATATTTGAATGATACAGTGCAAGAGAACTAGAATATCCTTTGCTCTGTGCCACAAGGTAGAAACTGCATCTGTCACATTATACATTGCTTTAAATCAGTGATCTGTTTTTTGATTCTGTGTCTCATCATTACATCTGAAACCTCAAATGTCTGAATACAACTTGAGTTTTTTTAGAATTAATCGGAAAAGCCTTAACACACTCAGTTATCAACCACAAAATGCTTTTTCTTCTTCTCACCAAAATTTTAATTTAATCACCAAAATATTTAAAGAGCCATTCTGTGGGACATCTGCTCCACATCCAGAATCATTACTTTAAATAAATCTATAAAATTGAAGCGCATGTGTGTCATAGTGAAGATTTAATAAGCCACTAGGTGTACACACGTCTCACATAGTTTGGTAGATAGTGCATATTAAGAATTGCATATAATTCACGGAATAAATTAAATAAATATGATAACTACTTTGAACATTAATTAATAAACTTATATTATAGAAAGTTTTAAAACTGAAGCTGAAGTCCCATTAAAAAAATGAAAGCACTTGAAATATTTTCCCTACAGAATAACTGCTATACAGCATGCGATGGTTAAATTGTCGCCATTTTATATTTTTAATTTTGTGCATCCACATTGTTTATTTTTTTATTTTATAAACTGCACAGTATTGTAGGGTCAGTTGGGCACCATCTGTTAGAAGCAGAGCACCATGAAACAATTCACTCTGCCAGAAATTTGGAAAAAGCATACATGACGGAAGCTCCAATATGAACATTTCAGAGTGTTTGGGTGTTAATGTGAGGACAGTGCAGAGGATTCAGAAAGAGTTGGATAATATGTCCAGTCAAAAACATGGTGTTTGGAGTGATCGCTAGTGATGGCAATGTTATGCCTCCATTCATCTTCCCACAAGGCCTCAGACTCAACATGGAGGCCTATATCAAGTACCTTGAGGAGGTAGTGCCACCATGGGTCAAGAGGATGGCTGTTGGAAGGCTCTGTATCTGGCAACAGTACTCTGTATCCATCAGTTGAAATGATGGTAGATAAAATCAGTGGCTTCAGAAGGGGACTACTGTGAAGGTGAGTAAATGCTGAATTGATATACAGGTAAATTGTCAACTGTACAGTATAGTAGAGTCAGCGGGCACCATCTGAGAGAAAAAAGCAGCATGATGCAATTTACTCCATCAGAAACTTGGAAACAGCATTCTATACTCTTTAGGGTTTGTGCTGGAAGTACCAATACAAACATTTCAGAGTGTTTTGTTGTCAATCTAAGCAGAGTGAAAGGATTAATGAGAGTTAGATGAGCCTAATGGTGATTACAAAGGTAGGGCAGCTCAGAAAACTCAATTTGGTTGTTCTCATAAGACTTCACACAGAGGCCTACATCAAGTGTCTTAAGGAGTTAATACTGCTGTAAGTTAAGAGGGTGGCTGCTGGAAGACCCTATGGCAACAGGACTCTGAACCTCACCACACAAGCAGGAGAACCCAGTCAGACTGTCAGACAATTTCTGCCACCACATCACCCCTTACATCTAGCCACCTAACTTCCCAGACTGCACCCCCTTGATTATTATGTGGTGGGTACAGTTCAGCGAGAGACCATTATAACTTCTTGTAAACTGAAGGCAACTTGAACAAGGAGACCATCCAGAAGTGCTGCAGGAGATTCCAAAGTTGTTTGGTGGGTGCGAGTGAAGCCCATGGCTATTTTATTGAATAAATTTATTCTTTAGTATTTCAAAATATTTTTGTGTAATTTTGGTAAATATATCTGTTAAAATGAGATGTTAGTGTTATTTTCACTTTTGCATAATCTAGACGACAATTTATCCATCGCATCCTGTATATTTAGTGATCCTTGATAAAATCGTCATATTTTAAAACAATAAACATTTCCCAGGTGTCAAGGCAGTTAAAATAATATTGGTGTCAATGGGCAAAACATCCTTTTGACACTCCATTTTATTTCTGCAGACATGAAGATCCAAGATTGCTGAATCTGCAATGTTATTGGTCCTGACATCTCAACTTCAGTCACTTTCCCACTGCCATAATGTAACTTCCCTGATGAACTTTCCTCTATGGTACCTACACTCTATGAATTTAAGCAAAGTACTAGATTGCTGACATGATCCCCATCATTTTACAGTTGAAAAACTGGATGTAAGTTCTATACAAGCAGTTTCTTCTCACACATTTTGGAATCTCTTCTGGCTTCCTGCTTCCAATATAAATCCAGGGAGATATCTTTTAGCAGTTTTTGGGGATAAAAGGAGAAAGCCTGCAGACAAATACAATGTATATCATTAAATAAATGTGCAGTTGTGATGGTAAGTTAGAAGATGGATAAGACGTTGTCGTTTGTCTAGAAATTTAGCAATTGATCATATAAAGTTCAATCCTGTCACCTCATGCAAAAATCTCATTTAAAATGTAACAATCCTTTCCATCTTAACTTTTTGTGACAGTTTGAATATCTTAGTACAAAATGATTCTTTCAGAATAGTATCTTTGTATCGGTTGCCTTTGCTACAATATTCAAGATAAATATTATTCTTAGTATGAGAGGTATGCTGAAAAGTTCTCAGCTCAACCAAGAAGAGAATCAAAAACAAAGTCCAATCCTTGATCATTTGGTCAGATTTGAAGAAGTGGGTCAGTCAGGCCATGAAGTTTTCAGTATGAAAAGTATATTAATAGTATTCTTTTGTATAGAATTCTTATTTTAGACTAGCATTCTCATCTTGGTTGGTTTTGCTACAATGTTTCTTTGCTTAGTACAAGGGGATGCTGAAAAGTTCTTAACCCAACCATGATGAGATTCCAAAACAAATTCTGATGCTTGATCATTTGATAGTATTTTGGGGAGTGAGTCAGGCCAAGATCTTTTCAGTACCCCCTTGTATAGAATGTTTCTTTTAATCATGTGCCCCATCCTGGAGTTTTATCATGTTCCAGTCACTGTATCCTTTACTCTTTGTCAGGTGCCTGTTATATCCAATAATCTGCAAGGAATGTTGAATGGGGCCTTTCATTTCCTCAAGGAGAGTTGATTTTCCCAATTTTCAGGGTGGATGTGTAGGTGGTGTAATAGATAGCAAATTGGAATGAGAAATCAGAGAACCAAGTTCAAATTCCAGTCGGGTTTGTTATATTCACTTATGTGCAAATACCCTGACTCTTAAGTGGATACTTTCTTGACCACTACAATCTTAATATGTTTAATTTTAAGGTTAACCATTTTCTTCCTCACATATCCTCATAAACTGTACCTCTTAGACTTAATCCTCTACCTTGAGTGGCTTTTGAACCTTTTATATAGTGAACATTATTAAAAAAAAGAAAAAAAAATCTCCTCCAGCTCTGGGTTAAGTTATAGGAAAATCTGAAAAAAAAATCATTATTATTCTAAAAAAAACTTTGCTGCAATATTCACTTGCAAAGAAAAAAAAGAATTATTCTTACCAACTAAAATAAATTTCAGGTTTAAATAGTCCATGAAGGGTTGATAAGCCATGAAAAGCAAATCAATCAGTTAATCCCAATTTTCAGGTTCCTGCATATACTAGAGAATCAAAGTCGCTTGATACAGTAACTGAAAAGCACTAATAACATCTCTCAAAATGAAGATGTTTGTTGAAAATAATTATTGTATAATCATTTTCATTACATGTTTAAACATTTCCCTTTTTAATGCTTTTAAAATATTTATATCCTTGAAACCGCAACACCTTTTGAATATTCTTTTAAACCTGAATCCTGTTTTCAGCTATAACCAGTTAAAAATGATAATTATAAGATTTAAGCCTGTCAAGACAAAGACTGGTTTCTTTACTCTATTGACCTAGACATGTAAAATACAAATTTTCTCTTGTTAATCTTTTCCCAAGATTATCACCTATTCTCTTTATTTATTTAGCTGATAATTGAAATTAAAACATACAATGTCTCCAGGAAAGCACAATTATTTTTTCTTTGTTTTGCTGAGTACTCAATCCAACCTAATTCAGCTAATATTTGATAAAGTTCCTTAACCAAACTTGTGCTTTCAAAATCTTTTGGATGACTTCTATTTATATCTGTCCTAAGTTTAATGCTAACAGTTTTTTTTTCTTGTACTTCTTGCTTGTAGAACTCTCTTCCTGCTCCATGCTTTCTAGTCAACTTGATCTTCAAAAATTTAAATGCTATCTTCTAGATTCCTCTACTTTTATTGCTCTTGCTTATTAATAATGTTTTATTTTTCTTATTTTTTCATACTCACCAAATCCTTGTGTCTTATTAGGTTTATTGCTTTGTTTGGGGTGTAATGATTTTAAAAAAGAAGAAAAAAAAAAGGGGTTGCCAGCTCAAATACACATACTCACAAAAATAACATTTATAGTAATAAAAAAAGATTAAAAAAATCAAATTATCAGATTAAAATAATCCATATAAAATTCTGTTACTTCTCCTATCAGGGTTCATAAGGTTAAATAATAATAATACTGCCATGTTAAAATTACAACACCCTCATGACTTACATAATCAATTACTACCCCTTGAGAGTTCATAGTGCCTCTATTCATAATTACTCACAATTGTCAATGATAACATGTCTATGTCCCTTTTATTTTGACATGAAAAAATAACTCACTCACCTCCACCCCCTGAGCTTACTTTTCTATTTAGTGTAGATATGACATTTAATTGGTTAATCAAGACATACCTACAAGTCTATTTTTAATTCTGACCTTCTGTCCCCACCCACAACACTTTAACTTTCAGAAAAGACGTAATGATTTGCTTTTAAATTTCTTTAAAAATCATTTAAACACCACATACTTACCATCGACTGAAGAAATACAGTTATAGTATTGAAACACGAAAGCTTTTGTGTAGCGATTTCAAAATGTTTTTATTATAATCTCTTATAATAATAATAATAATAATATATATATATATATATGTGTGTGTGTGTGTGTGTGTGTAAGAGACAGCTTATTATAAAGCTCAATATGTATAATTTATATATATATATATATATATATAGTTTTGATATGGTTTGATATATGTGTGTATGTCAGAGAGGGATTGTCATAAAATCAATATGTATAATTTATATATATATATATATATATAGTTTTGATATGGTTTGAGATATTATATATATATATATATATATATATATATATATATATATATATAGTTTTGATATGGTTTGAGATATATATATATATATATATATAGTGTCATATGAAATTTTCTCTATACAATGTTTGATCTATGTGACTGATGATATTCACTGTTAAATATAGCCAACAAAGAAGGAGATTATGTTGAAAAATAATTTTTGAATAAATTAAATGCTTTCTTCATTATTGGGCTGCTGACAATGATGTATCTATGAATATCTATCTATCCATCTTTCCATCTATCTACCTATCTATTTACATAGGATTAACATGAATAAAAGTTTGTCACTTAACTGACTGATGTTACCTTCAGCATCCCAATTCATGCGTTTTGTAGTGGACCAGTCCGTCCACTCTTCAGAGGATATCAGCAAATCATCTGATGAAAGTTATGTTGAATTCATTTTTGAATTAATAGTTGTATGAAATTTTCTTTATATTTAGTGTTTATAATTTGACATATTTATATTTGTGGTTCAATAATGAATAGAGAGCATTTGTAGATACATGCATTATCGATATTGAATTAATAATATGATGACTGTCTGTTCTCACATTAAAAACCATATCAGATGATGTGATGATCACTGATCACTCAAGTCAATGTGAATTTCTCCATTTGTATTATATATATATATATATATATATATATATATATATATATATATATATATATATATATATATATATATTTTCAATTGAGCACTGTTGAATGACAAGCTAATTCTAAAAAAACAACAGTCACCTGCATAAATGCGAAGATCTTCAGTAAAATGAATGGAGCACTATGGCTGCTTGGTGTTTGTTTACGTTTATAAAAACAATACACTAGATTTGGCTGACTCATTCTGTCGAGTGAAGATGGCTCAGTGGTAGAAGCTCTGACTGACACCAAATCTGTTGGGTTTTGATCCGGGCTTGAGGCATTCGGTTGTCTAGTTGCACTGAGTAGCTGTGATACAGTGATACAGTACTGTCTGTGAATGACATTTTATATATATATATATATATATATATATATATATATATATATAAACTAAAACCAATAGGTAGATAGGTTCTGGCTCTACTTAGTCTATTGAGCACTTTTATGTTTTAACTTAAGTTACTCTGTCAGTTTTTTTTTTGTTTTTTTTGGCTTGACATTGCGGTGCTCGTTAATTATTTTCAAGCAGCATGGATGTTTATAGGTTTTTTTTCCCTAATATTATATTTATAATATATAATATTTTTTTATTTACAAATTGTATTATCTGTTTTTTTTTTCACACTGCCTAAGTATAGGTATTAAAATAAAAATATATATATATGTGTGTGTGTATCTGCATATGTCTCTGTATATGAGACTAATCATCATTGTTATATAAGTATTTAAAGCAGTGATTTCCATAGTTGATTAAGAACATTAATTAAAACCATACCCTTTTTTTCTTTCACAATCTCATTTAAATATCAAGAAATAAATACAACAAACACTAAGTTTCATCCAGTACAGAGCAGATTATTGTGTCGTGATGACAGCTTTACTTTTTAATACTTAGATTAATCTCTGATAATTAATACACACACATTCATTTATATACAAGAGAATCAGTTGATTCATTCTTAAACTAAAACATCTAATGCAGTGCCATGTATTTACACTTATATCATGGTTTTTTAACCTTTACTTTCTAATTACTTTCTAATTTTTTGTCATCATTGTGGCTTCTTCTTTCGGCTGCCACTAGCATATAAACAACACTTACACAAAACCCTGGACTAATATTTATTGCATCTTTATCATTAACGAAACTTGTAAATATGCATACCAATATTCAGGCCCATGTGGCTGCTGGCAGTAATACAGAGGAATATGGTAAAGTGTCATTCTTCACTTGATTTAAATGCTTTGTCTATATATGTTATTCTTGAAAAAAAAGCTGTTCTACCAAAAAAGAAATGGGGGTCTTGTGATTAGTGCCTCTTCATGTTAAAAACCCTTGTTCCAGAAATAATAACAAAAATTTAAAAATAAAAACAAAAAGTGGGACCTCTTCATTGTCTATATTCCATAGACAAGAGGTCCCACTGTTTTTATTTTTAAATCTCTTGTTATTATTTCTGGTATAAGGGTTTTTAACAGGAGGAAGCACTAATCTCAAGACACCATTTCTTTTTTATATTCTTGCTTTTGCTCTGCATCAGTAGTTATTCAAGTCAAGCATCTTTTTTTATGTGTCACATTCCTTCAGGTTGTAGGCGATCATGGCTCTCCACATCTTCCTGTCCCTTGTAGCTCTTAATAAGTTTTTGTCTTTTTACTATTTCTCCCAAACACTATTCTGCCATCCATTTGCTCAAGCCCATAGGTATGTTACATACTGCTTTCCTCAGTCCCTCTTTCCCTCAGTCTGTCCTGTGAGGATCAGATTTTCTAAGCCCTCCTCCCTCATTATGTGCCTCAGAAATTTTAACTGCCTCTTCCTGATGTTCTTTTTTGTTTCCATTCTCACCAAAACCTCACTGTTTATTCACATGCAGAATCCAAGATGCTTTAAGAGATAAGCAGTAAAAAACAAAGAAAAAATGCTTTTAATTCTAACTGAATTTCTGAGATGAAAAGTTACCAGTATTAACTTAATTTACATTCAGGATAATGTCCTCATATTTGGTATTATTATGGTTGAAACATTAAGATAACACAATGCCAAAAATGAGGACATCAATACAAATGTAAATAATGATAACTCCATATCCCCAAAATTCAGACATTATGTATTCTTACAAGAATCAGTGACTATAAGTCCTACTTTTATATGATTGTCTAAAAAATATAATCTTAAAAACAGATGTTATTGATAATTTCTGTATGGATTTCTGGGATGAGGAGTTATCATTATTCACATTATTTACATTCAGACTAATGTCCTCATCTTTCATGTTATTCAGGCTGGAACATTGTGATTATGACACCAAAGATGAGGATATTAGATTGAATGTAAATAAAAAATACTTCTTAGAACTTAATATGTAACATTATTTAAAGTTCACTGATGTAAATATATATACATATATATATATACATATATATATATATGATATATGAGATAACAATATATGTTTTTATATATCAAGAAAACTATTGAGGAAATTGTAAGACAAAATGATAAAAGTTTATTTGTGACACATTTCATCCATTAGGACTTGATCAGACTGGTTTTATTGATGTTTTTATGACTACACATCAACAAACCCAGTTCAGTGAAGTTCTAATGGATAAAATGAGAAAGAAACCATTTTTTTCCCCATTTTTCTAATATATATATATATATATATATATATATATATATATATATAAATATATATAAGCCACATATTATTAAAAATGACAGATATTTTGTTAATTTTAATGATTGACGTTTCCCAAATTATGAATACTCCTTCTCAGCAAGTAAGAAATTCCATCAGAAATTGTTTGAAGTTCATTTTGGAAAGAAATATGGTCCAAATGTCTGTTTTTTTTTTTAAAATAGTATTTATCTTAAAGAACATTTGGTGCTTAAATACCCAGAATATCGTGAATCCCATGACCCATCAGGGTCATAGGAGCACCACGTGTAATGCAGCCTCACTAGAAGTGGTATTTCTTGGGTAAGATAGCCAGATGCAGCCCAACCCTCTCCAGGTGAGTTTCCTTCTCCTAGACCAGGTGCCACCCAAGGCTATAGAACTCAGTCTGTCTATTTACCCATAGCTGGGGTGAGTAGAAGATTATTCCCAAGGGTATTAGCACATAAGTGAATGTAATGGATCTGACTGGAATTTGAATTCAGCTCTCCAATTCCTCTGAGCCACTATCCATTACTCCTTATATATATATATATATATATATATATATATATATATCCATTACTCCTTATATATATATATATATATATATATATATATATATATATATATATATAAGCCTTGTTTTCTCATTAGTTTTTCTGATTCATTCTAAAGTCTTCTCATTCTATTTCAATACTTGTAATCTCTTGTATCTTAGTAGCATTATCACCTTGCTTGGGCTGAAATGATGAAAAGAAAAAAGATTCTTTTTAGCTTTGCAATATTTCAATATATTTGCTTCCATCATCTTCAGAAAATCAGGAATGAAAATGACCTTCTGTTTATTTTTATGAGCATTCAAAAAAATAATATTGCAAAAGAATAGATTTTTAAAATAATTTTTTAATAAATAGACAAGGAAGTTCACTTTTCTTCATAACATTGTACTGATGACGTGAATAACCACTGAAATGATTATAAAATCACCTGTGGCTCTATTTGGTTAATCTTATATTAATTGCCTTAAATCTTGATATTTATTTATACTTTGTGCATGAAAAATTGTCTAAGGGGCAGGATTTGTCGACATTTATATACACATATGTTGCTATGCATACAAGAAGATATTTTTCATAATAAATATGTTAATTTATTTTCTCTTTTTACTTCTCACATCTTTACAATAAATGTTCTTGCTCTGTTTGTTTCTCTTAACATAGTTTCATATTCTTATTATGCATTATATATTTCCAAATCACTTTATTCACCTGCTTTAGTTGCTTTGTCTCAAAAGAATTTGTCACCTGTTATTTGCTGATTAATATCATCTACCAATTGGCTGTCTAATTAAATATGGTGGGGATTTGGAAACTCACACAAATGTCTACAACTAAGAACATTTTTTAAAAGTTATTACTTGCATGCAAACCTCTGCCAATTATTATAGGATGAAATATCATGCAATATAATCATCTCATAAATAAATACATATAATAAAGGTGGAAAAGTATTGCTCACAAGCTTCATGTAGCCCACCTGTTGATTTTCGACAACCTGTATGACTACCAAAAACATTATTTTTTAAATATCCATTCATAGGTTTTTGTCATTTTTTTTTTGGTCCTATCTTGTACAAAATAATAATCTATTCAAAACAGGACTAAAATGAACAAAGATAAAAACACTATATATATTTAATAGTGAACCATGCTTCCTAGAAAACTAAATTACTACAAAATTAACATCTTGTGTAATGTACTACAACCTGAGTTCCTTACATCACCACTTTAGCAACAACAGTGCTCAATCATTGACACAGTTTAGAGTAATATACGGATGTTGGTCCTTGTATGCACATAGGATATTATTTCTGCACTTTGCTATAAATGTCTCATGAGATTTACTGAGATTTTCTTAGTTTTTTAAAACATTTTTCTCAGATCTCATTAAACTAATTTCTCATCCATTTGTGCAGTCTGTTCACAAAATGTAATAAGCAAATTAATGTGCAAATAACATGCACCTGTATGATTGTTTTACCAATGCAAAACTGTAGGTGTTATTGTGATATAGCTCACTTTACAAGAAGGCCAACAATGATGCAGCCCTCCATCAAAAAAAAGTTTGCCCACCACAGTATTATATGAACTTGGTTGAGTTTTACTGATTTTTAATTCATTATAATCCATATCTACATAGATATACAGTCCTCGCAAAATATATCCTCGCAAAAACTGACATCATTTAAAATGTGATTATCTGAGTAACTACATATCCCAAGCAAACAAAATAGGCTTCATGTTGAACATATAATTTTTATTAATTGAAATTTGAAAAAGATAATAAAAGGGATTTAGATTTTATAATTGTTTTCTCGTATCTTCAAAAATGTTCAGTATGCACACCATCTGTGACATGACACATATCAAGTTGATAGTCCAGCTTCTGTCCAACACGTTGTAGCATGTCTTACATAACATTCTCCAGTGATTCTATGCTTAAGTTTCTCTAGGCTTGTAGGAAGAGGGGAGATATAGGACTGTCCTTTCACATAGACCCATAGAAAAATACCCACATGGTGTCAGTCAGGGGAATATAGTGTCCATTTCAACGGCATATTGTCATTATCACTGGCACATCCACTCCATCTTCTTGGTAGATTCCAACTGAGATAAGTCCTCACAGACAACTTAGTGCTTACATATTTTGTTAAAATCTGAGATCATTTGAGTGAGAATTGGTTATCTTATTAGACTTCAAAAAGATGTCAATTTTGCAGTGACACCTTGTACATATTTAACTTTTTGCTGTCAGTGATAATTATGGTAATAACAGCTTTTTGATGCCACTGCCTGAGCAGTTAGCATAATTATCAGAGAGTGGTTCTCCTAAGAATAAAACTTCCCCACTGTCTTTATTGACCACTGTCAAGGTTGACTATGGAGGTAAGAGTTTTTTTGAATGATTGTATGAGTAAATAATGTAGTTAGGAGAAAGTGCAATAGTGATGGAACAGAATGCAGTTCATTTTACATTAGTATTTAGTCATAAATAACTGTTGTTGATGCTTATCAAGATTATCCTTTAAAAAAATAAAGTACAATTACATTTTATTCACTTTTTATATTCACCATTATTTGCACGGACTTGTTGTCACTTCAGTATCTTTTGAATAAAAGTGATGTGGAAATTTTTCAATGACACTCAAATTTTGTTTTCATTAGAGAAAGTTTACCCCATTAAACAATTTTGCAGCAATTAAAAAGGTAAAACTCCATTAGTGCAAGGTCAGGTGAAAATAGCAGGTAGGATAGAACAGACTAACAGAGTTCCAAAAACTTTTTGTATGTTATTCTTGTTGTATGCGGCCTTGTGTTGTCATGAAGGAGGACAACATTTTTTCTTAAATCCACCATGTATGTGACCCCTACCGTTCAAAAATTAAGATATGTTAGTGTACTCCTGATTGATTCTTAACTGGTACATGTGATTAGTAGGTAAAATGATACTTTGATCATTAGAATTTAGATAGGAAATGATAACAGGTAGCCACACCTTGAATTTGATTTAAACTGTTTCTCAATTTCATTTTCCAGATTGATAGCCATCATTATACGATAACTCACCTTTATATATGTGGATGAAAAAGTTTTATTAAATGTATATATGTGGTTTAAATAGTAGGACAAATTAGGCTCTTTAGTCATTGTTGAATTCAAAACTGGATATAGCCATAATAAAGCACATAATTTTTAGTCATTGAAAGAATTTTGGATTTCACAATAATACAATTATAATGATTTTGGTTGATATGAGATATATATATATATATATATATATATATATATATATATATATATATATATATATAGTCGTCTAAGATCACAGGAGCATAAAACTTAGGTAATGACATGGGCTGTCCTTTCATGGTAGTTAATGCTGTGAAGAGATTTTGCTCTATGTTATTTACATTGTTTTTACCGTTGTCCTTATCTCTATTGTCATATTCACTACATTTCAGCTGTTGTGTGCTCCAGCCTTCTTCAGGTGGTTGGAATTTCAAACAGAACCCTTTATTTGTCCACCGTTGTAGATTGTTCTAGTTCCACGTGCCATACCTCTTATCTCCCTTTAATTTAACTCTCCAAGTTTTTGTTTTTTACTGCAGTAGCCAGTTATTGATCATACATATATATAAAAATTAAGTCTTTCAATACAGGAAAAATTTGGTATTCATTGACTGAAAAGTTACTGTTGGTTAAAATTTATAAAATATTTATAAAATCTTTTTCTTAAAGTAGCTTTTTATGAAAACTTATCAAGTCCTCTCATTGTTATCACTCTTTCTAGTAGTGATAGCAGTTTCTTTCCAAACCTTTTGTTTTTGGTTGTTTGGAAGGTTTACATATAAGTGTGTATATATGTTTATAAATCACTATACTATCACTAATTTATTGTATATTTGTATATCTATGTTTATGAAGTGCATTTCTTTATGTGCATGTATATATAAAAAGAGGTACAGAAAAGTTCACAGCCTAATTGACTTCTTGAAATCAGCATTTTAATGACCAAAAATGATAATACTGATTTTGGGGGGTGTATCAGTCAAAGAGCATTCTCATTTGTGTGGATATAAACTTTGTCAGTAAAGTATGTAGCTAGCAACTTAATATTAACAAAATAGAAAAGTTGCCTATCTATCTAATGTTTTCCATTGACATGAAGAGAAAAAAATATATT
>OZ010593.1:28449129-28461629 GCA_963932145.1 Acanthosepion lycidas
TTCTCTGATTTCACAAAGGAAATTATTTACCATATTTTGAGCAAACTCACTAAAACTGTACTTACAAACCACCCAGTCTATCCAGATAAAAGTGTCCACAAGACTTAAAATGGATCTGAAGTTATTACTTATTGATCACTTCATTAAATATATATCAATTTATGCTTCACTGTTGCTTTGCAATGATTCATTACTTGAGCATTCTTTCATTATTTATAATTTTTGTGTTTTGACGAGCTTCTTTTTTTCTTATATCATTGAGTTTTGACAGGTTTATAAAATTATTTCAGCTGTCAGTAAACTGATGCAAAAGTCTGCAGCATAATTTTTGGTACCTTGTAAAAATCTTCCCATATGACAATGGATACTGGATAATTTCCTCACAGATGAAGAGGAGACTTGAGACAACAGAGATGTAGTTCTTCAGAAGGTGATGAGAATACCATAGATCAAACCTGGGAGAAATACCAAAGTTTCTAATCACCAGGATAGAAACTCATTGCATCTTCTTGGTCTCTTGTCTTCCCCTGGAAGTAAGTGGAGTGATTATATTGAATCAGTTCCCAGGTCTGCTGCTAGGAAAGTTAGCTCACTACATTGTGCCAGACAATTTTTATTGCCAGAATCCATCTTGCACATTTATAAATCTACCATTCATCATTGGATTGAATATTGATGCTACTGGTATGACTGTTATGTATCTCAAGATTCTTGATAAAATCCAATAAAGGGTTTGTAATTATTTACATTATTCGAACTATTGTCTTCATCTTTGATGCCATAGTTATTACAATGTTTTGCCCGTTGTACACTCTGGCCTTCTTCAGGTGGTTGGAATGTCGAACTGAACCCTTTATTTCACTCACGTTGTAATAAATATGGTGACAAAGATGAGGACAATAGTTCGAATAATGTAAATAATGTACATAATACCTCATCTCAGGAATATAGACAGATACTGAGGGTTTGTAATGTAATCAATCCTGACCTGGTATCTTGACTTCAGTCATATCAGTGATGTGGCTTCCCTCTGTCTTTTCTATATATTTTTCATGGCAAGTGTTCTAATGACCTCTGCTCTTTGGTAAACATGACCACAGGAATTTAAGAGTACAAACAGATTGGCAATGACAATCGATCGTGATCATTCTGAAGAGACAGAGCACATAAAAGCAGAAAAAAGATTTTGTCTATACATGATTTATTTTTTTTAATTAAGTGATTAGATAAACAGTATTTCAGCTCCTGATCATTTGGAGTCATAAAAATAGGACCAACAATATACTATTCAGAATTCTGTAAGCAGATAGTCCGTTAGGTCTGAATTTGATTGATATAGCTATATTGAAACTTATATATTTTCAAGTGTTATTTTATCTTTGTGATTGGCTCAATAGGCTTGGCTCAAATCTTTTTTTATCTACCAAAAATGATTTCTTCTGAATTCATGGCATATATACACAAAAAATTATCTCCAACAATGTTCTCACTTTGGTGAATCAAAAACCAACCTCACGGACATGTTGGCAATCAGCATTCACTTTGTCAAATGTGTTTTGATCCCATCAACAAGCATCAAAGGATTCCTCATCAGCCTTCTAGATCCAAATCCATCAAATTATAAATAGAGAACATGCAATGCCTAATTACATCCCTTTCAACTTCCACCAACAAATCCTCTGGGAGAAAATACATGTGTGCTACAAAGAAGTTTCAAAGGAAACATGAACAAAAAGACACTTGTACTTATATGCAGAAAGAGACAGTTGAAATTTTGTGGACATATAATGAGGAAAGAAGGCTTGGAGAATTTTTCACTCACAGGTCATACTGAAGGCAAGACTGACAGGGAAACAGTGAATAACTTAGCATGATTTTGTAAATAGACATCAGAACAGAGACTAAGGGATATTAAAGGGGCAAATCTTGCTTATGGGATTTATGAGTAATCCCTTACGTTAGTCCTTTTAATGATCTATACAAATAAAAAAAATTATCTGCATTTAAAATCAGTTCCAATGCAAAATGAACCATTTAATTATGTTTCTGAGATTGTAGTCTTATATTTTTCAAGCTTTTCATATGAGGCACGTAGACATCTTTGTTTATTTAATGATTATCTTGCTTCAACTTGCTCTTGAAGTAGGCTTTGTTGACACCATCTTTGTTCTGTTTCTAATCTATTTCTTCCAAGAGATATTTCCACATCACTGTTATATTAAACATAAAATTTTTAACATGTAAAAATATTGAGATAAAATGTGATTTCTATAATATCAGGAGGAATCAATGAATCATAAATGCTATTGAACATGTAAAAAATATAAAAGGAACAGATTAATTGAATGGTTCATTGACCTCTGTTTTAGTTGTAAGTTCATTATCATTGTTTCAACACTTGTGTTTCATTGTATCTCACTTTTAAAAATTCCTAACAATTGCCATCCTTTTTGGCATCACAGGTACACTAGTTAATATATAATAAAGAAAAAATGTCAGTTGAGAGACATGATCCACCTTGTGGGGAATCTGAATACATTGTTTCAGGGCTTGTATTTCATTGCATATCATTATTAAAATTTCCTAACAATTGCCATCCTTTTTGGCGTCACAAGTACACTAGTTGAGAGATGATCCACTACATCCTGAAAACAAATTTAAAATTAATTTATCTACCAATTAACTGTCAATTAGCATTTTCAAATTTCACTGGAAACATTAATTTTCATAGTAAATAACAAAATATTTTTTTTTATACCTTTTTTTTTTTTAATTTTCTATTTTACTATAATATGATTTTAAATATTGTTTAAAAATGGCTTTGATGATAATTTTTTTAACCTATAGAAATATTTACTTAGAACAATCCACATCTGTATAGTCAATGGTTTTCAAAATTATTTCGGCACTTTGAAAGAACTGAAAATTCTCTAAAACATTATCAGAATTGGTTTCCATTAATTTCACACCTGAAGTTCCATCAAAAGTAAAAACAAAATTTCTTTTGCAGCCAATGAGTAATGAGTCTGCTTGGAAAGTACTCAGTGCATTGTTAGTCCCTTATCCAATAAATCATCTATTGTGACCTCATTAGTAAATCCTTCTTTACGATCAGATAATAAATCTAAGCTTGATTGATCACTTTCACAAATATATTTGCAAAGCTCTTCATCAATAACTTACCTTGCCATTTTGAGAGAGGAGGATTAAATTGTTTCTGAACATTGGTAGGAAAAGGAATGCTTATTTGATATTCTGGGTCACAGATAGAACTAAATTTCCATCATTCACAATGGAACAAAAATTTTCATTATAGTTATTTGTAAATTCAGGAAATCTCCATCATTCACAGCTGATCCAGAAAACTACAGTGACAGAATTTTCTTTTATCAATCATTATTTATTCTGCAATGAATTAAAGAATTACTAGTAAAAAAAGAACAGCTCAACATGTAAATTATAAAATGGAGATATCAAAATCAATCCATTACAACAATTTAAATATCTGGGAAGTGTTTTAAACAAATGATGGAAAGTGTAACACTGAAATCCAAAGACGCATTTTGGATAGCCAAAGGTGTCTTCCTAAAGCTAAGCAAAGCATGAAAAAACAGAAAAATTTTATTAGAAACAAATAAAAGAGTACTGAGCTGTAATATAATATCATTTCTCCTATATGGCAGTGAATGCTCGACTATTGCCTCACAGGTGGAGGAGAGACTTGAAGCATGTATATGGAATGTGCTTCTACAGAATTATGCTGAGAATACTATGGAACATACTTGTGAGTAACAACAAAGTTTTATAGTAAAAAAGCACTTATACTTGATATCAGAAAGACAGAGCTGAAATTTCTAGCACAAATAATGCGGAAAGAGAGCATGGAAAATTTGATACTCGTAAGACAGATTAAAGGCAAGAGAGACAGAGGTAAACAATGGATAACCTACCTAGTGAGCTTCATTCAATTAATGGTGGAAAAAGGTTTAGGAGAGATAAGAAAAAGGTGAAATTTATTAAAACCTATAAAAGGCAGAAAATTGTGGAGAACCATGATCCCCAACATCCTAAAGAGACAGGGCACAGAGATGAAGGTTAAAAAATAATGATAAATTGACTTCTGTCTTATGGGAATAGGACTGTTTTATTGAAGATGATGTGAATTATTTCAATCATGGCTGGAAGATTCAGAGCAATAGAGAAATAATAGAACAGTTTTTGTTAAGTAAGCAATTGAAGCTATTACTTTTTCTCAGATTTGAAAATCATTTATACTATTTGGACTGTTGTCATCATCTTTATTGCCACAAGGACCATTGGCTAAAAGCTTTGGTTGATTGATCCAAACGTGGCTTGACCCAAAGAGTTGAGAGTTCAGTACCTTCCCACAGCAGAGGGAACAAAACTTGGAGAGTTGAGTTTTCAATGGGAATTAATTAAAACTGAGACATCGAAAAGGCATGGCATGTGGAATTAGAACAATCTACCCCTGTGAACTAAATGAAGTGTTTGGTTTGAAATCTACAAAAAAAATATCATGGGAAGAAGGCCAGAGCATACAAAACCTAAAATATTGTGAATATGGCAATAAAGATGAGGACAACAGTCTGAATAATGTAAACAGTGTGAATAGTTACAATACCTCATCTCAGAAATATAGATAGATGTTGAAGGTGAATATGGCAATAAAGATGAGGACAATAGTCCAAACAATGTAAACAGCTACAATACCTAATCTCAGAAATAAAGATATTTGAAAATAGTATAAAGGGAAAACTCATTTATTTTTTTAATAGGTTCATCATTACTTATATTTATATAATAAATGCAAATGTCAGTGTATCACTGTGTCACACTTTTTCAACTTTACTCTTAGATGCTGTAGTCCTACATACACAATTTTGGAATCGGACCAACTCTATGAGCAAATTAAAATCATTCTGTACCAGATCCAGACAAGCAATCCTGAAATTTTAGATTCTCAAGCCTTCATTACTGTGATTGCTTTCAGTGATATTTTTTTTTTTTTTACATGATTTTTTGCGACAAATTTTTTGTACGATAACAGTTTTTATAACTTGGGAATAATGGAAATTAATTGCAAAATCCAGTGAAAGTTACCCATGAAATAGAAATAATTGTTTTTACAGAAAGTAAAGAGCTATGTACATCAAAGTGTCTTTAAATTCAGTGGTAGCAGAAGAATTATTGTTGAACTTTTAAAAGGTTAGCTTATATATTAATGCAATACGTAAATGCAGCAATCAATTTGGAGTTCTTCTGTACTTTATCGTTGCCAATCGCATCTATTCCTCCCTACCTATTATGATAAAAGTCCAATCAAGAGTCCCCTGCAGGAGCTAGCTTAAATGCTGCCTGATAGGGTGGCTTTTAAGCTAGGTTAAAATAATTGAGTTGAAACTTCAAGCAGTATTGTAAATCCTCATTTCATCTTCAGTTTTTGGTATATTATAAAAATGAGAAGTAGAAATTTGCTTATATTCCTCATCTGAGAACCTTGAGAAGGCAACTGGTTGGAGAAAATGCTAAGTAAATAAATAAGAAAAAGAAAGACTATGGTAGCTCTTAAATTGCAAAATATTAAAAGTAAGTTTCCAGATGGTACCATCTTTTAACATCAGTTAAAAATTCAATCAAATTCTTGCAAATCAGTTCATTAGGTTTGTTTATGAATTATTCTGTAGAATAAAACACTTTGAGCAAAGATTTTATGAAAAGTTCTTCAAAGAAATAAGCTGATAAAAGGTGGACAAAAAATGAAGGCTTTTTTGTTTTTAATATTTTATGTCTTGTTGTTTAAATGAGCATTCAATTGAAAATTTTACAGCACTTACCAAGTACAACAAGACACTTGAAGAAAGGTAGTGGGTGCAAAAGTTTGTGAGTATAACAGCTGAGATGAATGTGCTTGACTAAAAAGAAATGATAACTCCTGAACTCAAAATTCCAACATAAATTGGTTTTAATATTTAAAAATAGAAGAATATTTTGGCATCAATTTTGTGTAAGATCTCAGTAATAGCTGACTGAATAATAAAATGGAAGTTATTAATAATGGCGAAGATCTTGTAGCTGCAATTTGTTTAGACAGTTTGACTTGAATCCTACTTGATGACTGATGTTTTGTTGATACATGATTATGTTTTTATACCTTTCTGGATTTAGAAATTGGCACCTGGCTTAAGTTCTATTTTGTTCAAAAATGGTTTTACATTTTCTTTCTCATTAGTCTTTTTTGCTTGGGATTCTGATGTTTTTAGTGTGTGGGTTTAAATTGGTTAGGATTTATATTTGTATAGAATGTGGGATGCCTGGAGCTAGAAGTAGAATGACTTCTAACTTCAGTCTGTAAAGATTTTATTTCAGTCAAACTTTGGACTTAGTAAAGGACACATTTCTTTGGTTAACTGAATTAAAGTATCAAAAGTTGACAATCATATTGTTGAAAGAGTACAATTTTTACAATAGTTTTGTAATGCTGTCTCTTCAGAATGTAGGTGATCATGACTCTCCACACATTCCTTTTTTATTTTTTGGTAATTGTAAATCACTTTTGGGAAAGATAGTGGAGCAGTTTCCATTGTTTGGAATTCACAGTTTTCCTTCTATTAAATTGGCTGCTTCCTCAATTGATTTCTCTTTCAAATGATAACAAATTTAGCATCCTTGGTATTATTGGTTATGAAATCTGGTTTTAGAAATCTACAACACTGTATAAATTGTAGATTTCTGGGACCGGGGTTGGTATGTACTACCTACAAAACCAAAATTGGTATTTTATATGAACCCTACCTTAAGAAAATTGAGAGGTAGAAGAGATGTAATAGAGATGTCTCATAGATTTGTGGATCCCATATCATAGATTCAGTGAGTGTCTGTGAGACTCTTATACTGGCCCTGTTGGTATCTCTAGTTGATCATGTGACAGTTGTTAATGCTGTATATAGAAATTTAGGACTGTTTAGTATATGAAACTTGTGGGTGCATTTAGGCACTTATGGCCTTAAGAAGTAATTTAGCTACAAGCATATGGCACCTGATCAGGACCAAACTCACTGATTATTAAAACCTGAAAGACAAGGTATTACTCTATCTGGCTATTCTTATCCTTTATAGCTCTTAGTAGTTTTTATCATTTTACTATCCGTACGTATATGGTTCCCAGTGAGAATCAAATTCATTTCAGTCATAACAGTTTGTGAGAGTAGATTCTTATTAAGCTTAGTTTTGTCAAGCTACAAGTGTAGGGCACTTAGTGATGATCAAACACTTAACTTTTATAATAAACTAACTTGATAACTTTTGCATCAGGTTCTGACTATTCCTGTTCTCATACATGATCATTTAGTTTAATTCAGATTTCTTTCAGAAAATCTGATATCTTAACCTTCTCGAGTTATCCAATCAGAAACCATTATGATATTGTTTTTTTCTCAGGATAGGCATGATGGGATATAGAATAAAAGGGCAAATATCAGTCAGTTATGCCATGCCTAATGCATGCTTAGGCGATCTGACAGGGCATATTTTTTCCTGCAGTAGGTTGCTATTTCTTTCTGTGGTAGACCAGTTGCCATCCAAGGCTATAGAACATGGTCTGTCCTTCTATTTACCCATAGCTGGTGGGGATAAGAAGAGGATTCATACCTTTACCAAGGGTATTAGCATGTAAGAAAATGTAATGAATTCAAATGGAATTCAAACTTGGTTCTCTGATTCCTCAATCTGAGCCACTAAACAACTTTATTATTGTTCATTTTCTATGATCCAATCAATAAAAATAAGAGCAGTGACACTTGAACACATTATTCAGCAAATGATTTCCTCTCAAGTAAACTTTAACCCGAAAATAAATAATGTTGAAAATTTCCTACCTTCCTAGCCAAACCCTTAAATAAAACTTGAAGGCAAAAAAAAAAAACAAATTGAGTAAATCTAAAATCAAGAAAAATATAGACAAAATTTGGCACAAATAAATGAAAAAAAAACATCCATGAAGCAAACAAGATTGAAAAGCTGAAGACAACCAAAATGGCAAAGACAACTTGAAATTAATGGGAAATAGAAAGCAGATAAAAAGGAAGACAGATAGAATTATAAAAAAATGTCAGAGCAAATGTCCGCACTTAGAAAATAATTGATGGCTTAGAAATGGCAGAAAGAGAGTCTTCTTTTATGTGCTGTCTTCCTTAAGGACATGAGCAATCATGGCTCTCCACAACTTCTTATTCTTCATAGCTCTTAGCAGTTTTTTCATTTTACTATCCCCTACTACTTGTTCTTCCAAATATTTGCACATGCACCTTAGCTTGGTTACTCTTTGCTTTTTGGGTGTCCATTTTACATTCAATATGTCATGTGAATGAACAAATTTTCCAAGCCTTTTCTCATTAAGCATCCTAGAAATTTCAACTCGTTCTGACTTTACATATAATTGTTCTTTTTGTTTCCATTTTCCTTAAAACTTCCACTGTTGTTGGTACTCTCAGAATCCTTCTGTAAAGTCACATCTCTGTTGCCTTAAGTCTTCCCTTCATCTGTGAGAAAATTGCGCAGCATTTATTGCCATATCGGAGGATTGATATTATATAGCAGTTCAGTAACCTCTTCTTTGTTTCTCACAAAAGTTTCTGACTTCTTAATAATTTGTTTAGTTTTTAGAAAGTATAAGAGATCATAAAGCACAAAGAACACATGGGTTATGCCTTTTCTGAATGTTTACACATCAGCCTAACAATTATAACTTCAAGATGGTGACCAGACACTCCACTAACATTCCTAAGGAGTCATGGCAGTATGCATAAAATAAATAAAAGGGATAAGTGGAGAGCCATGATCACACATGTTCTGAAGAGAGATGACATTAAAATGAAAATCATTCAATTATCTTTTTCAAGAAGATGTGACAATTCCTAAATAATAGTTAAAGTGAAACTGTTGAGAGCCGTTATCATTTTTGCCTTGAAGATCATGGTATTAAGAGAGAGAGAGAAGTATTTATGGTCATATGTTAGTAAACAGGTTTATTAAAATATTGCTTATTTAAAGCACACTACTAGATTAGCAGATACGACTCATCCTTTCACTGTTGAAAATGCAAGATGTAACCTTCAGTTCTTTACTAATCATTTCTTCTCTTGTGCTTCTTATTTTGTAAAGTCTCTTCCAGCTCCTCACTTTCCTGTTAACTATAATATTCACAAATTTAAATGCATTGTCAATTATCATCTTCTTTCTCCTTGAGACATTTACTTTTATTATCCTCTCTCCTTAATAATGTTTTTTCATTTTCTTTCTCTCTCAACAACTCCTTGCATTTTAGTGACTTTATTGCCTTCTTGGGTTGACATGATTAAAAAATATAAAATTTATTCACTATTTACATTATTTGGACTATTGTCCTCATCTTTGTCAACATATTTATTACGTTTCATCCGTTGTATACTCCGGCCTTCTTCAGGTGGTTGGAATGTCGAACTTAACCCTTTATTTCACTCTCTGGGGTAGACTGTTCTAGTCCCACGTACCATGTTTAATGGATGTCAGTTATCAGTTATCTCCTGTTAATTCCCCTCTGAAAGTTCTCCACTGCCTTAACCGGGTATTGAACTCACACTCTTTGGGGCTTGTCACTGGATCTAACCAACACCTTTATCCACTGTACCATGTGTCCTTAAGTATCCACTGTACCATGTGTCCTCAAGGTGTTGGTTAGATCCAGTGACAAGCCCCAAAGAGTGTGAGTTCAATACCCGGTTAAGATAGTGGAGAACTTGGAGAGGGGAATTAACAGGAGATAACTGATAACTGACATCCATTAGACATGGCACATGGAACTAGAACAGTCTATCCCAGTGAGCAAAATAAAGGGTTTAGTTCGACATTCCAACCACCTGAAGAAGGCCAGAGCATACAACGGTCAAAACATAGTAATAAATATGTCGACAAAGATGAGGACAATAGTCCAAATAATGTAAATAGTGTACATCATACCTCATCTCAGAAATATGGAGGTAAAATTTATTACTATAAATACCACTTTTATTTTATTATGATATATTAAGAGAATATCACCAGTGCTAAGCTATATCACTGAATACGACTATAAATCCAAGGTACCTCAGTTTAAAACACTATCAATATACCGATTGCTAAAGTACACCAGTCAGTATCACTATAAACTAGTAGGAATCTAAAACATGATAGTTACAACTCAGTGCCCTCTTTTTAAATCTATAATTATGTCAAAGTCTGCAAGTATAAGGCACTAAATACAACCTAGTTATTTTTATGTAATTTCATAGTTGTTAAATTATTTGTATTATTTTTAAACAAGACAAATATGTACTAAAAATTTCTAATAAATTGAGCATCAGCTACTTTATAAAAAATAACTCCAATTACAAATTGATGCCAATTAATTAATAACATTGGAAAATAAATTCAAATTATAGAAAAATATACAAAAAGTATCAGCTGCAGATATTGATTTTCAAATGGTTACAGGTAAATACAAAAAGAGACTATCACAACAACATAGATAAAAAATGAATTACAGATTAAGTAGCAATTAAATACCATACTGTACAACAAATTTAGATGATACGCATTCTAAACTATAAAATCACACAGATATCTCATGATCTTTTTTTTTTTAAAGCTACATGGGATTTATCTTTTGAAGGTTAATTTGTACTTACCATCATTTCTATCTTCAAAACCCAGTTTCAAAATTGGGAACTATTTCGGTCATTTCTCTTAATCAGCTCAATCTGGTTCACTTTTCTATTCTTTTTGAAAATCTTTAACAAAAATTTTTAGTACATTTTAGTACGCTTTTTATTAATTTCTTTCTATGCGCCATGTTTCTTAAGGATGTAGTCAATTCCTATCCTTCATAGCACTTCTAAGAAAGGTTTGTTTTTTACTATCCCTCCCTCCCTCTTTCTACCCTCTATTTACACTAGTTCATTTGGTAGGCTGATTGCTGCTTTTCCTCTGTTCCATATGTCCTGTGAGTATCAGATTTTCCAGGCCTTCTTTCTCAATATGTATCTTACAAATTTTAACTGCATCTTTCCAATTTTAAGTATTCATTTTTTTCCATTTTCCTTAAAACTTCCTCGTTTCTCACATGTTCCATCTGTTATTCTCAGCATTCTTCTGTAGAACCACATCTCTGGCATCTCAAATTTTCTCTTCATCCATGAGGATATTTTTTAGCATTTACTGGATGGTAATACAACACTCCAAAGAGTGTTCGGACTTTTGAACCAATTCTTTATAAACTTAATATTGTTAACAACTTTCACTGATTCATAATTTAGTTCTTGTCAGTTATAAATCTTGTGGAAAAAAAACCCTCTTCTTTCAAGAAAAAAAGGAATTATTTAGACATGATACATTTATATGATGCAATGCCAAAAGGGAGGAGGGAATTGTTTATTGTTCTATTTTAATCTTTACTAATTCCTTGTAACAAGAAACAAGGAGTACTTTAATATAACAAGTGGATTTCAATAGTGCTAGGTACATTATACTGCTACACAAAGACCTAATCAATTCTACACTTTACTCTGAGTTTGGTGTGGTGGTATGGAAGTTCTCCAGTACTTACTTGGTTATGCAAAAAATACCACATACTTTTTATTGTCTCTCATTACATATTTGTCTGTCTCTCTCTCTCTTTATATATATATATATATATATATATATATATATATATATATATATATATATATATATATATATATTGTACATTTGAACAGTAAGCCTTCTTTTAGATGTATATTTTTGAAAGTGAGAGATAGGAAAAAGTTTTTTATTAAGCTTTTCTCATATCCTTATAGATTCCTTTATAAGGACTAGTGGATTTCTATTTTCTCTAATTTAGACAAATTGGAAACAAAAAGAACCAAAATATTTAATATCAGGAAGAAAGAGTTGAAACTTTTAGAGCACATAATAAGAAAAGAGGGCTTGGAAAAATTGATACTCTCAAGACAGATTGAAGGCAACAGGGACAGATGAAAACAATGTTTGACTTAGCAGGTTTGAGTAATTGGATGATGGAACATGGTTTCGGTGAGATAACAAAAATACAAAATTTATTAAGAGCTACAAAGGACAGGAACTTGTGGAAAGCCATATTCACCAACAGCCTGATAGAACAGGAAACATAAAGGAAGCGCTGCATGTGCAGATGATTTTATAGGGAGCCGTTCAGAATGAGAATTTGGAAAGCCATGTTCAAATACCAGTTGTGTTAGACAAATGCACTTGGGAAAGGTATGAATTACTCTCCTCCCCTTATCTATGGGTTAAAGTGTAGGACTAGTATCTGGAAAAAATAATTGTTATTCTCCCAAAAATTGTTAACACAATATTCACTTGCAAAAATAAAAAAGATAATTATTCTACAATCCAAAATATTCTTCGGCTTTAAATAACCCACAAAGAGTTGATAAGCCTTTAAAAAA
>OZ010593.1:28486240-28556240 GCA_963932145.1 Acanthosepion lycidas
CTTCACAATTCTGATGTGATTACATAGCAGCTTTTCTGCTAAGAATACTAACCCACTCAACTCTAAAGGTAGTCTCAGGTAAAAATTGATTTAATCTTTTTGTATAGGTTATATCAATAAAAACAGGATAAAACTTTTTAACAATCTGTTATTATACTTGAAGAATTTTGTTTAAGAATTTTAAAATGGAAATATGCTGAAAATAAGCCAAAAAAATCATCAGTTGTCAGGAATTGATAATTTTACGGACATATTTGAGTTGTTATATGAATATAAATATTAAAGGCGTTAATATCTGCAAATTTAGGTACTAAAATACAAATATGTTTTGCACTAAAAGGTGTTATTAGCCGTTTATTTGTTGTCATTATATTTACAATGTAGGCATTTAGTAGATTGATTAAAATATAATCTTTCCACACATGAAGCCCATGTTTGAATATTAACATGTTTGTTTTTTTAATGAGGTAACTTCTTGATAATGTTGACTTGGGGAGATTATTGTCACAGGGACTGATAACAATATCATGGGTTAACACAAGACTTGTGAGGGAAATTTGATAAAGAAACATATCCTCAAAAAGGCTAAGTCCTTGTTTGCTGATAAACTCTAGAAAATTTGGTTCAAAATTTTGTAGCAAAATATGTTTTTTATATATTTTGCCACAATATATATATATATATATATATATATATATATATATATATATATATATATAATAAAAATATAGTTTTAAGATATGCTATAGTAAAAGCACTTAATACCTGGAATAGAGTGTGCATCAGGATAAAAGTGGTCACTGAGGTCAACACTTAATGGTATCTGACTATTTTATCTTGAGAATATATATATATATATATATATTGCTCAATTCTGGGGATAGTGAACATCAAATAAAGGTAGTCACTGATGTCAACTCTGAGAAGTATCATCTTGAGACCATATATATATGTATATATATATATATATATGTGGTCTCAAACACACACACGTCTATATATATGTTTGTGTGCACCTGACCAAACCCTTCCCCTCAAATTCTGACGTTTCTTTATTTGATCATATTTGGCTGAGAATTTTGTATTACTTTGTCATATAATTGTGTCATCCGGATGATGATGATGATTTTCGTTAGGGTTCAGAATATTCATGCAAGGATGGTGGATACTCTGATAAAACTTTCAACCACCTTGGCTATCTTATAACATAATAATAGTCATACAACCACACCTTCTGTGACTGAACTTTTGATAGGCTCACAAGCAGCATTAAGGGTCAGTAGAGAAAACAGTGGAAGTGTCATGCCATAGAAATTCTCCATGTATATTGAAACTTTAAACAACCATCAAAAGGTTTGAATTTATAGCTTTCTATCTCCTAGACTGGCTATCTCCCAAGGCAAGAGAACATTATAAACCCCTGGGAAAATTAATTGAAACAAAATGAATAATTCCATTATTATTTAGTTTTTTTTAATATTTTTTCAATGAAACATGACCCAATGTACATGTTAGTACTTCATATGTCCATTCCACAGTCGTTCTTAGCAGATTGACCAGATTTTCAAGTGGATTTAAATCAGAAAAGTCTCTGGGTCAGTCTATAATACATTGGTCTGCTCACTGATAAGGCTTGCCAGTGTGTTTGTGCAGCATTACAATTTTCATGCACTTCCTTGGAGTAGCCTCTATAGCAGACAATGGCCATAGGACAACTAATCAACAGTTAAGACAATAACGTCTGAGCATGATGAAAATCTGAGGCAATCATGGATGATGCAATATTTTTCAATACACCCCAAAAATATATTCATATTATTGCACACAACTGCAAATGACCTAATCTGAGGAAAAAATAGAAATTGATTGCACCCTGTCACTCCAGTGGGTCTAAACCTGACCATATGGTGAAAGGAAGGAAACTAAAGCGGCTGTTTTAATTGAGTTGCACAAGGGTGTATGTCCTACTATTTAACCCATAGCTGGAGAAAGAAGGATTCATGCCTTTTTTCACTAGGAATTGCATGAAGTGAACTAAACAGAACTGACCAGCATTTGAACTTGGCAATACCACTTACTGTGCTGTTAAGTGACTTTTTGTGTATGAGTTTATATATGTATATACATGCATTTATACATATATATATATTTATATGTATGTATATAACATTTTTCACACACAAATACTATCCAGAAATGTTAGGAAGTTCTCTATTGATCTGAGGCAGAGTTCATTGATATTATACTTTGATCCTGGGTAGAGGACGTAAGGAGTGACATTTTGATCCTCTGAGCACACAGCTACTTTGATGTGAGGCAAAAGTGCCAATACATATATAAACAATCCCATCATTTTTATGGGTACTATACTTGTGTGTGTGTGTGTGTGTGTGTGTGTGTATATATATATATATATATATATATATATATATATATATATATATATGTATGTATGTATGTATATAAAGTGTGGGTGTGATAAAGCAAAGTGCCCTTTATGATGATGTGCCAAAAAGTTTTATAATTTATTATCAGCTAGACTGATTATGATTATCTCCTCTTCAAATCACACCACAGATCTAGTTCAGGGTTTCATTCACAAAGTATGCTTTATCCATTATGCAAAAAGTAAGGTGTTTTGCATGATGATTAATCTGTATCCTAATCTATTCATCATTTTCAATACAATTTCTATAGAGCTGTATGTACAGTGCTTGAAGTGTAGTTCCTTGTTGGCAGTCCATCATCACAGTCCACACAACTAATAAAAGATTAAAAAGAAAAAAAAAAACAAAAGCATGAAAAAGATAAAAGGAATTGGTAAATAATGCATATTCGATGTTGAAAGTATTTACACTTCACTTCACAATCTGCAAAAGTTTACTAGAACCTTTCACTCTCCTTTGCACCTCTTTCTGGATAATAGAATTGAAAATTATTCATTATTTTTCATTTTTTTTTTTTACTGTGGACAGGAATGAAGAGCAATTTTTCTTGCACTGCTTTTGTTAATCCTTTTTTTGCTATTTTTGTGATTGTTTTTTGCCCAATTGTAAATTATGCCACTTACCATGAATATTTTTCCATTACAGCCTGTAAATTCATGTCTGCAACCTTTGAGAGACCCAGTATTTAGTCGTTTCCTCTTCTTTTCCATAGAAGCTGAAATAAATTCTAACCTCTGATATTCTGACATTTCATATTATTAAAATAAAGTGGTAACCCTAACTAACCTAAGACAGAGTATCTTTGATAGGATTGTTAGGAACTGTGAAAAACTGACATTTTTGGATAAGGTGTATACAATCATTCTTCCATGCAAAATGGATCAAGAACACCAGAGTCAACTACTTTGTTCCTAATTTTCATAAATTACATTCCTGATATCAACAGTTCTCAACTCAGTATGTATGCTGATGACACAACCATTTGCTCCTGCTTTAATAGTAAGTCTGATTGGTTCCATAATCTCAAATTAGCAGCTGATCTCAAAAATGACCTACAATCTGTTCTTAAGTGGGGCAAAGGATGGCTTGTTAACTTTAACACCTCCAAAACGAAACTACTCTCTTTTAATCATCTGCAAGAACTCTGATGCAAAGCTCCAGGAGAGTGACTCCCTAAGTTTTCTTGGACTTTCCACTAACATGAAATGGAAAAAGTATATTGAAGTCTGCAGCTAGGAAAGTAGGTTCACTGTGTCGTGATAGACAATTTTTCTTGCCAAAATCTGTCTTACCTATTTGTAAGTTTGCCATTCATCCTTACTTTGAATATTGCTACCACATCTGGCCTAGTGCTCCTGCTATATATTCTGCAGTGTTATTGGTCTTGACCTGGCATCTCGGCTTCACTCACTTCCCACCTTTGAAACATAGTTTCCCTGTACCTTTTCTATAAATACTTTCATGTTAATGGTTGTGATGAATTTTCCTCTATGGTACATAGACTTTATAAATTTAAACCCAGTACTAGATTGGTGGTAAAGTCATTTCATCATTTCACACTTTTAATGACTAGATGCAATCATGTTCTGTGCTAACTGTTTCTTCCATCACACTTCTTGTTTGTAGAACTCTGTTCCATCTTCTTGCTTTCCAGTTAATGTTGATCTTCAAAAATTTAAATGCAATGTCAGTCATCATTATCTGTTTTTCTAATTCTTGTTCTTTTATTGTTCTCTCTCCTTGTTTGAAAATACCGAACCTAGTGAAATTATTGCATGTCATAAAGGAGAGTAGCCTTTATAATGGCAATAGTAATTTTAGCCATTTTCCTCTAAGGAAACATTTGGCTTTCATTGACTGAGCAGCAAATACTGCTTTTGGTTAAAATTTACAAAATCTTTCTCTTAATTTTTTTTTGGTAAACAAGTTTCTCAAATCGAGTAGCTGTGTTGAAGGAGGGTTCCTTTCTAACCTTTTATTTGAAGTCGGGTGGAATGCTAACGTCTTGATTATATCACTATTTTCTCTTCTAGTTACATGTTCTATCTATTTTAGTTGTTGCTGCTGTTGGTAGTCCTTAAGTGATGTGTTTTTTTTTTTTTATTTCATACATTTCTTTCTTTAGAACATATTTCTTTACGATTTATGATTGGAAAAATCCTACAATCAACTTTTGAGTAAAAACTTTATTCCAACTTATCTTTGTACAAACACTCACCCACTGATGACCCCAGAATGAAATCTTTGTTTATAAATAATTTTATTTGGTTGGTTGACTTTGTTTAGTGCCATATCAACCTATTGAGGTTATTTAATGCTGAAATCTAAATATTTCAAACAATTTCATGATATCAACTAAATATATATTATAAATAGCTATTGTCAGTAATTTTACTATAAATAGGCATTCTTTGTTGTAAATAGGTGCTGCTGGAAATTTTTTATATGAAAAAAGTATTTTTATGTTTTTGTTTAGGGGTTTACTATTTTCCCATAGCTAGGGCTCTTATAGGTGCTGCCACCCCATGTCAGGCTGGACCTGGGAACAACAGCAATTAAGAGGTGGTTCCATGTTCCTCAAAACCTCCAATCTCCCAATCAGTGTCTTTGTCACCAGATGTAGTTAATCGTCATACCTAGGACTATAAATTATTATATCAGGATTACAAATCAAAATAATATAAAAATATAAAAAACCCCAAATACAAGTGTCAATTATTCATTGGGTGAATATTATTAGATTTTTTTTACCTTAATTCTTTCTTGCCAAAATTACAGGTGAGTGTTGTACACTGGGAAATAGAATATGGAAAACAGTGTCATCTTGCTGGTAAATTCCAGAAGGTTGAAAATTTTAAGTTAATGGTTTCTTTTCATAAAAATATCAACTGGCCTCCAAAAAATATGAAGATTTGAAAGAAATCAGGAGACATGTCTGGAAAATAATTAGATTTCCTTTTGAAGTGAAATGTTGATGTTTTCTCACCATTCCAGATTCAGCTAAACTTGTTATGTCAGCATCATGAAAGAGGAAATATATTAAGATTCCAAGATTAGGCAGGCTCTGCATCTGTATTGCATTTTCAAACAGGATAGAGAAGCAACTAAGTAAGAAAGAGTATTGCTGGAGAACCCTGGATAAACTGTAACAATGTGCCAGACTCAAAACCAAGTCAATGCCAAATTTTTCATCTGATGAAGGCTCTGGATGCACATCTGCTACTTTTGAAGGTGGGATTGCATGAACTTTGATATGGCAAGATTGAAGTAGATAGATAGATAGATAGATATGAAAAGACTGAGATAGATAGATAGATAGATAGATATGAAAAGACTGAGATAGATAGATAGATAGATAGATATGAAAAGACTGAGATAGATAGATAGATAGATAGATAGATATGAAAAGACTGAGATAGATAGATAGATAGATATGAAAAGACTGAGATAGATAGATAGATAGATAGATATGAAAAGACTGAGATAGATAGATAGATAGATAGATATGAAAAGACTGAGATAGATAGATAGATAGATATGAAAAGACTGAGATAGATAGATAGATAGATAGATAGATATGAAAAGACTGAGATAGATAGATAGATAGATAGATATGAAAAGACTGAGATAGATAGATAGATAGATAGATATGAAAAGACTGAGATAGATAGATAGATAGATAGATATGAAAAGACTGAGATAGATAGATAGATAGATATGAAAAGACTGAGATAGATAGATAGATAGATAGATATGAAAAGACTGAGATAGATAGATAGATATGAAAAGACTGAGATAGATAGATAGATAGATATGAAAAGACTGAGATAGATAGATAGATAGATAGATAGATAGATATGAAAAGACTGAGATAGATAGATAGATATGAAAAGACTGAGATAGATAGATAGATAGATAGATAGATAGATAGATAGATAGGAAAAGACTGAGATAGATAGATAGATAAATAGATAGATATGAAAAGACTGAGATAGATAGATAGATAAATAGATAGATATGAAAAGACTGAGATAGATAGATAGATAGATAGATAGATATGAAAAGACTGAGATAGATAGATAGATATGAAAAGACTGAGATAGATAGATAGATATGAAAAGACTGAGATAGATAGATAGATATGAAAAGACTGAGATAGATAGATAGATAGATAGATATGAAAAGACTGAGATAGATAGATAGATAGATATGAAAAGACTGAGATAGATAGATAGATAGATAGATAGATATGAAAAGACTGAGATAGATAGATAGATAGATAGATATGAAAAGACTGAGATAGATAGATAGATATGAAAAGACTGAGATAGATAGATAGATAGATAGGAAAAGACTGAGATAGATAGATAGATAAATAGATAGATATGAAAAGACTGAGATAGATAGATAAATAGATAGATATGAAAAGACTGAGATAGATAAATAGATAGATAGAAATGATCAGATTGAAATTGATAGATAGATATGACCAGATTGAAATTGATAGATAGATTGATCAATAAGACCAGATTGAGATAAATAGATATGACCAGATTTAGATAGACAGATATGCCTATACTTAGATAGATATGACTAGATTGAAATAAATAGATATGACCAGATTGAAATAGATAAATAGATTGATAGATATTACCAGATAGATAGATAGATAGATAAGACCAGATTAAGATAAATAAATATGACCAGATTTAGATAGATAGATATGACAACATTTAAATAGATAGATATGACTAAATTGAAATTGATAGATACATATAACCAGATTGAAAATGATAGATAGATAAGACCAGATTGAGATAAATAAAACGATAGATAAGACTAGATTGAAATAGATAGATAAGACCAGATTGAGATAAATAAAACGATAGATAAGACTAGATTGAAATAGATAGATATGACCATATTTAGATAGATAGACATATAGATAGATATTAGCAGATTGAGAAAGAGAGAAAGATCTGAACAGATGCTGGTAGATATTAAATGGTTTACATAGATAAACTTCAAAGGAGTAATAAAAATAAAAAAAAGACTTCAGAGAGGATGTAGAATGGTATCAGCATTAGTTAAAAATGAGAAAATTGTATCCTGTTTGAAACTAATGGCAGAAGACAACCATTTTAATAACTTTGAGGCACTCAATAATAAAAAACATTTTCATCATGATTGTTATAATTTTATTATCTTCCATTATTTAAATAACTTTCAAAGAGGCACTGTGTATCATAATGTAATTTCGTAAAATCTTTTTCTGCACAGTAATAAAAATGAAAAGCCATTCATATACAGCACAACAAAGTTACCCATGCATCATATGTTGTAGTCCCAACACATCTGAAAAACATCTTCAAGGTTGCAACTCAGGACAAATTTGTGCAACATATATCTAAGAGTAAAACTGATTTAAAATGTATTCCCTAGTACTTGACTCAGGAAATAAAAATTAAGACCAAACAATTATAAGATAACCAGCATTTTTCAATATTTAACCTGCTTGCTTCAGTATGATACACGACCTAAAGTTATTTACTGAGATTAGTCTGGCATAAGACTACAAGTCTGAAACACATAGTGAAGACTTAATTCTCTAAAATAATAATAATAGTCTGCAAAAGATTGCCAATCTTTGCTCTGTGGTGAGATACCCATATAGACAGGGTATGAAGCAACAAATGTGAGGCACCTGGTGTGGATCAAACTCATTATAGTCATAAATATCTGCAAAACTAGACTGCTCACCATCGTTTTGTAACAAGGAACCTAAAATGTTTACTAAGCCTTACTGAGTATGGTACAAGGCCACAATTGTGGAATACTGATTGATAAACAAACTTACTACATAACCCATGGTCTGTGGTTAAACTGTTAATCATTCCTCTATGGTGATTCATCCAAAATATTTATTGAAATTAGCTTTTCTTACACAAAAATGAATGATTGGGACACCTAGTGAGGATCAAAATCACTACACTAGCTGCTTATTAACTACCCAGCAATCAGTTTCTTTCTTACTGCTTTTTATCTTTGAGATAATATAAAAAACTAGATTGCTGAATATAAATTCATAACAATGTGCCTAAAACATTTAAGCCTTACTTAGTGTGCTACAAGGCTGCAGTTGTGGAGTACTTATTGGTAATCAAACTTGCTAACATGATATCTATCCTCCTGTATGGCAGCAAATGATGGACAATCTCCTCAAAGTTGAAGAAGAGACTTGAACCAACATGTGTTTCTACCAAAAGATGCTGAGGATACCATGGACTGAACATGTGAGTAATAATGAGGTTTTGAAGAAAATGGAATCAAAGGCAGTTGAAATTTCTGTGTCATGAGGAAGGAGGGCTTAGAAAGTTTGATACTCACAGGACAGATTAAGGTAAAGAGGGACAGAAGAAAACAGTGGGTAACATACTTGATGGACATGAATAAATGGATGGTAGAATAGGGTTTGGGAAAAATAACAAAAAGACGAAACTTATTAAGATCTACAAGTGATCAGAAGATGTGGAAGGCGATGATTGCCTATTGTCCCGAATGGACAGAGCACACATAAAAGAAGACATGAAATGTGAAGTTACATTTGCCTTATAGCAAGGCATCCAAAATATTTAGTGAACTTAGCTTTTCTGACACAAAGCTACAGAATCAGGGCACCTAGTGAGGATCAAACTCAGTACATTAGGAAAAGACTATAAGATGAGCTAGCTAGCTAGCTAAAAAGGAATCAGCTACAAGAATGTAGCTGATTCCTAAATTTGCCTTTGAAAAGATATGTCAAATAATTGGGTGATGCATTTTTTTCTTAATCATCGACTGTCAGAATTAGGTAAGTTCACAGCCATTTTTTCTTTATTCCTTTATTTTACTGTCTTCAAAATATGGTAGATTCTTATCTTAAGATCAAGGGTTAATTTGGCATTATTTTTGGTTGCTAAACATTAAATTAAAAGAAACAGAAGTTAAATAACTGTAAAACCAGCAACTTAGGTGTGTAGTCACCCAAAGCAAGACAAGATGTAACTAGTTATGAGATTGGTATATCATATTCTATTCAAAGGAGCCAAATTATCTCTGAGATGTTTATCTCTGCCAAGAGGTGGGTGTTGTACAACTACAGCCAAGCTCACTTAATCTTCTACTAATCTCTTCAGGTTTCATCTGGGGAAAATTAATAGTTGAAATAACATTCTTCTTGAGAATTTTAATCTATTCTATAATATAAAACACTATGTAACCCTATATATTTATCAGTCAGGCAGACTCATCTTCACAATTTACTAATTATTTTTATAGTAACAGAAGGCATTCTTTTTTTGGTGCAGTTTGTAACTGTGCTTAATATTACCATAACAATGGAATGACTCATCAGTAACTAGTGAGAACAGGTTGCTCATTCATCGCATTACATTTCTTTTGTTTTTCTTTAGAAAAAAATTCAAAAAGTATCTATTTTTCTTAAATACAACAATAGGCTACTCATGAAGGAAATATAATCATTGTAATTTCAAAATTATTTAAATTCCACCATCATTTTTTATGGTATGAGTAAACTAATTAAAATATTGTATTAGAAACAAATTGAATTTGATGAAAATTAAAATTGAATTATTAAAATAATTATTTGTTAATAAACTAATTAATTAGAAACAAATTGAATTTGATGAAAATTAAGATTAAATTATTAAAATAATTATTTGTGAATAAACTAATTAATTAGAAACAAATTGAATTTGATGAAAATTAAAATTGAATTATTAAAATAATTATTTGTGAATAAACTAATTAATTAGAAACAAATTGAATTTGATGAAAATTAAATTATTAAAATAATTTGTGAATAAACTAATTAATTAGAAACAAGTTGAATTTGATGAAAATTAAAACTGAATTGTTAAACTAACTAATTTGTCAAATGGAAATATGTTCAAATAAAATGGAAATATCATGATTTGATATAGGAAAATAAAATAAATAAAAAGAATTGATGGATTTGTTTTTGAGGGTTATTTAAAGCTACATAATATTTTTATATTGTAAGAATATTTTGGAGATAATAGTGATTTACTGATACATGTCCTACTAATTAACCCATAGCTGGGGAGAAGAGTTGGATGCATGCCATTCCCAAGGATATTTGCGCATAAGTGAATATATTCATTGGCTGATTTATTTTCTATGGCTTATCAACCCATTGCAGGTTATTTAAAGCCAGAAAATATTTTCAGATAGTAAGAATCTTTTTGGAGATAATAATGATTTAGTGATAGTACTTTTATTAAGTAACCCAGAGTTTGTGGGGGAAGAGGTAGACTCATAACTTTCCCAAGAGTATTTGCTTTTAAATGAATATAACCCCCCAACTGAAATTGGAACTCAGCATTCTGATTAAAAATTACAAGCCATTATCCATTACACCTCCCCCACATCAAAGCTTACAGCACCTGGTATTCCCATGTGGTCACCCATATAGATACTAACCAGTCTTGATGTTGCTTAACTTTGGTTATCATATGGAAACCAGCATTTCAATGTGATGTGGCTGTAAGCTGTTAGTGTTAGTGAATATAACAAGTACAACTGGAATTCGAACTCGGCTCTCTGATTTGCAGTTTTGAGCCATTATCCATTACACCACCTGCATGTCCAAGCTTAAAGCACCTGGTATTCCAAATCAGTCACCCTTCTAAATAATGACCAACCTTGATGTTGCTTGGCTTTGGTGATCTGATGAGAATCTGTATTTCAACATGATATGGCTGAGAAAATTAAGTGAATATATCCAAAGAAAATAGTGAATACTTATAATTAAACATATCATTTGATATATATTATTTAAGTGTTAAAAAAAGTATGGAATCTAATTAAAATTTTGTTAATGTGTTTAACCAGAAGCTATTTTAATAATATTTTCTGTAAGCATTATCTTAGCTAGAAAATGTGATTAATCAAATTGAATTCTGATATCACAGCTGATTCATTTATAATTCTAGATGGTTTGTGATGAATAAATTTAATCATTTTCATGTTTTAAAAATTGAACAGATAGTTTGTAATTTGTATATAGGAGAATAAAGAGTTTAATATTATTTCATTGTTCTTCTCTACTTTCTTATATTGGTGTTCATATCAATTAAGCATCTTTTTATGCAAAATGCTTCCCTCAGCTTGTTTCTGTATCATATTCTCTTGTCATACACATGACATCAAACTATAATAATTGGAGTTACTGTTGGAATTTACAAGTCTTCATTAATTGTTTCTCTTTCTGAAGCCTGTAAAACTTCTAACAGGATACTTGAAGAATTTTCATTTCTTATTGTATTAAATCTCTAACACATCATTGCAGTAAGATAAACTCCTGAGCCTTTTTTCATTTTGTTAAGATTTGTAAATGATTGCCATATATTTAAATCATGTTTCCATTCAATGTAATGTTCTTCACTCTAAAATTAGGTGAATTTCCAAAAATGAGTCATTTGTTTTTTCCTTTTGTGATGCAAAAAAAGTATCAATGTATAATTAATAGAAAACAATGTTATACACTTTTTGTGTTTACGTTCTTCTGCCAATTTATCCAAGTCTGTAGTTGGAGTTAATTTGACACATGGTAGTCATTTTATCCCCTCTGATTCAATTTCTGCCAGGAGCAGTTAATTCCTCCTTTATTCCAGAAGGAAATAACCAAAATATCAACACAATACACTAATATCCAAATACAACATTCAATGTCTCCATTTTTTACCTCTATTCTAACCCCAACCTCTGGTGCCAATAGAAATACAGTCACCAGGCATACTAATTTTGTTTTATATTTGCTACTGGTGTCATTTGATTACTAGAGTATAAATGGAGATATATATATATATACATATATATATATATATATATATATATATATATATATTTATATTTACAAAGCTTAATTCAATCAGATAAAAGGAAGAAGTCAATCTTTTAAGCAGTAAGAGCCAGCCTAATTGCCAAGAGAATCAGGATTTTAAATTCTGGTAATTTATACAAGCTTGAACCTATGGCACTGGTATAACAATATATGATTATGCTCATTAAATGAGCTGAGAGTAGAAAAATGATCATTTAATTGGGAATGACAGCTCAAAGTACTTTGAGTGACACTTTCATCTCTTTCCAATCAGTCTTTACCAAAATATTTTGATTGGTAATGAGCATGTGCTGGGATTTATGACTCCATAAAATAGGAAGCATTTTGCTAGCTAGCCACCTTCATGAAAGCTACAAGGAGGAATTGTATTTGTTTGCTTCCCCAGTAGCAGCTGTGTCTATGTCTAACTGATGAAGTGCAGGAATAAGTCAGTATTCGTTCAACTGTTTTTCATCATTGGGTTCACTTTTTGATTATGCCACTTTTTATGCATCCAGCAATAATAACCACCCAAGAAATGCTATCTGAAACCTAAACAGATGCTGCTTGGAATATGTAACTATGACAATCACAAGGCAACATTCTTGTAAATGCTGATTGATTAGATTTATTCAAAAGATCCCAGCAGCTTAGATTTTGAAAGTGAGACAGAATAAGTAAAATTAGGTGTTACCACAATAATTTTATTGCCTCAGCGTCACTAGTATTTAACTAGTGTCAAAGCATTGCATGTGCATTTAACAGCTTGAAACAAGTGCCAAAAAGACTATGGTAATTCTAATTACAAAGGGTAGCAACTTGGTCTGGTGACTTCCTAAATAAATCCTGCACCCAAACTCAGATAGCATTCTGAATCTCACTCTTTATTTCACCACATAATAGAAAACTGTTTGTTTTATTAAAAATTGCTGGAAACCGTTTTACACATGTTGCATATTCTGAATTCATTGCATGCACAAAATCTTCTGAAATGTAAGTTGTATTTGCAGGATAGGAATTATTAATTTTATCAGCTTAATTTTATCATTTTACACATTTTTCTGTTTTACTTTCAAACTAATTTGACAGTTCATTTACTCTTGTAAAATGGCTTTGCATATAAATGAATTACATTCTCAATTTTAAAAAATAAATAATTTAATAAAATTTTTCAGCATTTTGCTTTAATTTGATTTGACGTTGATGAGTCCTTTAGAAGTATCTCAGTAGAGAAATAAATAAATTTTCAATCAAGGTAAAGTTGAAATTATTAACGGATTATTTGAGATAGATTTGATGAGATACTGTGATTATTGGAATATGTATTTAAGACTGGATTTTTGAGGCCCATTGTTTTACACAAATCTGATTTCTTTTCAGAAGCAATTCGAAAACTTTTACAGAAAGAGGTTTATCATTTTACCAAGTTTCCTCTTTTAAAACTGGGTTATTTAGTTAGCTCCAATTTCTATATAACTTGATGCAAGGAATAATTTCTTTAAATCAACCACTAAAATACAGCCTGCTGTGTACTATTCTGCATGTATTCATTGACCAGTTGACCATGGAACATAATCACTGGGCAGAGAAAATATGACAGATTAATGAATTGGGAATCTGTGAAAGAATTCTCTTTTCATCAATTTTGTATGCCCTCCTGACAGCAAAGCCTCATTCATCTAGCCCTCAGCTCTCAGTGACTTGCCATTGAATTGACTCACTCTAGGTTTATTGTGGGGAGGGCAAGGAAATTAGTTTATGTGCTTCATAATGAAATAATTCCAGAAAAAAGATGCTTTTGTCAAGGTTTCAATTACAATTTACTTACATTTCCTTTTTTGTTAAAAAGTGGGGAGTCTTCCGTCTGTTAAATTAATGCTGGAATATAGCCAGAAATTTGGTCTTGATTGCCAAAATGTCAGCTAATAAATCAATAGCTTCTTTTTCATATCTGTTTTCATCATCATGTAAATTTTAACTTCCATAAACATGGCTTATGTTAACCTCCAGAAGATCAACTCACTGCACATTCCTGGTCTTACTTTTTCGACTAACATGAAGTAGAATTATTATATTGAGTCCATTGCTAAATCTGCTACAAGGAAATTTTGTTCTCTATATTTTCCATATTTATGAGTCTACTATTTGCTCATGCATTGAACATTGTTGCTACATGGGATCAGGTGCTTATGATATATACCTAGAAATTCTTGACAAAATCCAAAGATGAATCTGCAATGTTATCAGTCTTAACCTGTTATCTTAGCCTCAGTCACTTTACAACCACTGTAGCATAGCCTATCTGTGCCTTATTTATAAATACTTTCATGGTAATTTTTCTGATGAGCTCTCCTTAGTGGTACAAATTAAAGCACACTACTAGATTGGCAGCTAGGTCTCATAATTTCTTTATTGAAATTTCAGCTGTAAGTTTTAATTCTATTTTGATAGTTTCTTCTCTATCACATCTAATTATGAAACTCTTTTCTACCTTCCTACTTTCCTGTCAACTACAATCTCCAAAAATTTGTTTGTAATGTCGATCACCATATTCTGTCTCTTTAATTGAATCCTGTTCTTTTATTGACTTCTATGTTTATTTTACTTTCAGTAACACCTTACACCTAAGTAGCATTTATTGCCTTGATTGATGTGAAATGATTAAAATATTTTTTTTTAAAAACAACAAAAAATAAAATAGGCAAACCAGGATATCTGAACAATACGCTGACTCTGGGCTTTGTCGAGAAATAAATTTCCACTCAGACTGACAAAAAAATATTTTTGATTTTTCCTTTAGTGATCCTCTGTGATGTGGTATGGTTTTTAAGCATTTCCTAATGCTAAGATTTTCTCATCAAAAATTTACCTTGGCAAATTGAACACGTTGAGATTCAAACATAAGTCTCATGTTTGGAATATTAAGATTGTAACCACTTTTGGACATGCACCTTTATTCAATGTAATGTCAATTGACATCTTCTGATACCTTGATCTTGTTTCCCCATCCTTCTCTTTATCCTTTCCTCAAAAACACCCCTTTACTCTTGCTCTCACCCTCTGTAACCCCTTGTGTGTGTTAGTGGCACTCCCATCTTGCTTGGGGTGAAATGCTTTAAAAAAAAAATCCTAAGATATTAAAAATATTCTTTTTTCAGTTCAATCTTGTAGTCTACAAGTGTAACACATTTTTGTTTATATTTACAGAAATTAATATATAAATTATCCAAGCTATTTATCAGTCTATTGTAAAGCTTGTCTTAACAGAGATTTTAAACATAGTTGTTCCTGTCCATCAGGCAATTTTACTTATCTTTGAGAAAATCTGAAAACCCAGCAAGCTATTCTGATCTCAAAGATTATGAGACTAACCTACCAATCAATGAGCAGTTTTCTGTTCAATCTTTAAAACTTAGTAACAAATTTCATATTCTATTGGTAAGAAGGAAGTCCCACTCAAACAGTTTCTTCCTGAGAATGGTTACTTTGTGAAAAAATTCCCAAGAGAATTCTTCTTTAATCATAGCAATCTTAACCTTTTCAAGTCTAGTATCAACTGTTATCTATACTACATATCCTCATAAATCTTCACTTCCTCTTTTTCACCTATACAACAATTTCATTCCATTGTGTCTACCTTGAGTGGCTCTTGGGTCTTTTTATTGGGTGAACATTTCCTTAAAAAAAACTCGCAGAACAATTTTCCTTTCTCATGGCAAATCCTTTTTTGTGCTGTACCAAGATAAGCTTCTTAAATATCTTTTTAGTGTAGTCATGTTCAAATTTGAAGTAGCACAAAAATACATTTGCAAAATGTTAGAAGAATCTAATCATGAAATTTGACATGATCAATTAATATGAGTCAAAGCATCTCGTAGTTCATTCTTTTGGTTCACCTGTAAAATTAGACACATATTTCCACCTTGACATGTATTTAAATGAAGCATCAAACTACTTTTAAAATCAGATCTGTCAACAGCTCCTTGCTTCCCTTACACGTACCACCGTGAAAGGTGAGATTATATTAGTAATCGTGTTTATTCTCGTCTTGTGTTCTTGAATGACATCTGTTTTATTAACAAATCTGCCAAGACAAATTGTCACCTTAAATAGAATAATAGGTAACTGCAGATATTTTTACCTTTTGTATATAATAGACTTTATAAGCTTTCAGTTCAGTGGTTCTTAAGATAGTTCATTTGGACCTAGCATAAGGAAGACACATTTAGTTTATGTGCCCTTTGAAGAAAGCTATATGTCTTGAAAAGCTACCATTGGAAACAATTCTTAACAATGTTATAAGTTACATGCTTACTCCCATCTCTTAAAGACTTTCTCAGATTTTTTCTTTTATAAATTATACACAGGGTGTGACAGAAATATCTCCCACAAACACCACCCACATAATGGTAAAACATTACCTAAATGAAGATACCATTGTCACTAATGTCTTATTATCTTGGAGATATATGTGGGAAGGAATTCTGCCATACCCTGTATTGTCATATTTCTTCAAATATTATTCTTCTGATGTTGGGTTGGAACAAAAGCCTGCAGTGTTTTTCAATAGGTGGCATTTGAAGACATGATTTTGTTTCACATGTGATTGAAATTTCTGACATATTCTGTAAGGTGACATTTCAATATATCTTTCTACACAATTTGTATGAGGATGGTGATTTTTTTTTATGTTGAAAGTGAAAATGGAGGATAATGAGATGCATTTTTGTCATTTGATATTCTTTTATTCCTGGAAAGGAAAAATACTGTACAAACAGCAAAATAAAAGGTATCTGCAGATTATGGAGATGGCGCCATAAGTGAAAGTACTGTTTATAAGTTGTTCCCTAGTTTCAGAAGTGAAAATTTTAACCTAGCAGAACAAGAATATTCTGTTGATGATGATCATGTCAAAATGCTGATTAAAAATTATCCAGGTCACATGACATGAGATGTTGTAGAGATAGACCACTCTTCTTATATGAGTTTTGTACGGCATTTGAAAACACTTGGATGTATGAAATGCTATGTTTTGGTGCCTTACAATTTAACAGAAGAAAAGTTAATGAATCACAATTCCATTGGCAATTCTCTGCTCAAAGGCAACAAAACCATTTTTGAAAAGAACTCACTTAATGAAAAATGGATTGTTTACAATAATGTGGAGTGTAAGAATTCCTGGAGAAAAAGAAATGAGCCCCCATTAACCATTCCAAATGCCGGTCTGCATCCAAAGAAGGTGATACTGTGTATAGCAATTTTTCAAGCATTGTTCAGATGTGGCACAAGGCCGAAAGTATGGGGCACCCAGTGAGGAACGAACTCACTCATAAATGTTCTAGGGAGACAAGCTTGCTTACCATTATATCACCTTGAGATGCCTAGGTGATACTGTGTATATACTAAGATTGATAGGGCATTGTGTATTATGAAATCCTTCTGAAAAATTACATATAGAATTCAGATAAGTACTGACTGGAATGATTAAAAGCAGCAATCAATGAAAAACATCCAGAATTGGCCACATGAAAAGGTTTCGTCTTCCATTGGGATAACATCAGACCTATGTCTCTTTGCATACCCAACAGAAATTTGTATAGCATGGCTGTGATGTCCTACTTCACCCACCATATATTTGGATTACCATATATTTCGATCCCTACAAAATTACATTAATGCGGAGAACTTCAGTTTTCAAGAAACTTGTTGTTGTCATAAAAGAAGCATATTCTTCTTGCTTGAAACCATCCACTATAATAAAATAAACATTTTCAGCATTGAAGATGAATTCATCAAATAAGGCTTCATAAGCTTCTAATTAGAGTTGTTCCTATATTACAAGAACTAAATATCAAGTGCACGTTCAGATGCTAAAATCAAGCAAGTACAAAAATTCAAATATCTAGGAAGTATTTTATCTGAAGATGAGTAATGCCACACTAAAATCCAAAGGTGCATTGTAACAGTAAAAGATACCTTCCAAAAGCTAAGTAAAGAATTAAGAAATGGGAAAATTTAATTAGAAACAAAGAAAATAGTACTTAACTATTGTGTAAAATTGCTCCTCCTATATGGCAGTGAATGCTGGATAATTTCCCCAAAGATGAAGAAGAGACTTGGAGCAACAGAAATGTGGTTCTATAGAAGGATGCTGAGAATACCATTGATCAGACATGTGAGCAATGACAAAGAAAAATCTACCAATCCCTTGACAATGGCTGATAGAATGGCTGAAAGTGCTCAGATATAGAAAACATTCAAAGAGTTTTAACATGCTTTATGTCCAGAAAGGAAAACACTTGTATGAACACAATAAAAATTGTATAAAATGTTTAATCACAGCACCTTGTCATTCATCTTTAATGGAAATTATATAAAAGGGGATTGCTGCCAAATACATGGTTATCTCTCTCTCTCTGATTCTGAGAGAATTAGAATTTCTACCAGGATTCAATATTGGTGGCCATGCCGATGAGACAGTTTTGATAGTAGACATAGAAAGGAAAATGCAGGAACTCCTACAGAAAATAGTAAAAGAAAGTGGAAAGAAAGGACTATGGTAATACAATAATCACATCCTATCTTCCCTCTCTTTTGTGACTATACACTATAATAAAATTTTCAGCACTAAAGTTGAATTCATCAAATAAAGTTTGATAAGCTTCTAGTTAGTTATTCCTATATTACAAGAACTAAATATTAATTGTAAAAAGACAGTGTATAGTTGTCAGAAAAAAGAAGAGCCCAACGTGCGAATTACCAATTGGAGATGCTAAAATCAAGTAAGTACAAAAATTTAAATATCTAGGAAGTGTTTTATCAAAGGATAGGTAATCCAAAATCTAAGTTTGGTATAAAATCCAAAGGTGCATTGGAATAGCAGAAGGTGTCTTCCAAAAGCTAAGCAAGGTATTAAGAAATGGGAAAATTTAGTTAGAAACAAAGAAAATAGTACTTAACTATTGTATAAAATCAGTCCTCTATATAGCAATGAATGTTGAACAATTTCTTCAAAGATATAAAAGCCATTTAGACTAGCTCATCACCCAGAAAATTGTCAGAAGATACAATAAGGAAGATTACTTAGAAAGCTAATAGTTCAAAATGGTACATCTGTGGTTGAATAAATTTATGTACAAATATATAAATAATGTCTTTGAAATTCACTTAAAGAAACAATATGGACTTTTGTTATGACCCAATAAGTTTTATGATGACTAGCAAGGTTTTAATTAAGCTGTAACAAGAAGTAATTAAAAATAAGTGTAATGAAACTAATATTAAATCCTCATGAGAATTTAATAATGAATAGATTTTCAAAGAACCACTGATAATACAGAAAATATTTGTCAATATGTATGAGACAAACCAGGAATTGTGCATGATTATTTTCTCATGTTCTCAGACGGCTCCCTGAAGGTTGCATTATCTGAACTATGACCTTCAGAAAGCCATCGAAGAATATGAAAAGAGCCAGATCATCATTATGAAGAGATCCTTACATTGGCATTCAGCACTGTATCTTTATATTGACTCTCATTCAATGTCTGCAGAATTATTTAATCTAAGGAAATGGCAAAATGCTAATTATTTTGATGACTAACATCCAACATTATGGTCCACTTTATTAAGATTACTCTGAAAAGATAGCTTTATTGAAAATTTCTAAACCAATAGCAATATATATATATAAATATAAATCCTGCTAAATATCACATTTATGTTCATCCTTTTCTCCTGTTGATTTCAACATTTGAATGACTAACAGTCCGATTTTAGAATTGAACCACTAACATATACACACATTTGATTTGGTTATAGTGCTAAAGGCTTGAGTAGAACCCACCAGACTTTTTGAAAGAGCAGATAACAGCAAAATCATTTCTTCAAACAGCCCACTTTGGGTTTGTATTCATAGTTTTTCTCCTCAACTGGATCCTATTCAAGGCAAGAGAATTCAGTCTACCCTGCAATTTAACTAATAGCTAAAGAAAAATGAATTACTGCCTTTTCCAATATTAGTGTGAAAGGAATGAAACCCATATATATATATATATATATATATATATATATATATATATGACAATTGTGTATTTGGGCAGCAATCCCTCTTTTTTATGATTTTCATTAAAGATGACTGACAGGGGTACTGCAATTAACCTTTTTATTGAATTTTTCTCGCGTTCATACAAGTGTTTTCTTTTCTGGGCACAAAGTTTGTAAAAACTGTGCAAAAGTTCTGCATTTCTGAGTGTTTTCAGCTATTCTTTTAGCCATTATATCAAGGATGATTTTTAGTTTTTACACACTTTGTGTCCAGAAAAGAAAACTGTAATTGCCTTAAAGAACATTTGATGTATATATTCTGTGTATTTAGGCATCAATTTTTTTTTTTTAAGGCAACTACTTTTAAAAATGATGTACATTTCAAGTTATGTATAATCCTTCCCATATAAGGAAGAATTTTATCAGAAATTTTTCAAAGTTCCTTTCAGAAGAAAAGTACAAAAGATGGTCCAAGCAAGAAAGTCAAAAGCTTGGACCATATTTCTTGTATTTTTCTTTGGACATTTTCTGACAGAATTTCATCATTGTGTGAAAAGGATTATTTGTAATTTGTCAGAATGAAAGACAAATCTGTATGTCTTTCCTTTATATTAAAACTGTTAATGTCTGTTTGTTAGGCTGGTGTTTTCTCGTCTGAATGAAAGAATTAAAAAAGGTTTTCCACTTTTTCTACACACATACACACACACATACACATACACACACACACATGTGTGTGTATGTGTGTATTTCACACTTTTATTCTTGTCCTAGATTAAGCAAAAATTATAAACTGCCTACCAAGGTATCTAAAAATAGAGTAGATTTTAACAAACTAGTCTTAAAGACCATTAATATGGTCAGTTCATTTCTGACTGGGTGCCCCCACTTGTGGCACCATAGTAGATGAAGCAATATTTAATATTTACCTATAACAAGGGTGTCTCCTTTTATAAGCCATTTCCCCTCAGGACATGGATGTTTATAGCTCTCCACAACTTCCTATCCTTTATAGCTCTAAGTAATGTTTGTCTCCATTCTACTGTCCTAAATGCTCATCTGCCATTCATTTGCACAAGCTTGTTAGGTGTTTGCTGTTTCCTGCTGCACCTCTTGCCCTCATTATGTCCTATATCAAATTCTCCATACCCTCTTTTCTCACTATACATCCCAGAAATTTTGACTCTCACTTTCTGATTCTGTGTTGTTTTTGATTCCATTTTTCTTAAAACTTCCTCATTACTCACATGTTTAGTCTGTGGTATTCTCATTATCCTTCTGTAGAACCACAAATCTGTTACTTCAAATCTCTGCTTCATCTGTGAGGAAATTGTCCAGCATTCCCTGTCATACAGGAGGGCTGATATTGTAATTTTTAGCAAGCTATCATCAATCAATAATTTGTTAGTGCAATGAGTTTAATTCTCAGACAGTGCACCTACTATCTGTCCTTGTGCCAGACTTAGCTTAGCTTAGAACCTAACTTTATATAACAGACACTGTTAATTATTTATTTTTTTATGGTGTATGTGTTGTTACAGTGTTAGCAAGATTGAACTGTCAGACTGAATAATGTTGATGCTTTTTGGTGGTATCAAACAGTGTCAGATCTTTAGAAGGACTGTGCTGGTGGTGAGGGGTCACAGCCAAAAGAAAGGGTTGGTAATGGAGGAATAAAAAAAACCAAAAACCACCTGAAAGGGGATATAACTGAGCTGAAACAACAAGGCAAATATGAGGTACAAAAAAAAATAATTATTATTTAATTAATTATTTCTATTGTCAGAAAAAGTGAAATCGACTACTTATATTGAAAGAATAAAACAGGACTGGGGCAAACTAATAAGTTGTGTGGAATACAAGATTAACCTCCAGATAGATATATGTCACTCTTCTTGGGAATCCTATCACTCCTCACATTCCTGGTTTACCTAAGTAAATAGCACTTTTTTGTCTTTCTGTCAGTCTTAATTTGAAACTAATCACAGACTGCTACAAGAAGACTGTCATCAACGTTATCCTTCTATCCAATATTTTACCTTGTAACACATATCTAGGTTATAATTAAAGTTAATTAAAGGTGTTACATTGTGGAGAAAAACAACAAATGACTAAAGAAAGAAGGAAAGTTTCTTTAATCATTTTTTTTTATTTTTATTATAAAAGAAGAGCTGTTTCTCCATCACACACTGTTGGTGTATATATTGTATATTCATTATATCTGCATCGTGCATGGTCAACTTAAAAGGGCATGTGCTATTTAATGTGCGCACACACACACACTGCAATAATATATTTTCCTCCCAAAAAATTCTGAATATATCCTACTCTATAAAGTCATAAATTTGGAGACAAGAAAAATAAAGTTAATTTTTTAATCCTTCTTAATATTAGGTTGGTGCAAAAATAATGACGGTTTTGACATATTTTTTAACGTCAAAAACCGTCATTATTTTTGCACCAACCTAATAAAATCCCAAAAAGAATCAGCAATTTTATAGGTCTTGATCTGGTATGTTGGTTTCTGTCACTTTCTCACAATCATAACATAGCATCCCTGCACCTTTTCTATAAATATTATCATCATAATTGTTTGGATTAGCTCTTTGCTATTGTACCCAGACTTTATGAATTTAAACTCGGTTCTAGTGGTCTCGGCAATTTACAGTTGAGCTGGCTAGATGTAACTGTGAGTTCTATGCCACGTGTTTCTTTTCTTGTACTTCTTGCTTGTGGAACTTTCTTCTAGCTCCATGCTTTCCAGCTGACTTTGATCTTCAAAAATTTAAATGTAATGTCAATTGCTATCTCCTGTCCTCCTGATTACACTTTCATTGTTCCCACTCCTTAGTAATGTTTCTTTTTTCTAATTCTTCCACACTCATTAAACCCTTGTTTCTTAGTGGCTCTATTGCATTGCATGGGGTGAGATGGTTAAAAATAGCAAAAAAATTGAAATTATAGTATTTTATTGAACTTTTTAGAAATTATTTGGTAATAAATATATTCATTTTTTAAAGTTTTTTAAAAAATCTTTTAAAAGTATTTTTAAATCTTATTGAATAGCAAATCTACATGCACACACACACACACACACACAAAGATGTAAATAGACACACAGTTTAATAAAACATAAATGGAAATCTATGACATGAGAGCTAATTTCCCTCTCTATGTGGCAAAAACCCCTGCTGAACAGGAAAAGTTTATAAGCCAGCTTCTGGAAGTCATTTTTGCAATTCCTTCTGTATTTAAACTGAATATATTTCAAAACAAATGTAGTATTTTAAATGGACAAACAATTTAGATTTGAAATTTGATTATCTTGCCTTCAGTTAAAAAAAAAACAGTTGCCAAACTAATTTATATCAAAAATGCTTTTTTAAAAGACAATGATAAAACTATACCAAACTTTGAGTTTGTCTTTTCAAGTCATTTTCTTTCATCACAAATACTAAAATCTTCTTTTCCTTTGCTGCTACCATATAATGGACAGTATGTTATTAGCCATACATATTTAACTTCTTATAGTCCCGACTTACTGCTAATAAACATGTCTTTCCTCATGGGGCCTTCAACTTCAGACTGCCATTTCCTGCTTACTAAGCCCTTCAGGTTCTTTCTATAAACCCAAAACAGTGTTAATACCCACTGACAGTAAGCCTTTTAATACCAACTATGACTTGAGTACATCTCCATTTGCTATTTTCAACACTGCTAATGGCAACATTGTCACAATCCAGCTGACGTCGACAAATCATATTCTACTATTTCTGCCTGTGGCAGATTGTGAGCTCACATCACTTCTATAAGAATTCCATTCGTATTGAGTATGCAATTGGCCATACTGATGGAGAATGGATGTTTTTTTCAGGACTGTCTCTAAAGAGATTGCTAACCAAGGCAAAAGAACTTCTATCTACTAATTAGATAAGGACTGTTAACTTTATGGTAGCTCAGCTGTCAATGACTACTAAACAGTTTTGTCTATACAATTTCACTCAGATGGCTTTAGTAAATCTGTGGATATAGTTTTCAGGTCATTTCCCAATGGTGACATGCTGAGATCAATTCCCGAGGTTGTCTCTTTAACAAATTGATCGTGTTGAGATTCAGTCCTGGTTCTCAGGATCAGAATGCTTATATTCTAACTGCCTCACTATGCACCCACATAATGCAGCATGATACCAATTTTAACTTGGAATTTCTTACATAAAACAGTTAAACAAAAAATTATAGAAAACAATTTTTTTCATTATTCATGGTCATAATAAAACTTTTCTAACAAAATTTTCTTATTATATTTGCACCTTATTCCAAATTTCTAAGCAACTTAGATTTTTCAAGTTGCTTTATTGATATTCTTGGCATTGTAATGGAATTTCTTAGAATTATTAGGTTGGTGCAAAAATAATATCGTTTTTTGACGTATTTTTTAACGTAAAAAAAAACGATATTATTTTTGCACCAACCTAATATCAAGAGTATTCTCAACCCAGCAAAACCAAATTTTAGCAGTAAGATTTCTGAATATCTGCCGATATTTTTGACATGAAGTATTGTAACTATTTACATTATTCAGACTGTTACTGAGATGTAATTTCCCAAAATCCATACACTGATGTCCTCAAAGACACATGACCCAGTGGATAAAAGCATTGGTTGGATCCAGTGACTTGACCCAGACTTTATGAATTTAAACTCAGTTCTAGTGGTCTCAGCAATTTACAGTTGAGCTGGCTAGATGTAACTGTGAGTTCTATGCTACAAGTTTCTTTTCTTGTACTTCTTGCTTGTGGAACTTTCTTCTAGCTCCATGCTTTCCAGCTGATTTTGATCTTCAAAAACAGTGGTGAACAAAAACTTGGAGAGTTGAGTTGCTAAAAGGAAATAACTGAAATTGAGATATCCAGAAAAGGCATATAGAACAATCTACCCTGGTGGATGAAATAAAGGATTTGGCTCAAAATTCCAATCACCTGAAGAAGGCTAGAGCATACAAGAGACAAAATGTTGCAAATATGACAACAAAGATGAGGACAACAGCCTAAACAATGTAAATAGCATAAGATTTCTGAAGGTGTCTGTGCCCTTCTTTGGTGTGCAACCCAAATATTCCATCAAACTTTTTGCTCACTTGGCCAAATTTTCTGAATTAAATAAATATGAATGAGAAGGGTTTTAAAATTTTGTTCTCAAAGCTTATAGGAAAAAAAATAAATAAAAATTATTTTAGTGCCCAGTTTTTAAAAATGTTTTTATATTTAAAAATTTTTCTGGTAAAATGTTCACTCTGTCAGGATGTATATAAATATGATTATAAATATAAATAAATTTAGATATGAATGCAAAAGAACAGGAAATATATAAGACAATTTGTTAAATTTCTGCTTTGACATGTTTTCACCAGCAGCAGCATCAGAAAGCATTTTATTTAATATTGCTTTTTATGTAAAGTCAAACTATTTTCTGATGATGCCAGTTCATCAATAATACATATCAAAGTAAAATTTTACAGATTATCTTATATATTAATCATAATAATAAATGTAAATAATTAATAACTATAATATAAAATGGTTGACTGATAAAGAATTTGGAAGTGTTTTGTTTTCTATTAATAATATTCAAGAAGTTCACTAGAGGAAGCTGCTGAGATTTTACTGACCCCTTCAATATCACTTGCTCCAATTTAACCACTCTCATGAATTCTGAAGAAAGATATTTAACCTAGTGACCTAACCTTTGTCTTGATCTCAATGTTGACAAATCCAGAATGAATAGGTGAAAATATTTTAGAAAATTGAAGATTACACAATGTGACATTTATCCAAGGAGAGCCAGAGACCCAACTGGTGGGAATGTAATAACCAAAACAATAAAGATGAGGATATTAATCCAGTGAGATTCCCATAACCAATTAGTCATAAGGGCACTGCATGTACTACAACCATAGCAACATTGTTGATCAAGATAGCCTGATAGAGTCATTAGGGTAGTTTTGAATTCAGAATTTTCTTTCTCCTAGACTGGTTGCTACTTCAAGGCAAGAGAACACATCCAGCCCTGTTATTTAACCCATAGTTGGAGGAAGATTTCTGAAGGACATTAATACAAATTGAATGAAAAAAATGAGCAGGAATTGAGCTCTACATGCTAAATTCATTTTCCATGCTAACAAATGCCCTCAATGAAATTCATCAAATAGTTTAAAGTAAGCTATTTTTGAACATGCATCAATTCATTCATTTTCCAATTGACCCATATAAGTAGGTGTGTTCTTGTAAAAGCATTGAAGTTTACTGAAATTATAGGAAAGTAATTAGGATTTAATGAACAAATATTTAATTGACATCTAGTTTACATGTACAGAAAATAAATCCTATGTAAAAGATTTAGTAAAGTGTTTTTGCTGTATGCAAGATAAACAGATTTTTGCAGCAAATAAACAAGCCAAAAAAATCCTAACCTGAGGACTATGTAGTCCAGCTAGCATCTCATGCAAGATAAGATAGAAACTATACCTTGATGCCTGAGGATTATTTTGAAGGCATAAATTCTGGGAAATTAAAGAAGGAAACAGTTTCTGATGACTTTTGTTATTTGAAGAACCTAGGCTTTTGGTGAGGGGGAACATGCATTTTTGCCATAAGTTCATGGCTATAGACAAGAATACAGGACAATCTCTGAAGAAAAAATAACAAATAGAGGAAATTAGAAACATTCTTTTTTAGGCTTATCTTTATTTGCATCAGGAATTTTGATATAGAAGAAAAAACTCTTTAAATAACTTTTTGTATATTTTCATGCCTTTCCTTCATTCAAATAAACTAAATTCTAGATTAATCCTACCTGCTTCTTTTTTTCATATTCCCCAATTATTTCAAGTCCCCCTACTGCTTATTAGAGTTTGAAAAAAGATTTCCGCCCCCATCTACTTATTCCAAGTCTGGCTTTTATTCAAGATCTAAAAGTAAATAGATAATAAAAGTGAGGAAGTAAAAAGATAACGTTTAAGAAAATTTTAATCAATGTTTTATGAAATAGTTTTGGAAACTAAAGCAGGATTTTGATGTGTAATTTTATATGGATTTTGGAAATAATACAACATTTTTTCATATCCGGTACAATTTCTTGTCTAAATCATTGTCCTATTTCAACAAAGGTAGATCAATATGCAGTTTTATCAAAATCCTAAGGGAGTTGAACATCCCTGCATTATATAGTTCACTACCTTCTTGAATACAAATTGACAGAGGTCATTAGCTTTAGTTGGCAGTTTGTCTAGAGGAAGAATAACTCTGATTTCAACATCTATCTAATCCCAAAATCTGAGCAAATGTTCTTGTTCTTGGTTAGGCTGAGAATGTTTCAGCACTCGCTCATATACTTCATACAAATATATATATATAATATTTATTTGAAATTATAACAAAAAAAATAAACTGTTACATAATTGCTACACAAATGCAATCACCCTACATGCAAGCTGCCAATTTGCCATTGGGTGGCATGCCACTAGTGTTTACCACTGGCATGTTTGTCTCAGCAATGTGACCACTGGTGGACTGCTAGAGGCCCTCTGGTGACCCACCAATGGCATGCCAGTGGCTGTCACCAGAGGACCACTGGTGTTGTTATCACTGGTCTACCAACATGAAAATAAACAATTTTTTAGGATTTAAAAACAACAATACTCCCTCGGAAAGGAAAAGGGAAAACAAAATTTTAAGTTTAAATTCAAATTAGGAGGCTAGGAGACAACCCATGTTAACCAAAATTTTAAACCTATAATATGATCAAAAATTAGCATCTACATTAGATTCTTATTGATGGTACAATTCATTTAAAATTTTAACTTAAATGTTAATAATGTTGTACCTACCTTATATTTCGGTATTAAATGAGGTACAAGCCCACTTATGTCAGTTGCTAAAAGTACAGCCACACCTTAATGACACCTGACTTACGACCAGCTATCAAATCTCATTAAGTAAAAAATCAAAAAGTTCAACCATTTTGATCCTGATGGCTTTCTCTTCCTTCAAAATGAATCAAAATAAGTGAAAAATAAATAAAAATTTACTTACACTAAACCATCCTGGGTATGACAATAAACTACATCCATGTCCTGGGTAAGATGATAAACTATCCCCAACAGCAAGGCCTCTGATCAGAAGGTTTTGAGGAGTGTGGAACCACCTCTTAATTGCTGGTGTTCCTAGGTCCACCCTGACCTGGGGTGGTAGAACCTGTTAGGGCCCCAGATATGAGCAAATAGTTAACCCCCAAACCGGAGTCAAAACACTAAGAAAGTGTAAAAATAGGTTTTAATACCAGAAATACTTTGTTAAAAAAACTATTACCAACTATACATTTTTGGAAAAAAGCATATTACCAGCAATACATTTTTGGAAAAAAGCATATTACCAGCAATACATTTTTGGAAAAAAGCATATTACCAGCAATACATTTTTGGAAAAAAGCATGTTACCAGCAATACATTTTTGGAAAAAAGCATATTACCAGCAATACATTTTTGGAAAAAAGCATGTTACCAGCAATACATTTTTGGAAAAAAACATATTACCAGCAATACATTTTTGAAGAAAAAATATTACCAGAAATAGATTTTGTGAAGAAAAAATATTACTAGAAATAGATTTTGTGAAGAAAAAATATTACCAGAAATAGATTTTGTGAAGAAAAAATATTACTAGAAATAGATTTTGTGAAGAAAAAATATTACTAGAAATAGATTTTGTGAAGAAAAAATATTACCAGAAATAGATTTTGTGAAGAAAAAATATTACCAGAAATAGATTTTGTGAAGAAAAAATATTACTAGAAATAGATTTTGTGAAGAAAAAATATTACTAGAAATACATTTTTGGAAAAAAAATATTACCAGCAATAAAAATTTTGTTGGCATTAAATAACCCATTGAGGTTGCTATGCCGTAAAACAAACCAAATCAAACTTACACTAAATTTACAGTAATTAAACCAAAGTACATAATATAGTGCTGATTTCCAAATTTGTTTATTCTGATTATTACATTAGTTTATTGTATAAACTTTAAGAAATAAGAAATGTTACAATTATTGCAAATGAGAGATTAAAGCTATCTGAAACTGGTTGACACAAACCCAGTACACCTGTAGCATGTTTGAAATAGTGGTCAGGTAAAACATTTCATTTAGTTCCTAGTTCATTTTGTAAACAAGTCATTAAAACAGAAGGAGGATGTTAAGTGAACAGTGACTGGAGATTATTTTGAATTTTTTGAATCATTTCATGTTTTTTTTTTGTTTTTTTTTGTGATTAATGAAAGGACTTTATAAAGAGCATATTCATACTGAATCAAAATTAAGAAGGAAAATACATTTAAATTATTGATTATACTAAAAATAAATGCCCTTGCTATACAGACATGTATGTCTCTAATAATATATATATGTATTGATTAAAAAGAAATGTATGCAGATATTATGAAAAATAAAGAAACATCTAATGAAAAACAAATACCCACACCCACATGAAACAGATTAAAATCATTTATTATTTTAATGTAACGGTATTAAGTAGATGTTGTGAGATCAAAATTTTGATTATACCAGTCAATAATTGTGTACTTAAGAGTGAACTTGTCTCAGTTCTCATTGGTTCCTTCATATATATATATATATATATATATATAATCAGTTATATTAAGTTTGGCATGAAACTTAAATAAGTGTTAAATAAGAATGAAACTGCCTTTTGGTAAAGTTGATATTTACTGTGAATTTATTAGGTTGGTGCAAAAATAATATCGTTTTTTGACGTTAAAAAATACGTCAAAAAACGATATTATTTTTGCTCCAACCTAATATTTTATTTTGTGAAACTAATCACAAAGAAGTTTTTGCACAAGACAATTTTAAATTAAGAGTTTGTCAGATTTTTATATGCAACTTAATATTTTCAGAATAGATTTGGTCTTAATAGACCAAAGTTGATAAAAACTTTCAGGATATATTTATATGGATGATATATCATGTGACTTTTAGCTTATACTGTCTATGCTTGATAAAAATAACTTGTTCTGTGAATGCCAGAACATTACATTAGTTTATTGTATAAACTTTAAGAAATAAAGAATGTTACAATTATTGCAAATGAGAGATTAAAGCTATCTGAATCTGCTTCACACAAACCCAATACACCTGTAGCATGTTTGAAATAGTGAAAACATTTCACTTAGATCTCAGTTCATTTTGTAAACAAGTCATTAAAACAGAAGGAGGATGTTAAGTGAACAGATTGCAACAATATATTTTTATTCATAGATATGTCCAAAAGATATAAGCTATGTAAATATATATTAACACAATTTCAAGTATATCTCAAGGAATTATTATTTTACATGTTAATAAGGGTTTCTTGACACTCTGTAAATTTGATCAGTTTTTTACCGATTGATTGTCTCAAGTTTTCTAATATTTATACTTTAGTATTAGCGGTAGTAGGTTTTATTGCTTCAAAGAGATCTTTACTTAAATATCGTTTCCTATTCAGACATACACATTGTCTTTATATGAGACCAGAAGTTTTCTATTTAATTCATATCTCAGAGGATGTGTAGACATTGCATTAATTTGTTATCTTTTCAAACTTATTTGGCAAGGTAGGTAATTGTCACTTATGCAGTAATTTCCTCTTGAGCTGAAAGCTTCTTGTTAGTGAATTGTAACACTCAGAAAAACATTGTGTCCAAGAAATTATAATAATTCTATGTATTTTCTTATTATCATTAATAACTGTGAAGAGACCTATAATTTAGATTATAATTTTATGGTTGACTATTTCCTTGAATAATCCAACTTCTGGCCCAACTATCAGGTCCATTCAATATAGCTTTCCATTCATCAGTAGAAATTACTGTTGAGAAATGGTTTTCATGTATTTATTCTCCAAACTTATATTTCTCTTTGTGATACTTGCTTAAATGTCTTTAATCAACGTTTTTTGATATTCTAAATATTCACAAAAACCAAATCCTTCAATTATTTTCTTGCTGATCAATTCACTTTTCTTATTTTTTATCCTTGCAAATTTTGCGACATTCCTAAACCCAAATTTTTCATGTTTTTATCTTTTTCCTTGTCCTGTGATATTAGTTTGATTTCTTTGCAGTTTCTAAAGTTTCATTTGCCTCACTTACTGTACAATATTTTTGTTTCTCTTTTTAAAATATATCTTTTTCATAATTCATAGTAGGCTTTAAGTATCAAAGGCTAAAAAATAGATATCAATAGCTAGATTATTATATATACATGAACTCTTTTTTGGCATTGAACATTTGTGATCTTATGCCTGGTAAACATGTGTATACTTTAGTTCCTTTTATAGTAAATATGCACACACACACACATATATATATATATATATATATATATATATATATATATATATATATATATATATATATAATATGATGATATGCATAAAAACATAATATCATAACTTTTCCATCTTTTCTGCATTTACATATTTATTTACAATATGGTGAAAAAAACTTGAGTTACATAACAAAAAAAAAAGTTGCATCACCAAAAATGTTTTTATAAATATTTGAATTAAGGGTGTTTCATTAAGACAGATTAAATATAAGTGTGTTTCATTAAGACGGATCAAAGTCAGCAGTAAATAAATCAGTGTTATTGGTGAAAATTTATTTATTTCTCTATTGGATCATGTTATTTAAGTCATGCCAATTATGATTGAAAAATAATATCACCCAAATGTCCGTCAAATCTGAAAGAAAAAGAAAAAAATCATTAGATACTTAAACTTAATTCACATTTAAAATCGGTGCAAGTTATTGGAACACCCTTTATTTAACAGAAACAGATCTCATTAGCTGAAATTCACAACATCTATTATATTTTAAAAAATTTGCCTATATCAGTTGGTTAATAATAGCAAAAATTTTCTCGTGAAAACATTAACTTGCATAATAAAATCTGACATGGTACATATACAAAAGCTAGAATTATTTGACCAATGACAAGCAGGTTGATTAAATAATCTGGCAGCAAGGCCTCTCATCAGGAGATTGGAGGTTTTGAGAAGTGTGAAACCACCTGGTAATTGCTGTTGTTCCCAGGTACCTCCTGACCTGTTGTGGTAGCACCTGCTAGGGTTTTAGCTATGGGGAAAATAGTGAACTCCACCCCAAATATCAACAGTACCTTTTTATGGTAAAATTACCAGCAATCCAATTTTGTAGAGAAATTACAAGCAACACATTTTATGATCTACAAACTATATATTTAAAAAAAACATGCCTTTTACCCTGAAAGTATAAATTAGGTCAAAAATAGAGTTCACAATTAAATAACATATAGAGGTTGATATGCTGCTAAAAAAAAATTGACAGTCAACAAACGAGATAATCTCTAGTCTTTGTTATGTAATAAAAGAAAAAGTTTTGGTGATAATTAAATAAGAAGTAAATAATAACAACATATTGAAAAATGGCATACTCTGTAGGTAGAGGTGGCATTCTAAATTTCCAGGAACCAGTTCTATAAAGGCAGGTAATCTTTAGGGACCTATTCTGTTTATTTTCTATTCAATCTGAGAATGGAAACAAATCACTTTATATGGTATCAAAAAGAATTCAACCATTTTGATAATTTAATAGAAAACATTTATTTATTTATTTATTTATTAAGATATTTCCAGATTGAAATTCTGTTCTCATTATATTGCATGTTGCTTTTGACTCTTGTGTTATCAGCTATGTTATGGTTTCTTAGCTACATTGAAATTGAAGCACAGCAATCCAAAAAGATCCAATGGAAGACCTATCAAATTTGACTAGATTTGCCACATTTTTAACTTCAAAATGATAGGGGCATGTGTCTATTAGAGTTCACAAAGCATGCATGACTGTAGTGTAAGTAACATTTTACCTAGTCTATCAGCTATTAAAATAGAAGATTATTTTCGAATAAGCCAACAATTGATTTACTATGCTTTTATAATTTTAAGAATCAGTTCATGATGCCACCACTATAGGCCAAAAGTTTGGAGCCACCTTCAAGGAATTCAAAGAATCACCTAAAAATTGAAGATTGTGTGCCTTTGCCAAAACTGATGTATTCACTCACTTTCATGTCTTCTTGATGGGTTTTATCATATATTTAATATTAATAATAACAATGAAATTAACCAACGACTACATAAAGTTTCATTAAAATTTTATCTCTTTTACATCATTTCACTTTTCAAGCTAATGGTAATCTTAGGGCAGGTGGATTCCAAATTTTAGGTAACCCTGTCTTTAAAATTGGACACTATACACTTAAGGGTTAAATAGCTTCAGCATCCTAACTTTGTGGGTGTTAGTTAAAGCAAAGAAGGTATTAAACTTTTTTTAATCATTTCACCCTCAGCAAATTGGAAATGCCACTAGTATGTTACAGAGTGTGAAAGTGAGAAAAAAAAAATTAACTATAAGGAAAGGAACAAAAGATTCAAGAAGATAGAATATGATGATTGATGTTGCATTTAAATTTTTGAAGATTGAAGTTATCAGGGAAGCAAGTAAATGGAAGGGAATTTCCCAGGTGGAATGTGCAGGAAAAGTAACTTTTGGAGTTGAAGTGGCAGTTGCATTTAGTTATTTCAACAGTAAACTCATGTGGGACCTAGATGCTAATCTAGTAGCACACTTAAATTCATCTAGTCAGGGTACCAGAGTAAAAAAGCTCTTCAGAGCAGAAAATATTTGTACAAAACTTACTAATTATTAAATCCAGAGAATGACCCAAACCTTTGGCCTAATTTGTTTATGTACAGTCATATCGTCTTCTCAAAGTCTTTATTTTTTTTACTTGAGATATAAACAAAGCAACTTTTGTAGGGTCAGTGTTAAACATCTGATAATTATGATAAATTTATGAGAGTTTAAAGTCGCTGAAACTTTTGCACATTACTATATTTTCTAGTAGTCATGAATGTATATATTATATAATTATATATTCTCTGACTAATGTGAAGGAAATTTTAATATTAGATGATGTCATGTATTTAGAGAATATTCAAGGTAAAAGAGTCAGGGAATAATCTCATAAAAATATAAAATAACAGACCATTAAGAACTATAATGGCCAAACACCTTTTCAACTCACTTCATATTAATTTATTTCTTATCATGTTTTTCTTCCCTCCCATTTTCTTTTTCTCTTTATTCCTGTCTGCTTTAGAACACATAATATATATCATGAATAACATATATGAAAATAAATATCTATAATAAAGATTGCTGAAATACATGTTCATTAAGCTTAGTTTAGATTAGCACAAGGTCAAAAGTATACCAGCCTCTAGTAAGAAGTGGGCTTGTTAACTTTAAAACCTCCAAAATGAAGCTGCTGTCTATTAATCATCTTAAAGAACCTTTTTTGACTTCCATCAGCATGGCTGATGTTAACCTCGAGAAAAGCAACTCACTACACTTTTTTGGTTTCAGTTTTTCTACTGATGTGAACTTGAATGGTGATGTTGAATCAATTATTAAATCTGTTGCTAGGAAAGTTGGTCACTATGCCAAAATCTCTCTTGTACATTTACAAGTCTACCCTTCTGAATATCACTGCCACATCTGGTTTTGTGTTTAAACTGCAATCTTATTGGTCCTGACTTTGCTTCTCGGCTTTAGTCATTTGGCATCTAAGTGTCATAATTTCACTGTTGAAATTGCCAGTTGCAACCATAAGTTGTATGATAAAAGTTATTTCTTCCACATTTCTCGCTTCGAGAACTTTCTTCCAGCTTCCTGTCTGATCTTCACAAATTTAAGTGCATTGTCAATTTTCGTCATCTGTCTCCTTGAATCCAATTCTTTAATTGTCATCTCTGTTTCTTCTCCTTTTTTATTGTCTTGATGGAGTATAATGATTTTTTTTTAAATCCTACTGTCAGCAATGATGAATTGAGCATTATGTTAAAGCATTCATTATGGTAGATACCAAAACATCTGAAACATTCATCATCCAAATGTTCAAATTCAGGTAGAAGTTATTTAAGTTTTCAGCCACTGATTTATTTTAAAAGTTAAGAGTTTCTGATTATAAAAAAAAGAATATTTTAATACACTTTATGCCAACTTTAATTCTTTATAGCAAGAAGAGGGAACTAAAGGTTTTGGCACCAGATTAAAAAATATAAATGGTAATAGAGTTTTTGATTTTACTTCATCTTTTTGGTACTGACATTAATTCTTTTGACAGTTATTCCCAAGAAATTTCTGCTAAAATCAAAACCTTTTCAACTTTAATGAGAAAAACTTATTGATTAAGTTTACAACATATAAATCATATGAAATCAATTCAGAACATAAAATTTGAGTTTATTCTCTGAAAAGTTTAACTTCTTTGGATCAAGATGCATATTAAAAAATATTCATCAAGGTTATAATTTTAGTGGTGATGGTTGTACAGGTAGCATAATGGTTATCAGTGCAAAAACTGGTATCAGTAAGCTGAGTTCAAATTCCAGCCTATATGGTTGCATTCACTTTCACACTAATGCCTGTAGGATAGGCATGAATCTAACTTTCTCCCATCAGCTAAAGTTAAATAGCAGGGTAGACTGAGCTTTATAGTCCTAGTTGATAGCCAATCTAGGAGAATAACTATTCTGAATTAATAACAGTGGAAAAGGCAATAGGAAACTAATCCACTATATTTGCCAAGAAGCCATGATAATTTTCAGATAATAAAGAAACAAAATTGGTGGTGATCCATGTTCCCTTCCAACCTGAAGGGATATAGCATTAAAAAAAAAAAAGAAAAAATGAAAGTTGAATAGAGATTCTTCCCTGTTGATGTTACCTTATAATCTATCAATACCTCAACATCATATTGAGGCAAATGTTTGTCCAAAAGAGGCTATGAAGAATAAGTTCAAAATAATGACACTTCATCAATGTTTTCAAAGAACCAACCAACCAATGTATGTCAAATTACAATAGTTCCAGAAATAATTATCTGAAGTCTTCTTCTTAATTCTCTATTTAAGTAATGTGGAAATTTTAAAAGTCGGAATTGAGATAAGGTTTTGTTCAGACTAATGATCTTTCCATTAAAGATTCATCTTTTTCTATGTGCCTTGTCTCTTCAGGATGTGAACAATCATGGCTTCTTACAACTTCCTATCCTATGCAGCTTTTAGAAAGTTCTATCTTTTTACTATCTCTCCTATTCGCTGTTCTGCCAATCATTTACACAATCTTCTTAGGTGGGCTGTTTGCTGCTTTCCACTGTCCATTATGTCAGTGACAAATTCTCTGGGCACACTTTCTTTATTATCCACCCTAGATAATTTCCGTTGTCTCTTTCTGATCCTAATTATTAGGTTGGTGCAAAAATAATGACGTAATGATGTCGTTTTTGGACGTTAAAAAATACGTCAAAAAACGACATTATTACGTCATTATTTTTGCACCAACCTAATACTAGTGACCTTTTTGTTTTTATTTTCCCTAAAACTTCATAATTGATCACATGTTCAGTCTATAGTGTTGATAACTTAATTACCTCCCCTTTTATTCTAACAGCTATATAAGGATGTAAAGTGGAGGTTAGCTTTACTTGTTTTTATTCTTGAAATCATGGAGTACTAAAGCGATAACATTGGTAGCAGGCAAGTTCTGCTGTTTGGTTTCTCCATTTTTTACTTTTTGCTTCATAACGAGATAATAATGTTTTTTTATACATAGAAATAATTTATTTTGTTCTGATATAAGTCTCACCATATTCTTGTGTTGTTAAAATAACCAAATGAAAATTTTTCCTTCAGTATTTCTAACAAAACTAAAGAACAATAAACAAACATTGTATTTGGAATTCAGCTAAATATTAATTTTCAGTTGGCCATAACAGCTTAAGGACATTGTTTCTTTTTTTTTTCCAATAGTTGACCAATTCATTAATTCCAGTATAATAAGTGAAAATATTAAAAAATGTCTAGTATCAAGAACCCATTTATTTTCCAAAAGATGATTATTTAAGTTGGAAGAATGATGTCAACATCTGGAAAATTTACGCTGATACTTCAGAAGACAATTCTGTAATGCTGGACAAATTTGGAAATTAAAGGTATATTTATTGGTTAAATAATGCAGCTTGTGCATGTTCAACAGGAACTAATAAATCTTGGGGAAAAGCCAAGTATCTATGATAATGCCATGTTTTTGTGGCACAAAATGAGTAAGTTGGAAGGCATTTTGTTGTGCCATGTGGATGATTTAATTTATAAAGGCTTATGGAATGGGTCCAAGACACAGTTAAGAAGTATATTTGATATAATTTTTTCTGCTCAAGGTTCATTTAAATATGTTAGTTTGAATGTAGTGAAAAATGTAACAGAAACCAAACTTTTTGCCAGCAGACCATAAAAAACCCAAGGAGACGAAAAACTAATAAGTTGAGGAAAAATCAGCACTTTGTTCTTTAAGTGGACAACTATTATGAGTTTCTACACAGACTTGACCTTATGTTGCTTATGATGTATATATTGTCAGTAATTATGGCAAAGAGCCATTGGTTAAAAAGATTTTGATGGCAAACAAGGCAGTAAGAAAAGTCCAATCAAATAATGTTCAATTGAACTTTACAAGCATGGGAGGTGCTGAAAGAATCAGGGTTCTAGCATATTCCAATGCTACACATGCAAGATTTCCATCAGGAGCTTCATATATAGCCTTGGTGATTTTCCTTACAAGCAATGATAAAGTTGCCTCAGTTATGTGGCAATCGTAAAAGCTGAACAGAGTAATGAAAAGTCATCTAGCATTAGAGACTATGGCATTAGCAGAACCAGCAGATATCTGGATATCTAATAGTTGCAATGTTTCAAGAGGTCTTCTCACTGTCAATTCCTCCGACACTCGTTACCTAACAGACTTTCTCAAGATGTCACATGTCATTCAAAATACCAGACTTAGGGTTGATGTGGCAAGGTTCTGAGAGAAAGGATGAATCTAAATGAAATACATGTAAACTGTGTAAGCAATGTGTAGTAGTTGGCAGATGCACTGACAAAGGCATGAGCCTCTTTAACAAAGTTGCTGGAAGTATTTGAAAATGCCAAATTGCTATTGTAATTGCACGTATATAGTTATACTGTTTTATTCTGGAAAAAAATTAATTCATGTTTACAGAAGGACACTAATATTAATGACATAATTACCTCTTTTTGATTCTAATACCTACATAAGGGTGTAAAATGGAGGTTAGCTTTTCTTGTTTTTATTCTGAAAATAATAAAGGATTAAAGAGAAAACAGAGGTAACTAAAATGAGGATTAACACATGGTATTCAGAGCATCCTTGTGTAGAACCATATTTCTGTTGCCTTCCTCTATGAGATTCCCTAGAATTCACTGCCATTTAGGAGAACCAATATTACATGGCTCTCTACAGTTTCCTGTCCTTTGAAGATCGTAATAAATTTCATCTTTGTTATTTGTTCCAAACCCTGTTCTGCCATCCATTTAGTCAAGCTCACTAAGCATGTTATGCATTGTTTTCCTCTGCCTCCATACTGTCCTATGAGTATTAGATTTTCCAAGCCTTCTTTCCTCATTATGTATCCTAGAAATTTCAGCTCTCTTTCTGATGTGTTGCTTCAAGTTTCTTATTCATCTTTGAGGAGGTTGTCCAGCATTCACTGCTATACAGGAAGACAGATATCACATAAAAGTTTAGTACTCTTTTCTTTCTTCCTAGCAAAGTTTTCCTGTTTCTTAGTACTCTGCTTAACTTTTGCAAAGCATCTTTGGCTATACCAATGCGCATATGGATTTCAGAATCACACTTTCCATCCTCTGTTAAAACATTTACCATATATTTAATTTTACTTGTTTGATTTTGATATCTCTAATTTGTAATTTGCATTTTGTACACATCCTTTTGAGCAATTAATAGTCATTGTTATTGTTATGATCACTTCAGTTGTATATTTTTCAATTTTCACATCTGTATTTTCAGAGCCAGTGCAAGGGTTTTGCCCTGCTCTGAATCTATGATAATGGTGCCCACTACATCTCTTTTTTCATAAGGCAGTATTAACATAAAATACAAATCCTATTGTAACCTAATTAAGTACAATAATCGATCATATCCAATATAGGTCAGCAATTCAACTAGAAAAATTGAAAATAAATACAATGTATCTAAATACAAATGAAAAACATGTCATGATTTAAATAAATCAACAGATTTGTGGCAATTTTTAATATCAACTTGAGATTTTTCTTGTTTAAATGTTGAATAATTTTAACACTTTCAACATTATGTGTAAAAAAAAATAGTGAACTTTATATAGTGTTTATTCAAAACTTAGTATGAGCAAAACAAATTCATGTTAAAATCTGGAAAATTTTTTTTATCCTTTAATAGTCAATTGTGCATATTTCAATTTGTAATGTTAATAAATGTAGGTAGAATAAAGCAGATGTTGATAAGATAGTGAGGGTCAAAAGTACTGCCCGGGGTCCCTAGTCGGGCTTCCCTCTGGTTGGTGGGGTTTAGGAGTAGTACATACCAGCCCTGTTTATCTTTATTACAAAATTATATCAAACAAGTTATTAACTCTATAAAATTTGCCACCATTTACAAAATTTTGAAATGAGACGTTTACTTGTCATACAGGTGTTCACTCCAGCCAGGAGATTAAAAATAATATTATTTGAAGTGCTGGAGGAAATCCCTACAAGTGGTAACTCTGCTTGTAAATGGAGGCAAAATTTTAAAAAGAGTTAACAACTTGTTTGATACAATTTTGTAATAAAGATACACAGGCCTGGTTTGTGTTATCCTGAACACCTTATGTGGATTAAAGTGTAGGACTGATTGGAGGGGGTGTCTCCAAAAGGGGAGCTGATGAGAAAGCTTTAGCAATTTTTCTCTGGCTTTAGCTTTCCCTATAGCCCACATTAAAATTTCGACCTTATGCCACATTCAGTTCCAGCGTGGGTGTGCGGATAGATACCTACTTGGATAACTGACCAAAAGATGCATATTTTTAAATTAACTGTAAATGTTTGAATATTTAAAAAAAAAACTTATAACCCCTCTTTTTGTTCCATAATGAAATGGACTCATCTATTTCTAGTTGTATATGTGAATTTTCTAGTTGTATGTGAAATGGATATATCTATTCCTGGTGAAAAGCCCTGTGTTTTGTGAGTTGAAACATGACTGCTTACTGCTTCCTTAAATTTGCATATGTAAACAAGTGTTTGTAACACAGACATACCTCTCTGTGTCTTCCTTTTCAACTAAAATATTTCTGTTGCAAAATATAAAATTATAACATTTTTAAAATTTTGAAAGAAATGTAATTTTATTTTTGTAAAATTTTTGAAGATACGTTTTTTTTTTTAACTGATATTGTTTAGTTTGTCATTGTTGTAACTAAAATCAAGAAATAGTGTTTTTGGTGCAGTTTGAAATCTGAGCATCATTTTCTAAGTTACAGTAATTAATTCATGTTTCAAGGTTTAAATCTCTATTCTTTCCTCTATCATTTTCATTCATTTTCACTGAGCTGAAGCAGCAAAATTCTATTAACTGGTTACCTCTTTTCTTGTGAATATCACATCCAAACTACCTTTTTTTTTCTTTTGATTCAAGTAAAGCCTTAAAAGAAAGCAGATGCTCCAAGTACAAAAATAATTATCCATTTCCCTTTAATTTTAATATATTAATATTTTCTAAATTCATTTATCAGAAATCAAATTCTGTGAATAATAAATTATGCAAGAAATAATGAGGTAACTGATGAAATTCTTGAAAAGTGGAGAGAAGAGATTTTTTTTCTATTTTTATTTCTTTCTTGGGAACAATATTTTTGATATCATGACTTTCCATATCTTGCACATTTACATATTAAATATTCAAATAAGATGATGAAACCTTGCTCTAATAGTGGATATCAATTCCTCCGGGCAATATTTTTCATGTTTTTATTGTTTAGATAGTCTCTGTGTAGCATAGATGGTTTAGGGAAAAAATTATAAGCCAAACTTACAGTGGACAAAAAAGTAGAAATGGTCAATGTTGATAAATTGTCCAATCACTGAATGATGAGGCACAAAAGTTCAGCTACAAAGTTCACTGCACACAGATGCACAAAAGTCCATTTGCAGATAAATCATCTTCTCAGAAAATCTATAATGTGAAAATGCACAAAATATACCATGAGCAGAGAACTTCATTTACTTTATCACTAGGAATCAATAGGTAACACCATGTTTTCTTTCCTGATAGATAGCATCTTGAACACCACCTCACCAATGATCTGTTCTCAGTAACAATATAGAAACAGTTTTCAAGTCTAGTGCATTTTTTGTTGGGAGGTTCAACATGAAATTTTTTATCCATTCAATCAAGAGTGCTGTATCACTCATTTCTAGAGCCTTGTAAAATGCCGTCAAGCCCATCATGATAGCTTAGTCTTGGTACATGGAAGATGCATCATCAATGTCTTCCAATACGTTTGAGAAGGGCTGAATATCCTTGATATGTTATGGGACTCCATAATATTCACTAGATTGTGGGTTGATGATCTCAATCCAAACACCAGACATTTTCACCTAGATAACTCCCACATGTCATACCTCACATCAGGCTCCAATGAAAAGTTTAGCATCAATGCTTTTCAACAGAGCCTCATGATTGTGGATCTAATTGGCAGAGGCAGCTGAGACTAAAGCATTATTCTCTGGTGTTACACTGCACCAGTATACTGCCTTTACAGAACAATGCTTCTATGCAGCACTTCTTTTGATGCTTCAATGATATCTTTATACTCTTCCATTTCAGAAATGGAGCATCTTCACACCAGAAAATGTTTCATAATGTCTCTTTCATTCACAAAACCTTTAAAATCTTATTGCAGTACAGAGTTTAGCTAGTGAGTCTATTTCTAACATTATAGTTTTGAGTTGTTGAAAGACATTTGCAGAGTTCTGTCAAAATGATGGCTGCCAAATTGAGAAGCATGTAGGAGCACGGTCAATGATTGTTAAAGAATGCCCAGGACCATAATATATGATATCCATTCCAAGCCTGAAACATGTTATTTATTTATAATTTTTTTTACATCAATACCAAGAGGTATCAGATCTATTGTATGCCTTGTGTTTCTTTTTACTGCTAATTGAATGGCTATCTTTGCTACAGAAGTTCAAACTCATTTAACAAAATGCAATGTTCTTTTCATGCTTGGATGTCTACTGTGCTAAGTAATTTCTATTATGTATTGGTGCTCAACTATTCTACAACAGCACTGAATACCTACATTATCAACACAGTTTCTTTATTAAATGTACTGAACCATCTCTACGTCAACTTTGTTTCTCAGCAGTAAGACATCAACAGCAAGAATAGACTCACTTATTAGGGCACAAAGATTATTAAGTCATCTTTTTATTAACATCTCACAAGTGACCTTAATTTTCAAAATCAGTGTACCAGTCAAGGTGTCAGATAGCCGTTGATGTAGTGTTAGGAATTCTGATATCCAGATATAACACCCCTGCTTGTCATGGAACAGCCAAGTTAATTCCTTTCAATTTGGTTTCAATTTTCACCATTTAATATTCTGTACATCAATTATTGGATGCATCATCATTGATAGACCAACTTGCTTTCAATAAAACTGCAATGTCAACGAGCTTGCATTGACCTTTCACTTATTTTCCATTTACACACCAGTGTTCTCAAGCAGGATCCTTTTTTTCACACTAGTGATGGTTTCCAATCTTAGACTTTTAAGAGTGTCATTATCTACTTCCTCCCCCTAGCACTTTGTAATTTTTTTTAATCAATTTCACCCACAAAAGGCAGTAAAGCTACTAAGACACAAAGGGTTACTGGATGTGGAAAAATTAGGAACAGAAACATTACTAATGAGCAGGAACAGAAAAGAGTAATCAGGAAGACAGCAGATAGCAATTGACATTGCATTTAAATTTTTGGAGATTAAATATGGCTGGAAAGAATGGAGTGAAAAACGAGTTTCACAAGTAAGAATTGTGAGAAAAGAAACTGTTAGCATAGAATTTATGACTATATCTAGCCAGCTAAACTGTAAATTGATGAAATATCAATGCCAATCTAGTACTGCGTTTAAATTCAAAAAGTCTGGGTACCATAGCAAAGAGCTCATCCAAATTTTAATTGCAATAAATCTGTTTTATAAACTCTGTTGCCATGTAGAATCATCTGAACAGTGACAAGTACCCAACAAGTTTCTGTAAGTAACAAAAGTAACAAAAATATGTTCTTCTTTAATGATATCAGAAATCACCACAGCCTTACTTCTTTGCTTGTCATTTTCTTCATCAGTCTTTTCGGCAAAACACTTGAACACCAACTTCCAATTACTGCACTTGTTTTCTTTAGTTATAAACCAAGATGTATAAATGAAAACCTCTCCAACTGTGACAGATGCGGATGATGGAACATCTGGGCTCCAATTAACTACTCAGTGTCAAAAAGATATATGCAAAGGTTATTATTCTATTGGAATACCAATCAAATACTTTCACACAAATATACTTAGAAAGTATATGAATCTGTCTCTTGTTTCCTAACTATGGCTTAAATAGCAGAGTAGACTGATCTCTTTTGCTTATGGTTGGTAAATGGTCTAAAATAAGGACAATTCTGAATTCAAAACTAAGCCACCCAAGGCTGTGCAATAATGTTTAGACATGGAGTACATACTCCATGACTTTAAATCAAAGTCATGATAGATTTCAACAATCACTCTTCAGTGTGACTATCCAGAATACTGATAACACAAATGGGCACTGGGTTCAAGGAAATTTATGTATAATAAAAAATGATTTACACTATTTACATTGTTCAGTCTGTGGTCCTCATCTTTATTGTCATATTCACAACATTTCGACCGTTGTACACTCTGGCCTTCTTCAGGCAATATATGTTGGAATTTCGAACAAAACCCTTTATTTCATCCACCAAAGTAGATTGTTCTAGTCCCACATGTCATGCCTTTTCTGGATATCTTAGTTTCAGTTATTTCCCTTTAGTAACTCGATTCTCCAAGTTTTTGTTTGCCTCTGCTGTGACCAGGTATTGAACTCACAACACTTTATATAGACAGATAATAATAAAAAAGAATATACCAAATATGACCATCTTGGAATGCATGGGTACTGCTCTGTGACTTGTTATAGCATTCCAAGACACTTTAGTTAAAAATATAAAATTATCCGTTGGGAAATAAATGATTGGAGTCTTTATGTATGAAAATGTAAGTAAAGCTGGCCAATCAAGTTAAATAAAAAAGAAGAAAAAGCATATAAGTTAAAATGAAAGACTCAGAGTAGGAAAAATGAACAAATAAAATGGATGTTAAATAAGAGAAAAAAGCAACAAGAAAAGCTAAAATAAAAAATATCTAGGAATGAAAGCAAGTAAAGAATTAAACATGATAAGATAAAAGAAAACTATTTTAAGAAATTGAAAACTAGGAAAATATGAATACCTGGTTTAAAAATGTCCTCACTTAGAATTTTTAAAAGAATAAGGAAAAAAAGGTAATTTTTTTGTTAAATATAAGAAAAAATATAATAAAATCTTAGAAAATAGAAGAAAAAAAATCAAAAACTCCTCAGAAGTATTCTCAAAAGAAAACAATAAAGTAAAGGTTAACAAAAGTAAACAAAATTAGATTCTGAAGAGAAAGAAAAGAAAATGTAAAAGTGAAAACTTTAGTATCTAGAGTAAATAATTAGAGAAAACAGAATGAAAGAGAAATAAATGAAAACTATTAGAGAAAAATTATAACAAAAGAAAAAAAGAAAAATAAGAATTCTTCATAAACTGAAGGTAAGAAAGAAAGAAAGATGCAAAAATCAAAACAGAAAATATTAGGTTGGTGCAAAAATAATGACGTAATAATGTCGTTTTTTTGACGTTAATACGTCAAAAAACGACATTATTACGTCATTATTTTTGCACCAACCTAATAATGCATAAAGCCAAAAAATATCTCTCTGCATTTAAAAACCTTAACTTTTAGATTTTTGTTACTTTTCTGTTTGAATATTGAGCTTAGTTTGTCAGTTTACAATTTCTGTCTGCTTTACTTTGAGCCAAAGGACAACTTTCTTTCTCTTTCTGGAAACTTTTCTTGTATAAGAAAAACAAGGTTCCTGTTTCTGCCTTGTATTTCTTAGATTCCCAATAGTCATCCATTTTGTTTTCTTACAGAAGAGCCATTATCAATGAAGCAAATCATTGGAGAATTTTATCTCTGCTTCTCAAGTAACTGACATAATCAAATCTGTCCCTGCTTGCCATTATTTCTATATCTTGTTGCTGCCATACACTCATGGAAACACACATTTGGTTTAGTTCTGCTCATTAGTTATGGCTGTTGATATTGTCATAGAATCTGAAGATGCTGAAAGAATTTATTGTGGTACACAAGAAAGTTATGCAGATTTTGTATTAATATCTCTAGATATTATGTTTTGTTTGGGCCGAAACAGTGATAAAACTAACAAGAATGAAAATATTAGTGTAACACCTTTCATCGCTGCCTACACCCAGTAGTGTAACCGTGCTTAGTGGTCTAGTCCTCATGGTCTTAGGACAATGCTTTAACTATGGGCTAACTCTACACTGGTTAATACTGACCCTGGTCAAAGCTGATTGTTGGTCACTTTGATCCACACTGTTTCTGTCCATGTTGTGTTCTTGATCTCAGAGCAGTGGAAGATTGAATGTAGTCATAATGGCAGCACTAGTTCAAGCTGTGGCAGGTGCTATATGAAGGAAGAAAATTATCTTTACGATGAAAAATGAAATGAGAGATACATGGGGTTAATCTTCAATTGGTTTATATAGCTCTTGGTACAACAAAAATTAACCCAAATCAACCTCTATAGTGACATTGGGCCTTGTCTAAACTTCTGAAAGGCTGGGTTCAAAGTTTTGAGATCAAGAATTTTGATGGCAGATGAGGTGGATTCCAAAGGCACTCTATGTGGCTTCTCAACCAGAGTCTCTGAGCTCCCCAAAGTCATCTGCTTATATGCACTTCAGCTCAAAATTGGCATGGGACTGAAGGATTGTTGGGATTCATTGATTCTTTGATTTTCACATTAATTCTAATAAGGGCTTTCTTTGTTCCCTATTTCTTTCCAAATTTGAGCAATTATCCATCTTCATTGGGAATAGTTATAGGGATTGCCCCTCCCCTAATTCCCACCTGATTCACATCTCACACAACCATTCCATACATACAGGCAGTGCTAAATTCTCCTTCCTCCTAGCATTCTGCCTCAGCCCACTTCCCAGGGCATGCAAAACTGTCTTTGTGACAAATCTAATTTTTAAAGCATGTAGGTGGAAGAGCGGAGCTTCATTCATTAATTTCAATTCTCTAAATCTTTTCTATTTTCCTGGAATTATCTTTGTCCAGTTGGAACACAAAGCATACCACTGATGACAGAATTTGTTTTCATAACTTTGGTCTTAATGATACATTGCATTCGACCACTTTCAGAGAAATTTGTTCTCATTTGACCTTTTGAGTGAGCAATAAAATTATTTCCCAATTTGTTTTTGAAATATGAATATATATTTGTTTACCTAAATTATTAACAAAGCTACTCTCCATTTTCCATCACTGGGCTGGTTGCCACCAGTGAAAACACCTGTTATGACAGATCGATTTTCATAATCTTAACCTATGCAGCATGTTCCTCCTCTGTTTTCATTTGTCAATTCGCTTTCACGAACAAAAATATGACATGTGTTTTCCTAATTTCTCAAGAAAGGGATAAAATTGTTCTCCAAATCTGTTTTCATCTGCATTGCCAGACTCTCAACAGATAAGAAGAATAAACTTTAGAAGAGAAGAAATCCAGCCTGTCTCATCTCATTTTCACCAAGGAAAATGTCTCCACTCTCCCCATCTTTCCTCCTGCCTATATTCCATATTGGGCTTAGCCCTTTTCTGCTCAGTATCAATAAACCACCTCACGGCCTCAGTGTTGCATTAGTCCAAAAATTTGTGGAAAGTAGAATTAAAATCTAGGAAAAAAGACAATACAGGATCAGTTTTTATTTTCTTACTAAGAAATTTTATTTTCTTAATAGCAAAAGGACTTAAAAAAAAGTCCTCTTGGTTTTTGTTACAGATTTCAGAGTGCACCACAGATTCTCCCCATCTTAATGTAATGCAGAGATATTATCTGAAGGACCAATGCATGATCATGTGGGCCTTAAATCATGCATCCGCTCCCCAAGCTAGAACTGATTTTATAAAAATTCCACACATGGAGACGATAATGAATCTTCTCAAAATTTCAGACAATATAATTACTGATGTTCCTCTTCTATATGATTTCCCTTCCGATTCGTTTTTTTTATTACCTTACATCTTCATAGAAATTTAAAAAAATAATTTAATTGTTCAGTATAAAAGGATTACAAAAAAGAAATAATGTTTCCAGACCTACTAAGGCAGAATGTTTTTTGTTTGGGCAACTACTGTGAGAGTGGTCTATACCCACCCTGAAAATGGCAAGATATTTTTAATGCTGTTAATAAATAAGTAATGTATGTGTTGCAAACACACACACCAGTAGCATGCAGGAGGTGGGGTTGCAGCATGCGACAGCCCAAGCATCCATAACAGGAGGGCATCCAATCAAATAGTGAAATGAAAAATTTAGTTTATATTTAATTTGAATAAAGTGTTTATTTCATGTTTCATCTTTTTTTTTCTATATTTAAAATGTCTTCCTTTCTCACATTTCTCAGTACTAACCCCCTACCCCACTTTGAGTCTTAGGAGCATACAATCAAGTAGTTGGACCCTGGCATCACCAAACCTCACCATGTCACTGACACACGTGCACACACACACTCACACACACATATATATATATATATATATATATATATATATATATATATATATATATATAAAGAAATATAGTCTTAAGGTGTGCTATATTTATGGGATGAAGTGCTCAATATCAGAGATAGAGCATGTGTAAATATAAAAGTGAACATAGAAGTTAACACTTAGAGGCGACAGTCTGTTTCATGCTATATGCAATCGTCAGACTGTCGCCTCTAAGTGTTGACTTCTATGTTCACTTTTATATATATATATATATATATATATATATATATATATATATATATATATATATATATGTGTGTGTGGAACAAATTAGAGAAAGAATTTTTCTTTCTGTGGATTTTAGTTGGAATAGTATTTCTCATCTCACATCCCTTTCCTTGTAATCTCATGTTGGCTAAAACTTTTCTCTATTTTGAAATGTCATCTAATAATTTTACAATGATGATTATTGAAACAATTTATCAAACCAAATTGCTTTATTAACTGCTATCATTTGAAAAAAGAAATTATTTTTGGATGACACATAAAACTTCTGTTTGATTTAGTACCACATATCTACTTTAACTAAAAGTCTTTCCATTAAATTTGAAATTCCTCCTCTTGGAACCAAGTGTATCTATTGTCTCTGAGAATCACTAGGTTTGAGTCATTGAGTTCTCATGTTTAGTACAAACATGAAATCCAAAGTTATCTCATGAAGTGTAGCCTTTGTGTATATAACAAGTTGTTACATTTGATATAAAGGTTGGGGAAGTTCAAAAGATAAAAGATTAAAAACAAAAGTTAATCTATTCTGCTGATATTTGTATTTTTGGATGAATAGGAGGAAGAATGTTTTTGTTCTGTCAAGTGAGAAAGATTTATGGCATCAAGTAGAAGGATCAGAGAAATTTTTGTTTTATTTCTAAATAGTCTAGAGAATAACTTTATTTTTATTTATTTTTCTTTTGTATGGATGAGTGAATGAATAAGTCACCATAAATCAAAAACCTTGTAATCAGGGACAAAGTTAAAAATCCTTCCTTATTAAAATAAATCTACCACATAGATAAATCTACCAGATACTGAAATTAAAATTTCTTATGATATGTGCTATTTTTAAATACAGTATAACCCGGATATAAGAGAAACCCGGATATAAGAGAGATTTTTATCTGGTCCCAAATTAGAGCCATACTTACCTAAACAAAATAGACCAAACCCGGATATAAGAGACTTCTTCTCCAGTCCTGACAACTCTCTTATATCCGGGTTACACTGTAAAAGATTAATGTAATCCAGTGGATAAAATCACTGGTTGAAGTAATCCAGTGACTTGCCCCAAAGAGTTATGAGTTCAATACCTGGCCACAGCAGAGGTGAACAAAAACTTGGAGAGTTGAGTTTCTAAAGGAAAATAACTGAAACTGATATCCTGAAAAGGCATGGCATGTGGAATTAGAACAATCTAACTGTTGTAACCTTGAAAAAGTTACTGAATGAGGAATAACCAAAACATGGGTTGGAAATGAAATGCTAATCTATATAACATCAACAAAATACAATACCCATCAGCAGTGCGAAGCAGGTAACCCACTGCTAGTGGTGGACTACTTAGACAGCATATTACCCCCACTTACATTAGTGTCCAACGTATTTATGAGGATTGGGACATGCCCATTTGTTATATTTTGCGCTACAAGGAATAATGGAATGGACAAACATGTTGGATAAATATTAACAGGTTTATTGTAAAAACCAGTACAACAAACAAGGAAGTAATAGTCATGTGCACAGTCGTCGCAAGTCAGTACAGTTGTGTGCGTGCTGCTATCAGAAGGCCACTAGTCTTGTAGATCCTAGCTTGACTCTGCTGTCCACTGTCCTAAGGGATACTTATAGGTGGTTACCAACTTTAGCACCGCCACTCATGGGGGTGGCAGGTTATTACATCACATCACCATTAGTGTTCATAGGTACAGTATATAACACTAACCCAGTGAATGAAATAAAGGGTTCAGTTTGAAATTCCAGTGTATATCACCTGAAGAAGGCTGGTACGTACAATGGACAAAATGTTGTAAATATGACAATAAAGATGAGGAAAACAGTCTGAACAATGTAAATTGTAAAAATTATTTTTAATTATCTCTCACCATGGGTTTGTTTGTTGCTTTTATCAAAATGTCTTTATTCAACCATATTTCTGATAGTGAAATTACTATGCATCATGAAGATTTAGGTGACCAAAGTTATCATGATCAAAAACTTTTTCTGATGAAGTCATGACACTTCACTGATAAAGAAACAGAATGTAGAGAGTTATGATTACCTATGTACTGAAGGACATCAGTGATCATTTAAATAAAACTTTGAAGTTCTTTCAGAAATTCTGAGATGAAGGATGCAATTCTTAAAAAAACTTCTTTAGAGTATTTTATTAATATTTTGCAATTTTTTTTATTATAATGAGTTTGATCCATTTGATACTTTGCCAGGGAAATTAAATTAAATTAAATTAAATTTCTGTACTTTTTAAAAAATTTATTCATATTTATTTCATTTTTTAGAGTTTAATTTATTATTTACATTCTGAAAGAAAATATCTTGTTCTTACTGTTTCTATGTGTGAAAAGTTTACAAAGTCACTTGCGACCAGGTGAGTGTTTGCATAAATTAAGGGATACTTGATTTTGCATTGGTCTCTCGGAGAGTATCTCTACATTGCATTAAGATGCAGAGAATCAGCAGTACACTTTGAAATCCATAGCAAAAACAAAGAGGACTCAGTATGTTTTTTTTTAAAAGCCTAGCATAACAAAAATAATATTCGTGTCATATGCCTTATCAAGCAATGATATAATTCCACATGCTATTGCAGAAATGGAAAGCAAATAAAAACTGATCCTGTATTTTTTTTTTTGTTGTTGTTTATTTGTTTGTTTGTTTTTTTTTGGGGCGGGGGTATTTTTTTGGTGATTTCTTTTTTTCTCGATTTTAATTCTATTTAATGTTTCTTTATGGATGGACATGTGGCACAATATTTAGCAGCTTGGAATGAGAAAGCCAGATGCCGAGTTCAAATTCCAATTGTGTTTCTTACATTCACTATCATACAAGTATCCTTGGGAATGGTATGAATCCATCTCTTCTCTCCCTAGCTATAAGTTTAATACTTTAGCCTTGTGTCTTACTCGTTTAAATAAAGTGTCTTTTTTTTTTTTTCTTATTCACTTTTGTGGGAATTGCTTTCACTTGAACAATTTATTTAATCCATTTGTAGCTATCGAGGTCTCTTGAAGGTTTATAAGACTCCTGTCACCTTTACATTGCTAGAAGTGATATGTCTTAGCATATCTTGGTGGAGTTGTATTTCTTCTAGACTGGTTGTCAACCAATGCTAAAAAATTCAGTCAATCCTGTTATTTAACCCATATCTGGGAAGAAAGACGAATTCATGGCTTTTTCCATGTTTTCAGTTTTTCCTCCAAGTCTCTAAATGTACCTATTATTTAACCCATAGAGAGAAGAGATGCATTTGCACATTTTCCTAGAGCATTAGTGTGAAATGAACACATATTGTTTCATCTAAAATTTGAACAGAATCCATTATCCATGCTATTAACCATGAAGCTAGATACACCTCCAAAGAAATAATTTGGTGAAAATTTTCAGACTGGAAAATTGCCACCTCAACCATCATCCTCATTATAAAAGAAAGCCCTTTAACCAGGTAAATTGCATTAATTGAAACAACTACAGTTATTATTTATGCCTGTTGGACAAATATAAATATATTAAAGTTTAATTCATTTTGATTAAGAGAAATCAGATAATTTTCTAATCATTATGTAATTACTATTGTCTGACACTCTGTGATAAGTTATCACCACCATAAATTCAGCTTTTCATTGAGTCATTTTCTTAAATAACCTCATCAAATCTAGACTTTCATTTGCATATCATGCATGGCATGCAACTCATTGTCTAAGCTATCAGCTAAAATTTCACTTATATTTTAAAATTAAAAAATAAAAGATGTCTGGTCTGGTGCTCCTGCTATAGATTGAAAGATCCTTGATAAAATACAAAAAAGAATTTGCAATAACCTGGCATCTTGGTTTCAGTCCCTTTTCCCACCACTGTAATGTAGCTTCCCTGTGCCTTTTCTATAAATACTTACATGGTAATTGCTCTGATGAACTTTCCTTTATTGTACTTAGACTTTATGAATTTAAGCACAGTACTAGATTGGAAGCTAGGTCTCATCATTTTACAATTGAAATGGCAAGATATAACTTTTCTCACACATTTCTAACTTAAGAAACTCACTTTTGGCTTCTTGCTTCCCGTCAACTTTGATCTTCAAAAATTTAAATACAACATCAATTGTTATCTTCTGTCTTCTAAATTCTTGTTCTTTTATTGTTCTCTCTCCTTAATAATGTCTTCTTTTGCATCTTAGTAGCTTTATTGCCTTGCTTGGTTTGGTCTGTTGTTTTACGGCATATCAACCTCATTGGGTTATTTATTGTCAACAACTTTATTTTTCCTGGTAATATTTTGTTTTGTCAAAAATCTATTTCTGGTAACATTTTTTTCCTCAAAAATGTATAGCTGGTAATATTATTTTAAAACATGTATTGCTGGTAATATGTTTTTTTCAAAGATATATTGCTAGTAATAGATTTTTTTCTTCAAAATTTATTTCTGGTAATAATTTTTTACAAAGTATTTCTGGTATTAAAATCTGTTTTTATACTTTTATAATGCTTTTTACCTCAGTTTCGGGGTTAACTATTTGCTGATAGCTGGGACCCTAACAGATACTACCACCCCGAGCCAGGGTGGACCTGAGAACACTGGCAATTAAGAGGTGGTTCCACACTCCTCAAAACCTCCTGATCAGAGGCCTTACTGTTGGACATAGTTTATCATCTTACCCTGGACATGGAAGTAGTTTATCGTCATACCCAGGATGGATTGGCTTGCTTGAGATGAAATGATTAAAAAAAAAAGTATTTTGATTTGAAGTGCTTGCCTTTATCAATAATGTTTCACTTTCTTCTTCTGTTTTTCTAATTAAATATGCAAACTGATTCATTTTATCCTGTATATTTTTAAACTAATTCATTTTATTCTGTATATTTTTAAGATAATACTGAAAATTAGTGAATGACTAACTAAATGCTTGTAAAAGAAAAATGTATATGGTGAAAATTTCACCTAACTCTTTTGCCACACAGTAAATTGTAACTCTTCTTATCTACTAAAGCTTTTGATAGATTGTCGAAATAGCACTACAAATTAGGGAGCTAGTATTCAACTACTGATTTATACAATTATACGAACACACCAGATTTTTTTGTGGCATGGTGGTAAATTGCTGGTAAGAAAAGAGAAAATTATCAATATAGAAGAAGATGGCTGCTAAACAAAGATGATTGTTGAAGAAGGAAGAGACTAAGCCAAGTGAGAACAGAACAGATTCTCAAATGAACATAATGAAGACAAAAAGGAAAATGAAAGTAGACTCGTTGCCAATATTAGTAAATATCTTCATCATTTATTTTAGTTCTACATCCACCCCCCACATAACCATGTTTGGTTAAATGGAATCAATTCACCTTTCGTCTTCAATTTTTTTTCTTTCCCAACAACTTGAGATATCCCAGCCAAAGTTGAAAACAACCTTCCTTTTAACTCTTTGCCTTAACGAACAATATATATGCCCACTCAACCTGTGTTTCCATCATTTTCTATTTATATGCAGTTATCAGATTAAAAATGTAACTATCAGAACTTTTACTTCAATGTTAGTCACTGTGTCTATCCAGTATAAATATTTTAGTCAGTTACATATCACAATGACTTTTTTTTGTTCTTCTTCTCTGCATTCTTAGCATCTCAAGGATTCTCGGTGCAAAGACATTTTTATATAAAGTTTTATATTTGGATATAAAAAAATTAATCTCATTAGAAATTAAATTAATTTCTTTTCAAACCTCTTTGCCTGACCCAGATGAAAAGTCAAGATAACTCTGATGCCAACTTTACCCAATACATCAATAATTATTATTGCATTGTGAATATAATGACTATCAGAAGGATATTATATGAATGGTAATTACATGCGGATTAACAGAAAGTTATTTGAAGACATTCCATGGAGCAGTAGAACACAGTAAAACTAAGGATAAATATTGGTTGCTGTCGGATAAAAGCTGTTTAAACATGGAAATGCTTGGTGTAAAAGACCTTTTGAATCCAAAAGTTAGGAAAACCATCAAAGACAAACTATCAAGTTGGATGAAATCCTGTTGCTTCAGTGACTTAGATGAAGAATATCAGGAAAAAGGCATACACAATACAATTTGTAAGTAAATTCATGAAAAGTGCTGTTAGATATTTAAAAGTTTAATTTGTTTGTTTTTATTTTTGTTTATATTCCATCTTTGTGTTTATTTCATGTAGGTAGATTAAGTGTGATTTAAATGCTAATTAACGCATCAAAATTAATCATGAGAGAAATTTAAAAAAAACAAAACAAATTTGCTTATTGAATTTAAATAAATTGCTAAAATATTTTTTCTTTGTAGAAAAAGTACATTTTGTATATTAACAAAAATAATTTGAAATTTACATGTTCAAAGACAGCCTCTTTTTGGAAAAAAAAAAAATTAACTAACAACTGTTTACTCCTTCATAGACCAAAAATAGAAAGTATAGTGAAATTTATTTACATATCTATGTATGTGTGTGCATGCACCTTGTCTCATATATATATATATATATATATATATATATATATATATATATATATATATATATATATATATATATATAATTTTCAGATAGCATCTATCTGTAAAGGACAATAATAAAAAAAAACAAGAGGAAAAAAACAGGATATACAGCACATCCCAAACCATAACAATCTGATCACAATTTAAACAATATATATCAATTAAGAAAAGAAAAATATATATTTCTTGGCTATTATTCACTTACTTTTTTCTAACCAGACATTAAATTATGCCACCCTGTGCGATTCGCATGTTTTAACTTACCTTACATATGAATATCCATCAGCATTCTCAAATTTAAAAACCTGGATAAACAAATCACATCCTTGCCTTTGTATATAAACATGTGCAACAAAATAAATCTTTACATTTGCCTTGATAAAGTCCCTAAGAAAATAAAAAACATCAACTAAGAATAATTTTTCTTGTGTCATTTTATATATATATATATATATATATATATATATATATAGAGAGAGAGAGAGAGAGAGAGACTGCTGGAGTCCTAAAGGATGTAACATATAAAACAAAAGATTTTTCACCTTGCTACACATCTTTTCCAAAGAAATCGTTCTTGGGTTTCAACATTTATATATTGTTATGCCATATATATATATATATATATAAAATTAGAGATATAAATAAAAATATATGTGAAAATAGATAATATGAATGAAGACAAGAGGAAAACCTATCTTAAATGACATGTTTCCTCTTCTGATGGACTTTATCAAAGATAAAATCCATCAGAGGAGGAAATGCATCAGCTAAGATAAGTTTTCTGTTTATCTTTATTCATATATATATATATATATATATATATATATAATCAAATGAATAAATATAAATAAATGTAAGTATTCACATACAAATATATACATATATACTTTGTTGTAAGAAAAATAATGCTCAATGCTAAAAACAGAGCTATTAAGTATATATTAACAAAAATACATAATACCCAAGACAGATGAATAAAGACAAAAATCTGTAAAGGACAATAATAAAAAAAAACAAGAGGAAAAAAACAGGATATACAGCACATCCCAAACCATAACAATCTGATCACAATTTAAACAATATATATCAATTAAGAAAAGAAAAATATATATTTCTTGGCTATTATTCACTTACTTTTTTCTAACCAGACATTAAATTATGCCACCCTGTGCGATTCGCATGTTTTAACTTACCTTACATATGAATATCCATCAGCATTCTCAAATTTAAAAACCTGGATAAACAAATCACATCCTTGCCTTTGTATATAAACATGTGCAACAAAATAAATCTTTACATTTGCCTTGATAAAGTCCCTAAGAAAATAAAAAACATCAACTAAGAATAATTTTTCTTGTGTCATTTTATATATATATATATATATATATATAAGGATACATGTGTTAGTATATAGGCATATGTGTGTGTGTATATATATAAAACACAAAGCCACAAATCATTGTGACCAAGTTGAGCATACTGGCATTGCTCATACTGTTGACTATGACAGAATATGTGCTCTCTCCAAGAAAATCTAACTAAGGTCTGCTCAGTATAGTTGAAGTATAAACTATGGGTGGTGTCTGTGGGTGTTGAACAAGTACAAAATGTCCCTGAGCAAGTCTCTATTGCAGGGATTGAAAAGCTGCATGAGCAGACAGATGGGCTTGGAAAACAAGAGTATGCAGCCATTATATATATATATATATATATATATATATATATATATATATATATAGGTATGTACTATCATGTTATTTATTTAAAAGGATTGTATTTTGTTGTTTTATCATCTAACGTTTTAGAAAGAATTTAACCAATTCCTAATATCCTCTAAGATTTGAAGTTTATATTTCATTTCATTTATAATATATGCTGTAAGCAAATTTACATCAACACAAAGAATTGCTGTTTTAAATTTTCCAGTTTAATTTTAGTTTTTCAATATTTAGTATTCATGATGTATATAAGGACTATTTCCTCTCTGTTTGTCTTGAACAATTTTTCTTTTCATTTTTAAGTTTCATAATATTTGTAACTATTTCCTTGAAAATAGCATGTTTAAAACATTTAAATATTTTTCTCTTTTATATCTGTTCACTTATCAGCCTTTTATAATCTCACCTCTTAGACAGAATGGATTAATAACTTTCTACCCAAGGAAAGCGCAATTTTTTTTTTATATTATTGTTTATTAGAAATCCATTTAGAAATAAATATTAAATGTATTTTGTAACTTTTATCATTGATTTATATTTAAGGATTTTACTGTTCAAATAATCAAATGATACCATAAAAGTTAAATTCTATATTTTAAAATTCTCAGTGTGTTCATTTTTGCACATTAATTTTTAAAAGGAAAATAAATAATTGAAAAAAATATTTATCTCTATAATTAAATCATAAAAAATAATAAAGAAAAATATTTGCTTCAAATTCTGTTATGCAAAAAGATTTTATGACATACAAAACCTTTTACTCACAAATTGCTAAATAATATCCCCCAGCTCTTATTTGTGAAGTTGATAAGCTACCTGGTAAGTTAATGTTTACCCACATTCTATAGATTACAAGTGTTTGTACCAAACCTAATTCTATAATATTTTATTATTAAATGTCAATTGGTGGTGGGAGTTTATATGTCATTAAATGTGGCAAAATATCTTTCAAACTTTTCCTGAATAGAGTTAAAAAATCCTTCATTTTTTTTCTTTTCTTTGACATTATGAGAATTTAAATTTAACATAACCAATTTTAGTATAAAATTCATAGAGCTACCCAATAAAGGCAACAATAAAAATTCATGATTGTAACTAATTAACCAACTTTTTTCTGATAGAAAGAAATTTTCATGATTTTTTTTAGTGATTTAAATATTTATAATCTTCAAAATTATAAAAGCAATAAATTAAAAATAATCATTATTGACTTGTAACATTTACCTTTTTTTAACTGTTATGCTCAATGTATAAGATACAATTCTTGGAAAAACTCAGTAACAAGCAGAAAAATATTTTTTATTACTAATTAGACATTGTTGCATGCCTACATTTTTAAAGAAAAAACTTGTTTAGCTTAATTTAGGTTGAGAGTTAAGTTTTTAGAATTGCTAAAAGAGCTTTTTAAAAATTAAATTGAATTCTGCAGCTTTGTACAACCCCATAACTGTAATTTAACTTTATTTCAGTTATGTTTTCTATACCCACAAACTAGAAAATGCTCAAATATTTTTCCTTGAAGAGATTATTGTCAGTAAGTTATATTGAAAACCTTTGTTAAGTATTAAACCCCAAATATCCTTTTGGTTTAATGTATATCTTAGCTATATTTTTGTTATCATTTGACATTATTTATATGCTTTTTTTTTTTTTTTTTTGGTCACCTTTAAAAGCATCTGAGGCATTTGTTAAGTGGAAAGAAATATTACTTGTTAATCCTTGAAAAGATTTTACTGTTATAAATGGATTTATAACCTTTCTCTCCCTTAATCTGGTACTACAATCTCCTCTTAGTAGTTTTCAATTAATCCCATTAATTGTAATCTGCAATTGTTTTTTAAAAGTATTTACACTGTATTGTTCAGTGACATATTTCTTTTTAAAAATATGACACGGGAGGAGAATTACAATTTTTTTTTATGCTTTAGAAACAAAATAAAATTCAGATTACTGTATATGAAAAAATAATAAAAAATGATGGATGAAATATGAAGGAACCATTTGTAGTAGATTACATTATGGAACAGCTCAACAACCATCATTTTTGCTTGTATGGATGTACAACTTTGCAATAACAATTTATTTTTTACAAGTTTTAGTTAGTTTTTTATTTGAAATTTCTTTTCTTATGCAAGTTCACCCCAAGCAAAGCAGTAGAGTCACTAAGACACAAAGGTTTACTGAATGTGAAATAATTAAAAAACAGAAACATTACGATGGAGAGAGAACATCAATTTGTTTTTTTTTTTAATTGAGTTCACCTCATATAAAGCAATAAAGCCACTGAGACAAAAGGGGTGTGGAAGAGTTAGAAACAGATTGCCAAGGAGAAAGAAAAAAGAATAAAGGAAGACAGCAGATAGCTATTGACATTGTATTTAAATTTTTTAAGATTAAATTTGACTGGGAAGCCTAGAGCCAGAAGAAAGTTCCACAAGTAAGAAGTGTGAGAAAAGAAACTGTCAGCTTAGAAATTACAGTTAAATTTAGTCAACTCAACTGTAAATTGATGAGACCTCGTTGTCAGTATAGTTCTGTGCTTAAATTCATAAAGTCTAGGTAACATAAGGAAGACCTCATCTGAACAATTACTATGAAACTATTTATAGAAAAGGCACAGAGATGCAACTACTTGGTGATAGGAAAGTGGCTGAAACTCAGTGGCCAGATCTGGCTGAATGTTTCAGTGTGGAATAATTCATATTTTCATTAATTTAATATTTTTTGAAACATAATTTTTATTTTCTAAATTAAGGATATGTCAGATTGCTATCATTAACATATTTTTTCTCTTCATAATTTTTTTATATTAATTTAAAAAAAAACTTTAAAGTGAAAAAATACGTTCATTAAATTATTTAGTTGGATTGATGTGAGTTTGTGTCCCTGGGTTTCATGTTCTCTGTGATATATATGTTTATGTTTGTGTGAGCTGTAATGCATGAATGTGTATGTATGTCTGCGTACATATGAGTGGTGTTCCGATGACAAATTTTTCTCCTGCTACTATAAAACACTGATATACACAACCATAAATAAATGCAGAAATTCAAAAATTAATCAGTTTGTCTGACAATTGCAGACAGCATGAAACCCAGGGTCACAAATTCACATCAATCTAACTGAATATGTTAGCTCTATCACTGATATTGAGCACTTTCTAGTAAGTACCATGCATATATAATATATAATATATATACAAATTGCATATATATATATATATATATATATTTATTATGTAGTGATTTCCCACCTGATGAAACGTTAAAAAATATTTTTTTAATGTTGAAACAAGATGTACATTTTTGTAGTATAAACAAATATTTATTGCTCTACTTTTGTATTGAGCCCTGTTTTAAATGAATGTTCTGAACACTTAAATCTTACTCTTTGTTTTTTAACATTTGGATATATATACATATATATTTATATACATACATATTTTAAATATATCCATTAAATTATATATTTTTTATTATTAGGTTGGTGCAAAAATAATGACGTAATAATGTCATTTTTTGACGTTATACGTCAAAAAACGACATTATTACGTCATTATTTTTGCCTAATATTTATAGTGATATAACAAAAATAATTATATGTATATTTTTTTTTTCAAGTTATCAAATAGATTATTGTACTCATTAAAATTTGACTGATGTACATTCAGCTGATAGTAAAGTCTTAAATTCTTACAAGCCTCAAATTTGTTAGATCTGGAATTTTTTTTTTTTTTACTTTCTGTGGTACATTTTAAATGTGGGATGTTCAGCAGCAGCAAGAAAACTGGTGCTATCAAACTCAAACTTTGATCACATGACCACAATAATCACACATGAGCAGAAGGTAGTGAAACGAACCTAAAGATATGTTATGGAGAAAGCACAGATAATTTTGGCTTACCCTCATATATTAAAAGGATAATATATTATTGTAAAAAAATAACACAGATATGTTTTTAAAACAACTGTAAAAATAAGGGTGATTTAAAAAAAATGATAAGCATTTCAATAGTTTCTAAAATTAGTTTAATATGATGCAAGTATGGGATCAACGGAAAAGAAATTACAAAATCCCCTACAGAAGGTAGAGATGGAGAGTAAGCATAAACTACAAGAAGACAGAATGCATAGTTATCAGTAAGAGGAAGAACCCGAAATGCATTTTGCAGGACGGGAACACTAGAATCAAGCAGACACAGAAGTTTAAATATCTGGGAAGCGTCTTGACAGAGGTTGATAAGTGCAACTCTGAGATTCATAGAGGTATTGGGATGGCCAAGGATACATTCCAAAAGCTGGGAAGAGTATTGCAAGACAGGAGGATTTCTTTGGTAACAAAGAAAAGAATACTGAGCTGTTACATGACATCTGTCCTTCTTTAAAGCAATGAATGTTGGACAATTTCCTCAAAGATGAAGAAGAGACCCAAGGCAATGGAGATGTGGTTCTACAGAAGGATGCTAAGGATATCATGGACCGAGTGTGTGAGCAATGAGGAGGTCATAGAATGCTAACAAGGAGAAGGCTTGTACTTAACATCAGACAGCTGAACTTTCTGAAACATATAATGAGGAAGGAGAGCTTGGAGAATCTGATACTCACAGGTCAAGTAAAGGGGCAGAGAGACGGGGGAAAGCAGCACATGACATCCACGAGCTTGAGCAGGTGGATGACAGAACATGGTCTGGAGGAGGAAGCAGAGAAGGAACATGTTCAAAGCTGCAAGCGATAGAGGGAGGTCGAGAGTCATGATTGCCTATGTCCTGAAAAGACATGGCACATGAAAAGAAAGACCCAAAGATGCCTGTATATAATCTTATATAATTTCCTATCAGATCAGTAATTCTCATGGTGCCATCAATTCAAATAACATAACAGCATGCTACCAATAAATTTTAAAATTACTTAGTATTGAATGAGTCACTTTTCAGGTACATTCCAAAAATATGTTCCTGAAAAATAGTCTGTCTTTCGACCAGGAAACAGTTTTCATTTTCTAATCTGAATGAGGGAAATGAACAACAAATGACAAGGGAATTCTAGGCATTTTAAGAGAAAAAAATAATGGAAAAAATTACTTGGCTGGAAATATGACAATAGATTGCATTGTAAAAACCAAGAATTTATTCATCCATTTGTTTCTCCATCAAATGATTTTGAAAAATAAAAGAAATGACTATATATATATATATATATATATATATATATATATATATATATATATATATATTTTATTTATTTATCATTCTGTCACATTGTCATTCACAACATTTTCTAAAACACCAGCTACTTGAGAACATCCTGGATTTGAATTGATGGCACCGTGAGAATTGCTGATCTGATAGGAAAATTCTCAATAGAATGGAGACAGAAAGAAATTTCTGGATCTAATCTAAATTCTTGCATTGCATACAGAATGCAGTGTCTCTCAGGGAGAAGACTGTATAGAATGTTGAATCTGGATGGTCAATGGTTGGTCAATGGAATTGACCATCATGAATTATGTCTTTGTTAAATTAATTGGCAGTTTTGAAGGAAGAAAATTCTTTTTTTACTTCTACCTTCCTGTTGAGTTTTAATATGCTTTCGGCACATTAAGATAGCAAATAATGCCTTCCAAAAGCAGAGCAAGGTATTAATAAACATAAAAAAATTGTGAGAAACAAAGAAAAGCATACTGAACTGTGATATAATATCACTCCTTCTATATGTCAGTGAATGCTGGACAATTTCCTTATAGAGGAAGAAGAGACGTGATGCAATAGAAATGTGATTTTTCAGAAAGATGCTGAGAATTCAATGGACTGAACATGTGTGCAAAGATAAAGTACTAGACTCAATGGCAACAAAAAGGACACTTATACTGGACATCAGTTAGTTTAAATTTTTAGAGCGGAAAGAGGGTTTGGAAAATGTGATACTCAAAGGATAGATTTAAGGCAAGAGGTACAGAGGGAAACATGCAAAACCTATTTGGTGAACCTGAGTGAATGGATGGCAGAATAGTGTTTTGGAGAGATGGCAGAAAGACAAAAGTTATTAAGAGCTCCAAAGGACAAGAAATTGTGGAGAGCCATGATAAAAAATTCCATACAACGGATAAATTTAAAATTTTAAAGTAGCTTATAACAGTGCATTTATGTGTTTTTAAAAATCACCATCACAAAGATTACATTTAAAATGAGTTTTGTCTTTGCAATTCATTCCTGAGGATGATCTTAGGGGAGATCAAAAGTACTTGGGTAGGAAAAATCTATGGCGTCTTCCTTGATGAATTTCATCTTAACATCAAAAAACTGATTAGAGAACTACAGAGGATTATTATAAAAAAATAAACATAATAACATAATATGTCTATATTATTCAATGAAACATGTTTGAATATATATATATATATATATATAGAGAGAGAGAGAGAGAGAGATCAAGTCAAGTTTAAATTGTTTTTAGAGTGCTTGTGAACATTTTTATATAGAGACTAACTAAATTAATCTCAAGTTCATTAGATATAGAGTGTGTAATTAATATGTGCCTAGTTTACCATATATCTTTTTTGCAGATTTTGTATGCTTTTATTTTGGCATTATATACGAAATAACTACTATAGTTAGGAATTTTAAAAAATTGTTTCAGTGTATTTTTTTTGTCAGGTAATTCAATGTTGCAAATTCTGAGGGCTCTGAAATAAAACGCTATAGTTATTTCAGATTTTATTTTATTATTGCAACATAAGTAAATACTTTTTATTTAATGATTTACAGCAGACTTTCAGTTTCAAAATCAATATATTTACTTTTAAAGAAGAGTGCCCATACATATATGTCTGTGTGGATGAGGGGTTAGAATGTTCACTTTCCAACCATGAGACCTGGGTTTCATGGTTGGAAAGAAAAATGTATAATATCGTTAGAAGTTTAGCATAATGATCTGTTATTTATAAAGAGAGAAATGATCCATCCATTATCTCAGACACAAGGAATATAATGAAGTCATAACTAAAAGTAAAGTGGAAAACACTGTTATGGCATATCATATCTGTAAGGAGGATACACAATACCGACTCTTGGAAGATGTATTGATAAGGAGAAATATTGAGAATGATGAAGTTGAATGATGTTGTATATATCAACCAATATTGGCCATTACTTTATTCTGGCTTGTATGGATTTCAACATGATGTGACTTTCTTTGCTTAATAGAGTATAATTTAGAACTACCTGAGTAACAGATTTAGCTAAGCTGATGATGTGGAAATACTGATTCTGTTGATAGATTAATGGATATTTTTTGTTTTTTACTAAGAAGAAAAAAGTTTCTCAATTTGTTTTCATGATGAAGGCTGGAGAATGGTTTGGTCAAACTGTTAGCAATGGAAATTTAATGAAGAAGAGGTTAAATTTGCTAAGCAATTCTGGTTTTAGTTGTGTTGCTTTTTTTTAATATTTCGGTTCATAAGCATTTACTTGGTTCAGAAATAGGTAAATATTGCTCCTTTATATATGAGAGAAGCTAGATAGCATCTGGAGCTAACTCCACTTACTTACTTTCTTGAAACCACTACTAGGGGATGCTCTCCAAACTATAAATACTCTGCGATATTTTTTCTCATTCTCCTCTCAGTTTTATCACTTACAGATCAACATATAAGTCTCTTGTGGAAAACTTGTTTCTCTTGGGAAACATAGGAAAACACCAAAACTCACTCACACACACGCACACTTTCACTCACTTCACATCTTTTGAACTTGAAATGTTTTCACATTCTTTTATTTTTTACACACATAATTGTCTTTGTCACTTGTATATCTTTCTTGTTCAGACATTATCATTTGTTTGTACATATATTGGTTCTTGTTGTTTCTTTGTATTTTATGATAGTGGATGCACATGCAAATCCTCCATTTTTGTTGTGAGTATTTCAGGAGACACGTTTTTTTCCAAAGACCCACAACAAGTGCATATACACAAATGCTTAAAACAATACAAAATATCAGATAGTATCAACACATCTCGAATAAAAACATCTATGGTGATCTGCCAAGAATAACCATTACCATTACAGAGAAAAGGCTATGAATATCCGGATACTATTGGTGAAGCATGCAGGAAATTACTTACTTTATATCTTAGGACCTAGATAACCTCAATTCAGGACATGGAAGGAATGCAAAAGTATGGATTGCACTTGAAATGAACAACACTCCATGGAATTAATAACTGGAAAGGAATATCAAAAAGTAACAACCATATTTGCAGAAAGAAGGATATAGTACTCTGAACAGGTCTGGTGCCATGCATAGCATCCATATGTAAATCTTGATCTGACTAGGATATTTAAGAACATGATTTGAATTTTCAGGTTAATGTTTTATCGACATATCAAGGATCAACACCTTGTTAGGCAGTGATCAGAATATTTTAGTTCATCCATACATATAAATTTCTCTTTTATACAAATTTTGTTAAAAACTACTGACAAGGATCCATGGTGAACTTTTTAATTTAATTTTTTTTTTTTTTGTGTTATAATTTTTTTTCCATTTCTGGACATAAATTATGTAGAAATTGTCCAAATGTTCTGCATGTCTGAGCAATTGTATAAGTTCAGCATACACTTCTTTGTTTCTTTCTATGAATTCTTCATCTCTGGTGAGGTTTACGCCTAAGATGGCATCTGAGTGAACAGAGATAGCCAATGAACTTTGTTTCCCAAATTTCATATTTTTCTTCATCCCCATTGACTTGGAGTCTATTTCAACAACTTCCATTATCCCTCCTCTTCTCGTAATCTGTTAAAGTTGACATGCTACTGTGGAATAAGGGTTAGGAATTGACAAAACCAAACAGAGGAAAATAACACATGTGTACAGAAAGAAGTAAAATCATTTATTAAACTTTTACATACAGGAGAGGGGATATAATAGTCAGAGTTATTGGACTTAGTTTTCTCAACAGTAACATCTTTATGAAAATCTTGATCTGACTAGGATATTTAAGAACATGATTTGAGTTTTCAGGTTAATGTTTTAGTTTTGTAGCAATTTGTGGTGTTGTGTGAAACTACCTCAAACACAATTTATTCTATGTTCAATTTCCTTCAATCTCCTATACTAGATTTATTATAACTGAAATATATTGGGAGGTGGGAGTGAAATATATAAATATATATTTTACTCCCACCTCCCAATATTTAACCAGTTGTTTTAGGTAACCTTCCACCCTTTTCATGATCATTGATGGTAAAATTTACACACACTATCAGTTACCAGCCATTCTTACTTTACCTAATTTCTATATAGCTCATTTAGAAAACAAAATCTTTAACAATTTTGTCAAACCTATGATATATGTTCAATATACCTGATGAGATATATATATTGACAAATAAGTGAGATGGAAAACTCTTTTATGTAGTTATGAGCTTAAAGTTAATATAGACTCACTTTCCTTGATGTTTTAGGTCATCACTTTTTAATAGTAATCTCTACTATTTTAGATTAGGCTCAATAACTTAAGAGTGGAAGCAGGTTGCAAGGCAAATTGGTCTTCACATTAATGTCAACCAAACTGTGTTCTTGTCATTCAATCAGGAGCTGGACATCTTAAGGACACTGGATGATAGGCAGCTTAAAGTTGATGATTTGTATCTTGGGCCTGGATAAGTTTGAATAAGGACACAGGTCAGGAATGTGAAAACGTGGATTGCACTTGAAATAATGAACACTGTATGGAATTAATAATTGGAAAGAAACATCAAATGCAAGTTCTTTAGAGCAACTGTAATGACTGTTTTACTGTATGGATTACACTCATGAACTCTCATAGTTGCCCTGAGGATGAAGCTAGATGAAAAGCACAAAATATCAAATAGCATCAGCACTTAACAGCCTCTATGGTGCTCTTCCAAAAATAACAACCACTATTGCAGAGAGAAGTCTATGGTTCTCAGGACACTGTTGGCACAGAATGTAGGAAATTATGCATAAAGTTGGATCCTCCTCATGAAAAAAGGTCATGGATATGTAGCCCTGAAAATATATTGACTAACTAATGGAGGATATAAGTCTGATACTAGATAAGACAAAGGAATTAATACTGTATGGTGACTGTTAATATTGTACCCCAATGCAACCTTCAGACCAAAAACAAATTTGGTCTGAAGATCACATCAATGTGTTCAATGCAAGCAAAAGCCACTACTCATTTGGTGGGCTATATATATATATATATATATATATATATATATATATATATATATAGACACACAGAGCTTTCATTAAAGATGACAGACAAGGTACTGTGTTTAAGCTTTTTATAAAGCTTAATAAACTTTTAAAAGCTTAATTGCAGTACCTTGTCTGTTGTCTTTAATGAAACATGTATGAGGGATTGCTGCCTAAATGCACACACACACACACACATATATATATATATATATATATATATATATATATATATATATATATATGTGTGTATGTGTGTGTATATATATATATATATATATTTTTTTTTTTTTTAAATATAGTGGGTTGTGTATGTAAGTCACTAGAATATTAGGGAAGGAGAAAAGTATTTATTCCTTGTTTCTTTCATTTTGAGATAATACAGAGGATTACTTATAGTCATGACTTCTAGTCTACTGATTTATGGTGGTTAGAGGAAAGGTTTATATAAATAGGCTAGGTTTATTGATGCTAATGGCCTTTGATTTCTTCTTTATGCTATATTTATATATGACTGTAAGTTCTATGCTAACAGTTTCTTCTCTTGCACTTCTCACTTGTAGAAGTCTCTGCCAGCTACTTGCATTCCAATCGACTTTTCACTGCCTTATCAACTGTTATCTTCTGTCTTAATTCTTATTCTTTTATTGTTCTCTCCCCTTAATAATTCTTTTATTTTTATATTTCTCTCACACTCAGTAACCCCTTGCTTCTTTGAGGTTTTATTACCTTGCTTGTTGTGAAATGATTAAAAAAAATATAATATTTTATTAGTTTGTGTGTCTGTACATGTGTATATATATATATATATATATATATATATATATATATATATATATATATATATATATATATATATATATATATAATATGTGTATGTGTGTCAGTTTAAAATACATGCATACATACACACACACACAAAAGTTTAAGTTTGAGCCTTTATATGATGTCCCTTTGAGTGATTTGAAATTGGTTCCATCAAACATGAAAACACTGGAATTAAAAACCAGTTGCATAAATAAACACAGAACAATTCTTGAAAACAAATGTAGCAACAATTGAAAGTATTTGGGGAAAAGGGAAATAAAATAAAACAAAGGTTAATATGAATTTTGGCAAATTTACTGAGAAAATGAAACAACTTATTTGGAAATTTCAAAGATTTAATAAAAAACTGATCAACAGAACTTGTCCATATTTAGCTGGTAAAAAGAAAAAACATTTTGTTCATGCCTGAAGGTTATATATATATATATATATATATATATATATATACTCATTCTTGTCATGTTTGGCTATAATTTGTGATTTGACAGAGTATTTTTTCTAAGGTCATAAGTGCAAAGTGAATATTTGCAACCACATCCAAAATTCACATTTGGTTTGTCAGTTCTATTTTTACCATCCCAGATACATGTCCATACACACACATAAAAACAAGAAATAATATATATATATATATATATATATATATATATATATATATATATATATATATTTAATGTTTGGAATGACCCTTGGGGTACCATGCTGAGTTCGTTCATTACTTGTCACAACCCAGCTCTTCTTCAAGTAATATGATTCTTTTTATCTGACAGTATATGTTAGTCTTCTTCTGACTCTCCCCTTGTTTCAATCTGTTTATCTGCAAGTCTTGTTCTATTCCAATTTATTGATGAATGTCAATTTGTTCCTGTCTCTCAAGCTACTGATCTGTTTCTCAAATATATTCCATGTTGTTAAAATTTTCATACAGATTTTTGGTTGATAGTAGTGGTGCTGTGAATTAAAGGTGTTACTCAGTACATTAGTGAATTTATATTCCAGAATTATTATCAGTGGAGGTGCATGAAGTAAATTATGAACTAATTCACTTTCTGTATATATGTTTGGATTAATTTTCTAAAACACTTCATCTAACAAAATTTAGACAAGGACATTTTTTATTTCTTTAGTTGATTGTAAGCATTTCAAATAAATGTGTAGTTATAAGACAATCAAGGATACTGAGTGTTGCCTGGGAAATAAATAACAACACAAGAAAAAATATAGCAGAATGATATGGTGTCATACCTTTCCCAAGGGTATTTTTGTGAGAGTGAACACTGATGGCTTCAACCATAATTTGAACTTGGCTTAATTATTCTACTTCCCATACCAATAACTGCTATGATATGCCCATACCCTGAAACACGCACATGCACACCCCTTTGTAGAGTGTAAATCTTTCTTTAATAAGATTTCTTGAACATTCAGACCAGTAGATAAAAATAAATAAATATACTGTTTAATAAATAAACTGAGCACCTATTTGAATATGAGTATCCACTAAAAATGTTTGAAGTCATAAAATCTGTCAGATTTATAACAAATCCATTCTTAAATTCTCTTTGTTTAGGTTTGTATACAAAACTGTACAGATATGAAAAATTTTGGGTGATCAATGACAAGAGAAATTTTGCTTAAAGGTAATAATTTGGCCTAACCTGACTGACTTTTCTGCATAAATCAGTTGGTTGGAGTATGCTGGGTTTATATACATATGTATGATAAGGTTAAGAACAAATAGGAATCATTTATCAATGTAATTCATTGATTGTTTAACAGCATCAACTCCTTATGGGTCATTCAATGCCAAAATTTAATTTTCTATGGATTTTTAAAGTAATAAAAATATTATATATTTTATTCTACTTTCATATTTGAATACAGGCTAGATGATATTCAGCTTTTGTGCATATATATATGTTTCTATGGACATAATTACTAGAGACAATGATATGTGTGTTTTATTTTGAAGTTATATTTTGGAATATAGTTTGATTTAAGAAATTGTAGGTTATTATATGAATTAATGTCATGAAAGAGTTCTTTCATGTTAGTTTATTTTGTTTAGCA
>OZ010593.1:28561240-28663740 GCA_963932145.1 Acanthosepion lycidas
TTTCTGTTATTTGTACTAAACCCTGTCCTGCCATCTTCAAGATCACTGGGTAGGTTATGCATTGTTTTCTTCTGTCACTCTTTCCTTCAACTTGTGAGTATCAAATTTTCCAAGTCCTCTTTCCTCATTATGTACCCTACAAATTTCAGCTATCACATTTTGATGTAAAATATAAGTGTTTTTTTTTTTTTGGTTTCTGTTTTCAAAATGCTCAAATGTTCAGTCCATGGTATTCTCAGCATCCTTCTGTAAAAGACATTTCTGTTGCTTCAAGTCTCTACTTCATCTAACAGGAGATTGTCCAGAGTTCACTTCCATATTGGAAGACTGATATTACATAACAGTTCAGTGCTCTTTGCTTAGCTTTTGGAAAGTGTCTTTTGTTATCCCAATGCACCTTTGGATTTCAGTGTCAACTTTTTGTATTCACTTCCAAGATATTTAAATTGTACTTGTTTGATTTCAGTATCTCCAATTTGTAATTTACATTTTGGTTGTTCCTTTTGCTAACAACCATACGTTCTGTCTTCTTGTAATTGAGGCTTAGTCCTTTCTTCTCAGTTTCCTTCACTGCCTTTTGTATGATTTTGTGTAGTTTCCTTTCTTTATCTGCTATCAACCCTGTGTCATCTGTATATCTTATGTTGTTAAGATTGTGGCCCCCAATAATAAATTTTGAAAAGAATTCAAGTCTCACAGAATTGCCTCAATGTAAAAATTGAAGAAGATTCCAGTGAGAAGACACATCCATGTCTTAAACCTCTTTCTATTTTGTATATTTACTGAATACATTTTCCATTTGTATGTGGGTGGGTTAATGCCAGTGTAGTTTCTGGGTTAATCTAATATCCTTCCCAAATATGTCAAGGTTGATTAGCAGTTCCAACAGTTAAAATGCTCATGTTTGTATAACAATGTTTGATTGAAAGATGGCTTTCATTTGAGTTGAAATTTGGATAATTATTGTAATTTGTAAATATAATCATCATTTGAAAGAAAGCATATCAAATAATAATTATAAATATAAATAATCTTATTATAATTCAGTGTATCACTCTATTAGTTAACACATATGTTACATACTGCCAATACCTCATAAGTCATGGACTATTCTCCTTCGATCAGGAGGAAAGACATATCAGAGAAGCTGTTTTGGTTTCGGTGAGAAAAAAGAATATAAGGAAGGAAGATAGAAGTGATAACATTTTCATGTGTATCTCAACTCTTTCAGTGAAATAGAAAAAGTTGTCAATTTTAAACCTTTTCATTTGTACTCCTTTATTTATAATTGCTAATGCAATATTTTGTTAAAGTTTTTACACTCAAAAACTTCACAATATGATAGGGGATATTTTATTGTCATAGAACTCACAAAGAGCTTATTAAATCATCAACTTAAGAATTAAGATTCATCAGAAAGAGGAAAACCATGAAATTTTCACAGTGATATCTAGTTATAAATACCATATTTCTTACATGTGTTTTTATAAATCTGTATAAACTTTGTTTTTATTTGAATCAAAATTAGTATAATTATTGATTTCTTTTTTTTCTTTTTTTTTCAGGTAAGTGATCCATTTCTCATTAATGGAAATTTATTGGTCTGGAAATAACCTGGTATGGTTTGTAATATCTTTCTCATTACTTATCCTATTCCTGGATATTTGTTGTATTTCATTTATTTCTATTTCCTAAAATGGTATTTTCTACCAGCTTTGTTCAGATATCCTGTATTTGAGTAGGTAAAAGAATTGTTTGACAAAAAGAAAATATTTTAATGTTGAACTACCTACTGTATTCTTAAAGTAACAACATCATGAAAAATAGAATGCTGCAACCACATATGTTGTTTCTTTGATTATTTTTTTAATATGAATATTTTACTAATGTTTCTTTTTGCAAAATTATTTTTTTCTTAATTTTAAGGCATTTTACTTATATCCAAAAGATGCATTCCAGAAGCTAAGTAAAGTACTAAGAAAAAAGGAAAATTTTGTTAGAACCAAAGAAAAGTGTGCTTAACTGTACAAATTTTTCCCAGTTGTATGTGTGTTTGTGCTCAGTCGTGAGAGTGAAATGAACAAAACCCAAAGCTTGAAATAACTGTTCAACAGCTTTTATTTCTAGTTGAAAAAGCATGGAAAATAATTTTTACCAGTTAACAAAGTCCTTGAATAGTTTGTTTTGTTGAGAGAATTTTCTTCACTTGTTCTCACTGGAGGAACAAGAAATCTGAGTGTAAAACTGCTAGAATAAGCTTTGTCTTCTGCAGCCAAGGTTGTGTGTAGCCCTTCAAGCTGAGGCTACTGAAAATAAAAAGTGAAAAAGAGGCCAAATAGGGCTCATTCAAAGCTTTTATGACCTCTGAGACTTCCAGTTGTACCCTGCTGATTATTTCCATTGCAGCTGCTGTGGAATCAAACAAAGTAAGGAAGCCACCACCTACTAAAATAGCCAACAAGTGAGATTGTTTCTATATAACTGCTATGGAATATCAATCCAGTGAATACTAGACAATTCCCTCACAGATGGAGACTGGGTGTAATATAAATCCGTTTCTACAGAAAGATGCTGAGAATACAAGGAGGGGACAACAGATGAAACATGATAGCAACAACAAAGATGAGGACAATAGTTGAAATGTCACATGTGTAAATAGCAATAAACGTAACAGAATGAAAGAGTTCAGTAGTCCAAATCACTTGTAGTATAAATTCTTCACTTTCTGAAAATGGCATATATTTTATGATGTGCCATCATGTTTGAATGATGCAAGAAAAATCTGTTTAATTGCATTTCTATCATGTATTTCTCTCTGGAAATGGTTTAAAAGCCAAATATGATACTTCTGAGCTAATTTTGGGATACAACCCTAAGACCGATCTATTTATCTCTCCATCAAAGTTTGCCAATCTTATTTGATCAGAGTTAAATGCAATGTCAGAGATTATTTGCATGCAGCAATATTTACTGTATATTGAAGGCATTGACCATCAGGTTAAGGTACCATGTGTTGGCACATTTCTTGACAAAAACAGCTGGAAAATCAGTTTTCCTCCTCCATTATTGATTTCTTTGAGTCCCAATAAATTATTGTTAGCTAAATACAAGATGATTTTGTGATTGATTTGTTCTGTCATGCATCCATACTATGAAATCAAACATCTGTTCACAATGGTAAAGTTGAGGTCTTTTCATTCAAAGTCCCCTTTGTGTGGATGCAATCATCATGCCTATTTATCCCTGAACAACTTATATGCATATTGCATGCCTGCTTTATCTACTTTATCTGTTTTGGATCATAATCTCTGGCTCCTATGATTTACTGACCTTTATTCCTGGTTAAAGTCACACAGGATTTTTATCCTATAAATTGTTCCAGATTTTTGCTTCATAGTTTCAAGAGGACCACAGCTGAAACAGATAAAAACTACAAAGATGAGATAATATATCTGAATGATTAAAGGAATAATGACATTGCTTATTCATAACGTCAGACAATATAAATTCCATATGTATCTTTATCTACAGTTTTCTTGCTTAAACACTGAAATAAATGCTAATGAGCTTCCTTCTCCTTCTACACCAATAAACACAATATTATATGCACAACATCCACTTTATATATATATACACATATATATATATATATATATATATATATATATATACGAAAAATTTCTCAGAGTTAATATATATTAATCTACACCGAGGTTTTTTCCCTATTTCACCTTTCTTAACAGAATTACTACTCTCCCAAACAAATTTACACAACAATATTGAGAAATCAAAAGAAAATGGTTGAATCCGTCAACACAGCAATAAAAACAATATCTCCACATGTGACAGTAATTGACGTAATTTTCAGTTAACAGTATGGAAATAGCATTCTTCCAGCTGCTAAGGACATTTTGTTTTGTTATTATTAGTTACTTTGTTTAATAAATTCATTTAATTTTTGCCTTGAAAAAGTCAACATTGGACGATACGTGTCGGCTACCATTACAGTTTTCCTATTGTCATTTACATATATATATGGCTGCTCATAAGCTAATCCACATTGCAAAGACATTTGTGTTTCTTCAACACCCACAGAGCCCACTTTTTGTTTATACTGGAAGTATGCTGAGCAGATCTTAGTTACAGTTTCTGGAAGAGTGCATGTTATCTAGTGTGATCAACAGTCTGAATAGAGCCAGTATGCTCAAAAACTTGTGACATACTCACACAATCACTGACTGCTCCCAAGTGTCTCATCTACACAATTTCACTCACAAGGCTTGGGTCAACCCATTGGTATGGTTTCCAAATTCACTTTCCAAAGGTGCCACATGCTGACATCAACTTCTCTAGGCTGATAGCATCAAGAAGTCTCCATTTGGAGAACTTGACTATGGTGAGATTCAAACCCAGGTCTCATGGTCAGAAAGCAAATGTTATGACCACTCAGCCACTTGCATATATATATATATATATATATATATATATATATAGAGAGAGAGAGAGAGAGTTAATGATATGTTTGGTAATCCATATGGATAATTCCAAGGAGGATATAATCCAGAGAACTCAATGTAAAAACAAAGCAAATATTAATTATTATTCAGAAACAGACACCTTTAATGTTTCATGTCTATAATTTATTTTCTTAGAATTGAAATTCCATTCTAAGGAAATGAATTAATAATTATGAAACCTTAAAGTTGTCTGTTTCTAATAATTATGAAAACCTTAAAGTTGTCTGTTTCTAATAATTAATATATATATATATATATATATATAATGAAATGGATTAAGTCTGACAATTATTTAATATATTTTCTGTTTATACATTATTTTTATAGATATAATTTAGTTAAGTAAATGCTCTGTTTTTAATTAAACAGTATTAATTACATTTACCAGCTTGAATTTATAAATTTATAAAACAGCAATTCAGACTTTGCTAACCAAAGTGGCTGAATGGTAACAGCACATCAGGCTATGCAGCAATTCCCATAAGGGTTGCAGGTTTGATTATAAAGATCAATGATTAAAATAAATTTATCACTAAAAACAAACAAATCGGTGTATAAAACATAAATTTACTCACAACCCATCCATGAGACACAGGAAACAAATAATATTATTATGATAGATATTTTTACAGTTTTAGTTAAAAACCAATAAAGATTCTTTGTTTAGAATTTTTTTATTTATTTTTTCTATATTTCAGACCATTTTCTGGTTTGCAGTATATATTTAAAAATAAATTTTCCTATTTTTGAGTATAAAAAGTATTCTTATTAAAGACGTCAACAGGTAACAATTTTGTTGATATTAAGGTTAATTGATTGTCATATGGTCAGGAATTACCAAGAGAAAAGTGTTCTTGCATATATGCACACTGTTCTGATGAGTTTTCCTCCTTGGTACATCAACTGCATGAATTTTAGCATGCTAACAGATTGGCAACTAGATCTCACTGTTTTACTGTTGAACTAGTTAGATACTACCATATGTTCTATTCTAATGGTTTCTTTTCTCATACTACTCGCTTGTAAAACTCCTCTCCAATTTCTTGTTTCCCTACCACCCAAAATCTTCAAAAGTTTAAATGCAATTAATGCCAGTTAACATCTTCTGCCTTCCTGACCCTGTTTTATTGTCCTTTCTCCTCAATTTTCTTCATTAAAATCTTCTCACTTTCTTTCAATCCCTAACCCCTTTCAGCTTCATAGCATATCACCTTGCTTAGGATGAAATGACTAAAAAAAAAACAATATAATAAAAAGAGCAAGAGAAAAATTAGTCCAGATATTGATCCATTGTTTTGAGAAAGATTTACAATTGCATTCTTTTAAATCAGACGTATCCTACTTAAGTAACTGTCTGTTGGATTTGTGCTCATTGATTTATAACTTTGAAGGAGCCATACTGAATGTCTGAGTAAATGCTTCTTGATGTCACTTTATTCTATTTTTTTTCTCAAAAGAAAATAGTATTAAATCAAGTAAAAGAAAACCCCCAAAAAATAAATGAACTCACTTACTCTTTGTCAAAAAAAAAAAAAAAAAAACTTAAAAAAAAGAAGGGTGCAAGAAGAAAATGTTGAGGTATACTGATTACAATGCTGTAGAAAGAATGCAATCAGACATTAAGAACAAGTTCCATGAAAAAACAAAAAACATTGTTATATGCTTACATCATAGATTCATGTTTTTAGTGCTTAAGGAACATTTTAATGATGCTTTTATTTTTCTTATTTCAAATTACTTTTTACCTAATTTAAGCATTCAAAGTAAAAGGTATTCAGCAAACATTTTGCTTCTTTTTTTTCTCTCTCTCTCCCTCTATCACTTTGTTCTTTGAAATCAATATTTTACTTTAAAATCATGTTTCTTTTTTCATTATTATTTTTCGAGTGATTCTTCCCCTCCATTTGTTTCTTTTTTTGCATTCAGTTTTTGCCTATTTTTTTTTTTTTTTTCATTTTTTTGCCAATGTGTTTTTGGTTTTGTTTGCCTGCAAACCTTTTAATGTCAAAGACTTGATTTCAGCAATAGCAAAACTTAAATTACTGTTATCATTAGCACAGAAGCAAGCACTAAGAGCTGCTTATTTGACAAAGGTTTTAATGAAAACAGAAGTCTTGCAAAAGAAGACAGAATTGTATTCATGATTGAAAGATGCACTTCATTCTGCCCTTGATTCCAAATCAAGAATAAACCTACTGAGATTTTGAATTTTTAGTGAACTTAAAAAGAAAAAACTGGAATACTAGGTTAGGAAACTAAAATAGAAAAGATCTATTGGATGCCTCAGATGAATAAGCAAAATACAAAAAGAGGAATTTTTATCAAGCATTTAGAACAAGAATAATTAGGTTAAGTTAACTGTTATGTTTAAAAATCCAGTTTTAAGCAAATTGAAATGACCAACATTAAGTGTGTATTCGGTGTCATATATAAAGGCTGCACTAAAATTGCTATCTAATCCCTTTTCCAGATACTCACTCAGGTAAATTTATGTTTCTTCAACACCCATGGTCTATGGTTTATACAAACATACACACACACACACACACACACATACACATATATATATATATATATATATATATATTTATTTTTCCACCATGCTAGAATAACTGAAAACATATACGCAGTACTAATTGAAAACTCATATTTTGCATAATTTAAATATTGATGTTTATACCATACAATGTATATTCAATATTATGAAATATACTCCATTAATCATCTGAGAAACCCTTCTCTGCCTTCCATCAGCATGACTGATGCTAACCTCCATGCTAATGTTCTCAGCTGACATGAAATGGAAAGTCTGTATTGAATCTATTGCTAGGTCAACTTGCTAAGAAAGTCAGTTCACTGTGTCATGCAAGACAATTTTTCTGACCAGAATTTATCATCCATACCTATAAGTTTGCCATTTGCCCATGCTTAGAATATTGCTGCCACATACAGTCCAGTGCCCCTGCTATTTACCTTGAGCTCCTTGATAAAATCCAAAGAAGAATCAGCAATATTATTGGTCCTGATCTGGTGGCTCAGCTTCAGTAACTTTCCCACTGCAATAAAGTTGCCTCTCTGTGCCTTTTCTATAAATACTTTCATGGTAATTGTTCAGATGAGCTCTTCACTATGGTACCTAAACTTTTTGACTTTAAGCACCATACTATACTGGTATCAAGATCTCATCAATTTACAGTTGAGCTGGTAAATCTAGCCATAAATTCTATACTGACAGTTACTTTTTTTACACTTCTCACTTGTGGAACTCCCTTCTGGCTCCATGCTTTCCAGCCAACTTTAATGTTCAAAAATTTAAATGCAATGTCAATTGCTATCTACTGTCCTTCTGATGGCTCTTTACTTTTCTGCTCATTATTAATGTTTCAGTTCTTAATTCTTCCACACCCAGTAACCCCTTGTGTCTTAGTGGCTTTACTGTCTTACATGGGCTGAAACTGATTAAAAGAATATATATATATATATATATGCATACATATATATACATACATATATATATATATATATATATGAGAGAGAGGAAAAACCTTAAAAATCCATTGTCATAATAAATTTATTACAATTTGAGATATATATATATATATATATATATATATATATATATATATATAATATCTCCATATAGGAGAAAGAACAAATGAAATAAAAATCCACATTGAAACATGAAAGCTTTTTTATTATTGATTTAAAATGTTTTTATTATAATCTCTTTTAATATAATGTTATAAAAATATGTGTGTTACTATTGTGTTATATATATATATATATATATAAAACAATAGTAATAGAGATCATTTGTACCAAACAAAACACATCAACCAATAAATTATTGTAGTTTAATGCATTTAAAGGTGAACATATTTCTATAAGTACAGCAATAATAATTAATAGATAAAAAAATGTTCAAAGACTTAGTAATCGGAGATCAAATTTTACAAATACACCATGTTCGGTGTGACATAAATCTATTATATTCTGTAAAACTTGAAGTCCAATATATTCTTTTGTATTTTTTTATCTATTATCTGTATATATATATATATATGTGTGTAGATATATATATATATATATATATATATATATATATATATATATATATATGTATGTATGTGTGTGTAGATGTATATATGTATGTATGTGTGTGTAGATGTATATATGTATGTATGTGTGTGTGTGTGTGTAGATGTATATATGTGTGCGTAGATGTATATATATATGTGTGTGTGTGTAGATGTATATATGTATGTGTGTGTAGATGTATATATGTATGTATGTGTGTGTAGATGTATATATGTATGTATGTGTGTGTAGATGTATGTATGTGTGTGTGTGTGTAGATGTATATATGTGTGCGTAGATGTATATATATATGTGTGTGTGTGTAGATGTATATATGTATGTGTGTGTGTAGATGTATATATGTATGTATGTGTGTGTGTGTATATATGTATATATATATATATATATATATATATATATATATATATATATATATATATATATTTCTAAAGAATTAATGGATTTATTTCTAATCTGACCTTTTTATTACTTCATATATTATTATAGTTGACATTCTGTATTTGTAATAGACATCTCATTTTTATTTAATAAACAATGTTCATTAGATAGTCTATACATTCAAGAAATCTCTTGAATTGGTGAAATGATTAACAAAAAAATGTTGCCAAACTTAGCTATGAAGTACTTTATTATAAACAACATAATTCATATTAATAAAGAAGAAAAATTCCATTTACAATCTGAGTTATTTTATGATAAAAAGACCAATAATTTTCTGTGCCAATAACCATCTGATATATATTTTTTATAAATAATTCCAAATTACATTCTGATGATCAAAGTGATTAATAATGTTCAGAGATATTTTTATAGCAAAAAGATGAATAACCTTCTTTATAAAAAAGAAAAGAATAATATTTTGATAATATTTTGAAATATTTTTGATAAAGACATTAAAAACTTCCTCAGATATTTTATGATAAAGAATAGGGATAATGTTTAGAAATGATTCTAAAGACAAGTAGCTTGAGATATTTTATTCTCAAACATAGATAATTTTTGACTCATTTTATTATGGAAATTAATATTTCTTTTAGACTAGAACTTAAAATGTTTCAGCAGTTTCATTTGTAAAAAAAAAATTTATCTATTTAATTTTTTTTAATTGAACTTTTAATTATTTTACTACTTTTCCTTTTATTATTTTTTTTATTAGGATTCATTAATGTTTCTCATCAGATTTATATTTTTATGATAGATATAAAGCATAATAAATGAACAAAGATGCTTTGAAATCAAGGGAAACTTGCTTTTTAAATGGAGATGCAGTTATCTCATCACTGTCAAATAATGCATGAACCATCAAAGCAATACATATTAATATATTTAGATAAATCTTTGATTTTGTAAAAAGAAATTTCCAAAAGAAAACATCTAGAACTAACAAAGAGATTGAAATGTGTTTTTGCATTATATTACAAAACAATTACTCTGTTAGTCTATCTGTCTGTCTCTGTCTCTCTATATATGTATACATGTATATATTAGATTGGTGCAATAATAATTTCGTTTTCTAACATATGTTACTATGTGAGAAAACGAAATTATTTTTGCACCAACCTAATATATATATATTCCACCTCTGTTCTTACTGGAAATTTCTTAATTATTTATTAGTTTATATTTTCTCTCTTTGTGATAGGTCTTTTAATGGGTTTCATTTTTGTCTTTTGCTCTCGCATGTCTATGTCTTGGCTTCTTTTATTTTTTTCTTTTCTTGATTTCAAGGTTTCATATATATATATATATATATATATATATATATATATATATATATATATATATATATATGTGTGCGTGTGTGTGTGTGTACTAGATGTTTTTGACGTTTGCCAATTTTAGGAATTGACTCAATCTGATTGATGACACATTGTGATGCAATGGATAGGTAAATAAGTTGTGCAGTCATAGCAAAGGATAGGATTTAACTCCTTTTGACTTCACAATGATTGTTCAGACTAGAAAGTTAAGACACTTAATCTCAATGGTGGCAGATTTCTAGGCAGGTCTTGAGTAACATTAATAAGGGTATTGAGACAGGCATTGTTTAGGGTCTTAAGTTTCATTACTACAACCATCATAGCCTTATAGTGCCACAAAACACTTTAGGTTAAATTTCAAAATATAACTTAGATTTGACTGCACCAAAGAAATAGAGTTCCTGTTTTAATTTTGATTATTTATTTTTTTAACATTTTTGTAATTTTATTAAAATTTTATTTCCAGAATTTTTAAAATATTTTGAATTTGAACAGTTTTAGAATTGGTACTAAATCTGATGAGGAAATATGTTAATTCAATCAACATTTCTTTTGAATTAAGTTTTTGTATTTTTGAGAGATCTGTTTTTAGGCCCATTATATTTTGTGTAATGTGGTTTATTTTTTAACTGAGGGATTAGATAAAAATGTTTGGGCAACAAGATACTATTCAAATTGTTGTATGTAGATAGATTAAGTTTGAATTTGAATTGAAACTAATATATTTTCAAATGTTATTTTATCTTTGTGATTGGCTCAATAGGCTTGGCTCAAATCTTTCTTTATCTACCAAAAGTGATTTCTTCTGAATTCATTGCATATATACACAAAAAATTCTCCCCAATAATGTTCACATTTTGGTGAATCAAAAACCAACCTCATTGACATGTTGGCAATCAGCATTCACTTTGTCAAATGTGTTTTGATCCCATCAACAAACATCAAAGGATTCCTCATCAGCCTTCTAGATCCAAATCCATCAAATTATAAATAGAGGACATGCAATGCCTAATTACATCCCTTTCAACTTCCACCAACAAATCCTCTGGGAGAACATATATCAGCTTAGTATCTCCTGTGGAAGATAAAGATAGCTGTTGATTCAGATGAATCTCAAGAAACACACTTAGTGAACCTTGATGAAGGATTTGAGTCAGGAAAACAGGAAATGTTATTCTTATAATAAGATATATTGAACTAGTTAGATAAAGAGATTGGACATGAATAAGATAAAAAGGAAATGGGGGAGATAGGTAAGAAATGAATTAGTTAAGAACACAGCACAATATATAACACATGAATAAGATTGAAGAAAGTGGGATATATAAGAAATGAACCTGATTTGAAGAGATTGGGATATATATATAAGAAATGAACCTGATTTGAAGAGACTGGGATATATATATAAGAAATGAACCTGATTTGAAGAGATTGGGATATATATATATAAGAAATGAACCTGATTTGAAGAGATTGGGATATGTAATAAGTGAACCTGATTTGAACAGAGTGAGATATATAAATGAAGAAGATATTAGTTTGGAAATAAATTTTGTAGTGTTTTTTCAATGAGGATGCATGGTGGAGTAATGGATAGCGGCTTGGATTGAGGAATTAGAGATCTGAGTTCAAATTCCAGCCAAATCCATTACATTCACTTACGTGCTAATACTCTTAGGAAAGGTATGAATTCTCTTCTTCTCCCCCCAGTTATGGATAAATAACAGGAAAGACTGGGTTCTATAGCCTGGGTTGGCAATTTGTCTACCGCAGAAAGAAATGGCAACCTACTGCGGGAAAAAATCTGCCTCGTCAGTCATGTATCAAAAGATGGCACATAACCGACTAAGTGTTTTTCAATACATGGATTTTGAACATGTAACTTCTTTTATCACGTGACTGAAATTTATAACAAATATAGATAGAAAGGTGAAATTTGAATGTCTTTATATATGATTTGGTTGTGGATTGTGAATTTTAAATGTTTTCATGTTAAAAATGAAAATGGAAGAAAATCAGCAAAAATATATATGTACCATTTAAGATGGTGCCATAGCTGAAAATATTGTGTGTAAGTGATTCAAGTATATTTAGAAGTGGAATTTTTGATCTGTTAAACTGAGAACATTCTGAGTGGCCTTAAGTCATTAATGATGAGGAAATCAAAATGCTGATCAAAAAATACTGGTCACATGGCACAGGTCTCCACATATCTCTCATGAGCATTGTAAGAGATTTGAAAACACTTGGATATGTAAATCACTATGATGCTTGGGTGACACACATATTAACAGAGAAAAATTAATAAAAAAATATGAAAATTTGTAAAAGTATCTGGAATGAACCAATTGGAATCTCTTCCAGCAAGACAATACCAGACCTCATATTTGTTTGCAGCATTGGTAAATATTGGTACTGCTTGGCTGGGATATTCTACTAGACCCACTTACCTGGCCTCGCATCTTCACAGTACCATTTATTTTAGTACCTTCAGAAAGCTGCCAACTTCTTGGAGGACAGAATCATGCAGCTGCCTCAAATATAGTGAAAGATAGTGGAGCAAAATGACATAATTAGTTCATAAATCTAAATAAAAAATATTGTCTTTGAAATTCACTTTAAAATAATACTGAACATTTTTACTGAAGTAATATTTATGTGTTACTGGATCTGCTTGGTGGCTGAATAAATTTCATATATCCCATGGCTTAAGCAGTCAGCATTTAAGCCAAAATAAAAGCCAATACTTTAAAATATGATTCCAACAAAAGACTGGTAGATTTTACCCACTTGGAAGAACCTTGCCCCCCACTACGTTTGACCTCTTTTGATAAATATCTTACATTTTGTATACTTTTTCCATATATTTTATCTCATTTATGTCTTTTTAAAATTACACATTTTTATATGCATTTAGATATAAACTAGTTTACCCAGATTATATAAAATGATGGCTTATTCTGTCAAGTCATTATAAGTGTTATTGTTATTACTAGGTTTTCATATGAGACTATTTAAATTTTTAAATATATATTATACCTATAAATGTGATGAGTTAGAAGCCATTGTCAAAATGCAAGATAAATGACATGAACAGAATTAATAAAGTTTGCAATGAAAAGTAAAAAGGGTAAAAAGGATGAAACAGTAACAATCATGCAATCAAGCAAATAATATAATTAAAGTTTGTACACAGAAGCAAGGTCCAACAGTAGCTCTGTCTAGTGGTTAAGGCAGATCTGGACTGTCATGTCAAAATGCAAGCCATCCTATTTTGTTGGCTAAGAAAAATATTCCAGCATGTATTTTGTATCTTTCCATCTATAAGAGGAAGAGGTGAAAAATTTCTGCGATCATTCCCCCTTTTTGGGGAAATCAACAAAATATGACTGGATTATTTGTATAAAGATTAACACAGAGAATATTTATATATGGATATACAGCCCTGTCATGTTGAAACATCGGTTCTCGTCTAATCAGTGCCTAGAAGGGTGACTGTTTGGGAATACTAAGTGCTGTAAGCTTGGATGTGCAGGCAGTGTAATGGATAACGACTTAGAATGACAAATCAGAGGAGTTCCTATTCCAGTCAAGTCTGTTACATTCACTAATACGCAAATACTCTTAGAAAAGTTATGTATTCATTTCTTCTCCCCTAGCTATGGATTAAATAACAGGACAGACTTGGTCCTATATCTTTAGTTGGCAACCAGTTTATCACAAAATAAAAGCAGCCTAGTGCATGAATTCTTCTGCCAAGTCAATCATGACTCAAAAAGAGACATAATGCATCACTCATGACAGCTAATGAAGGATATATAGATTAACATTTTTGGGATTGGTTAGTTATAGATTAGTTTATGCAGATTGGCAAAGTGTTGTCTTCTATCAAGACAATATCTCTTTGTAGAACTGGCAGAAATTGATGCTACTATCTCACCTCATCTCGTACCTTCAGATTTTCAATTATTTTCATCAATACTAAATTGTCTTAATAGGAATAACTTATAATTTTTTGGAAGCCTAAAGATGCCAAGTTGTAAGAGGATAGATTAATGAAGCTGTCTTGAAGATGACAACAAATAGTGGAACAAAATGGCACATATGTAAGTGAATAAACCTATATATAAATATAGTCTTAAATTCACTTACAAATGATACAAACTTTTGTTCTGGCCCAATAGTAACAGGATGGGCTATATAAGAAGTGAAGAAGATAAGAACAGGGTGTCATATAAAAGAATTTAATAAAATTGGAACATGTTAAGGTAGATATGAACAAATTAGGATACATTGACAGAAATATAGAAAGTAATTTCATGCTATTGTTAAATGCTGTAATTCAAGAGAAAATTCTGAATTTTTAGAAGGCAAAAATATCCAGAGTAAAAATGATTTCAGTAAATTAAAAAAATCACTGTCAAAATTCAACAAAAACATCACTGATATTTGCATGTCTATGCATGTCACTCAATCTATTCATATGTAAACACACACACATATGTATATATAAATATATTTGTGCATATATAAGTATATATTTATGCATGTGTGTTTCTTGTATATCTATAATTATATATATATATATATACACATGTTTATGTTCATATATGTATGTATATGTTTATACGTATATATTAAGTAAATGAATATTGTGTGTGTGTGTCATAGAAAACAATTGATCTTAGAATGTAGTTGTATACAACTGTGAGTTTAGATATTTCTGAACAGGTTTAGTGCCATGCATGACATCCATATGAAAGTCTCAACCTGTTGATGGTATTTAAGAACATGATGTTTTAAGGTTGATGTTTTTGATTCTGTGGCAATTTGTGGTGTTGGGCAAAACTATCTGTAGCACAGATTTCATTTTTTTTCTATACTAAATTTGTTCTAACTGATCCATGTGCCAAAGTATTTGGAGTGTTTAGTACTTACATCTTAAATTTTTATGTTGTATTCAGGGCATGTGCTATCACTATTTTCATTCCAATGCCAGACTATAGTTTCTGTTTTGGAAAGGTAAGATCAAATAAATATTCATGTAAATATTTTCAGCAGTATGACATCTGGCATATACAAAGTTTCAAGTGTTAAAAATTAGAAAATTATCATCAGAAAAGAATTAACAGTGTATCAAAAATAATTGGGTGATAAGAATAATCAATATCCAGTAATTCAATCTGTTTGTTTTTGTAATCTTTTCCTCACAAGCAAGACAATAAAGGTACTAAAATGCAAGGGATTACTGAGTATTAGAGTATATAAGAAAAACTACTATTAAGGAAAGAGAACAATAAAAGTACAAGAATTAAAAAGACAGAAGATAATGATTGACACTGCATTTAAATTTTTAAAGATCAAAGTTGACTAGATTACATGAAGCCAGAAGAGAGTTCCACAAGTGAGAAGTATGAGAGAATAAATTGTTACCATTGAGCCATTTCAAGTGTAAAATGATGAAACCTGTCTGCCAATCTAGTACTGGACTTAAATTCATGAAGTCTAGGTACCCTAGAGAAAAGTTCATCAGAACAATTACCATGAAAGTATTTATAGAAAAGGTACTGGGAAGCTACATTATTGTGATAGGAAAGTGATTGAAGCCAAGATGCCAGGTCAGATCCAATAACATTTCAGTTTTGGGGGGGTGGGATTTAAAAAGAATCTCTTAATATGTAAGATAGATTAAGTAAGAAAAATTGTCTAGCATGACACATGGAATCAACTTTCCTAGCAGCAGACTTAGCAATTGATTCAATATAACCTTTCCACTTCAACTTAGCAAATACATCACATTTGTCTGTCAAGATTACCAGCAAACCCTTCCTGTTGAATGACATGAGCTTCAAACAGGTATTTCTTTCACCATTCTTCATGTCATATTTCTAACAAGGCAGATGGTTCCTCCCAATTTGATTTTGCAGCTGTTGCCATAATTTTTTTATCAGGTTCAAATCTGATGATTGTCAGGGACATTCAAGAACTTCTTGTTCAATCAAGTTTTAATCTTCCACATTGTATATTTAGGATCTGTTGAAGAATCCCATCTTACCTCCTGTTAAGCATGTAGAGATGAAAAACATCCCTGCAACATGTTACAATCACCACCATACTTCATAGATTGGAGAATATGGAGTTCCCAGCTTCATAAGTTTTGTTCAGCTTTCCCTACAAACTATAAGTATAAATATAGGTCAACTTTGATCTTATTTGACCAAATATTTTGTTGAAATAAAAATTCTTTATTGATATTCCCATTAGCAAATTTACTATGAGCCTTTACTTCTTGCTTATATGTAATATATTTTATATATTTTCTGCCAAGTTCCTGGTCATTCTTTCCAAGTTATTGTTGGTTGTTGTTGACAAGTTTTAAGTGAACATGTTTAAAAATCTTTCTTGAAGCACTGGATCTTAGTTGATATACATTAATCTCCTCTTTTTTTCCCATTTCTGATTTATCTACTGAACTGAGCTTATTGGAATCTTATCATTCTTCCACAATACTATTTCTGACTTCCAAACTGACTTCTTTTGTCTTTGGTAGACATGTTGGTTTTACTGCATTCAGACGTAAAATGACCAAGAAGCCACATGTGAAACTCCTTGTATGTGGTCTCAAAATAAAATATCAAACATGTAAATATTACTTCTAAGATTGTAATAGGGGATACTCATTTCTGAAATAGATGGCCATTTTTTATTTTTATTTTAAACATCTATCAGACTACAAATTCAAAAAATCTTAATAAAGAATATATACTCTGTACAAAGGGTCCATTGTTTATGTTTTTCAATGGTTGTGTTCTAAAGTTTATTATGTAGAAATAGTAGTTATCAGACTGTGGAAGAGGATGCAGCTATAATTCCATGTTAGAAGGACTACTAATACAGGGTGTGGCAGAAGTACCACCCACATAATGGCAAGATGAATATACCATTACCACTAAATGTCTTACTATTATATGGGAGTTATTTCTGGGAGGTATTTCTGCTGCACACTTTATGTATTGGACAGAAAGAGAGACAGGGGGTTTGTGTGCTGAAAATCTCATGGACCAATGTAGATTGAATTTTAAAAGTAATTATGTTTTTGGCATTTGGTAAGATTTTAGAAGTGGGTTAGGTGAAGAATCAGACCGCAGCGCCTCTATATGTAAATTTATGTTGTCATGAAATCTTGCTGCTATTACCAACTTAAATGCCATCTACGTGCAAGAAATTATTCTTTCACCTTTTACAAAACTGAAATTTCCCTAAAGACTGTGATGATATTCAGTAAGTGTTCGCAAAAAGAAACCCTCATTGTAAATAAAAGTAGGTTGGAAGTTAGTTCTAATTCTAGAAGCATTCTAGTAATTTCTTAGCCAAATATAAAAAATAAATTACTAAAACAACAACAACCAACAAAATGCAATAGTTTATTTATGGCATGGAAATTATTTTACAACATGTCATTTAATTCAGACAAAGACTGTTAAGAAAATTCTTTCTAGAGTTAAGAGAGCACTTGTATGTAAGTATACATGGATAACAGAGTGTTTGGTTATCAATATATATATATATATATATATATATATAGGTTGGTGCAAAAATAATGTCGTTTTCTCCCATAAAGTTGAACGCCAAAAAACGACATTATTTTTGCACCAACCTAATGTGGATATATATATATATATATATATATATATAGTGATGTCAAATCACTTGATTATAAATATGTGTGAACATGTATGAAAGTTCTTTGTTCTGTGAATGTGTAAGCATGCAAGAATGTAAGTGAAAGAACTTTGCAAAGGAGAAATGTATAATACTCATTATGGTGTATTAGGTAGACATGAAATAGATTTATACTGTTTGATCCATATAAGTGGAACACAAACAGATTTATACTGTTTGATCTGTATAAGTGGACCACATAAATAGTTTTATATTGTTTGATCTATAGAGGTGGACCACATAAATAGTTTTATATTGTTTGATCTATAGAGGTGGACCACATAAATAGTTTTATACTGTTTGATCTGTATAAGTGGACCACATAAATAGATTTATACTGTTTGATCCATATAAGTGGAACACAAACAGATTTATACTGTTTGATCTGTATAAGTGGAACACATAAATAGATTTATACTGCTTGATCTGTATAAGTAGAACGCATAGATTAATACTGTTTGATTTGTAGAGGTGGAACATATAAATAGATTAATACTTTTTGATCTGTATAAACATTTTTACTGTTGGCCTAAAGAGTTGCACTTTCAGGCTTTTTACATTTTTGACTTCCAGATGCCTTTTACTTTTGTTACAGCTGTCCATGTCATTGCTATTTTAACATGTCTTTTTGTTGCCTTCAGAAAGGTAATAAAAATAAAAGAATGCTAAACTGTTATATAACATTCATTTGTTATATGGCATTGAATGCTAGTCATTCTGCTCAAAGGTAACAAAGAGACATAAGGCAATAGAGATATGTGGCTCTATAGAAGGATACTGAAAATATCATGGGCTAAAGAAGGAAGTTTTAAGGAAAATCAATATAAAGAGGGTGCTTATACTTAGAATAAAAAAGTAACTATGGAAATGTCTAGGACACATAATGAAGAAATAAGGCTTGGAGAATTTGACACTTGCAGTGCATATTGAATGCAAGAGGAACAGAGGGAAGCAGGGAATAACTTCTTTTTTTAAAAAAATCATTTCACCCCAAGCAAGTTGATCAAGTCACTAAGATGCAAGCATGTAAGAAACTGAGAAAGTGTTAAGGTAAGAGAAGATATTAAAAGACCAGGATTCAAGGAGACAAGATTATGGTTCCATTTAAAATTTAAAAAAGAAGACCGAAGAGAGTTCTACAAATGAGTGGCACAAAAGAAGAATCTATTAGTATACAACTTGTCCTTGCACATAGCAATTTCAACAGTAAAATAATGAAATCTAGCTTGCCAATCTAGACAAGATTGTGTAAATAGATAGCAGGAGTATGAGAGATGGTGAAAGACAAACCATACAAGAACTACAAAGGATAGGAAGTTGTGGTAAACTGTGTCTTGAAGGGGTATGACATAGAAAATGTTTTTTTGTGAGGAGTTCAGCTATGTTTCCAAGTATTAAAAAATCATCCACTTGGTTTAGATTGTCATTCTTGGTTGTTATTAGATCTTCTTCAGCTTGAGAACTAAGGATAAGCATTGAATATATTTCAATAATATAAAGAAGGGAAAGTTGCCTGACAACATGAACTATCACGTGAACACACATGGAAATACATAAGATCCTTAAAAAAAATAAAGAGTCCAACGACATGACACAAAAAGCACAGGTCTTTGATAATTACTAATGATAGCTGAAAGTGCTCAAACATTGAACAACTTATATGTAAATATGTACCCAAAACATGAAAATGATCTGAAATAGGCAAACACTATATACACTATTTACATTGTTCAAACTGTTATTCTCAGCTTTGTTGCCATATTCACAATGTTTCACCCTTTGTACTCTCTGGCCTTCTTCAGATAATTGTAATTTCGAACCAAAACCTTTATTTCATCCACCGGGTTAAATTGTTCTGGTTCCACATGACAACAAACATGAGAACAAGAGTTTGAACAATGTAAATAGTATAAATAATTCCAATACTTCATCTCAGAAATATAGACACGAATTCTATTTATGCAGGGGCCCCATTTGTGTGGCTGTAAATCTGAGAAGATGCAAATAAAATCAACTAAATATTAAAATGAAAAAAAGTGTCTAATCAAAATTAATAGTAACTAGCAGGATCCATGTAAATTAAATAGATTTTTTTTTTAATAATGCACTCTGTAGTTTTTACTCTGTTACCATTCCCATATAAAAGTGCCGTAGTCTCTCTTAAAAATGCTGCAATGTCCTAAACAGATCATGATGTCACAAAACATGATTTAAACCCACACTACAAAACTGCCTTTTTGTAAAATGACAGCACCTCCAATCCCTCTCTGAGTCGTACTTTCATTTTGCAATAGAATTTCATTGTAAATCAATCCCCCAAGATGGTATTTATACACAAAAGAATGTAGTTAAACTAATACGGGTGTAAATGGAAAAACCATTCTCTTGGCACATCCTTTGTGGGCAGGAAGAGTAAACATTATCTCATCCTGTTTTCTATTCATAAGGTACAGCTTGTTTCAATTAATTCTCTTTATTCTATTCACCTCTGCATTGTCTGTTCTTTTCTTTCACTGAACCAAAGTTTATGAATGTTTTGAACTACTTGACCTATTTTGATCTAGAAAGAATGGATACTCAAAAGATTTCCACCAGACATTAGGTTTAATACTCCAAAATTATACCAGTTAAAGAATGAATCAAAATGTTGCTTAAAACAAAACAGGTTTCTTGTTCACTCACTGGATGAGATAGTGGTGACAATTAATGTACTCTTGTTCAGAGGAAGAAATGAACAAGTGACAAGATGAAGAGGCTTGAGTAAATTAACGGATATGAGATATCCCCTTAAACATTGAAAGTGGAATGATAACTTTAATTGAATAAAGTGTTCACCTCAAAATTTCAAGAAGGCCAAAGAGTACAATGGCCAAAATTTTGTCAGAATAACAGCAGAGATGAATATACCATCCTCAGTTTTGTATCTATCACATCAATTGCAGTTATAATCAAAGTCATTGTGAGCTCCACAATTTCTTTTTACAGCTACTTTGTGTTAAACTTCTGTTGGATTCACCTTTTTCACTCTTGTCACCTTCACTCCAAGGCAACTTCCCTCGTCTCTCTGTGTGGCCTATCTCTTCTGTCTCTCTCTCTCTCTCTCTCTCTCTCTATATATATATATATATATATATATATATATATATATATATATAAGGCTAGCTCGATGATTGGCCAATAATAATCTTATAATTATTTCCATGGTACTAACTGAGCAGTGCTACCTGTGTAGATATAGGTTTTCCAACATGCCATTTTGCCAAGGAGAATTAACTCAACACTTAGTATAGACTTTGCTTGGGCTACATACAGTTTTATATTCAGTGTTGTTCTTTTCATAGACTGGTTGACAAGCACAGCTAGAGAGTCCAGTCTGCCCAGCTATTTAATCAATATCTTGGAGGAAAACTAAAGGGTATTTTTGCAAAAATGAATGTCATGTATTCCAACTAAGGTCTTTCTTTTTTCTCATTCTAACCTGCTAACCATTGCACTACATTCATATCCAAAGCTATGTAATCAATTTAAAATTGTATTTTTTTGTTCAGATAATGTATGTTAAAAGGCTCTGAATATCTTCTTCTTTTATGTGTCATGTCCCTTCAGTATGTAGAGGATCATGGCCTTCCACATCATTCTGTCCTTTGTAGCTCTTAATAAGTCTTGTCTTTTTATTATTTCTCTCAAACCCTGTTCTGCTATCGATTTGTTCATACCCATCAAGTATGTTACACAGTGTTTTCCTTTGTCCCATGATTTTTTAAGCCCTCCTTCCTCATTACATGCCCCAGAAATTTCAACTGCCTCTTCCTGATGTTAAAAGTTTCCTTTTTGTTTCCATTCTCTCCAAAACCTTGTTGTTGCTCACATGTTCAGCTCATGGTATCCTCAGCATCTTTCTGTAGGACCACATTTCTGTTGCTTCAAGCCTCTTCTTCATCAATGAGAAGATTGTCCAGCATTTGCTGCCATACAAGGGGACAGATATCACATTCAATACTCTTTTATTTGTTTCTATCAAATTTTTTCTGTTTCTTAATACTCTGCTTGGCTTTTTGAATACATCTTTGGATCTTCAGTGTCGCACTTTCCATCCTCTGTTAGAACACTTCCCAGATATTTAAATTTCCATACCTGCTTGATTTTAGTATCCCCATTTTGTAATTTGCACTTTGGGCACATCCTTTTGCTGATAACCATGCATTCTGTCTTTTTCTAGTTTATGCTTAGTCCTTTCATCTCACTTTCCTTCACTACCTTCTTTAAGAGGTTTTGTAGTTTCCTTCCATGTCTGCTATCACTATTGTATCATAAAAAATATTCTGACAAGAAATCAGCCAGTTATCTTTAGGATTGAATAAGATAACAGTAATTTCATTATTTACTTTTTATTCTTCCTCTGTGTTTTCCCATATCTTTATTTTATCTCTGTTCAACAAAATCACTTTACAGTGAAACCTAAGCCCAAGGTTAATTTTTGACTGTAAAAGAGTTTTTTATTACTTCCAGTGAATCCTTGTATTCTATCATTCTGCCCAGTCAAAACTTGGTTATATATATATATATATATATATATATATATATATATATATATATATATTTAAAAGTGAACATAGAAGTCAACACTTAGAGGCGACAGTCTGTTTCATGCTATATGCAATCATCAGGCCACGATTGCATATAGCATGAAACAGACTGTCGCCTCTAAGTGTTGACTTCTATGTTCACTTTTAAATTTAAATTTACACACGCTCTATCTCTGATATTGAGCACTTTATTCCATAAATATAGCACACCTTAAGACTATATTTCTTTATTTATATATATATATATATATATTCTGATTAATTAGTTTTTATTATATCTTGTGATCCAAATTAACATTATAAAATGGATGCCAACATTGATGGTCATCATTTCTGTTGCAAACAGCTTGTAATCACACATCTCTACTAGTTTTTTACTTAGAGACACAAATACTGATATCTTTGTCAGTTGCCAATTGCACTTCCTTTCATCTTGGTTTTCAACAGTCAATAACTACACCACACTAAACTGATCAATGAGTGAACTCTGAATAACACTATGTCAATCTACTCTACACTAAATCTAGCCAAATTTTAGCCATGATTTTGTCACATTGACTCAGCTACTGGACAAAATGTTCATGGAAATAAATAATGATAATAAACTTATTTCTAAACTTATTATCATTTTAAATCTTCCTTGATCCATTCTGTAATTTTGAGAAGAGTCATTATAATTTTGAGAATTTTTTGGACAATTGATATCATTCTTCTTATTCTCATTCATGTTACTATCCATTTTTAAGAAAATAAGATACCTCCTCTTTTTATTCAGATTGTACACATAATGAAAGCTATCATTATGGTGACAAAATAAAAAAGATTGATTTTCCAAACAAATGGAATTAAATTTGTTTCCTTCTCCACAGTCCACATTACTGTAGAATAACAATACAATAAACAGCACTTACTGGTGTAAGGGTCCCAGCTAGCATCCAGCTGGCAGACAAAAATAAAGCAGGTTGTAACTCAATACAAACCCTGCAAACTAACTGATGAATCAAGCTGGTATTTATATAGAAATACCTCCACTCAGGTACCAGCAGTCAAACACAGCCCAAGCAATGGACTATTCCACTTTAGCACAATGAGATGCTCCATGGCACCATAAATAGCTCTCTTTCTCAAGGTTGAATTATTATTCTCTTAGCTTTTTGTCTGACCGTGTTAGACGTATATTCTGTCTCTCAGAGGATTATTTTTTGAACTTTTGACTGCCTTAATTTAGCTAAGTTTTGATTTACCGTTTTTCTAACGTTGCTTTTTGACTTTTTGTTAAATTTTTCATTTTTCTAACTTTCCTTTTTTGACTATTGTTTAAATTTTTGATTTTTTCCGTTTCAATTCCTTACCCTCTCCTTTTTTTTACCGTTACTTCATTTTTGTTATTAGTTATTCCTTTTTTATTTAACGTTTTGATTTTCTTTCACGTTTTTATTTTTCCTTTTTTAATCTATTTTCTTCCCATGCACACACCCCGGAGTTTATCTGTTTATTTTTTGTCTCTTGTCCGACCTTTTTTCCCTTTATTTATTTATTACGTGTTAATTATTTCTGTGTTTTTCATTTAAATATCCGTAAAAGTTCTGCATTTTTTTTTCTGTTAATTACGTGTGTTTAAATTTTGTGTTTAATTTGTAATTTCTGTCCTTTTTTCCTTATTTAACTTTTTTGTTGTTGGGTTGACCGTTTTTTATCGGCAGCCATATTGTAAATTGTCACATTTTTAGTTTCGTATTTTATTTTGTATAACGTTTTTTCTTATTTTTCCGTTTATAACTTTACGTTTTATTGTGTAATTTGTTGCTTTCTTGTCTGTTGTCCTTTTAATTTTTGTTCCTTCTTCGTTTTTGTGAACCTTGTTCACTTTTTCTCGTCTGTCCATTTGTGTTGCGTTTTCGTTTTATCTGTTTTAAATTTGTTTTTTTTTCCCCACCCCTTTTCCCTCCTCCCCTTCGCATTAAATATAAAAAATGGAAAAGAAAAAAAAAAAGCTCCTTCCTTTTTAGCAATAAAAAAAAGCCCAACTTATCAGACTACAGAAAGTCTATAAGAAAACACTTATTTAACCCCCCCAAAAAGACCCACCAGATAAAGACAGTCTTAAGGATTACCCAGCCCTAGGACCAAGTTCCTCTAGTGAGGATGATATCGCTGGGAAAAGTGAAAATTCACTTACTTCCAGTATGGAGGCCAGTAATGGAAATGAGATAAAGAAAACTGAAAAAAGTACAGAGGCCAATAATGGCCATAAAACCCTACTTGACTCTAAAGAGAAGACTGAGGCCCTCTTGTTGGAAGTCCCCCCCCCGAGTTGTATTATCAATGTAGCAGATTTCTTGGAGCGAGCTAAGAGCTACGCACACCTTGTCGTAGAAGGTGGATACTTAGAAGACGCCCAGGAACTAAGAAAAATTGAAACACAAATAGTGTCAGTCTTCGTCGTGGACAAGCGTACGTGCAAAATTTGTCGCTCGACGAAAGACACAGTGATAAAATCACTCGAGTCCTTGGGGTTCAAGCCCCTCAGAGTTGTGAAAGGAGCCAGCTTTTTCATGTGGGACGTATTGTTACCCACGCCAGAAGATTGCGTGGCAGCTTCGAGCAGGGACTTGATCACCAAAGATCTGATCCTGAGAACAGAGTACCTAGGCCGAAGAATGACCAGTGTTTCAATATATGAGGTCCTTCCTCAGGTTCTCGGCATTCCTGTCCCAGTTCGGTGAAATTCTGGCCGCATCTTGTGATAGCCTGAGTGGGGGTGTGGAATTTCGATATCCGTTTAAATCAACAAGCCTTCTTCTCCATCCCCAACTGTCTGGTAGTAGGGAAATTGAAATTGCCAGTCATTGTGACCAGCCGTAAACCGGTATGCTGGAAGTGTGGAAAGTCTGTTCACCTTTCCTCTTCCTACCCAGAGAAGAAGGCCTCTGGAATTCAATCTCCCGTTGACCAGAATGCCCCTCTGACTGAGTCTTTACCAACCGCCTCACCTGTAATGGGCATGCCAGCTTCTGGGACCGGTAAGGAAAATCCTCCGGTTGGTCAAAAGACCACATTCTTTCTTCGCCCACTGCTAGTGCAGTTACGGAGAAGGGGGATGGGGAATGGCTAGTTGCTGGTAAGGCCAGAGGGACAAAAGGCACTAACAGCCCCACTCCCTCTGGCAACAGTAAGGGCAATACCCCGGCCTCTCAACCATCTTTTAAGGACAAGCAAAAGAAGTTCGACCCTGAATTTGAAAAAACGGAAAAAATTAAGGAGCTTAAGAAAAAATTAGATTCCCAATCCCTTAATGCAACTCCTTCCATGTCCTCTACCCAGACCATCCCCTCTGCTACGAAACGACCTTCTCCCCAGATAACTCCTTCCAAATCGCTTCCTCTCAGTAGAGATCCCAGCCCTTACAAGCATAGATCATTCTATACACCCCTCATCACACCCACTCCTTCCCCTGTTAAACATAAACCCTCCAGTGCACCTATGCATACTCCCAGTCATTCCCCTGTTAAAAAAGTGGATATGCCACCTCCCGCTTCCAAGCGACAGAAGCCCCTCACAAGGGGGAAAAAGAAAAGAAAAAGAAGGCACAGAAGCCTATTTACAACATGGGAGAAGATGTGTGCCGTATTTCCCCTGCCCAAGCCGAGAGAGCCAGGGATTATGGAATCCGCATTAAGGAACTTAAATATTTATTATCGATAAGGCATTGCGGATCAAGACATTGAGGTGCCTCAAAATTTCTCTCTGGCCCAAAGGGTTCTCAGTGATCAGAACTGGACCCAGAGCAAAAGAGATTTGGGCAATGCTTGAGGAGGCCATCAATTCATATAAAATGACCTTGCCAATAGCAATCACTCAGAACGAGTATTTAAAAAATTTAAATCAATTTTGTGCAGGGAGGGTCCCAGTTTTAGTTCACCCCTCCCTTTATAGAGCACTTAAATTGACCTTCCCCTGGGATATCGGCGGGATCTCCCAAGAGAGGTACCATCAAGACTGAGATAGGCCATGGGTCTATGGGAGAGGCGGTCGGTATCCTTACCCCATCCCTGTTCAAACCAGTACTTCAACCCTAACCGGTCTTCACTATGGCTCTCTGGTTCGCTAGTCTAAATGTCCAGGGCCTGAGGTCCGAGTCTCGCTGGGCGAGGCTCTCTCGTGACCTTCAGTGCCTCAGGGTGAATGTATGTTGTGTGCAAGAGACCCGTTTTTCTTCTCATGACCGTGAGGACATACTGTCTAAGGGTCAGCATGTTTTGATGGTCATTCGAGGGGTGTCTCTTGGCTAGTGAGCAAGTCTTTGAAGGCTGCATGTTCCCTTGTATTCGCGGATCCGGCAGGCAGACTTTGCGTGCTGGATGTTACCATAAAGGATAAGTTCTACGTCTCATTTGGGTTTATGCGCCCAATTTCAGTGCCGAGCAGCCTGCTTTGTTTTGGCAGATCGCGCCGTACTTGACGACATCTCGTCAGGTAGTTTTAGCGGGGGATTGGAATGCCGTCCTTGACCACGATATAGATCGTATAGGGCAAAAACAAGGTACTAACAACCGGGATGTGAAACCATTTCGGGGCTTTATCGATGAGTTTGATCTTGTCGATAAGTACTGGAATGAACACCCTCGGGAGGTAGCATGGACTTGGACAAATAGTGGCAACTCGGCTCCTGGGATGCTTGCGAGCTACCTCAACCGAGTCCTAGTTAGGAGAGACGACGTAGGGCTCTTAGGGTGTCCAAGTTTCCACTATATAGTTTATACGGATCATAGGCTTGTCCAGGTCTGTGTAAACTTAGATAAGCCTAAGGTTAAATTGGCTAGTTACTGGAAATTAAACTCATCATTATTGGGTGAGCAGGGTTTCCGGGACCAGCTGCTACTAATGATTCAGAGGGAATTGACGGGGGCGGTTGTGGGAAACGCCTGGTGGGATAAATTAAAATCTAAAATTAGAACGTTTGCTGCCGATTTTAGTCGTCGACTCAATCTAGATAGATTAGCGGCGCAAACGGCTTTAGAAGATAAAGTTGATCGGCCAGTGTTATCCTGTGTTAGTGTGGAAATAGCCTTAGCTAAGGCAGAGTTGGCCTCCTTGCTTATCAAGAAGGATCAAGCTCTGGTAGTTAGGGCTAGGTTAAAAAGAATGTCTTCTGAGGCGACGAATATGGGCGCTGAACTGCGTGCAGAGGAAAATCGGAACGCGGCTGGGCGACATATAGCGTGCGTCACATTGCCGGATAAGCAGACCGTGACTACAAACGCGGGCATATGCGAGGCCTTTCGTGATTACTTTCAGGATCTTTTCACCAGGGAGCCCGGTCTGAGCTCTGCTCAGTTCGACGCCTATTTAGCCGACTTTCCCTGCCTCCAAGCAGCTGAAGCAGCTAGGTGCGAGGGTCCCATTACTGAGTCGGAAATCTGGGAAGCGCTGAAGCATGTTGGCCTGGATAAATCTCCGGGACTGGATGGTCTTCCCTACGAAGTTTACTTGAGTCAGTCGCCCGTTTTTGTTCCTTTGCTGGAACTGATTTTCAACCACTGGATGAAGCAGGGGTCTATACCTCAACGCTTCACCAGGGGTGTGATCAAATTGCTGCGTAAGGACAAGAACGGTGGGGATGGGTTAGGGAACTTTCGCCCTTTAACCATGTTAAACACTGAGTTAAAGATTTTGGCAAAGATCTTAGCCAACCGTTTGCAGCTTGTCCTGTCTAGTCTGATTGGCCCCGAACAGACTTGTGCTGTGAAGGGTAGGACTATTCAGGATAACCTTCATATGGTATGCTTGATCTTAGAAAAAGTCGACAGTGAAGCCGCGCTGATCAATTTAGATCAGTCCAAGGCCTTTGATAGGGTTGACCATCGGTTTCTGGAGGCTGTCCTTTTGGCAGCCGGTTTTGAAGCTGACTTTCGCTCCTGGATCTGACTTTTGTATGTGACCCCCCGGTGCGCTGGTGGAAGTGAGTGGGGTAAGATCGAAGCCTTTCGTATTGTCTCGCTCCATTCGTCAAGGTTGTCTGCTCTCGCCTTTGCTTTACGTTCTTGCGTTGGAGCCATTCCTTTGCAAGTTAAAGGCGAATCCGGTCCTGCGCGGAATTGCCCTGCCTGGGGCTACCACCTCAGCCAGGTATTCTGCCTATGCTGATGACGTTTCCGTTTTTGTGTCGAGCAGAACCAAGATTGACGAAGTCAGCAAAGAGATCAGTGGGTATGAGATGGTGACAGGGGCCAAGATCAACCGCAATAAGTCTGTTGGTTTGCGGTTGGGTGCGTGGAAGGGAGTTTCTCTTCCCGGACTTTTCCTTTGGACGGATGGGCCAATCAAGATACTCGGCGTCTGGCTCGGTCCTGATCTCCAGTTGGAAATGAATTGGTCGGAGGTACAAGGGAAGGCCAAGATCGCAGTTAAACTGTGGTCTTGGAGGGGCCTTTCCCTGAAGGGAAGGGCGGAAGTATGTGTTTCACACATATATCCGATTCTCCTGTACCAACTCTCTGTACTTCCACTCCCGTATGCCAGACTAATTTTATTAGTATGGGTCTTGTTCTCTTTCTTGTGGAGAGACAAGGCTCCTATGGTATGTCGCGAGATCTGTTGCCTTCATCCCTCTGAGGGCGGTCTGGGTATGCCTAGCATTGAGATTCGTCAACATATGCTTCGCATTACCTTTCTACACCAAATGTGTCGCGGATCGGATGAGGTGGACGCCTTCTGGAAAAAAGACGTCCGTAAACATTTCCCATCCCTGAGAAGTGTGCGCTCGTGCGAGGAGGAGGCCGGCCGTAGACCCCAAGCCGAGTGCTCCTTCTACAACGAATGTCGTCATGCTCTGAAGCTCCTCTTTCGGGCTTTGGATGGCCTCTCCAACACCTTGGCGTTGTCTCACAGGGCATTGTATCAAGTGTTAGTTAATGGGGCCGTTCAAGATGATCTAATTGGTGAGCTCGGTCTTATGAAGCAGGAGGCTCGCTCGATATGGCCTTGGGCGCCCGGGTTGAAATGCCTCAATAACGATGAGGCATCACTCACCTGGCTGGTGATTCGTGAAGCCCTCTGGGTCAGCAAGAGACTTTGTTCAGCAGGCTTGGAGAAATATCCAAACTGTCATCGCTGTATGGGGGAAGTCGATACCATTGGTCACGCCTTCTTTCAGTGCAGGGTGGTAGTGCCGTTGTGCAAGTTTGTTGAAGGCCTCATGGTTTGCATGCTGCAGGGAAAGTTTTTTGTCCTTGAAGCCAGTTCTGTTTGTAGCAATGTGGCACCACAGATGACGAAGGCTGAACACTATGTGTTCTGTTGCTTACTAGGGGTTATGAGAGTCGTGATTTGGACGACGCGTCAGAAGGAATTCTATGAGAGCGAGAAGTTCACTTCTTCCCAACTGATCTTGTTCTTTAAGCATCAGCTTAAAGTCAAGATTAGGACGGAAAGGCGGCAACTCACCTCATCAGAATTTGGCAAAAGGTGAGTGAATCTTGCGCGTATATGCCGTGTAAAAGGGGCTGACCTTGAGTGGCATTTTGATGCCGGTTAGGCATAAGGATATTGTTTTCCTGGGTCGAACATGGGCAACCCATCCCGAGATTAGGCTAGATTAGTTTTTTGTATTTGATGTTTTAGTTTTTCTTTCCTTTTTCGGTAAACTTAGCTAGGGTGTGTTTGCGCATTGGCCCCTTTTATTTCTGTCCCCACTTTTTTTTCCTTTAGTTTAACTCCCCATCCCCTCCCTCGTTTAGGTGGTCAGTGATGTCAGTTCTCCGGTGGATGCAGGGCGCCTTTCGTTTCGCGTTTGTGTATTTCGTATTTGTTGTTGTGTATGAATGTGTGTGTGCCTGTGTGAATGCTTTGGAGGTATGAGTATTTATTTAGCATAGTCCCGCATTGATTTCATCTGGTTAACTGATATTTCTGCCACATAAAGTTTGTGGGGGGTTTTATTACTAACTCCTTTTTGTTTAGTTCCTTGTAAATATTTTATATGTCATAATTGTATATACTCATTGGGGATCTTTTAAAAATTGTTGTTTTTATGCCCCTTCCCCCACAGACAATATTTGTACATAAGGGGATTATTTAGGATTTTCATTGAGACAAAGAGGTATTTTGGTGGATGTAGTAAGAAAGGTATGGATAAATGTGTTGTTTTGGTGATAGGAATATTGTTTTAGTATGATAGGGTCAGTGGTTGTGGCTAGCTAAGTTTTATATTAAGACAAGTGATGACCGTCCTTTTCCCCAGCCCCCTTTTTGGCCTTGTAAAATATTATTATTCACTTAGCTTGCTCCACAACTGAGTGTTTATCTCGACCACATGATTTTTCTACAATTACAACTTTGTGTCATGGTGCTCTTTTTCTTAAAAATAGTGCCCAACTCACCCTACTATACTATGAATTTGAGAAAATCATGAACAATGAGCATTCGCAAAATTAAAAATATAAAATGGTGTCAATTTACTCTGTATATATTCAGACTAGCCTTTGTTTTAGCAAATGTTTCTTGCATTCTTCAGTTATCTTTCATAAATGGTAACCTTCTAGAAACTTTGTTCCCTAGCACAGTGTAATGAAAAGTCTACCCTGAGAATTGAATAGTCTGTAGTGCTATGCTGTGCATGGAAAGGTGTCCCTGCATTCACCTCTGGTGGGCAACACTGAGGCCACATTATGTTGCTGGCTGCACCAACTTCTCACTGCCCACGTCACAGTTGATAACTGCCTGCCTCTTTTACTTCAGGCCTTCTCATCTTTACTATTTCACATAAAAAAAAAATGATAACTAACAATGATCCAAAAAGAAAACCTAAACCAGGCCTTAAAAAATCGCCTAAACCCTTTATCATTTCATTTTCTAACATCCGAGGCATTAGAACCAATTTCTGCAGTGTGGAATCTTTCCTCATTGCAAGCTGCCCAGATATACTGGCTCTCTGTGAGACCAACTTAGACTCATCTCTCCACTCCTCTGACCTCTCGATCCCTGGATACCTTCCTCTCCTTAGAAAAGACTCTCAAATCCACATACATGGCCTTGGAGTTTACATCAAGGATCATCTCCCACTGGCTAGAGATCTGTCTCTTGAATCTCCAGACCATCTGTACATGTGTCTCTGGCTATCTCTTCTCCCTTTATCACTCTCCATCCTCCCAAGAGTGTGGTGTAATCGAATGCATTTCTGACAGCATTGACAAGGCTCTCTCTCTCCATCCATTCGCTCACATATTCATGTTTGGTGATTTTAACACCCATCATACCAAGTGGCTTAAAAATGCTACTACGAACCTTGTAGGCATTCAAACCCTTAATTTTTCAATTTCTCAATCCTTCATGCAGATAGTTGACTTTCCCACATGTTTTTCCTACAACCAGGATGATAAGGCTTCTCTTCTCAATCTATGTTTTTCCTCCATCCCTGAGTCCTATAGTGCCATGCAGCTCTATCCTCTTGGCAACTCCGATCATGTTGTAGTGTCTGTCAACATCTCCTTCATGCCACCCACTTCAAAGAACCTCCTACCACTAGAACCTCATTCTGCTATCAAAGAGCAGACTGGGACTCATTCCAGGAATTCCTCCGTGATGTCCCCTGTAATGTTGTCTTTACGGTCCCTGTTCAAGAATGTGCTACCGAGGTCTCCTCCTGGGTTAAAGCTGGAATCGAGGCTTTCATCCCCTCAAGGAAATATATGGTCAAATTGCGCTCCTCCACTTGGTTCTCCCCCCTGCTTGCTCAGCTGCCATTGCTCATAGGCATCACTTCTTCCACCTATATCATAGCAACATGTCTGACTGCAATAGATGTCTCTTTGTCTCTGCCCATAACAAGTGTAAGCGTGTCCTCAATGAAGCATAGTCACTATTTGCTGCTCGAATGCAAATTCAGCTCCAAGGATTATTGGCGTCTCTGCAAGAACAAGAGCGTACTTAACAATAGCAAACCCTCTATACCTCCTTCGTTCAACCAGTTTGAGGTTCTGACCTCTTCTGCCAACAAGGCTGAATGCTTTGCTCAGAAATTCCAATTCAATTCAATGCTTGACTCTTTCGGTGTACCCACACCCGATTTTCCACTTAGAATTGAGGCTCTATTGAGTGAGTTGCACATCACCCCGTCATCGGTATTGGGCATTATATCTAATTTAAACCCTCACAAGGCTAGTGGTGGAAACAGGATACCTGTAAATTGTTCTGAAGAAATGTGCACCTGAACTGGCCCCCTACCCTCTCCAAATTATATAACTACTGCCTCAATGAATCTTTTTTTCCAGACTGTTGGAAGTCCTCATCCATTGTTCCTGTCTTTAAGAACTCTGGAGACCCTTCTGACCCTTCTAATTACTGTCTTATCAGTCTCCTACCACTCTTTGGCAAAGTCTTTGAAGCTTTAATCAATGCCGAAATGGTTAAGCACCTTACATCCCATGATCTGCTCTCTGACAAGCAATATCATTTCCGCTTTGCCCGTTCTACAGCTGATGTGCTTATGGCCATCACTGAAATTGTTTACCATGCTCTTCATAATAATGGAGAAGCTCATGCTGTGGCTCTAGATATCTCCAAAGCGTTGATAGGGTTTGGTATTCCGGCCTTCTTCGCAAGCTCCAGGGTTATGGAATTTCAGGTCGATTGTTTGACTTAATACAATCATTCCTGTCAAACTGTGTATTGAAGGTCATTCTCAATGGATTCTCCTCCAGCTCCTATCCCACAAATGCAGGTGTTCCCCAAGGCTCCATCCTAGGCCCTACTCTGTTCCTTATTTTCATCAATGATCTTCCTGACATCATAGGTTTCCAAGTAGGCATCTACGCTGATGACACTACTATTTACTCCTACCTCAAAAACAAATCTGGTATCACTGACAAAACTAACCTGGCCATTTGTCTCAAAAAGGACCTCCAATCAGTTATGAACTGAGACAGGAATTGGCTGGTTAACTTTAATGCCTCAAAAACAAAACTGCTCTCTATTACTCACCACAGAGAACCATCCCTGCCACCCATTAGAATGTCTGACGTTCAACTCCATGAGAGCACCTCTTTGCAACTATTCAGTCTTACATTGACTGCTGACCTGAGATGGGACAAATACAATAACTTCATCCACCGCAAGGAAAGGTGGTTCCTTGTGCTGCGCCAGAAAATTTTTCTTGCTGGAGTCAATCTTTCAAATCTACAAATCAACCATTCACCCTTGCATGGAGTATTGCTGGAGCCCCTTCTGTTTGTCTCAAAGTTCTTGATAAAATCCAGATACAGATATGCAATGTAATTGGCCCTGATCTGGCATCTCATCTGCAGTCGCTCTCTCACAGATGTGCCATCGCCTCCCTATGTCTTTTTTACAAATACTTTCATGGTAACTGCTCCGATAAGTTGCTTTTGCTGGTTTCCAGACTTCATGAACTTAAGTGTTCTACTAGGCTGGCATCTCACTCTCACCTTTTCACTGTCAAAACTGTTAAATGTAGCCATCTCTTCTACTCCAATAGGTTCATGTCTCGCACTTCTCGCCTGTGGAGCTCCCTCCCCCTTTCCTATTTCCCTGATAACTATAATCTCCAACTATTCAAATGTAATGTCAGTTGACATCTTCAGATGCCTTGATCTATCCCCTATCCTTCTCTTCATCCTTCCTCTATCACTCCTCTCTCTCCAACTCTCTGTAACCCCCTTGCGTGCTAGTGGCTTGGGGTGAAATGCTTAAACAAAAAATGTCAAAAACACTATATTACATCGCCAACCTATATTAAAACCATTTTTAAAGAATCAAATGTATGTTTATCTATCATAGCTGGTGTTTAGATAAAAACGTCCCCAAATCAACATGTGGACAACCACTAAATATCAATAATATCTGCTAGATATACACACACACTTATGTATGTACATTATCATCTGAATCCTGTATAAACAAACTAAAATTATGATACACTTACATACAAAGCAATACTTAGATTTTTTTCAGTTAGACTTGGAATCTGTTAATTTTTTGGAGTTGTTTATACTTGAATTCAGAAATATCATATATTATACTAATGCTGCTTAACAAGTCAGAGGCATGTGAAGCCTGATTAACCAATGAAAATCAAACAACAAAAATAAGAATACAAGAATTTCTACTTTTTTCTCCATATCTCATCCTCTGATGAAGCTTTCATAAAAGTAAAACACATACACATATATATATACTGTGTATATTTAGGCAGCAATTTTTCATTGATGCATGTTTCATTAAATAATATAGACAAGTTTTGTCTATTTATTTTAAGTAAGTTCCTTTCATATTGTCTGATAAGTTTAATAATATTATCATTGAAGTACGAAAGGAAATCACCATATTGATACATGTTTAAATCAAATCTAAGATTTCAACTTACATAATTTGTTTGGTTGATATATTGAAAAGTAATTCTCATCTTTGATAATGGCTTATGTAAGCTGAAAGCTTTTTGTAATTAAGTCCACTCATTTTTTTTTTTTTTTTTTTTGCTGTTTTTCTCATTTTTCATTATGTTTTTACTAAGTTTCATGTAAGTAATCAATGCGCTAGTTTTTGCTGTGAAGTTGATTTTTTCCTCTTTTTATGTGTGTGTCAATAAATTCAGCTCAGTATGTATAACATTGCTCAAAAACTTTGCAAACTCTTTATAATAATCTAAGCAAATAAATTGGCCATACATCAAACATTCACTGAGTAGTCAGTGGTCAGTAGGTCAGCCAATGTGGATGCAATTCTTGACTTTAAGTTTTCTGAAATAGTAGAAAATATTACCTTAAACTCACCTTCAGCTTCTCCAGTGATGAAGAAGCCTGAGCAATCAATCTGTAGCCACCATTATCTTTTATATTTGTATTGGCAGGCCATAATGCTTCATCTCTTTGATGTTCACATCAAATGTTTCAAGCAATTCATCTTTAGTTCAGTTGAAAGAAATCCAGCATCTGAAGATTTCCTCACAGCACAAACTAGCATGAATCTTTTGAACTTTTTTCTTGTAAAAGGTAAGTTGATGCCAGGCTCTGCTGGGTATCTCCGGAAATTCTCTTATCATCTTCAGGTGACATAGAACCATGTCTAAATTTAGCACATCAACATGTATCTGGAATAAAGAATCTGAAGTTTACAATGTTATGATTGGAAATCTCTGATCTTTATTCTGTGAATAAGAGCATCGATTCTTTCTGGTCAGTAAATATTTTAATCTCAATAAGTAAAAAAACACAAGTTATATTTATATCCCAAACATTACTAATGGCTGACTGATTGACAAAGATCATCAGTTTTTTCTTTTAGATAAGTTTAAAAATATTCTTTTGCAAAATGTACTCAAAAAACTTGATTGATCAGTCAAAAAATGTACACATGGCCCAGTGGATAAAAGTGTTGGTTGAAGTAATCCAGTGATCTAATAGAGTTATGAGTTCAATACTTGACCACATCTTGGAGAATTGAGTTACTAAAGGGAAATAACTAAAATTGAGATATCTGGAAGTGGCATGGCACATGGAACTAGAACAATCTCATCTGGATGATGTAATAAAGGGTTCGGTTTGAAATTCCAATCACCTGAAGAAGGATGGAGTGTACAACAGCCAAAATACTGTGAATGGGACAACAAAGATGAAGACAACAGTCTGATCATTGTAAATAGTGTAAATACAAAAAAGAACTTCAACACATTTTTGAACAATTATCTTCATCTATCTTGGTTTAATCCAACATTTTGGTCTGTATTATCAGACATTCTGAGATTAAAGACTTTTATTATCGTATATATTTATTTCACTTTGATCTTAAAGCATGTTGATTACTATATAAGTGGTTTCATTATTCCATTATATACTCATATGCATAAAAATATTTTCATTTTTTACAGACATTTACTTTAATTAGCTGTTTTCCTACAAGGAAAAATTTAACATTCATTGACCAAGCAGCCAGTATAAATCTCTGTGTACCTTTTGCATTAAAGCTGTTTGCTAGGTTGGTGTCTTCTATAAAGAACAAAACTGTTGTTTGATAGCATATATATAATCATTACAAGTCAAAGAGTTGAATTTCATAAAACTTATAAAATATGAGGGAAATTTTCTAATTCCCTTTCTATTGAACAAAGAAACCCAACCATTCTTTGAAAGTCCGACATATCCAATTCCTATTCAAAGTAGAAATGACAGTAGAATATATATATATTGAGATGGAAGGGTATATCACTCCAAATAGAAGAAAATGAGATAATGTTGCTGAAGGGTGAGAAAATGGAAGATAACTGCAGTTGTGGTATGATTTCCTTCCCCCTTAGTATGGTATTGGTAATATTAGCTGTTTCCCTACAAGGAAACATGCATTCATTGACTGAGTAACCACTACTGCTTTTGATTGAAATGTATAAAAATCTTTCTTTTTGAACAACATTTCAGGAAACAGGTTTCTCAAATCCAGTCGCTGCTATCACTATTTCCACTACTAACCTTTTTGAAATATTGTAGAATGTTAGCATTTTGATTAGGTCATTATTTTCTCTTTGAGTTACATGTCCTATCCATTTTAGTTGTTGCCGGTGTTGGTAGTCCTCAAGTGATGTGGTTTCTATTATTTGGTACAGTTCTTTATTTGTGATGCTGTAGCACCAGTATTCAAAGAGGGATGATCTTTACCAAGCCCCTCAGTTTTCACTTGCTCAAACCTATTTTTAACCATTGGTCTTGGAGAATATTTCCGAAAGTAGTAGGAAATTAAACAATATTTGATTGTACTGCCAAAATTGCTTTAACCATTCAAGGGTTATTGCATAAAATAAAAACATACCATATATATTCACATATCATGTGACCTTTGAAGACCTGATTATGAAGCTAATTTGATTACAGTAAATGGATAGTTTGGTTAATGTAGCCAGAGCCAGCAGTATATTAATTTTATATCTTGTGTATGATGCAACCCCCTTAAAATTAGCTTCTAAATTAGGTCTCCCAAAGTCACTTGAAATGCAGGTATATAGGTTAATTATAAAAAATAGCAGTAATGATAATTAAGCACTTTCTGGGACATTTTCTGCCCCTTTTTTGTTATATTACTTTTGTTGTTGTATTAAAGAGTTGGAATTTCTTTTTACACTTATAGTTGAGGGTTACAGAGTAAGACACCACCCCAAGCAATGTTATAATGTCACCAAAGCACAAGGGACCACTGGAAGTGGAAGATAAGGAAAAGACATCAGAAAGAACCAGAAACCCAATCCTAAACAGGAAATCATGTTCAAAAGAGGGGAAGAGTGTGAGCCAGACGATAAGCAAACATATCTTCTCATATTGAGGATAAAAATATGAATAAATAGTAAATAGTAAATAAAAGTTCAGTTTTAGGCAAAGGCATTAGAAGTTTATCATTGATGTAGATTTTAGATGGAAATGGAAACAAAATTCTAAACAGGAAACGAGGAATAAACTCCTATTCTTTTTTAAAAGATTGAAGAATGTGAACCGCATGATAGGCAAACCTACTGATTTCTATTGAGAAAAAAAACAGTAAATAAAGATTAAATTAAAACTTCAGTATTAGGTGGAGGCTTTAGAAGTATAGAGTTGAAGTAGATATATGCATATCTGTTGTCGCTGCTGCCTATCTGAATAGAGAGTTCCATTGAATTAAATAACTTTGAAACAAATGTTTCATCATACAATGAGGGTAATGGCATTTCCCTTGAAATAAAACACAAAATTGAATGACCATCTGTTGATTACGATTCTCTAAAATACCAGGTATAAGAGAGCCGGACCATCAGCACTATAGAAATTTCAGATCTCGAGGTCCCTTAAAAGATACCATGTGTACACAATTATATAAGCTGAAGAAAGCTCACAGCTGCTTTTGAGAGATTAAAATATTAAAATACATTTCATATATCTTATTATTAATTGAACTATTGTTTTTGTTAGATACTGCATACATCTGGGGAAAAGAAAAAAAATGTATTAGTGAAAATATTATGTTAAAATATGAATGAATACAATTTATGAAAAAGAAGACTGTATGCACTGGAATAAGATGTGCCATATATACTCGCAGATAAAGCACACTAGTAGATAGGTCGCACCCTTAGTTTGGGATTGTCAAAGTGGGTATTTGCGGTTGACTTGCACATAGGTTGCACTGTATTTCTAGGAGTTACATGTCTCTTTTTTAACGTAGTTATAAAAAATATTTTCAAATATTCACCTTTATTTCAAAACTTTGCTTACATATATTAAAACATAAGAAAAGTATTTATTCATTTAGATAGAGATATTAAACTTCATCAGGACTGAAACTCCAAAACTCTTCTTCGTCATCAGTTACTGTGTAGTCATCAATGGCCACTTCATAGTAGTCGTTCAAATGATGTGTGATGCAATACTGTTAGAGGATGCAATTGCGTAAAACTGAAATGTTAGGAAAAATTCATTCTCACTTATGCTCGGACACAAGGTACTCACCTGAACAAGTGATACACTGCATTCTACTTTAGATTCTGTATGATGTCAAGTAAATAGGTCGCACCCTTGATTTTTATCAAAATTTTCATGAAAAAAGTGCGACTTGTCTTCGAGTATGTATGGTAAATTATCTGTCAGAGTAAATAGTATAAAAAGTATTTTGCTGGAGAAAAAAAATTAGATTTAGTCAAAAGTATTGAGGAAAATTTCTAGTTAATCATAATATCAAACCATTTACATCTTATATCAAACTCTCGCATTTTTTAATAAGCACAGCATATGCACCATCTTATACCGAATAACTCTTCAATTATGAAGGAAAGAAAATAAATGAATAACTGTTTTTATTGCCTGAAAAAGCATTGTAGATTCTTCTAAATGTTTGATTGAGCATATTAAATTATATTTTAACAGACTGATGATTGTGAACATCAGTAAGGAAATACTGAACAAAAATGAAATATTGACTCTTTACTCTAGATTTAGTCAACCCATTTTAATCTGAATTTTGTAAGGGAAAAAAAATGAAAATTTCCATGTTTCACTTCAAGAAAAGAAAAATTAAATAATCATGGATATCATCTTTATGTTCTCATTATTCTATAAATAAGATCATTATTTGATCATGAAACATTAAATAACTATACTTATTTTTTAATATATAATAACAAAAAGAATATTGGTGACTCAGGAGAATCAAAATTGAAATAAGAACTACCAAATTTATCTCAAAAATGGACTTTAAAATATAAAGAAATATCAGACAGAACCAGAAAACAAAATCTTTATTTTGGCAAATAACAACAAAAAATAAAAATAAAATCAATGAAGACATAATTATAAAAAGGACTATTAATTTTGATATTTTGAAGATAAAACCCTCTGATAAAAAAGCTAGATTTCTTTTGTTATTTGTATTTTGGATTGCACAGTTTTAATAGGTTCATATGCATTACTTCAAGAAAATATAATTTCCTCATCCAGTACAATTGAGATTACTAAAAGAACAAGAGTTAACCCTCCAAAACAAATGATTTTTTTAAAATCAAAAATGTTAATTAATGTTAGATAACCAAATCTCCAGCTGAATAAACATAAAATTCAATATCATCAACAAATTGCTCTTCTTCTCCATTCTTTTCCTTTTTAATAATTCTCAGAGTATCTCTCTCATGTATTATATCAAGTGAATAATAACCCTACATTATGGTGCTTCATTGAACATTTGGTTAAAAGCTAGCAGAGGCCTTTTTCTGTCTTGTTTGTTTGAATAGAATTCTGCCTCTTAACTTTTTTTCTGAATCATTTCTTCTTCATTAATTTTATTATTGATAACTTTAATCAAATTTCTTCATTTTTTTTAAAAATTTTTTGGCTTGTCTTTTATCATAGTGCTTTCAGATGTTCCATTGTAATCAGTGTGAAAACAGAATAAAGAAACATTATCCAAGATCCAATGCACTGTGGAGTTCCTCTTTAATAAATGATGCTTTACTATGAGGCTGAAGAAACTCTCGGGTTTAACAAAGTTCTCAGCCTTTCATCATTTTATCTCTACCCCATTCTGGTTGTTGTACTCCATATTGTTTTGTAACTGTAGTAGCAGTACTTCTGTTGTGAGTGTGAAATAATAATAACAATTTCCTTTACCCACTCCCTTTTTAACCACTAAGCCCCACACAACTATACTCTTTCTAAGTGTTGTTATTTTATTCTTTTTTTTTTTTATTTCCAGAATCATATTTTCAGAATTAATTTTGATTGGTCTTTTCACCATAATTATTATTATATACACTATCATTATTTTTTTCAACTAATCCAATCTTTCAGTATCCAGTAAATATATAAAAACTAGAAAGGGATTAAAGACTTCTCATTGGGATTTATTCAACCTATATATTGAAGTAGTCCAGAAAGAATTAGAAGTCCTACCAGATTCATAATTGGTGACCACAATCTTAATATAAGATATGCAGAAATTGGTAGCTGACAAAGAAAGAAAACTACAGAAACTTCCACAGAGGGTAGTAAAGGAAAGCAAGAAGAAAGGATTAAACATAAAGTAGATATTTAATTTGCTACACATTAGATACCTTGACTATTGTCCTCATCTTTGTCGCCATATTTATCACAACGTTTCGGCCGTTGTATGCGCCAGCCTTCTTCAGGTGGTTGGAATTTTGAACTGAACCCTTTATTTCGATCACTGGGGTAGACTTTTCTAGTTCCGCGTGTCATGTTTTGATGGATGTCAGTTATCCGTTATCTCCTGCTAATTTTCCCTCTGAAAGTTCTCCACTGCCTTAACCGGGTATTGAACTCACACTCTTTTGGGTCTGTCACTGGATCTAACCAACGCCTTTATCCACTGTGCCATGTGTCCATGGCACATGGAACTAGAACAGTCTACTCCAGTGATCGAAATAAAGGGTTCAGTTTGAAATTCCAACCACCTGAAGAAGGTTGGAGCGTACAACAGCGGAAACGTTGTGATAAATATGGCGACAAAGATGAGGACAATAGTTCGAATAATGTAAATACTGTACATAATACCTCATCTCAGAAATATAGACAGACTCTAGATACCTTGACTTTAGCAATACATCATTTTAGTGCCACAAAGAAAGGCCTATTGTAGGCCTGCCTTTTGGCTGGGATGAAAGCATAGTATCTGTTCTCTCCTCATTTGAGATGAGAGAAGCTGCTTGATCCAGTAGGGAGGGGGATTCTGACTGTGACAGGGGTCACAAAGACTGGGCAATTTTTGTCCTTGGCCCATATGTATACTTATAGCCCCCCCTCCCCGGACAAAAAAATCCAAACAAACCTTGTATCACATTCTGCTTTAGTTGGGTGATCAGGTAAACATCTTATCATAGACCACCCTGTAGTTTCAGGGGTCAGTCCCATTGTTATAAACCTTCAGTTTTTATTTTTTTGTGTGTCAGCCCTGAAGGATAAAGGGAGTTTGTTAATAAACAGATTATTAAATAAAGAAACTAATTCTCAACCTGGTTTGAGGCTTAGAAATAATTATAGACCTATACAGACAAGAAAACTCATCGCAACAAGTTCAGGAATTTAGTGCTGCAGACAAAATAATTTGTCTCGTGATATTGTCTTAATCTTTCTCAAGATAACAGCAACTCCTTTTTGAAACAAAGGAAGTTTGTATATTTACTCTAGTGAGATATGACATCTTGTCAATGTTTGTATTATTTTATGGAGATGCATTCAGATATTTTGGCCAGCTTGAACTTTCATGTCTTGCAAAAAAAATGGACAAAAGGACATTTTATCCTTTGACATCATCAATATTTTAACTAGCTTCACTTCTTGGTAATATTTATTGTTTTAAAAAGCAATGATTAGAATTGTAATAAAACCTAAACATCTGAAAATTTATTTTCTCTATTCTTGAGAATTGACAATAAAAATAATAAACGCTATTTATTTGATTGTTTATTTGTACTATTTGTTATATTGTTTATTGGGATGTTTGGCAAAATAATAGCTCATTGCCAACATTATAAAATGGTAAATTATAAGGATTTCTTTTTTGTTGGTTGACATATTTTAATAATTTAGTAAATGTTTATATATTTATGAATGAAAATTTTTTTTTCATATTTATTTCTTTACAAATGATAAATATTGCATTGCATTAGTCTTAATTGTATTAGCTTTTAGAATGTTGTAAATATAAAATATTCTTGACAATCTAATGAATATATAGAGATTAAATAATATTTTTGTTGTAAATTCTCAAGAACAAAAAAAATGTATAAATTCACTTTCATCATGTTTAGGTTTTATTACAGTTCTAATAATTACTTTTCAAAATTACAAACATTGCCAAGGATGGAAGCTAGTTAAAATAATGTCAATATACATAGCTAGTTAAAATAGTGTCAATGGAGAAACCATCCTTTTCCCACTCTGTGTTTTTTTTTTTTTTGTTTTTTTTATGTGGGGAGGATTGAAGGTTCAAATTTGGCAAAGTTTTTATATTTACTCTATTGATATGATACCATGTCAGTGTTTGCATTACATTGTGTAGATGCATTAACATATTTTTGAAAATATTTTAGCACACACACAAGCATATATATATATATATATATATATATATATATATATATATATATATATATATATATATATATAACTTTTGTGACATACAGTGGCTGTTAATAATTAAGTATAACTCAAGATTTCAATGTTAAATAAAAAAGTATTTAATTACAACTGAAGATAAATACTTAGCAAGAAGAAAGAAGTAAAAGTCCACCAAAGATAATTAACCATTTCAGTGAATACCTTTTTGGTAGCACGGCTTGGCTTAACCTCCAGTAAATCCTAAATCAAAACCCAAATCATTGACACACAATAATTCACACTAATTCAACTGGATAGTTCCAGTCAGTAGTCACTGCAGTCAGTAGCCTGACATCACTATTTATACACCTGGTGGAAAGCATATATTCAGAAGTCCAGAGTGTCACACTCAAACCTCAGTACTAGTAGTTACTCATTTTCTTCCAAATGACAATTACATTTGTTATATATTCTGTCATAGATATCAAATTTTGTAAAAATAAAACCATTTTCAGTACATAATGAAGTCTATTTTCATTTTTTATAAAAAAAAACCAACAGAGGAATTGCAACATTAATAAATATACTTATCAATGAAGAGGTTGAGACATATAAATAATAATAGTTGTAACAATAAAGACTTGTAAATAAATCTGAAAAAAATAATTGGTTTGAAAGTAAATCTGAAAAACCCAGCCAATCAATATTCAGTTACCAAACAATATTTTTATCTTAATAAATCTAATATTTATTCATAACACTGGTTCCAGAAATGATTTCCATCATTTGTTCCAGGACACATGGCACAGTGGATAAAGGCATTAGTTAGATCCAGTGACAGGACCCAAAGAGTGTGAGTTCAATACCTGGTCAAGGCAGTGGAGAACTTGAAGAGGGGAATTAACAGGAGGTAACTGATAACTGACATTCATTAGACATGGCACGTGGAACTACAGCAGTCTACCCCAGTGAGTGAAATAGAAGGTTCAGTTCCACATTCCAACCACCTGAAGATGGCTGGAGCATACAACGGCCAAAATGTTGTGATAAATATGGCGACAAAGATGAGGACAATAGTCCGAATAATGTAAATAGTGGATTTCTCCTTTATTTTAAATAGTGAAATTTCCAGGCTGGGGTTTATATAACTTTTATGGTTTACTATAACAGGAATGTCAACACATGTACACACTAAAAATAAATGTTTATAGTGATAAGAAATAATATACATGTATGCATGAAGGGAAAGAGTATGGTAGTAAAGAGCAATAGAGATACAAGTAAACTAAATCAGATAAGAACAAAAAGTAGTAAGAAAAAATTATATAGATTTGATGGGAGTTAGATAAGGAAAGACTCTAACAATGATAGACAAGAATGTATGAAGAAAAAGTAGATCTGAACAACTCATAATAGCTTGTGAGATAAGAACAAAGATTCACAGACTGACAACTGAGATAACTATATGAATAATATAGTAGGCATGTCAATAAATTCATAGCCTAATATGCAATAATGGCATCTCATATTTACAGGAACTGGTTCTATAAAGTCAGGTAATCTTCAGGAACTTATTCTGCTTACTTTCTTTTCAATCTGAGATCGGAAATAAATCACTTTATATAGCATCAAAAAGAATTAAACCATTTTGATAATTTGATAAAAACATCTGTTTCTTAAGATATTTTTAGATTGAAATTCTTTTCTCATTATATTTTTCTTCAGAAGTATGAAGCTTTTTGACTTAGTGTCGTCAGCTGTGTTATAGTTTCTTATCCATATTCAAACCGAATCATTGCAGTCCCAAAGATCCAATAGAAGACAAATCAAATTTATGACTAGAAGATTTACCACATTTTTGACTTCAAGATGATTTCTTTTGTCAGAATAAATTATGTTCCTCATAGAAAACACTCATTCAGCCTCTGCAGAACTTACAGCAATGGTATTAGCCATTATATATCAGCTATTAATATATAAGATTATTTTCGGATACTCCAACAACCAGTTTGTTAAGCTTTTAAGAATCAGCTCACATGAACTGATATGATACCACCACTGCTAATAGGTAGTTTTCTCTAACAATGTAAATTGCTACAAATCTAAAATATTAGGCTGAAAACTCAAGTCATGCACTTAAATAGCCTCGGCATAATCATATGGATGTGATGCATGGTGCCAAACGCATTCAGAAATATTTAAGCTGTCAGCTGTATACAACCACTTTCTCAGATCAAGGGTTAAAAATGGCTTTGAGCAAGGGAAGCTTATGGGTTTTAACAAAGATCATATTTTTTTGAACCCTCTGAACTGGCGCTACAGAATTAGAAAGAACAAGTACCAGATAAAAGAAACTGCATCACTTGAGGGCTACCAACAGTAGCAATAGCTAAAGGTGATAGTACATGTAACTCAAAGATAAAATAATGACATAATGAAGAGGTTGACTTCCCACACTGCTTTAAACAAAAGGCTAGGAAGGAAACCCTCATCAATATTGGAATGAGCAATACCAGTTACTGAAGTTGAGAAATATTTGATAAATTTTAACAGAAATCAGTACTGGCTGCTTGGTCAATGAATGTCAAATGTATCCTTGCAGGGGGGCAAAGTTTAATATTAACATTACCAATAAGGCAAAAAGCATTTTCTTTAGACAATAAATATTTTTCCTTTATCATAATCTTCTTATTTGTCAATATACTTCATTCAGTGGTAAACTGTGGATTGCAAATCAGAAGTAACAAAATCAAACAAGTGGGGAAATTTAAATATCTAGGAAGTATTTTAACAGAGGACTGAAAGAGCGACACTGAGATCCAAAGACATACTGGGGTAGCCAAGGAAGCATTCCAAAAGCTAACCAGAGTACTAAGAAATAGAAAAACTTTACTAGAAACAAGGAAAAGAGTACTAAACTGTTACTGTATGGTAGTGAGTTTTGGACAATCTCTTTAAAGATGAAGAGGAGACTTGAAGCAACAGATATGTGGTTCTACAGAAGGATGCTGAGGATGACATGGACTGAACATGTGAGTAACGATGAAGTTTTGGAGAAAATAGAAACAAAAAGGCAACATCAAGAAGAGACAGTTGATATTTCTGGGGCATATATTGAGGAAGGAGGGCTTAGAAAATCTGATACTCACAGGACAGAGGGACAGAGGAAAACAACACATAACATACTTCATGATCACCTACACCCTTCAGGAACATGGCACATAAAGAAGAAAGTTTGAATATTATACAGAAAAAAATTTAAATCAAAATTTAGATAATAATATGTGAAAGGCTATTGACTTATTGATCTACTCTCATCCACTCTATCTGATATAAAAATTCATCCTACCCACATTTAGTCATCTTCTAAATCTGAGTCATTGACATTAGCATAAAGAGAGAAACAAACTCAAACCAAAGGTTATTTATAGTCAATTCCAACCCCAAAGGCTTTATCTCAACTTTACCTCAGAAAGATCATCTCTGCCATGAATATCTCTAATACAGAGGTTAATATCTTTACATAGTAACCGTTAGATAAGTTCCTCATAGATCTCATGCTGTTTAAGATTATTATGATGCCTTGGCCTAAGGACTCTCAACAGACACTGCTAGTCAATACATTGTGTATTCTGTTGGAAGCCAATTTTTCTTTTGCTCCAGCAAACCACAGGAAGAGAATCACCTGCATCTATGACAGTGTCTTAATAGAGAGTGTGAGATCAACCAGCTGGAAGATATTGGCTATTGCACCATTTGCAGTTCAGTCAAATCACAGTGTCTTCAAAGAATTCACACAGGGCTAGCATGGAACTCTTGCTAGTAATTCTTCTGCATAATTTGATGTTAACAGGCCATTTTCTTCTGGGGAGACCTTTGTCTATGTTTATACAAAATTTTAAATGCTTACAGATAGAAACAGTATGCATGCAAATATAAAAGACTTGTTTAAACTAAGGCACCCAAATCTTAATTACAAAGTCATCTTGATAAGCAAGAATCTGCATTCAGTGGTAAATGCAGTATCACTAGAAAAAAAAATAAGCATACTTAACTGTCATGTAGTTCTCCTATATGGCAGTGAATAATGGACTACCTCTCTAAAGGTACAGAAGCAATTTGAAGCAACAGAAATGTGGTATTACAGAAGGATGCTGAGACTACCATAGACTGAACATGTGAGCAATGACAAAGTTTTAGAGAAAATGGAAACGAAAAAGACACTGGAATTTCTAGGAAACATAATGCAGAAAGAGGGCTTGGAAAATTTGATACTCACAGGAAAACTTGAAAGCAAGAGACACAGAAAACCAACACATGACCTACCTAGAAAGCTTGAGTAAATTGATGGCAGAACAAAGTTTAGGAGAGATAACAAAAAGACAAAATTTATTAAGTGCTACAAAGGATAGGAAATTGTGGTAAGCCATGATCACATACATCTTGTAGGGATGAGTCACATAGAATACGATAAGACACATTAGATCAACATAGTTTTTCTGGCAAAAAGATGTTATTCCGTTGACACTGCCATTACTGTATACACTTTCAGCTTCCTCAGAAATGTTTATTTACAAAATTGTAAAAATATACAAAGCAAGTAAAATGTGATATTTATTATCTACCTTTTATAAAAGTTTATTGACCCAGGGTGGTAGCACCTGTTGGGGTCCCAGCTATGGGAAAACAGTGAACACTTAAGCATAAATCAACAGTAAAATTTCATAATGAAATGACCAACAATATATTTTTATAGCAAAATGACATTTAGTGCAACACTAAAACATATAAAAATACATTTTTATAATAAAATTATGAGCAATATACTTTATGATCTCCAAAATATATATTTAAAAAACTTCCTTTTACTCTGAAAGTATAAAATTATGTATAAAATATTGAGATTTTGGCATTAAATAACCCATAGTGGTTGATATGCTGCTAAACAAAATCAACTAACATATAAAGGTTTATTATTTACCATTTTATAAAAAAATAAATTTGCAAAGAAATCTTTTTATTCAGAAAATTATAAAAAAAAATTTTAAAAGTATGAAAACATTTAAGCAGAAAAGATGCACAAATTTGCTTCTCTCTTGAAACTGAAAAGTATAGTACTCAAGGCATGGATCAATAAACATTGTTTTCTTCTTTGTTTTTTCATAAGTTTTCATAAATAGACAAATATTCATCTGGGCACTTTACAAATAATTAAAGTTTTTCTGATTATAAGATGAAATCTTTAGATAAATGTGCTATTTTTGAAAAAATAATGTTACCATGTGATGGAATCACTTAATATGACTTGCTGAAGAATATTAACTAATTACTAAATTTTAGAGAGTAAAAGTAAAGAGAGAGAGAGAGAGAGAGAGACTTTTGAAAAATTATTAACTTATAAATTACCAAAAATGGGATCAAATGGCCAAACATTAGATTTTTTTTCTTTTTAAGGAGCTTCAACTTGATCAAGATATTTTCAGCAGCCTCATAGATATATATATATATATATATATACATATTCACTGATTTTCAGCTCATCAGTGTGGCTAGACATCCCATTACTTCAAGCTGGGATCAAAATTCAACCAATTTGGCATCAGTCGGAGACTCTACCTCTAAGCTATCAGCACATGGCAGAAACTGCCCACAAAAATGAATGTTCTCTATCACAGGACAAAACTTTCATATAACTATAAAATAGTGTTTTTAAAGAGCAAAATTCTTCTACTGACACCAGCTACAAGTTTCATGTTCTTGCAATCATCAGGTGGTGAAATGGTGAAGCTTGGAGCCATGGTTGGTTGAAGAGCTTTGCCCTTTTAAAATGCTATTTTATTACTTCATGCATACATATTTATATATATATATATTTATATGTATGCGTGTGTGTGTTCGTAGAATGTAGAATAATGTATGAACAAAAGTGGAAAAATAAGACAAATTGGAAAAGCTTATTTTTTTAATGACAATGCAATCCTTTGTTTGCTACATTAATATCTTCATGTTAAAATGAAAGAACTGTTTACCTTTTTATTAACACTAGCATTACAAATCAAAGAGTTTGAATTGCATAAAATATAAGGGAAAATTTTTAATTCCCTTTTTGTTGAACAAAGAAACCCAACCATTCTTTTAAACTCTGGCTTGAAGAATGTAAGAAATTCATATCCAAAATAGAAGTAGAAAAGGCTAGAAGAATATATATTGATAAGGATGAATGTGTCACTCATAATAGGCATCGTAGAGTAATGAATAGTGGCTCAGATTGAGGAGAGCCAAGTTTGAATTCCAGTTGAATCCATTACATTCAATTACATGCTAATACCCTTGGAAAAGGTATGAATCCTCCTCTTCTCCCCCCAAGTATGGGTAAATAGCAGAACAGACTGGGTTCTATAACCTTGGATAGCAACTGGTCTATTGCAGAAAGAAATAGCAACCTACTGTGGGAAAAAAAATTTGCTTCGTCAGTCATGTATCGAAAGATACATGATTACCTAAGTGTGTATCACACATGCCACATGCTACTGAATACTGCTGAAGAGTGAGAGAATTGAAGATAACTGCAGTTATTTTCATGTCAAGCTTGTGTAGGTCCCAGTATGGTGTGATTTCCTTTCTCCTTAGTATGGTAATGGTAACATTAGCCATTTCCCTACAACTACTTTTGATCAAAATTTATAAAATCTGTCTCTGAAAACAATTTTTGAGCAAAATAAGTTTCTCAAGTCCCAGTAGATGCTATCACTCTTTTTCAGTATTAATAAAGTGTTTATTTCATGTTTCTTCTATTTTTAAATATATAAAATGTCTTCCTTTCTCACATTTCCCTGTACCAGGTTCTATAGGTCCCTCTATTTGAGTCTTAGGGACATACAATCAAAAGGAGTTGGCCCTGGGCATCACCAAAACATCACCATGTCACTTCTTTAACCAAAAACTCATCCTTAAAGAATTTAACTGCAAATTTTCTGATAAATCATAAGTATACTAAATAAAGGATTCAGTACTAAGATGACCTACAGAGGCTGTAGGCTGTCATTAAGCAAGAAGAAAACTCTCATATAGGAAGAAAATAAGTAACTACCAACAGCGAGGTTCGAATGTGAACTTATGAATATATGTTTTCTGCAAGGTGTGTTAAAAGCAGTGTCAGGCTACTGACTGCAGGGATTATTGAGTGGAACTATCCAGTCGAATTAGTGTTAATTATTGTGCATTGATGATTTGGGTTTTGATTTAGGATTTACCGGACCTTAAGTCAAGCCATGCTACTAATAAGGTATTCACAGAAATGGTTAATTATCTTTGGTTGACTTTTACTTTGTTATTGTTAAGTATTTATTTGCAGTTGTAATTAAATACTCTTTTATCTCAACACTGGAGTCTTGACTTATAATTAATCATTAACAGCTGCCATATGTTATAAAAATAACTAACAATGGCTAGTACAAATTTAGAATGTCTCTTTCTGATTCTAAGTATAAGCTTTTCTTTTGTTTTCATTTTCCTTAAAAAAAAATTCCTCAAAATTCTATAAAATAGTAACAAACAGAGTTTGATGTGCCATTAAACAAGAGAAATCAAAACAAACCATCCTGCCATTCCAAAGCATTTATGTGAATGCAGACCTAATGGTATCAGCTGGAATTTAAATTCTATATACTAATACCACTTTCCACGACAATGGCTACTATGCTATATGCACAATATCAATATTTAGTCGAAGTAACAAAATCAACACACAATGTTCAGTCATTAAAACAGTATTTGGAATAAATAAAAGCCTTCTAAGAATGCTAGACATAGTGTTAATTATTGTACTTCTATATCTATCTAAATGCATCAAAATTTGTCAGATTGATTTCTAGTAAAATTTTCTTTTAATTTTATTTTCACTCCATTGATCTGTAAAATATCCATAAGTATTTCTTACCCAACCAAAACACATTAATGAGTAAAACACAATCTGCATTTTATTTTTTTTTCTTAAATCAACTTATCAGTTTTAGAACAAGTTGTTTCCTATCAAACAAAAAACTTAACAGCTTTTATTCCCTTTCTTTCCATTTCATGAAATCATTTTAAATATCTTTTTTTACATTTCTCCATTTTCTTCTTTTCTTTTCCTCACCTTATTCATCAGTTAAGAGGGTTTTTCAGCATCATCAAATCTAGTTATTCTCACGACTGTTTCATTAAATTTAAAAAGAATTCTAAAAGTGGTATATCAGTGTGAAGTGTCTGACAGGTTGAATAAATATATTACAGTAAATAAATTTTAAACCAACTAATTATTTGTTTTCCCTTGTATAACTTTCCTGACCATTTGAGAAAGATCTATATCTTTATTCTCTATTTCTCCTTTTATGTACCATGTCACTTCACTATGCTGGTGATCATAGCTCTTAATAATTTTTTTTTTTTTGTTATCTCTCCTGTTTATGGCCACATCATGCTGAAACACCAGTTCTGACAAAATCACATAAGCAACATCAAGCCTAGTGAGTACCTAGATAGGTGACAGTTTGGGAATGTACTGTAAGCTTGGATGTGTGGGTGGTGTAATAGGTCATGTCTTGTATTTGTTAAGCTGAGTTCCAATTCCAGTTGGATTCGTTATATTCCCTTACATGCAAATACCCTCGGGAAAGCTATGAATCCACTTCTTCTCTCCCAGCTATCAGTTAATTAATCAGACTTTTATCACTAAACCATTATTATCAGAAAAAAAAATCTTACAGTCTAAGAATATTTTCTGGCTTTAAATAACCTGCAAAGAGTTGATAAGCCATAGAAAATGAATTAAGAAATCAATCATCTCTTCTAAACGTTTTTGCCCTATCCATTTACTCAAGTTATGTAGATTATTTGTTTATTTTTTTTTACCTTTGTCCCTCTTTTGTACAATGGGTTCTGTGAGTATTAAATTTTCCAAGTTCTCTTTCCTTTTTAAATACCCTAGATAATTCATCTATTTCTTCTGAAGTATAAGTGTCTGTTTTGATACCATTTTTTCTAAAACTTCATTATTGCTCACATGTTTGGTCCATAGGAAAACGGATTCACTTTTTACCTTGCAACATATTGTGAATGTTTTATTTGAAGCTTTTGCACAATATAGACAACAACTAAATCAAAGAACAACACTGAAATATGAAAAAAAAAATAATGTTTACACTAAATGTACACTCAGTACAACACTAGTGAAGGTAGAGTGTTACTGTGTGTCATTCTATGAGCTGAAGAAAAAATAAAAAGTGAAGTTCATAGGGTTATGCAAGAAAGATAAGTTAACCCTAGACTTGAAGAGCTCAAGATTTTGTAGCAATTGGGAAAACATTCTGCCAGATGTCTATTCCACAAAGCAGCAGTTCTTGGGAAGAAACTGTCCAAGTAAAACCTGCTTCTTATTAATGGAATACAAAGGGAATTTGGATGATTCCTCTTTAAGTATGTAGCATGGCAGTAGGTCCAAGCTGCTAAGGTCAGTGCTGATCGAACCAAAGAATGTACATCATCAGAACACATGCCATGGATATAGTGATAGTCAGAAGACTGTAGCATTTCATCCGTGGGGAAGGTGTTGTAGAGTGGAAAATAATTAATCACCAACCAAGCCACGTAGACATTTTTAAAGGCAAATGTGAACTGGGTTACTCTAGCTCAGAAAAATAATATTCTTTAATTCATATAGATATAGCAAAATATTAACATTAAACATAGGAGACAGTGCAAGTTGCTCAATCAATGAAAGCTGAATGTTTCCTTATAAGGAAATTGCTTATATTACCATTACTATTGAAAAAATATTATGATTTTTTTAAATAACGTATTCCTTCAGGATGGACATGATCATGATGATTTTATTTATTATCTGTGAATTATTATGACTTCTTGGGAAAATTAGTGAAATTGTTTCCTGTTGCCCGCTCCATGGTCCTGAATTCAGAGTTGTGCTTCTCTAAGAGTGCCCTCCACTCAAGCCCAGTGAGCCCAATCAACTTTACTATTTAACCCATAGCTAAGTAGTGTGGAAATAAATGAATTCATGCCTTCTCTAAAATCCAAATAAGAATCTGTAATGTAATCGGTCCTGACCAAGCATCTATACTTCAGTTTATTTCTACAAATATTTTTGTTACAACTGCTCTGACAAGCTTTTTTTCCCCAGTGCCCTGACTACATGAATTTAAGCATGATACTAGATTGGCAACTAGGTCCTACCCTTTTACTGTTGAAATAGCTAAATGCAACCACCGCTTCTACTCCAACAGTTTCCTTTCTCTCACTTGCCACCTGTGGAACTGTTGCATACTCGCTCTCTTCTGGGGAGGTCTTGGCCATTGTGCTAAATAAGCAAAATGTTTTATAACCCCCTCGTTCTGGGGGGGTCTCTTAGTCAATGGTCTTGAGGCAATCATAATAAAGTTGTCTTCCTCTCTTTCTTCTCTCAGTGGGGTGATCACTAGTTGGTATTTATCCCGGAAGTAAAATGAGAACTTCAACAAAAGGGATTTGAAACTTATCTATTAAGCATATCAACATGTGCATTTTTAACTGGCCAGTGGGGTCATTCTGTCACTCCCACTGGGGAGCAAGTTCCCCAAGACACAAAATAGTCATATCTACTGTGTATGACATGTAGAAACAACTCCCTGAAATCACTTTCTATCTCTCTAAAATCTCCACGTTCAGCTCAACCAATCAAAATTGACATCTCTATTTAGTCTACCATCTGACCTTAAAAGTCAGCTTCAGGAGGTCTGAGCCAAAATGCACAATCAGGTTAGTTTGCTTACTGTTAATACCTATCCCACTTCCCTTCACTATGTCCAATGAGTGTCAAATTTTCCAAGCCTTCTTTCTTCATTATGTATCCTAGAAATTTTAACTGTCTTTTGCTGATTTTAAATATAATACATATAGTTTCCATAAAACTCTATTGTCGTTTTCATGTTCTGTCCATGACATTCTCAGCACCTTTCTGTAGAACCACATCTTTGTTGCTTCATCTCCTTCCTATACATGTCCTTTTTGTTAACATTTTGTCTAAAAACTTTGTCCTTGTTCATATGTTCAATCCATGGTAACCTCAGCATCCTTCTGTAGAAGCACATTTCTGTTGCCTCAAGTCTCTTCTTTTTCTGTAAGTAAATTGTCCAACGTTCACTGGCATATAGTCGAACTGATATTACATTGCAATTGAACACACTTTTCTTTTTCTCTAAAAAAAATCTGTTACACTAATTTTATAATTGTAGCACATGGTCACAGGTATAAGGTATATATTGAGGGTCAAACTCATTACGAGCTTGCTGAACAGTAGAATGTGACAAAGTGCCATATAAAGAATAATTTTTGTTTTTATTTATTTTTTCAGTCCACTCCAAGACTCTGACATCCACTAGGTCTTCCATGGATTCAAATGGCATTCATGTCCTCTTTATTCTAAATGTAAGGAAAAAGTTAGTCAGACATCTTTTTTCAAGAATGGCTACTTTGTGGAACAACATCTCATGTGGATACCTCCCTTGACATTATAATATTAACTTCTTAAAATCAAAGGCCACTTATTATCTATCCTTCTTATCTTCATAATCTTCACTTCCTACTTTTTCATTAATATCACAGGCCTCAAATCATCATAGCCATTTTAACAGTAACCCTCTACCCTGAGTGACTTTCAAATCTTCTACTGAGTTAACTTTTGTATAAAAAAAAACAAAAAAACTTAGTAATGACAGGGTTTTAGAATTCAGAGTTGTTCAGGCTGTTTTGCTTTTTATTTTTGTCATTTTACTTCAAGCAAAATAGGCAAGAATTACGAAGGCTGTAATTAGAGAGATCCTCAAAGTAACAGAAGACCATTTAGGGAAAACAAAGAAGACATTTATTAAATACTCATACAGAGAATAGAAAAACTTGAGTAAATCAACTACTCAAATCCTATTCTAATGTGACTACTTGCCATATTTATAAGTAGGAGCAGTCTATTGTTACAGTAGTCGAGGAGAGTAGGAAATACACTGAGTTCAACTTTATGACACAAGGCAATAATGCTACTAAGATGCCAAGGTTTACTGATTGAAAAAGAGAATGAGAAGACTATAGAGAGAAGAAAGGACACTAAATGAACAGGACTCAGGAAAACAGAAGATTGTGATTGACACTGTATTTAATTTTAAGATCATAGATAGCAGGGAAGCAATTAACGAAAAGAGAGTTCCAAAGGTGGAAAATGCAATAAAAGAGACTATCAGAAGAGAACTTACTGCTACATCTTTCTATTTCAACAGTAAATGGATGAGACCTAGTTGCCAATCTAGTAGCATGCTTATATTCATGTAGTCAAGGTGCCAAAGAGAAGAACTCATTAGAAAAATTGCTATGAAAATATTTATAGAAAAGGCAGTGGGAAATGATGTCAGAGTGGTGAGAAAGTGACTGAAGTTGAGAGAAAACCCAGTCTTCTGTGGTATTTTACACAAAGCTTCGTGAAGAAGAGATGGATTCAGCCCTCTCTCATGATGACCAAAATCTCAACTTAACCTAGTGATTCTCATTTTCTGTGCTAATAACCATTAGGTCACTACCACATTTGAAATAAAATTTCAGAAATATGTAATATAATCATTGACTGGATATATATTAACATTTTTATTTTTCACACTCCAACCACTCTCTCAGAATGGGGTAAGTCTCTCACTGCTATATCACTACTATCATGGAAAGTACTCAGACAAATTTCATTAACTGGTTCCACCAGGTCTGACCTTTATGGCTAGAATCCACCATGCCACTTACATAGTAGCAAACCACCCACATTCTCTCTGTATTCCATTGGTAAGAAGGAAGTTCCACTCAAACAGCTTCTTCCTGTGAACCACCGCTCTATGGGACAGATTCCCTAAAAGATGTTTCCCCAATCACTACAATATTAACTTGTTCAAGTCTAGTGTGCACCGTTATCTTCACCCTCCTAGCCATATAAAATACCCCTTATCGTAACCTTCTACCTTGAGTGGCCTTGTACAGGTTGAACCTTACTGCAAAAAAAAAATCCAAATTCCATCAGTTATGATCAATCTGTGTGTGGCTTTGAAGCCTTCTTTGAATATAGATTCTACATTCTCACAAAGATATACACACATCCTCATCTCTGGGTTTGTGTATATATGTATCTATCTGTCATACATATCTTTCCCACACATGCAATATGTTTTATTATATTCACATGTCAGGGCAGCCACTGATATTGATACCTAGGAGATCATCTCTCAGGTCAACACTGAACCTGTCTTCTTTGAGGGTCTAGTGTGTCAATGTGTTCAAAGTCAGTTCTAACATCATCTGGTGTAAGTCATATACGACAGGTATATCTACATGTAAGTTAATTGTTCTATACTCTCATCTTTCAAATAATGGATTAAAGCACTTCCTTTTATATACATGGTATGATAGAAACACCTCTCACATATACCTCACAGAAATAGATCCCATGTAATGCTAAAACATTAGTGGCGATGGTGTCTTCATCTAGCTAATGTTTTACTATTATGTTGGGGGTTTTTCTGCTGTACCCTGTATAATGGAGACTTGCAGATGCAGTTCATAACACTCATGTTAAACATTGAGTAGTATCAGTAAGTAAAAACAAATTTTGTATTCCTCTGTTATGCACTGCTACATCTGGTGATTTCTTCATTTCAACATTGAATTCAAACAAGCTATTTTTTATACAAGTAGAATAAAAAGCAATAACAATTATTGTGAAGCAATAACATTAAATAGAAAGCTAATTATTATTATGATAGCAAAAGAAATTTAAACAAAAAATAGCATAAAATGAAAAGTTTGTTGCCTCATTTTTTCTACAATAATATTTTGAAATTCTATGAAAATTGTATGCAATTTACAAACAAGAAAGAGGCACAGAATCAAATTAGATTTAATTTGAGTGGAAAACCAGTTTGAGTCTATATTTATACATCACACATGCAATTGTTTTCTTTGAGAAATTTGAGTGAAAGAAATGAATGACTTTTTTAATTTTAACATTTACATTTTTGTTTGGTATTTTTCTTTTTATATTTTCATTTATCCTCCATTTTGAATTGAAGCAAATCATGATTTTATTTCTTTTTTCATCCAATAACATTTTTCTTCCTTTTTTTTTTTTTTTAATTTTTTCATTTTTCTGTTAGTTTTTTTTACTCAATCTCTTCTTTCCACTTCTTTTAGCACAAAATCACAAGGCAGAATTAAATACCTTTTTAATCTTCTGTTTTATCTTAAAAGGTTTTTTTTTTCATTTTACTAAAATGCAACCAACTGTTGTAAATATTCCTTTTTTTATCAACTTCAACAAGGAAAAAAATAGATTCATTCAATGTGTTGTGGTCTAGTCAAGACATGATTAAATGAAAGATTTAATTAATTTTCCTTTTTTCCCAAAATTTAATTAATTTCCTCATTTAACAGTCAAAACACTTCCTGGATAACATCTTACAACAACAGAATTTAAGCCAAAGATTTTCAGAGATAATATTATTCTGTATTCCAGTTCAACAAATTTTGACCTTACTGTGTCTATCAATTACTAAATTTCCCCATTTGTTATGATCTTAGCACATTCCTTCAGAAATTAGGTGGTCATGGCTCTTCACAACTTCCTGTAGCTCTTAGTAGTTTTAGTCTTTTTACTATCCCTCCGACTTCCTGTTCTGTCTACCATTTGCACAAGTCCATTCGGTAGGTTACTTGCTGCTTCTCTCTGACCTACTTGTCTTCACTATATCCTGAGGTTATTAAATTCTCTTAGTCCTCTTTCTTCATTTTGTCTTTCAGAAACGTCAAATGTCTCTCTCTCTGATTACCATGAATTTTCCCGGGTATATCAGAAAACAAGATGTTTCTATATATTTCTCTCTCTCTCTCTCTCTCTATATATATATATATATATATATATATATATATATATAGCGTGTATCAAAAATACTTTTACAAACTTTGGTGGCATCATAAGATGGGACTCCAGCACATTTTAGTCACATTGTTTGTGATGCACTGGCTGGCATCAACCATAAAGGTTAGATAGGTAAGTGAGGACCAGTTCTATGGCCGTCATGTTCCCCCAACCTCAGTCCTTTTGATTTTTATATGTGCGGCTACCTAAAACAATTGGTTTATGTAGCAGATATTAATAATGCAGAGACAATTCATCAACATGTCAAGGGGCCCTGTAAAACCATTTGCCACCATGTGGGAGTATTTAAAAGGCTCTGTCAGTCAATAATCCAACAGGTGCATGCATGTGTACTAGCAAGTAGAGGATACTTTGAACATTTGTTATGAGTATGTTTATAGGACATTTTACCTTGTTTTGGTGTCAGGAACCTTCCTGCAAAGTTTGCAAAAGTAATTTTGGATTGTGCCCTGGATTGGATATTTAACAATGTCTACCGTAAACTTTAAACTTAATAACTCAATAAAGAAAGATTGTGGACATATGTTTATATAGATGTTTGTCCTTGTTTTGGTGTAAGGAACCTGCCACTAAACTTTATAAAAAGTATTTTTCATAAACCATATATATATATATATATATATATATATATATATTGTCAGTAAGACTTCACTGAAACATGTTTTAAGTTTGACAAACAAAACAAAGTCTGTTTGTTATTATATTTTTCCCATTTTAGAAATTATCTGTTGTAAATTCAGTTCAGATTTGTTGATAAAATTATTGATCAAACTTTGTGGATAAAATTTGGTAAAAAACCTAGCTAGCTGAACTGTAAATTGATGAGACCTCACTCTCAGTCTAGTATTGTGCTTAAATTTAAAAAAAAAAACTCTAGGTACCATGCCAAAGAACATATCTGAACAATTATCAGGAAGGTATTTATAAAAAACAACCTTACTGTGGTGGGCAAGTGACTGAAACCAAGCAGCTAGATCAGGACCAATAATATTGCTGATTTTTCTTTGGCACTCCAGGTAAATAGCAGGGGCACTGAACCATATATGGCAGCAATATTCTAAGCATGGGACAATGGTAGACTTACAGATTTGCAAAATAGATTCCAGAAAGAAAAATTGTGTCACCCAACACAGTGAACCGACTTTCTTAGTATCAGACCTAGCAATGAATTCAATATAGTCTTTCCACTTCTTGTTAGTTGAGAACATTAGCCCAAAAAGGTGCAACGAGTCATTTTCCTGGAGGATAGCATCAGCCATGCTGATGGAAGGCAGAGGTCTCTCAGATTATTAATGGAGAGAAGTTTAGTTTTGGAGGCATTAAAATTGACAAGGCATCTTTTGCCCTAGTTAACAACAGTCTTGAGATTGTTTTGTACATCACCTGCCATTTTGATCTTGTCAGACTGATCAGCATTTCTAGCACGCAGGAATAAACGGTAGTGTCATCAGCCAAGGTTGTTAATGAAGATTAAAAACAGCATAGGACTAAGGATGGAACCCTGAGGGATACACTATTTACATTGTTTGGACTATTGTCCTCATCTTCATTACCATATTCACAACATATCACCGGAAGAAAGTCAGCACATACAGCAGCCAAAACGTTGTGAATATGACAACAAAGATGAGGACAACAGTCTGAACAATGTCAATATTTTCCTGTAAGTATATAAAAGCTCACATATTTTCATTTTAAATAATCGGTTCTGTAATATAAAAACATCTGTGACAGTAAACAGAATTCTTGAAAATAAAGGGCTCAGTGGGTATATAGAGTAATAATTATTGTATCAAATGTATGATACTTATCAAGTTAACCTTTGCTTGATAATAAGGACTCTGAACTTTTATCATTTTTTTATGCAATAATATTTATGTATATATTTGTAGAGAAAGTGAAAGCAGAGAGATTTTTTTTTGGACAAGTCCAAAAAGCATAAAATATTCCTCCCTTTATGTCCAAAAACTATAAAGAAGAAATACCTTCCAGAGTTAATTTTATCCTTTATAACATGAAGTCTTTGAGTCTATGCCCACATTAACAACTAGTGAGTACATTTTATTAAACAAGTCAATATTTTATTGGTATTAACCAACAAATGTTAAAATTTTCAGGATATACTTTATGTGAGTAAAATATCATATCTATCCTCAATATTAAAAATGTTATTCTACAAATTATCATGGATGTTTAAGTAGTGTAATAGTTATTGGCTCCTCCTGCAACTATAACTTTCATTGATGTTTCATTCATTGACTTTGTTAACTTTTTACTCTTTTAACATCACTTTGACAAAGTAGTTTTATTGCTCCTTGGAAACATTCTTTCCTTGTGTATTGTTTTTCATTCCTATAGGAATACTTTTTTAATGGTAGCCCACAAGTGTTCTACTGGATTAATATCTGGGTAATCTATTCTTTTACTTTTCTGTCTTTGAAACCTTTTTTTATTAAGACGGGCAACAGTCAGCATTGTAGAATATGATGTGGAATTGTCTTGCATAAAGGAACTTTTCAACTTAATGCTTCTTGGATATGATCTGAAGCATGCCAAATTTTATCTTGTCCAAGAAGTACTGTTTAGAAATCATTTTTCATGCATTACTTCATCCAATTTACATACTTGTTTGATTTCAGTTGTTGTTAACACATTAATGCTCACCATAAATTACAATGTGCTACACGACTGGCAACTAGGTCTCATCATTTTACTGTTGAACTCACTAGATGCAACTGCCACTTCTACTTAAACAGTTTTTTTTTTTTCTTGCACTTCCCACCTGCGGAACTCCCTTCCTATTTCTTGCTTCCTGATAATTGCAATCTTCAAAAATATAAGTGCAATATCAATTGCCTTCTTCCGTTTTCTTGAACCCTGATCCTTTTTTGTCATTTCCTCAATCCTCCCCATCTTTTCTTTCTCCTTCACTTTCACTCCCTCTAACTACCTGCATTCTAGTGACATTATTACCTTGCTTGGGATGAAAAAATTAAAAAAAAATTTAATATTACAATATTTATTTGGGATAGTATAAAACAAAATGAATTATAATTTTTCTTCCATTTTATCTTCTACTTTCCTTGTTCCAAACACAGATCTGTAATATTCACCGTTGCATGTTTATCAAATAAATGTATTTGGAATAAAACAGCCCATAATATCATATCATGTTGTTGTTATTAACATTTATGCTAATTCAGTGATTAGCTTTTATGAAAAAGAAAAAAAGAGAGGAAAATTAGTTACTGATTTTGGTGAAAGCTTTTAACTCCTTGCATAAATTAACATTTTTAATGAGTTCTATAAACACATTTTTATGGTTCTCCATCCTCTTGTTTTGAATGGCTGATATTTCTTACAAGATCTCATTACCTTTTCTTATCACCCAGTTTCTTTGTTCTTATTCTTGGGTTGTGATTTCATGAAATTATACAGTTCACATTTAATTTTGTTCTGTATTTCAAAAAGAAAATATCTTTGAAAAGCTTTGATAATGTTCTTAAGTTCAAAGATTTCAGTCTTATTTACATCTTCAAAAGATCACTGAAACATTTAGTAGGATTTGTGATGACTAATTGTACCAAATAACCTGGATTGCATTAAAAGCATTATAATTACTGGATCTAACCATTCAATTTAATGTTTCTTTGAGCGTGATATGAGTTGGAAAAGTAGTTCAGGCATTATTACAATTATATTTTTATTATTGTTATATAACATTGCTTTATATATGGTTAAATCATGCTGTTCTAAGTCATTAAATACTTGCTCTCATTCATAAAAGTATTATATATCTGTTCTTCACCATTTGATGCTACATAAAGTTTCATGTACATAACAATCATCAGGTAACAGATCTGTAATACATTTTAATTTATTTATATTAATAATAATAATAATAACGATAATGTGATGTAATTAGAGATTCTTGATAAAATGCAAAGAAGAAGATTCAATGCTATTGGTCCTGACCTGTCATCTTGGCTTCAGTCATTTTCTCACTGACATAACATAGCTTCCGTGTGCCTTTTCTATAAATACTTTCTTAGTAATTGTTCTGATGAACTTTCCCCTATGGTAACAAGACTTTATCAATTTAAGCACAGTACTAGATTAGCAGCAAGGTTTCATCATTTTACTGTTGACATGGCAAGATGTAACCATAAGTTCTATGCTGACAGTTTCTTCTCTCACACTTTTTGCTTTTAGATATTACTTCCAGCTTCTTGCTTCCCAGGCAACTTTGATTTTCAAAATTTAAATGCAATGTCAATCATTATCTTTTGTTTTCTTCATTCCTCTTCTTTTCTTGCTCTCTCTCTCTCTCTCTTTAATTGTGTTTTTTCCTTCTCATATTCTTTCACACTCAGTAAACCCTTGCATCTTAGTGGCTTTATTGCCTTGTTTGAGGTGAAATGATTAAAAAAAAAAATAAAAAGATGACGACAACTTTTTATATACATCCAATCCTATAATTTGACATTATACAAAGGCAAGGGAAATTTTGTCAGTAAGACTGCCCAGTAGCTATCTAGAGCAAGATTATCAATGAATAAAAAAAATCAGAATACTTATATATGAGTGACAAAAAGTTTCATGATATTAATGCTCATCAAAACTAAATAAGTATATTGTGTTATTGAGAGACTAAATAAAATTTTAGTTTCTATGTTTGTGATATATGTGGTACTTCATTCCAGCTAGTGACCTGCATACAAGTCCACATATTGTGCAACAGTGAGGATCTCAGGACATAGTAAAAGGAATATTTGCTGACACTCTTTCGCTGTTGGTTTTTGTTTCTTAGCTTGTCAATACGACTGATATCACTCTGGCACAAATATCTTGAGTTATTTCTAGTCGGGGCAACTTGCTCGAAGTTAGTATAGGACACACTGACAGCTGAAATGTTATATATATATATATATATATATATATATACAGGGTGACCCAAAAAATTGGAAAATTTTTAACAATCCAATAAAACCAAGAGTGATGGAAGAAAAAATATTTTATTCATAGTAATTGAAACCTTAAAACATGCCATTTAAGAAACAATGATGGAATGTTTATTTTTTAAAAATTACATCCTGTAGATGGCGTCCTCCTGTACGAATGCATTCTTGAAATCTGCTGTTGAGATTCCTCATTGACTGCTGCAACATCTCAGCTGGGATACTGTGAATTTCATCTTGAATTCTAAATGGCAAAATGTTTACTTGCTCAATGCTCATGTCTGGCAATACGCACTTCAAAAATTCCCGTTTTTTTTTATCACCCTGTATATATATATATATATATATATATATATATATATATATATATAATATTCATGTTCATTAAAAATAACTGGCAAGGTAGTGTAGTCAAGTTTTATTTTGTCTTATAATTTTCTTTTCTGGACAAATTATGCGGAAATTATCCCAATGAAACTTGTATAAAAGAAGGATTGCTGCCAAAATACACAATTTTATATATATATATATATATATATATATATATATATATATATATATATATATATATTGAGCGAGAGACAGAGAGATGGAGGGAGGTGATTTCACTTTTATGTTGATAAAATGAATGCTCATACAATTAACTTGATTTTATTTTTTACAGATGAAGTTTATAAAAGTTTCCTATTATTTGCTCTGTTTGTTTTTCTTTATTTTAAAAAGAAATATAACAATTCTTTTCTTTTTTTTGCAGGTAAGTATTTCCATCTCAGATAAAAGAATCATGAAATGATGATGTAAATCATCAGTGAATGTTTCCAGATGAGGTTTGTTGTAATACTCTACCTTCTAATCTAGCATTTCTTCTCTTTCAATGACATCAGCAAATATCATTCCTCTCCTCAGATTTGTGAATAGCAATTTTCTAAACATGCTCTTATATGGCCTTTTACCAAATGAAGAGATTATATCATCCATAATTACTTCAATCTGTTTTGTTACTTTTTTTTTTTTCACAAAATAAGAAAGTAAAATAAATTTTTAAAATTTTGCTTACAACTTAATTATTAGGGATATATTAATATACCAATATAACCATAATATGATAGTAGTAAAAGTGAGATCAGTCATTTCAATACAGAAAACATTTGGCATTTTTTATCCAAATAATATTACTATCAGTTGAAATTTATAAAATATTTCTCTTAAAACAGTTCTTCAGGAAAAAAGGTTTCCCAAGTCCACTGATCCTTCTAATATTGATGGGTTTTCATCTTAACCTTTTCTTTCAGATAGTGTGGAAAGCTAGCATATTGAAAACATCTGAAACCGGATATCAGTTTTTTTGACTCCATTTTAGACATTAATTATAACTTTATCAATGCATTTAATAAGGTCAACATTTATTCAAGCTATTTTTCTATCACAGCCTTAATTCATACACCATCTTGCAGTGTAGATATTACTAACTTGCAAATTTTACTTACAAATATACTTCTTGATGTCTTCTCACATACTTTAAATATAATTATTCTTTACTTCCATTTTACTAAAGTGTGTAGATTATATTATCAGAAATAACCTTATTACCCAATGATCCATTATTGATTCATACTTACTGAATCCTTTTTAGTTAGTATCATGCTTTCAGCATTTCTCAGAGAAAACATTGCTCTTAGAAAATACTAATACATTTTAGATCCCAATACATCTACTTTTACAAAACATTTTATATAAAAGTTAGCTTTATTTCTGTTTTATACTTGTCTGTGCCTCTTGAGTGTAGATTATTGTTTTATGTAAGCAAATGGCAAAATGAAAACCTCCTTAATGACCCATTGTATTTGGAGAAGGATCATCTTCATTGAGATAATGGTTTTATTCATGGAGCCAATCTTATAAATATATAGTTGGTGGCAGGGTGAAACAACAAATACAGGTTAACGATAAACGAACGCTCACCTTTGAATTAAAATTTTGATCTCTACTTTATTTAGACAAATAACTTAGCCAATTGCAATAGAGTTACTATCAATTTCAATTTTATTTCTGTCACTATTGTTTCAATAAGAAAATTTTCTCCAACTAAATATCAGTTCCATAAATTATCATTTCAAACAGCAATGTGATACTGACTACATCAGTAGAATGGGTCAGAGGTTGGAAGCAAGGATTAATCAGTGTACCAACCAATATTTGGAAGAGCATTTAGGACATTTACATTATTTACATTATTTGGACTGTTATCCTCATCATCATTGCCACATTAACAATGTTTCAGTGATTGTACTGAACAGTACAAGTGATTAGATTTTTGAATCAAACCCTTTTTTAAGATGTTGATTAAATCCAGTGACTAGACCCAAAGAGTTGTGAGTTCACTATCAGGCTACAGTGGAGGTGAACCAAAAAACTTGGAGAGTTGAGTTAAAGGGAAATAACTGAGACATCCAGAAGAGGCATGGCATGTAGAACTAGAATAATCTATCCTGGTGTATGAAATAAAGGATTCAGTTTGAAATTCCAATCACCTAAAGAAGGCCAGAGCATAGAACAGCCAAAATGTTGTAAATATGGAAATGAAGATGAGGATAACTGTCTGAATAATGTAAATAATGTAAATAATCATAATACCTCATGTCAGAGATATAGACAGGCATTTAGAACACTTTGCATTTGTGAATTAACAGCTTAGAGAAAACTGACGTGACTACCATGAATTCTATGTTCTCTTTCTATGTGACATGTCCCTTCAAGACATTGACAATTATGGCTCTCCCCAATTTCCTATTCTTTTTGTTATCTCTCCTAAATCTTGTTCCATCATCCATTTTCCTAGGTAGGTTCTGAGCTGTACACTCTTCTGTCCCCCTCTTGCCTTTAATCTGTCCTGCAATTATCAAATTTCTTTCTTTCTTATGTGCCATAGAAATTTCAACTATCACTTTCTGATTTTAAGTATAAGTGTCCTTTTTGTTTCAATTTTCACTAAAACTTTACCATTGCTCATATTTTCAGTCCATGGTATTCTCAGCATCCTTCTGTAGAACCAAATTTCTGCTGTTTCAAGTCTCTTCTTCATATGTGAGGAGATTGTCCAGCATTTACTGCAATATAGAATTATTTATCATATTATTTATTACTAGTTAATTCATACAATATATCATAAAGGATTTAGTAAGAAAGTTCATTGGACTTTTCCTTATAATATTGAATATAGGACAACATGACATATAAATGTTTATATACCAGAACAATGTTAGGAAAATGAATGAAAAAAGGAGAAGAATTTATCTAAGCTTAACATAAATTTGTAACAAATACTTCTAAGATAATAAAAGACTTCATTAATACCAAACAAAATAATAATAAGCTAAAACTTGATGGCAGAATTTATTCTATCACCTATAATAATTGCCACAAGTAATACATGAATAATTTAAATAAAATATTATATTCACTCAAAATGGATCTTTTACAAAACAACACACTCAGTGTATTAGTTGCTCATTATAATGAGTCATGAATGGAGTAATGCATAGCGGCTCCAATTGGGAAAGGTATGAATCCTCTTCTTCTCCTCCCAACTATAGGTAAATAGCAGGACAGACCGGGTTCTATAGCCTTGGATGGCAACTGGTCTACCACAGAAAGAAATGGCAACCTACTGTGGGAAAAAATCTGCCTCATCAGTCATGTATCAAAAGATACATGAGGACTTGCACATGCTGGTCTTATTCAAATTGTTGATCACATTACATAATACACTCTCTCCCAGAAACTGTAACTAAGGTCTGCTCAGCATAGTTGCAGCATAAATCACAGGGGGGCTCTGGGTTTTGAGCAAACACAAATGTGCCTGATTGAGCATCTGCAATAGGGATTGGCTAACCACCCTAGTAGACGAGTATCCTCGAATATGAGTGGCCAGCTCTTATATATATATAATCTAAGTGCACTTTGAATGCTTTTACTGTAGATATGCATAAAAATTCAGAAAGGAAGATATTGCTCATGGTTGGATGTGTGGATGGTGTAATGAATAGCGACTCAGAATGAGAATTCGGAGAGGTCGGTTCAAATTCCAATCAAGTTCATTACTTTCACTTATATGTAAATAAAGGTATGAATCCATCTCTTCTCACCCAGCTATGTGTTAAATATTATGACCTGTATCTGGAAAAGCCATCGTTATCTAAAAAATTATTCATGCAATATTCACTCACAAAAGAAAAGAAGTATCTTTCAATACAAAATAATACACAAAGGGTTGATAAGCCATAAAGAAAAACAAATCAATCAATTAGCATTGTTCATGGTCAGGAATTTATATAAACATTTCTAACAATATAGGGCTATGATATGTACAAGATTGTGCTGAAAAGTGTAACCTAAACCTAACTTAATAGCCTAACCTAAATGGTTTTTTGAGGACCATAACATTTCAGCCATCCCATCCCATACTCCAGGAATTTTCTGCTGTTCAAATTGCAACTGGCTCAGCTCATTCCCAGCAATATGAGTCCCACAAACAATACCATTCTTGGCAACACATGTAACACAAATGATTGTATATTTATATATAAGAAACAATAGTTTATACTGTGTTGAAGTCTTTACTAGTCTGATTTATTTATTCAAAAGAATGTCAACCACTTTCTTCAGGTTTCCCTATTTTTTTTTTCACTTTTCCATAATGTTCCTTATCTATTCTTTAGATTTCTTCCCTGAGTAAGACAGATGATTCTTTATTTACATATTGGAATTCCCTCCATTTTGAATAAAGAAATCCATACCGCCCTAATTTCATGTTAGGTTAATGGATGCCATTTCCTTCAATTTTCTCATTTTCCAGTGATGGCAATCTCTCTGTTATTTAGATCTCATCCCAGAGGAGTTAATGCAAGCTCTTCTTTATCCAGCTATTCCCTATTATACCAGACTTTTCTAAATCAACCCTTTGGATATGGATTTCTTGTTTCTCAAGTTGGAATTTCACAAGACAATTTTTTTTCATCTCTTCTCTTCTGCATTTGTACAAGCTATTCTAAATGCAGACTTTTTACAGCCATCTTTCTCATGAATGACCAACTTTAAGCAGAAATATGCCTGGTAGAATCATAATTATGTCATTATTCAGGGTTACTTATTTCAATGTTGTTTTAAACACATTCCAACTCTTTTAATTGCTAAACTAAATATTTCATAGGCAGACTTTAGTTCACTTCTGATGTCATCATTCTAAAGGCATAATATTCAAATGTTTCTGTCTGTCCATAAGGAAGTGTATACAAAGATTACTTTGTCCTTTCCTTCACGACTAAGTAATAAAAATAAAGTTCTAAGTTCCTTGGGAAGTGAAATCTTTTCATAATAATTTAAAGAATGTAGATAACTATCATCTGGTTCACAATCCTCCCTGGCCTTTTAAATGTAACTGTAAGTTCTATGCGAACAGTTTCTTCACTCACACTTTTCACTTCTGGAACTCTCTTCCAACTTCTTGCTTTCCTGTCAACCTTGATTGTCAAAAATTTAAATTCAATGCCAATCGTCATCTTCTGTCTTCTTACTTCCAGTTCTTTTATTGTTCTCGTTCCTTAATAATATTTTTTCTCAAATTCTCTCATACTCAGTAACCACTTGCTTCTGTCTTCTTATTTTTTTATTCATTTTATCTCAAGCAAGGCAATAAAGCTACTAAGATGCAAACGGTTACTGAGTGTTTGAGAGTATGAGAGAAAAAAATACTCTATTAAGAAAGAATACTTTAAAAAGAAGAGTTAAGACAGAAGGTAACAACTGACATTGCATTTAAATTTTTGAAGATGTAAATTAACTGGAAATGGAGAAGCTGGAAGTGTGTTCCATAAGCAAGAAGTACGATGCAAAAAACTGTTTGCATAGAATTTACAGTTACATCTAGCCATTTTAACTGTAAAGTGATGAAACTTTGCTGCAAATCTAGTACTGCATTTAAATTCATAAAATCTAAGTATCATAGAAGAATGTCCATCAAAACAATTATCATAGAAGTATTTATAGAAAAGTCACAGGGTAATTACATTACTGTGATTGCAAAGTAACTGAAGCCAAGATGCCAGGTGAGGACTAATAACATTGCAAATTCTTCTTTGGATTTTATCAAGTATCTCTAAATGTGTCGCAGGATCACCAGATTATATGGAGCAGCAATATTCAAAGCATGGAAGAATGGTCAACTTATAAATACAGTGTAACCCGGATATAAGAGAGTCGTCGGGGCCAGAGACAAAGTCTCTTATATCCGGGTTTATCTTATATCCGGGTTTGGTCTATTTTGTTTAGGTAAGTATGGCTCTAATTTGGGATCAGAGAAAATCTCTCTTATATCCGGGTTACACTGTATGTAAGACAAAGTCTAGAGAAAAAAAACAAAAAAACTTGTCTAGTACAACAGTGAAAAAACTTTTGTAGCAGCAGACCTAGCAATTGATTCAAAATAAACTTAGATGTTAGTCAGAGAAGTCATAATGAGTCAATCTCCTGGAGGTTAACATCACCTATGATGATGGAAGGCAGAAAGTTGTCTCTCAGATGATTGATAATGAGCAGTTTTGCTTTGGATGCATTAAAATTAACACGCCATTCCTTGCCTCAGTAAATAGAAGATTTTAGGTTGTTTTTTTAATCAGCTGCCAATTTGACCTTATCAAACTGATGAGACTTATTATTAAGACAGGAGTAAATAGTTGTATCATCAGTATAGATACTGAATTGAGAACTGACTAAGTGGCTTTATTGCCTTGCTTGGGGTGGAATGATTAAAGAAAATACTCACACTGATATATACTTCAGCTTAAGTTTATGATTTAGAGGTTTTTAAGTACCATATTTATTTGCCTATTGGATGCACTCAGATTTTGACAGAATATTTAGGAGCAAAAAATGGAAACATCACAACCAAAAAAAATAAAACTATAACCTTACTTTGATGTGACATTTTCACTAACCATGAAGAAACACTTACAGTATTAGCATAAATTATACGACTGATACTTTTTTTTTTTTTAGTATAATTCCTATAAGCTTTAATTACCAGGACATTTTCTGGGAAAAGAAAAATTTTAGTACATGCCACCATGCATTTATTGCAAATTGTTTTACTTGTTTTTTAGGGAGCAACATCTACACATAACTACAAAGCTACAAAGAAATCTACTGGTATCTGTAAACACTGGTATGTATGGTATTAGGAAGAAACAAATATGGTACTTGTTGGTAAATGAAGTCCCATACCATACATACAGGAAAACTAATTCCAATAGTATATACCAATCAAAGCAAATATTTCTATAAAATTGGATCTTTCTACAAAGTAAGCAGTAAAATATTATGTAATTCCATAAATTTCTTAGATTTTTTTTTCTGGATTAATTTTTCAGGGATATTTTTATTGATATCATGAGACCTAGTTTCAGAGTGTACGTGCACTGCTTCCTAGTGAACCTCATTTTTTTGCAGTCTTCATGATACCTGCATTAGACGCAAGGTAATTTTTTTTTTTTAAATCTGTGTCCAATACATCAGCAAATATGGTAAATAACTATTTTTTTTTTTCAAATAAAATATTTCAAGATAGTTTTTTCTTATTATTTACTGATAACCGACATTCATATTACCAGTTCTCATATAGTTTCCTTTTCACTACTAAAATAAGAAAAGTAAGTTTATGACTTTGAATTACTTTATATACACTTTTATTTGAGTTGTTTCTCATTCATGACTTCCTTGCTCCATTTTTCTTTACTTTCCACTAAGTTTTAATCTTGAAGTGATTTGTAGATGTTCACTCTTACAAGTTTCTTATCTTTACTATATGTATAGATAGATCTTAATCAAGTAGCAATCTTGACAGGATTTTTTTTTTTAATATAAATAAATCTTCAAATAACAAAAGATTTCTTAAAAAATCAAGCCTACATTTTAACACTAAACTATAACTGTAATTATCCCAGATGATAAACTGAAATTTTGATGCTGAAAGAAGTACAAATTGTACCTAGTTTTGACCATCCGGCTGTCTTTACACACCTGTGTATAAACATTCACAAATTGCACTAGACGACTGCAGATCTCTTTCAAAGTCAAGTTGACTCAAGGAGATATAAATTAATTTTGTTTCTAAAAAAAGAAACTGTCAGGTATTGATTGAGAAATTTTGCTTTTCTTTTCAAAATCACTGAGTGTCAGGTTCTCTAAAATAACTTTTGTTTTTTTATATTATAATAGATTATCAGAGATTGGGTTTGATTGATTTTGGAACCCATCTCCATGGTCATTAAACAAGTGACCAACCAACAAATAATCTTCAAAGAAAACAAACAAAATTCTTTGATCCAGAAACACTTTTAGATATTCAGATTTCATGCTGCTGTCACTCTGTTCATGTCTTTATCCTTTTATTCGGATCCCTGTCAATGTTTTGCTCTATGGCAGTAACAGCTCCTGGGTGGGTAGGTAAGATAGTTAAGGGGAGAGTAGTTTACCCAAATGCTCACTTTCCCATTTCTTCATTGATCCCAGTCAAGGCTGACTATGAAGCTAACAGCTTTTTACTGCTCCTGGGTGGGTAGGTAAGATAGTTAAGGGGAGAGTAGTTTACCCAAATGTTCACTTTCCCATTTCTTCATTGATCCCAGTCAAGGCTGACTATGAAGCTAACAGCTTTTTGCTGCTCTTGGGTGGGTAGGTAAGATAGTTAAGGGGAGAGTAGTTTACCCAAATGCTCACTTTCCCATTTCTTCATTGATCCCAGTCAAGACTGACTATGAAGCTAACAGCTTTCTACTGCTCCTGGTTGGACAGCTAAGGTAGTTATGGGTGAGTAGTTTTTCCAACTGCTTACTCACTCACTGTCTTGATTGACTCCTGATAAGGTAGACTATGGTAGTAATAGCTTTTGACTCCTCCTGGCTTGGTAAATAAGATAGTTATGGGGGAGTGGTTTTTCCAAGTGTTCACTTGCTCATTTCTCCATTGAAACCTATCAGGCCTGGCTATGAGAGTAATAGCTTTTAACTGCTCCTAGCTGTGTATGTAAGGTAGTTATAGGAGAGTGATTCATTGGCCTTTACTATCATGGTAACAGCTTTTTAATGCTGGACAAGTAAGGTAGTTGTTGGGGAATAGTTTGTCCAAATACTCACCAATCCATTCTGTTGATTAAACTCAGTCGAGGTTGTCTCTGAAGGTAACAGCCTCAGCAAGTAAGGTAGTCATGGGAAAGTTGTTTACTTGAATGCTTGCTTTATTGATTGTCTCATGTAAAGGATGACTATAGGAGTAGCATTATTTAGTTCCTAGGGAAGGTGAAGTTGTTATAGGAGAGTGGTTTGCCCAAATGCTCACTTTTCAACTCTCTTGAGAAATTCCTGTCAAGGTTGACTATGCAAGTAACAGCTTACTGCTGCTAATTTGCCACTTATTGATAGTTACAGAAGAAAGTGTCCAAGTCAGGCACATTTGAGTTTCTTTAACACCCACAAAACAAACCTGTTCTTTATATTGCCAGTATAATGAACGGGTATCTCAGTTTCAGCTAATTTCCCACCCCTATAATGTAGTTTACCTGTGCCTTTTCTATAAATATTTTTATAGTAATCCTTCTCCTTCTGATGAGCTTTCCTCTTTGGTACCTAGATTTTATTAAGTGCACTAAACTGGCAACAAGGTCTCATCGTCATTAAAATGATTAGATGTAACCATGAGTTCTATGCTAACAGTTTCTTCTGCATTTCTCACTTGTGAAACTCTTTTCTAGCTTATTGCTTCCCAGGAAACTTTAATCTTCAAAAATGTAAATGCAATGTCAATTGTTATCTTCTGTCTTCATAATTCCCATTCTTTTATTGTTCTCTCTTCTTAATAATGTTTTTCTTTTACTTGCATTCTCTCACATTCTGTAACCCCTTGCAACTTTTCACTTTATACTAGTGCAATCATCAAAGATTTCCAAACAGTTTTGTTTACCAAATTTCACTCACAAGGCCAAGATATGATATGGTTTTTAGTTATTTCACAACAGTGCTATAAATATTTACATTATTCTCTGATGACATTTAATTCAATAATAGAAAGCTATCTTGCTATGGAGAGAGAAGTCACATGAAAAGCTACCAAAGAGATGTATCAAATTAAATTGTTCACAATTATGATTATTTTAGTGGTTGAATTGATAGGGTTTTGATATTACAGAAACTTTAGTATACTATTATGCATTGTGCATGTGTGCAACTCTATATATAAATATCTGCATCTCTCTCTCTCTCTCTCCTGTCAGACACATACACATATGATTACTTAAAAGGTTTTAGCATGACCAAAACATCCATTAGAATTTATTTGGCAATCGGTTTTTGGTAAATGATCACCTTTACTTCCATATATATATATATATATATATATATATATATATATATATATATATATATATATATAAATATAAAAGTGAACATAGAAGTCAACACTTAGAGGCGACAGTCTGTTTCATGCTATATGCAATCGTCAGGCCACATGCGCTGTTATTTTACTCGGCTATTTATATATATATACGGGTCAGTGGTGCATTGTGGGAAGTCTATTATGGCGGTTGTTTTACCGGAAGTCGTTTATTTATTTATTTGGGTTAAATTATTTTGCTTGTTTTTATTTTTTGTTTCTTATTTTATTTATTTATTTATTTTATTTTTTTTTTTTTAAACAAACAAAACACAAAACACAGACAAAATTAGAAAAGCAATAATAAAGATTTTTTTAAAATAACGGATTCAACATAGATATAAAAACTAACCTAAATGAAGTAGATTTTCTAGATGTCACCTTCAACCAAAGAAAAGGCACATATAAACCATATAGAAAACCTAATGATAAACCACTCTACATACACACATCTTCCAACCACCCACCTTCAATAATCAAACAGATACCAAAATTGATTAACCGCAAGCTTTCTAACAATTCCTCCAATGAATCCATATTTAACAAAGCTAAGAAAGACTATGAAACAGCCCTAAAAGATAGCGGATTCCCAGCAACACTCACATACTCACCACAGAACACAAAAAGGCCAACAGGAGAAGAAATATCATATGGTTCAATCCACCGTACAGCAAAAACGTAAAAACAAATGTAGGAAAAATATTCTTCAAACTCTTACACAAACACTTCCCGGAATCAAGCACCCTACACAAAATATTCAACAAAAACACAGTTAAAATCCGCTACAGCTGCACCGTGAACATGGCACAAATAATAAAAACGCACAACAGGAAAATTACCAACAAACCACACAAACAAATTAAACCCACGTGCAACTGCAGAATAAAGAACGAATGTCCCTTAAACGGAAATTGTTTACAAAACAATGTAATATACCAAGCCATGATAAAATCACCAGATGATGAAGAAAAAGTATACATAGGAGTTACTGAAGGACCCTGGAAACAAAGAAATTATACACACAAAACATCTTTCACAAATAGCAAATATGCGAACAGTACAATGCTTTCTAAGTATATCTGGGGAATTAAAAACAAAACGCACATCACACCAAACATATCTTGGAAAATAAGGAAAAGATCATCAGCCTTCAACAATCAATCAAAAACTTCCAAACTTTGCTTCGAGGAAAAAATAGCTATCATTACTTTCCCAGACCAAAATAAATTATTAAATAAAAGATCCGAGCTCATCTCAAAATGCAGACATGAAAACAAATTTTTACTACGTTACTTAAAAAATTGAAAACGAAAAAACCAAAATAAAAACAAATAAATAAACATATAAACAAAATAACAATATAATAAGCTGAATTAATTAATCCAAACAAATTATCAAATCACACCTGTTAGAATAGATGAAAAAGAATAATAATAATAACAACAAAAAAAAACGAACCCAAATAAATAAAGTAAATAATAAACAAATTAGCAAACCATTATGACCAAAATATTAGTTAGACTAAAAAATCAAACAAAAAAAATCGGACAGAAAAAATACCTATAACTGTTATATAACGATAAAAAAATAATAATAATAATAATAAATAAATAAATAAATACTACGTTACTTAAAAACCGAAAAAGAGAAAATATACAAGTAAAATAAATTAACCTAAATTCATCCAAGTAAATAAATAAACAAACCAATCCCGATAAAGTTACCGTTAGAAAAAACAAATAAAAATAATCAACCCAAATAAACACAAATTAAAAACTGTTCCTGCCAAAATAATAGTTAGAACAAACTACAACAATCAACCCCAAAATCGAATAAATAGCTTTAATTAAATTCTCAAACCAAAACAAAACTATTAAATAAGTGACATAAACAAATTTTTACTACGTTAATAAAAACATTGATTAAAAAAAAAAAAAATAAATAAATAAAATAAGAAACGAAAAATAAAAACAAGCAAAATAATTTAACCCAGATAAATAAATAAATGACTTCCGGTAAAACAACCGCCATAATAGACTTCCCATAATGCACTACTGACCTGTATATATATAAATAGCTGAGAAAAATAACAGCACATGTGGCCTGACGATTGCATATAGCATCAAACAGACTGTCGCCTTTAAGTGTTGACTTCTACGTTCACTTTTATATTTACACACACTCTATCTCTGATATTGAGCACTTTATCCCATAAATATAGCACACCTTAAGACTATATTTCTTTATATATATATATATATATATATATATATATATATATATATATTGAGTATGGATAAAAAAATGATAGGATAAAGAAATAAAGATCTGTTTCCTACTTGTTCTTTATCCTATCATATATATATATATATATATATATATATATATATATATATAAACATGTAATAAATTATTTCACCACAGCCCTTTTAAAGGACTGCAGATTATCAGACTTTACTTCCAAATGTTGAAACAAGTGATCGATTTTTATTTAAATTATTTGCTCTGAATTTACATTGAGCTCTCTGGATTTTATCCTCCTTGGTTCTACCCATACAGATTACCTAGTTTTTCATAAACTAAATATATATATATATATATATAATCTTTTATACACCATAAGCCTTCAGGATGTAGGTGATCAAGGCTTTTCACAACTTTTTGTCTCTTGTCTGCTTACATAGGAAAAATATGCCATTTATTCTGTTAATGAACTGTATTTAAATATTTTACCTCAACAAGTATATCCACCACACAAACCAACTCAGCCATCTGTTCAAAGATTTCACACAAACATGCTTAATCCATCTAAAGAAGATTAAGATTGTTAAAAGTTACTCTTGTTAATCCCTCTCAGTGGTACAATGCCATCAATATGCTAAGCCCTGGCTGACATCAATTTAAGTTAAAAGAAAATGAACTGAAGTAGTAAGATTCTGGCTGGATTTAGTTTAATTGGTTTATTCAGTCTCTTTACTTCAGTTTTTATTGTTCTTTGATTCTGTTGTGTATTCCGAGATGAATTTGGTCTCCAAGGAATGACAAACGCAATAATTAAATATAAGAAATAAAATGTATTTACACAATTATACAAAGATTAATACTGTTAGTAAGTCCAGGAATGTGGTTAGTAGCAAATACAGATAGATATATACAGTCTCGAAGTAGGACTTCCTTAGAGTCTAAGTGCTTGTAACTGACTTCAACAAGACATTACCTCACACTATCTCCGTTCGTATATTCTCTCACTCTCCGTATATCTTCTCACTATCCGACTACCAACTACCGACTACTCTCACTGACTGTAACTCTGGGTATTTAACGGCAGCCATCCAAGTAACACTGGTAGAGTCCACATATGAAAAAGGGGCGGACCCCATAACAGATTCATTTCTGTTTTGTTGCCTTTGAATCAATGTATAAATCATATGATCTCTTTGAATCCCAGATGATCCAGAACATAATAAGCTTCTTCATTTAAATCTTACATATACCCTTGTTAAGTTTTTTTTTTTTTTTAAAATCAAGTTCACCCCAAGCAATGCAGTAAAACCACAGAGATGCAAGGGGTTACTGGGTGTGGAAGAATTAGAACAAGAAACATTGCTAAGGAGCAAGAACAAAAGAAGTGAAATCAGGAGGATAATAGTGATTGATATTACATTTAAATTTTTGCAGATTAAAGTGAACTAGAAAAAAAAGGAGTTCCACAAGCAAGAAATGTGAGAAAAGAAACTGTTAGCGTAGAATTTGCAGTTATATCAAGCCATTTTGACCGTAAATTAGTGAAATCTTGTCACCAGTTTAGTACTGCATTTAAATTTGAAGAATCAAGACACCCTAGTAAAGAACTCATTCAAACAATTGGCATGAATGTATTTATAGAAAAAGCAAAGGGGTAGGCAACTTTACAGCTGTGGGAAAGTGCCTGAAGCCAAGACAATTGGGGCCAATAATATTGCTGATTTTTCTTTAGATTTTTATCAAGGAGGAGGTCTAGATTGATAGCAGGAGCACAAGACCAATTGTAAGCAAAGAAAAGACAAAGAATTTAGTTTCACAACTTTTTTTATATACTAAAATTCACCCAATACGAGGTTCAAGGTCTTCTCAAAGTTACTTTATAAATGGTGAATTTGTGATATAATTGAAAGATCAGGTGGTAAAAAGTGGACATTATGAGAATATGGACAATAGCTCATGACTGAAGTTAAGTTTAATTAGTATGGTTTATTTTGTTTGTTGTAATGGAATGTCCCACACTTCCTAATGCCTTTGTCGACTGACTATATCAATAGCTATATATAGTGAGCACAGGATATACCTGGAGGCTTGCTTCAGGAATTACTAGCCTGCCACCACATTCCCTGTCTTTCAGTAGTGTATTCTCTTTTACAATAAACCTCTCTTCTTTCATCTACGCATGTGTTGCTGTTCCTTTCCTTTGAGTACCACCTTTGTCTGTTTGTAATCTCTTTAAGGATACAACATTGTTTTATGGCTTATCAACCTCAAGTGGTTATTTTATGCTGACAAGATTTTTAGGATAGTTTTATATGAATAGAATATGTATTCTTTGTAAGAAATCAGTTTGTAGACTAGGTTTCATTGAAGCATTTTTGTAAAGAGGGTCTTTAACAAGAGTCAAATATATTGCTGGTAATATTTTTTTTTTTTCAAAAATTTATTGTTTTTAATATTTTTTGTTTTTTCAAAAATGTATTGCTGGTATTTTAACTATAAAAATCTATTTTTATACTTTCATAGTGTTTTGATCCCAGTTTGAGTGTTGATTATTTGCCCATAGCTGGGACCCTAACAGGTGCTACCACCCTGGGTCCAGGTGAACAACAGCAATTAAAACATGGCTCCATGCTCTTCAAAAGCTCCTAATCAGATGCCTTGTTGCCGGATGTAGTTTATCATCATGCCCAAGACAGATTGCAGTTAAAATTGTAGTGTTTAGGGAAATATTCATGTGGGAATTTGTCCCCCAATGCTGCAATTTTTAGGAAAATGCTGTCAAAGTGGAACTGGGTGGAAATTTTTTCCTACATGAAAAACAAAGTTAACTTGGTGATTGTTACATTAAATCTTCATTTAGAATTTGGATTTGTTTTAAATTCCTCAAATATATCAGAATTTATTATGTAAATTAACACAATAAAACTGGCATTATCCAATTATTTTTGGTAAAATTTTCAGAACTATATTCATATGATAAATATGAATTTCAATTGATGATATTTGTTTTAGGAGAGCTATTTACAATAACCATTTTGGTAGTGTTAGATTCTGTTATGAATTTCAAAGATTGTTCATCATGTTCTAAATAAATTTACTGCAATGAAAAGTCATTGGTCCAGACCTGGTACCTCAGCTTCAGTCACCACCATAATGTAGCTCCCCTCTGCCTTTTCTATAAATATTTTCATGGTAATTATTCTGATGAGCATTCCTCTTTGCGACCAAGAATTTATGATTTTAAGAATACTACTAAATTGATGGCAAAGTTTCATCATCTTTCAGTTGAAATGGCCAGATGTAACTCTGAGTTAGATGGCAACAGTTTCTTCTCTCACACTTCTTTTTTTTTAAGCAATTGACCCCAAGCAAGTGGGAGTGCCAGTAGTATGCAAGGGGCTACAGAGAGTGTCAGTCAGGGTATAGGGTGGGGAGTTCTGGAAAGGATAAAAAGAAGAATGGCAATCATAGATGTCGATTGACATTTTGTTTAAATTTTTGAAGATTATAGTTATCAGGGAAGCAAATAAAAGGAAAGGAGTTCCACTATCAGGAAGTGTGAGAGATGAAGCTGTTGGAGTAGAAGAGGCAGTTACATTTAAGTGTTTCAACAGTAAAAGGGTGGGACCAATATGCCTATCTAGTAGCACACTTATATTCATGCAGTTGGGACACCAGTGAAAATAGCGTGTCAGTAAATTTCACTGTCCTTGATCTTTAAGTTTAATAGTAGTAAAGTTTAGAAAATAAGGAATTGCTTTTCAAAATAAATGGTGTTTCATTAAGACAGATCAACATCAGCAGTGAATAAATCAGTGTTATTGGTGAAAATTTATTTATTACTCTATTGAATCATGTTATTTAAGTCATGGCAATTATGTGTGAAAAATAATATTGCCCAAATGTCTGCTAAATCTGAAAGAAAAAGAAAAAATCATTAGACACTTAAACTTAATTCACATTTAAAATTGGTCCAAGTTATTATATAACTTTTATAACTAATATTTTTGAGATATCAGAGAATGTAAAAAAAAGGAAAAAGAGAAAATATTTGTTTTTTATTTGTTTCAGTAATAAAGAGATTTTTTTGACAAAATATGTTTTAAATCCTTGTGATTCTTAAAATCTTCACATTAAATTTTGAAAGCATCACATTCTGACCGACTTTTCTCTTGTCATCTCACAAAATCAGAATCATGAAACATTTTTTAATATCAGAATAAAAACAAAAAAAAACATTCAAGTGATACAGACTGGCTGCCATTTTGGCTGAATGAGTTGACAGCTTAAAAATAGTTTCCATGTTTTAAAATCTGTAAAACAAATAAAAAAAGTTGAGTGCTGTCAAGTTCATAATGAAGAATTGTTACTATATTTATTACTGAGTAAAACAATAATGGTCAATTCTTTTAATAATATCAAATAATCAGAAAAAATAACTATTAATGCTTTCATTAGAGGTGTAGAGAAAAATGGTGGTTAATACAGGAATAATATTAGTAAACAAAAACAATAGGTTAATAAAATATAGAATATAAAGATATTGACTGTACAAGCTTTAATATGGCTACTTGGATTTTTTAGAAAAAATTATAATAAAAACTTAAAGATAATGTAATAAAGTGTTGAAATTAGTAAAAGGTTGTTTTATAAGAAAGTTTCCTTAATACGCTAAACCCTGTATAAATCCAAATGTAATTGTTTAAGATGGATAAATTTTAAAGATTTTATTATTATGAAGATATTATTTTCAGTATTATCATTACCAACACCAAAAACAACTGATTCTTACAATTCTACCAAGTTTATTCTGTAGTATTATGCCAGAATCGGTTTGCACTCACTTTTGCACCAGATAAGGAAGCTAGGTGCAGCGGTAATCTGGGGTTAGTCACAGATGCCAAATGCATAATCATTCAAACTCACAACTGCATACAGATTTACAAGCATGGTAATAACAAACATGAGAAGGTTACTATTTACACTATTTATATTATAATTAATAATTCAACAAGACAAAAATGAATTGTTATTCCCTTTTGTATTTATATTTTTTGTATCATGAAAAAAAACTACCTTTATATAATCAAAATAAATGATAAACATCTGGAAGGGTTAACTCCCTTGGTCTAAATAAATAAATAAAAATATTTCCACGGCATTAGACAGGATCCAGACAACACTGTTTTTGATGCAACATTGGAGTTTTGGGAAATAACAAGTTAACTAATGTAATTAAATAACCATCCAATGTTCTTGGTATTACATGTTCATGATATAATTATCTCATTTTGTAACTAGCCAAGTAAATGTTGTTTTACAAAGAAAAAGTTTAAAAAAATTACCCATGAATTGTCTTGGCAGAAAACATTGAAACATAGAAAAGGACTGATTAAGAATGTTTTCATAAAATGTATCTCAGTTAAATATTTGCATGTAAAATTAGAGAGAAAGTTCAGCTGAAAATGGTTGGTCCTATATATAAACGTCACATCATAAATTATTAAAAAAAAAACAAACTTAGAATCAAAATAAAGACTTCATATACACCTAACATTTTTGATATACAGTCATCGTTAATAATGAAGTATAACTCAAGACTTCAATGTTAAGATAAAACTATTTAATTACAAAAACAAATAAATACTTAGCAAAAACAAAAAAGTAGAAGTCAACTAAAGATAATTAACCATTTCTTGTTAGTAGCACGGCTCAGCTTAACGTCTGGTTAAGACCTAAATCAAAACCCAAATCATCAAGACACAAAAATTGACACTAATTTGACTGGATAGTTCCACTCAATAATCACTACAGTCAGTAGCCTGACACCCCTATTTATACACCTGATATTAAACATATATTCATAAGTCTAGAGTGTCATGCTTAACCTCAGTGTCAGTAGTTACTCATTTTCTTTCTATATGACACTAACAAATTTATTTAACAAGAAAGAAATTAATTTTATCTATGTTGTGTTTTTATAAAACTATAAATAAACAAAAAAAACCTTTTGTATAAAAACTAAGAAAAAGCCTTCAACCATCCTGAACTGGCAACTGCCCTTTCTAAACTATACAACTACTGCCTCAAGGAATCTTGTTTTCCTGACTGCTGGAAGTCCTCTTCGATAGTTCCTGTCTTCAAGAACTCCGGCGACCCCTCCAACCCTTCCAAATACCATCCTATCAGTCTCCTTCCCCTCTTCGGCAAAGTCTTCAAAGCCCTAATCAATACCGAGGTGGTTAACCACCTCACATCCCATAATCTGCTCTCAGACAAGCAATATGGTTTCCGCTCTGCCCGATCTACAGCTGATGTGCTTACGGCCATCACTGAAACTGTGTACCGAGCTCTTCAAAATAACGAGGAAGCCCGTGCCGTGGCACTAGACATCTCCAAAGCATTTGATAGGGTTTGTCATGCCGGCCTTCTTCGCAAGCTCCAGGGTTATAGCATTACAGGTCGATTATATAACCTAATACAATCATTCCTGTCAAACCGTGAATTGAAGGTCGTTCTCAACGGATTCTCATCCAGTTCCTATCCCACGAATGCAGGTGTTCCTCAAGGCTCCATCCTAGGCCCCACTCTATTCCTTATCTACATAAATGACCTTCCTGACGCCATAAATTCCCAAGTTGGCATCTACGCGGATGACACCACAATTTATTCCTGCCTTAAAAACAAATCTGGCGTCACTGACAAAACTAACCTGGTCATGCGTCTCGAAAAGGACTGCCAATCAGTTGTGAACTGGGGCAGGAATTGGCTGGTCAACTTTAATGCTTCAAAAACAAAACTGCTCTCTATTAATCACCACAGAGATCCTTCCTTGCCCTCCATTAGAATATCTGACGCTCAACTTCTCGAGAGCAACTCTCTGCAGCTGCTCGGTCTCACGTTGAAGGCTGACCTGAGATGTAACAAATACATTGAGTCAATTGCTTCGTTCACCGCAAGGAAAGTTGGATCCCTGAGCCGCGCCAGGAAGTTTTTCTCCCCGGAGTCGATCCTCCAGATCTACAAATCAACAATTCACCCTTGCATGGAGTATTGCTGCCATATATGGTCTGGTGCTCCTTCTGTTTGCCTCGGGGTTCTTGATAGCCTCCAGAGGCGGATATGCAATGTAGTTGGCCCTGCCCTGGCGTCTTGTCTACAGTCACTTTCTCACAGATACGCCGTTGCCTCCCTCTGTCTGTTCTACAAATACTTTCATGGAAATGCATTCGCTGGTTCCCAGACGGCATGAGTTCAAGCGCCATACAAGGCTGGCATCCCGCTCTCACCCCTTAACTGTCGAAACTCCTAAATGTAGCCGTCTCTTCTACTCCAATAGCTTCATGTCTCGCACCTCTCGCCTGTGGAACTCCCTTTCCTATTCCTGTTTCCCTGTGAGCTATAGTCTCCAGCTATTCAAGTGTAATGTCAATCGACATCTCCAGTTGCCTTGATCTATCCACTACCCTCATCCTTTCTTCTATCACTCCTATCTGATCTTGCTCTAAATTTTCTGTAACCCCTTGCGTCCTAGTGGCTTCCCGCCTTGCTTGGGGTGAAATGCTTAAAAAAAAAAACAAAAAAAAAAACACTCTCTTCTTCAGACATTAATACATTTTTGGTGGCCTTTAATGATATTAATCAGTTATAAACAGAAACTTACAAATAATGGCGGATTTATATTGTAGAGTATAGCTTAATTGAACAACATCAAATCAAAGGAGCAAATGACAAAATTAAACACACCACACAAGGGCTCCACACAGCCTTCTGGGGTTTCAAATATACTTCAAATTTTCAATTTAATAAATATAAATAGCCAATAAAACCAGATCCTGCCAGTAAATAAACCCAGGCCTCTGGAACCTACACAAGACCATAAAATCCAAACATTCATTCAACTCAGCAGAAGGACTGACAGCTGTAAAGAAACACAGTCAATTTCAGCATCTTGTCTTTCTCATCAAAGCCACAGTGGACTCCCTTTGATCTTGTCTCCCAACTCCACTTTCTCTCTTCCTCACTAAAAGTCTATTAATGTTCATTTCCTTACAGTCAAAGAGAACTTTCTAACTTTCATTTCCTGATAAGTAATTACAGTTAAAATTTGTGTATCCTATGTTTAAATAAATATCATTTTATTTGTACATGCAACAATATTTTCTCTCATTTTTTTTATTCAAACCGTGATCCAATGAATCTTTCCCTGACAATATAACACTACAATTAATGTTTAATTTTTACAAGCCTATAATGAACAATGGATCTTTATAGAAACCTATTATTAAAAAATGACGTAATGAATAATGGCTCAATGAAAAATCAGAGAACAAATTTCAAATTCCAGTTGAGTTCATTACAATCATTTATGTGCAAATACACTTAGGTGAGGTATGAATGCATTTTTACTCCTCCAAGCTACGGGTTGAATAGCAAGACAGACTGGATCCTGTAGCCTTGGTTGGAAATTAGTCTATTGCAGAAAGAAATGGCAAACTACTGTGAGAAAATCTTCTGCCTAGTCATCATGAATTGAAAGAGACATGATCACCCAAGTGTGTATCATGTATGACACCTAACTGATTATCAATATTGCATTTTTATTTTAGTTCTTCTTATAATACCAGATTTTACCGTTGGTATTTTCATCTATGTGTCATGTCCCTTCAGGACTTTGAAGATCATGGCTCTTCACAATTTCCTGTCCTTTGTAGCTCTTGATAAATTTTGTCTCTCCTAAATCATGTTTTGCTATTCATTTACTCAAGCTTGCTAAGTTAGTTATGCATTGTTTTTCCGTCCCTCTTGCCTTCAATAGGTCCTGTGAATATCAAATTTTCCAAGCCTTCTTTTTCCTTATGTGCTTTAGAAATTTTACTGTCTCTTCTCGATGAAAAGTGTCCTTTTTCTTTCACTTTTCTCTAAAATTTCATCATTGTTCACATGTCCAGTCCATGGTATTCTCAGCATCCTTCTGTAGAACCATATTTCTGTTGCTTCAAGTCTTCATAATCTCTGAGGATATTGTTCAGCATTCACTGCCATATAGGAGGACTGTTATTACATAACAGTTTAGGACTCCATTCTTTGTTTGTAACAAAATTTTCTTGTACTTTGCTTCACTTTTAGAAAGCATCTTTCACTATCCTAATGCACCTTCAAATTTCAGTATGGCTTTTTCTGTCCTCTGTTAAAACACTTCCCAGACATTTAAATTGTTGTACTTGCTTGATTTTGCTATATCCAATTTGTAACTTTCCTGTTGCTCTGTTCCTTTTGCTGACAATGATGAATTCTCTTCTTGAAATTGATGTTTAGTTCTTTCTTCTCACTTTCCTTCATTACCTTCTGTAGTATTTCTTATAGCTTCTTTTCTATGTCTGCTACCAACACTATATCATCTGCCTATCTTATGTTGTTAAGATTGTGGTCACCAATAAGAAATTCAACATTGTTTGGATGATCAAATCTCTTTATTTTATATTTACTTTTGTTAAAGCAATGTTTTTAATACTTTCTTCACCGTCTAGTTTGCTATAATCCATGAAAAAATGATATTTCCTTTTTACATTTAACAAGAAAATAAGAATTGATCAAACTAAATGTTGTGTTAGCAACAGTAATAATTCAGATAAGAGCTTTGGGCATTAATGTAAAGTTTGATATTGGAAAGTAGTCTTTGATATGGGTATAAGTTTAAAAATAATTCATAAAACCTTTCCAGCATTTTGTTTCTTGTCTAAATTGGCCATATAATTGAAGAACATTCCTTAAAAGAAAATTTCATCTAATGTTTTTTTTCTGGACTTTGAATGAGTGTAATTTTCTTTTTACATTTTAATTGTCTCTTTCAAAAGATTTGAATGACTCCGTTTCATTTATCTTTTTTTTTTTTTTTTTTTTTTTTTAGAATTATCAATTGTTTTTTCCTTTGTTGTTTTGTAAGCTCTTTGTTAAATTAACAAATATTGCTCCAATGCACAAACTATTACAAGAAGCTGTATGAAGCACTTCTAAATGAATAATGCAACTCAGCTGTAAAAATTAAATTAAAACCTGATGTACAGCTTCAGCCACCTTAAATTAACAGCAGAAAAAAAAAAGATATATACATATACAGAAATATACCTAAAGAAATATTTTACATCCAGGTACTATCAGAAGGTTCCTGGAATTGTAGTGTGTGTGTATATATATATATATATATATATATATATATATATATATATATATTCACAGTTTAGAAGAATATTAGTTGATAATACCTGTATAATTAACCAAGGACATAATAAGCAGAAACTACAAATTCTTAAATCTATCTTTATAAAACAATTCAAACCAAAACTTCACAAATTGATTTTATATATATATATATATATGTATGAATGATTCATGAATTTATAAATTATATTTGCACCTTTTAATTGAAATTAATATATATATATATATATATATATATATATATATATATAAATGATCTAAATAAAAGGATACAATTTGCCATATATATGAGTGATTACATACACGTAGAGGTGACCAAATAATTATTTATTTAATGAAAGGTGTAGACAAAACAGTGTTCAATGTAGTAAAACAGAGTTGTTAAGCATATATTAATAATTACAATACCTATGTACAGTAAATATAGGCATATGTGTAATCATTAATATATATATAGAGAAAGAGATTGAGTATGGATAGAAAACCGGCAAAATGATAGGATAATGAACAAGAAGGAAACGGATCTTAATCTAGCTTTTTCCACTTTATTAAAGCTATCTTAATCTCTGGTGAAGCTTTAATAAAGTGAAACGTGTTAGATTAAGATCTGTTTCCTACATGTTCTTTATTCTATAATAAATATATATATATATATACACACACACACACACACTCAAATAACCTTAAATATATCAACCCATCCTACCATAATCAAATGCATTCTAAGAATAAGCAAGGTAAAAAAAATCCTAAAAAATATCATAAGTACTAATATATTCCCCATTGATCTCAGTAAAAAAAAAATAAAACTAGTTATATATTAAATTTATCACAACCAACTTAAACATATGCAATAACACTTCTCTGTCAAGTAGTGTTTAGGAAATTATAACATTGTATTCAGTTTAAATGTCCTTTGGGAGTAAGTACATATGTTGGCTAGACGACCACAACAATATCAATATGTCTTACACGTCATTTGTCGGATGCTATTGCACATCTAAAACACATTCCTGCCCACCTACACAATACAAGAAAATACTTGTTGGCAATATACTGCATCATGAAAATAATAAACAAAAATTTCTAAATTTAAAATCCCTCTTTAGTAAAACCAACCAAGTAATGCCTGACAAAATTTATTATGAATATAGCAACAACATATTAAAGTGCATATAACAAACATTTAATGCCATTGAAATGCTTATTTTGCAAAGAATTCCATAACTACAACATATATATGTGTGTGTGTGTGTGTATGTGTGTGTGTGTGTGTTTCTTTGAATGCAACAGGCAAAAAAAGAAAGAGTTTTTATTAAGTTTTACTAATATTCATACAGCTGTCTTGAGAGAAAGACTAAAGAAGTGCAGAAACTGGACCTCAAGGGCTTTCAGCCAGTTATTTCTTCTTCTTCTATATGCCGTGTCCCTTCATGACTTAGACAATCATGGCTCTCCACAATTTCCTGTCCCTTGTAGCTCTTAATAAATGTTGTCTTTTTGTTACGTCTCTCAAACCCTGTTTTGCTATACATTTACTCAAGCTCAGTAGTTAGGTCATGTGTCGTTTTCCTCTGTCCCTCTTGCCTTCACTCTGTCCTGTGAGTATCAGATTTTCCAAGCCCTCTTTCCTCTTTATGTGCCCTAGAAACTTCAACTCTCTCATTCTGATTTTAAGTATAAGTGTCCTTTTTGTTTCTATTTTCTCTTAAACTTTGCCATTGCTCACAGTCCATGGTATTCTCATTATCATCCATTAGAAGCATATTTCCATTGTTTCAAGTCACTTATTTTCAAGGGGTTTATTGTAAAAGTTTTTAATGTTTGTATTCTAGGGTGCATTGTGTAGTAATCTTAGGCTGTATGAGAAGATGCAGCCATGACATTATGTTGAGGAGTAGGCATCTACAACAGGGTTTAATTAACCACACTAGCATATAAGTGACTATATATATATATATATATATATATATATATATATATATATATATATATATGTGCTCTGCAGAAATTGTTAGAATTTGACCATGAAAAAATTTCTTATATTAACACACACACACACACAGACATATATATATATATATATATATATATATATATATATATAAAATAAGCAGCTCGTAATGGAGTTTGCTACAGAGGCACACTAGAAAAAGAGTGCTCACTGTCCTATTAACTGTCCACCTTCATAATACACGAAAATATTTGTTGACAACACTACACCACAAAAATAATAAATATAAAAACTTCAAATTCTCAAGGCCCTCTATATCAAAATCAACCAACCAGCACTCAATAAAATTTATTACAAATAAAACAACATATTAACGTGCATATCACATTTCATTTAATACTGTTTTACATTTCTGCCAATTTCCACTCAGCTCCCTTATATGGAACTGCTTGTTTGGCCACAATTTCCATGACTATAATAAAGAAATGTAAAACTTTGAAATAACTGTTACAGAGTCTGTTTGTGCATGTTTTTAAAAATTACCATCACAACAGAATGCAGATTTTATCACCATTGCAATAAATGCATTTTTGTAATTTACCCTTGAAAATGATCTTAGAAAAGAGCAAAAGTACTTGGGTTAAAAAAAAAATCTACAGCATCTTCCTTGATGAATTTCATCTTTACATAAAAAAACTCATTAGACAACTGGAAATGATCTGTATGCAAATAAGTAGGCACAATGTTTGTTATTTCATATATATATATATATATATATATATATATATATATAAATATAAAAGTGAACATAGAAGTCAACACTTAGAGGCGACAGTCTGTTTCATGCTATATGCAATCGTCAGGCCAAGTTTATTCTTTGTTTCCTGTTTAGGATTGGGTTTCCAGTTCCTTCTGCTTCAGCTCTACAATCCTGATGTATGTTATTTCCTATGCTAGGATAAGTTAACATAGTTGACCCATACCTTGAGCATCTTTTGGGCTTTGTATGGGACACATTAGCAATATATATATATATATATATATATATATATATATATATATATTCTCGTGTGGTCATGTGTGACGTCATGAGATGCAGTGCAATTTTCGCTTCTAGCGTCTTATATGCACATGTTTATCGTTGCTTAGAAATCATCTATGTAAACAATGACAGACTATCATCACTGTCTTGTCTGTATATTGCTTAATATGTTGTAACTGACATCTTTGATAATGGCTTATGTAAACCAAAAGCTTAGATTGTATTAAAAAATATGGATTGATATTGTGAATTTCTTTCTTTGTTCAATGATAATGTTATTAAACTTATCAGACGTTATGAAAAAAATTTCCATAAAATAAATAGGCAAAACTTGTCTATATTATTTAATGAAACGTGTATGAATAATATATATATATATATATATATGTATATATATATATATATCAATTTGAAAGATTAGTGTTTGAAACACCAATTTAACTTTACAGTGAAGGATTAATTTAAACCTGAATACATACCCAAGTAAAAACCAATACTGACATACTACTTTTTCTCAAATATATCTTAAAACTCTTTATAAAAGGTTTTTTTTTGTAAGTGGAACACCTGCAATCTATTCATGTTAACTTCATCTCCAAACTTTTGTCCTTTCTTCTCCTACTGTAAAGAATCTCTTTGTCATTCATAAACATGGTGAATCTTGCTCTTATTCCTGTCCAAAAGTTAAACATGACATGTTGCTTTACTCTTTTAAAACTGTTTTCCCTTCTTTTCTAAACTAACTTTCCCTATACATCTCCCATTATTTGTAGAAGTTCTTTTCTTCACAAACTTAACTAAAAAAGGTTTTTCTTTTCTTCCTGTGTCAATTCTCTAGGCCTATAATACATGGCTTGAGTTTTTAATATTCAGCACATTGTTTTATCATGAAATCTTTTAAAACTGGGGGTTAATTTTGAAAACTGTTTCTCATACAATTATATGTGTATCTGTATAGATATAGAGTTTGATTACAAAAATGTTTGCACTTTTGTAAGGATAGCTTTATTAAGAAAATGGAACCAATACTATAATTTCAAACAATTTCCACCTGTCAACTGTATAAAGGTACTTTATGGTTAACATATGTACAAGTTGGGCTATTTAATTTTTAAATATATTAAAGAAAATTATTTTTTTAGGCTAAAAGGTACTTTGTTTGGTGCAGAAAGAAGTGTTTGGGATACCCTTTTGCATAAAATGTCTATTGAAAATGAATATGTGAGACATGTAAAGTGTGTATAGAAATTTGAAATGTGTTCAATTTGTACACATCTTTTGCAACTACAGATATGGAATCTGATTAAAAGCATGATTCCAACTGCTTGTACTGTGGTTTGGAAATCTTTCCTTAGTTTTTAATAGGTTCAGGATGGCTTGAATGAAATAGGTCATCACTGCTGTATGATTGGTCCAAAAATCAATATGTTATTTGCTTTATTAGATTTATTTTAAGAACTTTGTTTTTTGTTTTTTGTTTTTTGGTCTTTCACACTCTAGGATCCATTTTTGTTCTATAAATAAGGATTTGTTCTATTTGTTTCTAGGTAGTTGCTATGACTACTTCCTGTTGGCCATAAAGCAAAAGCCAGACTTTCAAATTTTCACCAATTTTGTGTTTCTTTTTAATTTTATTTCAGTCTGAGGTTATTACAATGTGAAATTGCCATAACTTGGTAGGGAATTTTATTTACCCTTGGTCTCCAAACTGTGTAAGCTGCATTTTCTAGTATACAGTAGAACTTAAATAGAATATATTTTAGTGAAAAAATGTGCAAGACTATAAGTTCTTCCATGTAAATAGCAGTGCAGAAAGTAAGACTATTGCTCATTTTGGACAGGTTGATTTTTTACTTTTTGTAGAAAATCAACATTGCACTCATTTTGCAAACTAGTTTCATGTGATAAGTACTAAAACCAAAAATAAGATTTACAGCTTTCACCAATTTTTGAGCAATTGGATTTAAAATTGTATGAAAAAAATGTACAGGAATACCTAATTTCCACATGTTTTTGCTTACAAACTGGCTTCAAAGTTTTACTATTTTAAGAATAAAGTTAATATCTTTTGTATCAAATACATTGAATGTAAAATATATTCAAATCAGAATTCTAATTATGAATCACTACAAGCAAAATATGCATTTTTTTTTACTGTATTCAATAAGTAAAACAGTGATTACAAAAATGGCTACACAATGAATAAGATCATAATTAATAAAAACAAAATTAGATAAAAGTTTATATTACACCATAATACTGCTGGGCACAAATTATATGCCAAAATGTTTTAAATTGGCATTGTTGATTGAAACTTACACTAAAACTACAGTACTGTAAAACATTATAGGTAAATTGTTCAGTATAACTTCCCTTTGAAGTAAATAAAAGTCTTATTTGATGGCACAATGATTTAGTAATAATGTGCTTGTGCCATGCATTTTGTCTATATACAATTTGTAAAGCTTCAGTAAATTATAACTTTTATTGGCTCTGCTATAAGAGTTTCACTTATCACCAGATTAAAATTCCGATGCTATGATTTTGAATGTAAACATAATCTTTAAACTCATTTCCCAAAAAAATGATAATGATTTGGAAAAAAAAATTTTGTGTCATTATTTATCATGTGAAACCTCAACTTTCAAATTGAGTACCATACAAGATTTCCAAAATCCACTTGCCCTACTGCTCGGTAGCAGAGTTTCTGAGAGGAATTTTTCAGGATTATCACCCATCATTACTTGTTGTAAAACTAGTCTTCAATATCTGCAAACATTTTCCAAGGTTCCTGGAAATTCCTGACTCTCTTTTGGCTCAGTTTACCCACCAATTACCCACACTGCCAGGCTCAGTTTACCCACCAATCCTTTCAGTTCATAGGCTGTTTGTTTAAAATAACAAATAAAAAACAGATAGATTTGAAGAAGAGAAATGGCTATATGGTTGTAGATTTGTATCCTGTCTAGCCATAGGCTTACATGTTTAAATTGGAAAAGGTATTGTCCATGAAAGATAAGGATATTGGATTTGAGTTTAAGTCTTATCAGAAGTTGTTTTTATTCTCACTTCATGTTACAGAGAGTATTTGATGTAGAAATTTAATAATGAAACCATGTGAGAAAGGAAAAAAAATAGCCTAAAATTAACGAGGAAAGTGATTTCTCCCAGAATTCAAGTAATTCAAGTCTGTGTATGTGTATTACAAAAGATTTAGTTTCCTCACAAAAGTTGATCAATTTTAGTCAGCTCAACTTTCTTTCACCAACATCTCTCTGGTTTCTTCCATGTGTAAGTCCTATATCAGGATGTAAGCAACTTTCTTCCTATCAAGTTCAATCTTTAAAAGAAAACCCTAACACTTATGATTATGTTTGTTTACTAAGCTTCAGGAGGCAATCAAGATCTTGTATAGAGTGAGGTACACAGACATCTGCACTTTCTCAAGGGTATAGTTCTCTTGATGTTTTGATTTTAATTTCATTGTTGTTATTTTTTTTTTAATTTCTATGTTCATCTTATTATTTTAACATAAAAAACTGCTATCATACTACTTACTAAATACAAACCAGGAGTTGATTGTAGAGGTGAATCATATTACTTACACAGTATTTGATCAATAAAATATTATCTAATTTTCTTGTATTTAACTTGTTCTTATTACCGAATATTATTTTTTTTCTTCACTCCCTTCATTGTTTTAATTTTATCTTAGTTAGTACTTGCCTCAGCTTGTGTATATATGTGTATATATATATATATATATATATATATATGCTAATACATTATTTATTATTAATTCTCAATATTACATTTTAATGGGAGTCCATCCTCAGTGGGTAACTGAGTGGGGAAATTTTGGCTTGAGGGTTTCCCAACAAAGTGGATATTTGGATTTATATTTAGTTAAAACTTAGAACTTAAAAAACTCAAACTTGCGTTTTTATTCACTTCACTCAATTGTGTGTCCATATATATATATATATATATCTACATATATATACATACCATCTCAAGTGCCACTCATTTTTGACTGACTGGTTGTTCTTGGTATCTGGGAAAAACTCAGAATCCTTTGACAGAAACCAAAAGAGAAGTCGGTTGATTAAGAAAAGTGTTTCCCCACACCCTGTCCATCATTTCCCATCCCAAGCGAGAGATGCTTTTGGCCATGGAAATCAGAAAAATTAATTTCAAAGTCGCCGTAATTGTATCAAAGCATTATTGAAATGATGTCAGTCTCCTCTGTCTATAAAGTGTCAAATGTAAATATTGGAAAGAAGCAATTGATGCGTCGTCTGTAAGATTCTATAGACAGACCCCCACTTACCTCCTCTTCCACCTAATATACCAGAATGTCAGTTAAACATCACACAGTCAAAAGTTCTATGGCTGCTGATTGACTTTCCAAATTAGTTATCTGAATGTTCATTCCTAGAAATAACTAGAAATCAGAACCAGGACTGTTTTTTTTTTTTTTTTTTTTTTGTTTTTTTAAGTAGATGTAGAAAGGCTTTCTTATCTCCTAGTCCATACTCCACCCACAGGAGTAGAGGCACATACTTTTTTTTCTGTTCAGGAAGGAGTCCCTGGTTCCTTTCCTCTTCTCAGTCCTTAATAGTGGTTCTCTCATGAATTGTTTTTGATATTTGTGGATGGTGGCAATGTCTCTTCTCATTGAGGGTACCAGGTTAGCAGTTTTCTGGCTGCTGTTCCCAGATGGTAGTTAGGAGCCTGAATGCTTGTGTAGCATCTTGCGAGACTGCTCTGATCAACAGTCACATAATATCATGGTTTTTGTAGTGCCATGTTGCACATGGAAGGGTGTTCCTGAAAGCTTTACTGGTGGGCAACCCCAAGGCCACACTATGTTGCTGTCTGCACCAGTTCCCTTCCTATACATGTTACATAAGATGACCAACTGCTACTACTACACTAGGCCTTTCCTTACCAAAACACATTATGACTATAAAATACCAAATTTATGAAAGTAAACCACTCAACAAAAATCACTTAAACTCCTCAACCTTTCTTTTCCCAACATTTGTGATATTTATACCAACTTAGTGTGTAATTGTTCCTCTTCAAAAAGTTTTTGGATATTTTAGCACTCTGTGAAACTAATCTTAATTCTTCAATCCCGTCCTCTGATTTCTTGATTCCTGACTATCTTCCTCTCTTTACAAAAGACTCTAATGTCCACATGCATGGCCTGGGAGTTTATGCCTGTGAACATCTCCTGTTGGCTAGGGAATTCTCTCTTGAATCTCCACACCACTCTTACATGTGTCTCCATCTCTCTCTACTTAACTCAGTCAGATATCTCTTCTTTCACTACCATTTCCCTTCCACTCATGACTGTTGAATGCTAGATAGTATTTTTGATAATATAGACAAGGCCATCTCTCGATACCTGTTTGTAAATATATTTTTGTTTGGTGACTTTAATGCCTCCCTTGTCAAGTGGCTAAAACACTCACTGCTGGCATCCAAACCCTGATCTGTTCAATAACTCACACAAGTGGTGGACTTCCCTATGCATTTTCCCAGTAACCCTGATGAAGACACTTCTCTTCTAGATCTCTTTTTACCTCTCTCCTGGACTCATGTTCTACAATGCATCTCTGCCCTTTTGGCAACTCTGACCATGCAGTAGTGTCTGTAAACATCTCTTTCTGCTTCCCCAACAGCCAAAAACTTCCTACCAACAAAATACTTTTCTGTTATCAATGTGCAGATTGGGACTCGTTCAGTGACTTCCTTCATGATGTTCCTTGGAATGCAGTTTTTAATCATTCTGTTCAAAAAGGCATATCTGAAGTCTCTTACTGGGTGAAAACTGGCATTGGGTTGGAGTACCTACACCTGATTTTCTAAAGAAATATGCTGCTGAGCTGGCTCCAGTTCTCTTTAAATTCTACAACTATTGCCTCACTGCTTCCTTCTTTCCTGCTTGTTGAAAGTTCTCCTTTATAGTTCTGGATTTAAGAACTATGGAGAAACTTTTGATCCCACTAACTGTTGCTCTGTTAGTCTCCTATCACTTTTTAGGAAAGTATTCAATGCTTTAAGCAATGCTGAAGTGTTTAAATATCTTGCCATAACAGCCATCACTGAATATGTATATCAAGCTCTTGATAATAGTAGCAAAGCTTAAACTGTGAATCTAGATATCTCAAAGACATTTAACAGGGTTTGGAATGCTGGTCTTCTAAGTAAGCTTCAGGGCTACAGTGTTACTGGATGATTGTTTGATTTAATCCAATCATTCCTATTAAATTATGAAATAAAGGTCATTTTGAATGGGCTTGATTCCAGATCCTTTCACACAAATGCGGGTGTCCCCCAAGGCTCTGTCCTGAGTTCTATGCTGTTTCAGATCAGCATCAATAATCTAACTGATGTTATCAGTTTCCAAAGAGGCACTTATGCAGATGACACTACCATTTACTCCTGTCTCAGTAGCAAATATGTCAGAGCTGACAAATTTAATCTGGCCGCTGCTCTTGAAAATGACCTCCAATCAATGGTTAACTGGGGTAGGAAATGGCTCATAAACTTTAATGCCTTCAGAAACTTTCCTGCTGATGGTAGACTCCTGGAGAGCAACACACTGCACCTTCTTGGCTTCACATTTTCAACTGTTTTGAAGTGGAATGACTACATCGAATCAATAGGTGCATCTACTGCAAAGAAAGTTGGGTCACTCTATCATGTCAGATGGTTTTTCTTGTCAGAGTCCATCTTGCACATTTACAAGTCTACCATTCGGCCATACATTGAATACTGTTATCATATCTGGTTAGATGCTCCTGTTCCTCATCTCAAGTTTTTTGATAAAATCGAGAGAAGGATATGCAATGTAATCAATCCTGAATTGGCATCTCAAATTCACTCACTTTCTCACTGATGTGATGTAGCTTCCCTCTGTTTTTCTTACAAATATTTTCATGGCTACTGCTCTGACAAGCTTTTTTTGGTGCCCTGACTACATGAATTTAAGCATGCTACTAGATTAGGATGTAGGTCCTACCAATTTACTGTTGAAATAATCAAATGTAACTACCATTTCAACTCCAATGGTTTCTTTTCTAACACTTCCCGATAGTGAATCTCTTTTTCATTTCCTTGTTTCCCTGATAACTAAAATCTTCAAAAATTTAAAAGCAATGACAATTGCCTTTTTTTATCTTCTTTAAACCCGTTCAGCTTTTATCCTTTCCCCAGTCCTCACTATACCCAGTCTTTTCTCTCACCTTCACTCTCTGCAGCCCCCTGTGTAGTAGTGGCATTCTCACCTTGCTTGAAGTGAAATGATTAAAAAACAAAATATGGCTTCTTGGAAATTTCTTAGTGAATAGGTTACAATGAAAACGGGATTACACAAGTCACACACAAAGTAAATGGGTAAAAGTATATCAAAAGGTTTTTCATTGATTATCTCTTCTGAAACTTGTTTTTCTTTTCCAAAACTCCTTTTTTTTCGATTTCCCTGTGTCAAATTTGAAGATGGAAAAATGTTGTTTTCATTATTCTTTATTCCTTTTCAACATTTCTTTTCAAGTTCCTGGTATATTCATATTATTCTTTCCTTTTTGGGAAAAGCAAAATATTTTTCAATAAATTAAATATATACAAGGATAGATCTTGGATTCTGAGCAGCTCCAAGGGCCAGAATGAAAGATTTTCAGTTGTATTTGAGTTGTTGCAGTAGCATTGACAAAAGAGCAAACAAAGAATAAAACTGTTCTTTAAAACTAATAAATAAAATATTCATGAAAAATAAGACAGAAGATGAAAAACAAAATGATGAATTTTTGTTTTTTGGGTTAATTTATAATTATTTGGGATTTTTTTCTTTTTTTTAATGAAAAAAAAAAAAACTTTTAATAATAACAAATATTTTTTATACCTAAAAATTTTGACCATTATATTTTACATGTTTAAGGCAAGCAGATTTTATAAAAAAAGTGCTCAATATTATGAAACAGTGAATAAATTAATAAAAAGCTCATTTACTTATCTCCAGACTCCGTTGTTTCCAGTGTTATTTATTAAATTATAAATAGTTAGAAACATTTACTGTATTTATTAGCTTAAGATTTTTATACAAATTTCTTTCTGTATTTTCAGATTAGATAATGATGTGTAATAACAGCTCTAAGATAGAACCAATTTAAAATTTAATTGTTGTTAAACTTAATATTTATGTAATGTAAAATAGAAATGATATCTGTTAATAACTTTATTTTTTTAATTATTTCACCCTAAGACAATGTGTTATTGAGTGTCAGAGAATACAAGAAAAAAATATTAAGGAGAGAGAAGAATAAAAGACCAGGAATTTAGACAAAACTTAACAACTGATATTGCATTTAAATTTCTAAAGATCAAAGAAGGCAAGAAGCCAGAAAGTTGTATAAATGAGAAGTGTGAGAGAAGAAATTGTTAGTATAGAATTTGGTATTACATCTGGTCATTTCAACTGTAAATTGATGAGAACTTGTTACCAATCTTGTACTGTGCTTAAATTCATAAACTCTAGTTACCATCAACAGAATTTAAAATATCATTACAAAATTGATTTATTTTATTCCTGATGTGCAGAGTTACTTCTGTGAAACTCTGAGTTTATGATAAGTCATCAAAATTTTTATTTATTTAATATTTAAAAAAATGTTTATCAAGATATTTCAGAAACATTTTTAATTGTATTTTGCATGACAGTAGATATCAGGACTCTTGAATATGCATCTGTACATATTGTTAACTTGAATTTTAAAATATATACAATGATGTTTTATATTTCAGGAAGATGTTCATTTTTTTAGAGATTAAAATCATTATCTCAATGATCAATAAATTGTCTCTTAGCACTGATATTTCTGACAATGTTGAAAATAAATTTATGATACAAAAAACATTAAAGGTTAAGTTGATCAGGATTTTATAAATTACCATTCTGCACTAAGAGAAAAAATGTTAGAATTAAATTTATGAAAAGAACATTATTATTTTCGTGTTTTAAATTAAGAATTAAAAAAAATCCTGATTTTATTTTTTTTCTCAATTAAATCTAGGACATCTTTCTTTCTAAATTTTGCAACTCTTAAAAGAATGTTTTTCAAATCACTGTTTCTTTTTGAGATTTCAAGCTAATACTGTTTAAAAATATTTCTTTCTTTTTTATACTTTCTGTATATAATTCAATTTTTTTTTTTGTGGTAGATAATAATTTATTTCATTCAAATACGAAAGCAAGATATACTTTTCTTTAAACCAAATAATATAAAGTTATAAGATTTATTGACTTCTGTAATGATTAAATTATTTCATTCCTATCATTCATTCATGGTCTTTAACAGAATTATTCTTAAAGTCAAGTGACAGAGAAACACTCTAATTACTTATTTATTTATATCTTCATATTTCTATCAGTGTATCCATAATAAAATTAGTATTAACTATTAATGTTGGTAAAGTGTATTGGACTTATTTATATGAACAACCTATTATTTCAGTTTCATCTTATAATAATTGTCCTTATATGATAATAGATTGTTTGTAGGTTTTATTGGCTTTATTATATAAATAAACAAAATGCAACATGTATTTTATATATAAACACATCTCAAACATGTAAACATCTTTTGATTAGCACTATCTTCTATAAATGTGAATAAATTATTATTTTTTTATTTTTCATGTTAACATGGGCTCCATGGCTTTCATCAGATTTTTGTTCATTTTTCTAGTCTTTCAGATTTAATATTTCTTTCAGCAGTTTTTATTGCTTTCCACAGATTTTCTTTTCTAATATTGTTTTCTATTTTTCTTACACATCTCTTTTCTCCAATGGATTACAAATTTTCTGTTGGAGTAATAGCTTGAGTGATTGGAGAGCATTCCATTAATTTGGTGCCTTTGAAAGCAATTTTTTTTTTTTTTTTTTTTTTTTTTTTTTTGGCAAGGTTGACAATAGTCACCTTTGCAAAATATGAAATTCATGTTTGAATAAAAGTTTTTTTGGTTGTAATCTGTACCTGTCAAAAAGCAATTTCAGTTTCTTTTTTGATTGTTCTATGATTTCTTTTCAACATTTTTGCAATTACCTTTCTGAGTTCTTCCCATCAATCAATAACTTTACAATATTTTGTTACTCTTTTGACATTATATCTTCGTATAACAAAAATTAAAAAATAAATATCTACAACTATACTATTTTATATATTTATTAACAATATGATTAGCAGTTCTTAAGTTGCATAATAAAATGCCACACCATAAAATAAGTTATTTTCAATACTTCTAATAAAAACAGATATCTTAAGCCAGTGGTTCTCAAACAGTGTGGTGCACCTCATAGGTGCAGCAGAAGAGGATGAGGCAAAATGATTGAAAGACAATCGAAGATTTAGAAAAAATTTCAAAAAATTCATATGCCAAAAATAAATATGATTTCCAAATTTAAAATATGTTTTTAAAAATTTTAATTTAATTTTAACCAAGCAAGTCAGTACCACTATTAAGAAACAAGGGATTACAGGGTGTAGAGGAATTAGTAACAGAAATATTAGTAATCGGTAGAAAGTTAAAAGAGTAGTCAAGAGGACAGTGATTAATACTGCATTTAAATTTTTGCTGGCTGGAAATTATAGAACCAAAAGGGAGTTCCACAAGCAAGAAGTGCAAGAAAAAAAACTGTTAGCATAGAAATTATGGCTACATCTAGATGAGATCTCACCAGCAATCTACTATTGTACTTAAATTCAAAAAGTCTAGGTACCTTAGCAGAGAGCTTATCTGAACAATTACCATGAAAATATTTATAAAAAAGGTACAGAGAGACAATCTTATGGCATTGGGCAAATGACTGAAGCTGAGCGACCAGATCAGGACCAATAATATTGCTGATTCTTCTTTGGATTGTATCAAGTTCATGGTAAATAGCAACAATATTCTAAGCATGGATGAATGATAGACTTATAGATATGTAAGATAGATTCTGGAGAGAAAAATTGCCTCGCATGACACATTGAACTTTCTTAGAAGCTTACCTAGAAATATAGTCTTTCCATTTCATGTCAGCTGATAACGTTGACCCAAGAAGGTGCAACGAGTCACTTTTCTGGAGGTTAGCATCAGCAATGCAGAGGAGTCTCTCAGATGATTAATGGAAAGAAGTATTAAAATTAACAAGTGATCTTTTGGCCTATTTAATGATGGTCTTGAGGTAGTTTTGTATCTCAGCTGCCATTTTGACCTTGTCAGACTGATCAACCTTACTATCAAGGCAGAAGTAAATGGTAGTGTCATCAGCATAGATGCCAAGTTGAGAGCTGATGTCATCAAGAAGGTCATTAATGAAGATCAAAAACAGCATAGGACCATGGCTGGAGCCCTGGGAGACACCTGCATTAATACAAAAGGATCTAGACGAGTGGCCATTCAGGATAAGTTTCATTTCACGATTTGATAGGAATGACTGGATGAGCTCAAAGATGTGCCTGTAGATACCATAACTTTTCAGCTTGTGGAGAAGACCTGTATGCCAGACCCTGTCAAAGGGTCTCAAGATGTCCAATGCTACAGCTTGGGCTTCACTATTTTTATCTAGAGCATGATAGACTTTTTCCACAATGATTGTCAGTACATCAGCAGTTCACCTGGAGAAACAAAAACTGTATTGCTTGTCTGAGAAAAGGCCCTGAGATAAATGATGAACCATTTCAGCATTGATTAGGGCCTCTAGGAGTCTCCCAAAAAAAAGATAGAAAGTTAATAGGCCAATAGTTGGATGGGTTGTATGGTTCACCAGAGTTCTTAAAAACTTGAACAACAGACAATGACTTCCAGAAGGAAAGAAAGCAGGAGGCAGCAAGGCATTTATTATAGTGTTTAGAGAGAATAGGAGCCAGTTCAGGAGCACACTTCTTAATGACTATTACAGGGATACCATTGTATCCACATGCTTTTTCGGGATCAAGGATAGAGATGATAACAGAAACCATGGAAGAGGTTATATGCATATCACTCAACAGAGAATCAGTTCAAAGTGGGAAGTTAGGCAGGGATAATCCAGATGAGTCATGAATAGAGTTGAGGAGAATTTACAGACAAAACATTCAGCTTTATCAGCAGAGGATGATAACACCTCGCATTGATTGAAGAGGTGGAAAATAGAGATCTTGCACTTATTTAGCAGCCTATTATTATGGATTACTTGTAATTGCATGCATGAGTCCCATTATAAATAATCATTGACCAGTTTTATCATTGTGATATTTTTGCATTATATCAAGTATCAAGAATATAGTAACTAAGTTCACAAATTGTAGGAGCGAGTTATCAATGCTAATGTTCTGACCCACTGTTATCTTCCTTTGACCCTCTTTGTTTTTTATTTTTAAATGTACTTTTTATCACATATAATTTGGGAACAAAAGTTTGGGAACCACTATCTTAAGCTGGAATTCACATGGTATAATTTTCATAAAATATTTTAGCAAATAACAATTTTCGTACGGAAATATTGACTTGCGTAATAAAATCTGACACCAGGTTAAACCTGTACTGAATATTTAAAAAAAAAATAATTAAATTAATATTTCCAAAAGTAGATTAAAAAGTTCATAAAGCAATCTAGCTAGTGAAATAAATTTATTTTTACTATTTAAATTTTTTGTTTTGTTTGGTCTCTTAATTTTGTATTTTTTACACTATTTTCCTTAAAGAATTTAGGCTAATATTCTATTTATCTTGATAAATAAACTGATAAGTAATAATGGAAATTGATTTTTACAGGTCGCTTATCATGACAATCTTTAATTAAAAAATAGAGCATGTGAATATTTTGAAAAATTGTCCTAAAAATGAAAAATGTTTTTGCTTTAAAATGTGTATTTTTTCCCATCACAATTTATATTAAGGTGTTTATTTTACAATCTTCATTTGTTTAAAACTGATAAAATTTTTCCCTATCTAAAGAGAAAATTAAATTTGTGCAAGAATATTAATTTAAAAATCTTTAAAACCAAAAGAAACTGTTTAGGAATAAATATGGGACGCATAATAACTATGTCAATTGAAATATTTAATAGATTTAGAACATCAGTTTTTCCTTTGAGAAAATTTTTTTTTTGCAAAGACATTAATTAAAACAGTTCTTTGAATGTATATTTTATGTGCTTGTAGTCTAGCATGGAATATTGCCATGAAAAATACGATTTAAATGGACAACTGAATTCAAAATTGGTTTAGCATGAGACTAGTAAGTTTACCTTAGAAACTATAACAGCAACACCTAATTTGGTGAAGCTGTGGCCCTATACAGCACAGAGGAATCTAC
>OZ010593.1:28668740-28752370 GCA_963932145.1 Acanthosepion lycidas
CCCCACCTCCTGTCCTGACTTCATTTGGTCACCTTGCTTGAGCATGGCTGGATGAGTGAAGTAGCCTCAAGTTCTTAGACCCACCAACTGCCCCCCTACTTCCTGACTCCCCACCCGATATATATGGCTGCTCACTTACTTGTTTACACTACAGAATTTGTGTTCACCAAATTGTCCGGACACTTGCCCTCCCCATCCAGTCACTGATAATTAAAAAGCTCACTGATTAATCAAATTATCTCCAGTTGTAAATATAAATTTTTATTTAAATTTTTCAAAAATCTTTTTTTAAATTTTGTACAGGTTTTTATTTTTTTCACACTGATATTTTCATCTTTCTGTAGAATGAAACAGAAATTATTTTGTCACACTTAATTATTTCCGTTCTGCCCTTTTTTGTGCATGCAAAGAATGAAAGCAAACACAAATGCAATTAAGTGGCCAACAGTAGGACTTAATCTGTAACGAACTTTATTTGTACAGATTTGGTCCTACCTAGTTTATTTAGCTGAGTTGGCAGCATGAATAATCATTAGAAAATATTGAGATTTACTGCTGGCTACTTTAGACTTGTGTTTGTTTTTACTCTTGTACAGAGAGTTCAAACTGACCCAATGGCTTGCATGACAGAAAAAGAAACTGCAGATTTTCAAACACCTTTCATTTAATTACTATTGGGAAAGGAATGGACTCTAAATCTGACCCACTATCAATTATAAAAAAACAATCCTTGTATGGCATGGGATATGAGAAAAGAGAATGGAACTGATCCTGTGCAATTATATAGTTTTGCAATTCAAACTTAGTATTCAAGATTTATTTTCTTCAGAGCAATAGTAATTTGTGGAAATAATACAGTGCTATAAAATAACACTGGTTTCATTATTTTGTTAATATATGTGTTACTGAAAAATAAGTTTTTTAAACCTCCTTTGTTTTACCACAGTTTTCAATAAATCTGCACATTGAATGTCAACAGTTGAACATTGGCAAAATAAAGTTTAATAATTTTATTCAACTTGTAAAATATTTTAAAAATATATCTAAGATTAAACATTTCCTTCATTCCATATATTTTTCAGTTGTTTTCAATTCAGTGTTGACATAATATCTAGATTTGCCCCCACCACCACCACATAGGTTTCAAGATCCTGTTCACTATATATTTATATATATATATATATATATATATATATATATGTAGAAAGTGAGAGAGAGAAATAGATAGACTGATGCTGCTATGCAAACATGAAAAATTAATTATTGCACTCACTTCATTTTGCCAAAGTGTTCCCCTCTTTGTCGAGTGTTCAGATATGGTAACCCCACTTTAATATTGTTGTTTTGAATACAATGTTTCCATTTATATATTGTTAAGATTTTCTCAGGTATGCACTGCATTCAGAATTTAGAATTTTTGTTTTTTTCTTCAGTTTCACATAATGTTTATTGACCTCAACTTACAGCCAATGATGGGACTCAAAACTTTCAAGAATCAGTTCTCTCTTTTTTTATGTTAATGTTGTAGTTATTGCCCTTGCCTTTTGGTTGTTGTTTAGTGCCACCAGGTGATGGCTTCTATAAAATTCTGGCAGCCATATTGAAAATGTTTCACTTGTTCAGTTGTAAATATTTATACTAACAGGAGGATTTCCTTATTGAAGATGCAAATGATTCATTGAGGATTAACACCTTACATTCATAAACTTTTAGGATTTAGATTTTTTTAGGAACCACTTTTCTCTTTGCATTACTTTTTTTTTTTTTGTTTGTTTTTTGTTTTGCCTGGGTGGTTGGGGTTGAGATGCAAAATTTCTTAAAGTAGTTCTCTCTTTACATCCATAATTTTTAAGATTTGATTCACTCTTTGATTTTGTGATGCAAATTTTTTAGAAATATGTTTTTCCTTTCTTTACATCTATAAATTCTTGGGATCCAGATTTATTAGCAAACAGTTCTGTCTTTACATCGATAAATCTTTGGAGTTAGAAAATTTTTAGGAACATGTTTGCTCTTTCTTCACAGCTATAAATTTTTAGGATTCAGTTCTCACTTCCTATCAATTTGAGGTGAATACAGGATGTCTGGAACCAGTATTTTTTTCTAATCAAGTTCACCCCATGTAAAGCAATAAAGCCACTGAGGCACAAGTGGTGTGGAAGAGTTAAGAAACAGATACATTGCTAAGGAGCAAGAAAAAAAGAATAATCAGAAGGTCAGGAAATAGTGATTGACACTGCATTCAAATTTTTGCAGATTAAAGTTGGCTGAAAAGCATGGAGCTGGAAGAGAGTTCCACAAGCGAGAAGTGCAAGAAAAGAAACTCTTGGCATAGAATTTATGGTTATTTCTGGCCAGCTCAATTGTAAATTGTGAGACCCTCTTGCCAGTCTAGTACTGCACTTAAATTCAAACATTCCAAGAAGCCCATCCAAACAATAACCATGAAAGTATTTATACAAATGGCAAAGGGAGGCAACCTTATGGTGGTGGGAAAGTGACTGTTCCAAGATGCCATTACAGTGCCAATACTAGTACTAATTTTTCTTTGGATTTTATCAAGGAGCTCAAGATAAATATCAGAAGCACCGGACCATATGTTGTAGTAATATTCATATTACGGATGAATGGTAGACTTATAGATATGTAAGATAGATTCCGGAGAGAAAAATTGTCTTGCACAACACAGTGAACCAAATTTCTTAGCAGCTGTCCTAGCAATGGATTCAATATAGTCATTCCACCTCATGTCAGCTGAGAATGTTAGCCCGAGAAGGCACAAGATTAAAACTTTTTAGGAACAATTTTTTTATTACATCAATAATTATTATGTTTCAAATCACCCTGAGCAAAGGTGATAATGTCACTAACATGAAAGGGGTTACTGGAAGTGAAAGAGAAGAAGACTTTAGAAGGAACTGGAAAGCCAATCCTAAACAAGAAACAAGAATTAAACCTCTACACCTGTTCAATAGACCAGGGAGGAATGTGAACCGAGTGATAGGTGAACCTATCAACTTCTATTAAGTCTACAGAATTTATATGAAAATATGCAACTAATAATTTTCATAGGATTCAAATATTTCTATATTTTGTAATACAAAAATAAAGTAAAAAAAAATTAAATAAGATGATTAATGTTATATACCGTACCTAGGAACCCAATCCTCATAAATACATTGGACATTATTGTAAGTGGGGGTAATATGGTGTCTAAATAGTCCACCACTAGTAGTGGTTTACCTACTTCATGCTGCTGGCGAGTATTGTATTCCAACCTCTGTTTTGTTTATTCCTCATTCAGTAACCCTTCCTAGGTTACAACAATTAATAAGATAAGTAAAAATTAAGTGAACAATTTTGCTCACTTAAATTGAGAAAAATAGTGTATTAGATTGGGAATTTGTAGAAAATGTTAGTTGATAAAGGAAAACATTAATTTTGCATGAACTGGTTTTTCAGACTTCTATAATTTTAGTAACTAGTACATAATTGGCATGCAAATCAATGTGAACTGGTTGAATTCCATCACTGGCTTACTAAGTTTAGGAAATAACTGTAAAGTACTTGTTTTTTTTTTACTTCTTTTCACATTACCTTAAATCTGATAGTCACAAGACCTTAAGTGTTTGTGCTAGTTGAGAACAGATGTAGCAGAAAGAGCTGTGTCTATCTTTAAGAAATCTTTTTTATCTTTATTACATCAGTCGATATGAAGCCATTTAAAAATGTTTGGATATGGTACAATTAATGTTCCTTGTATAAATATATGTAGCTGAGGAATGAGATTATTCCTCTTGAATTTTCACTCTTTCTGCTATAACAGAGATTCATTGTTACTCTTCCAAATAGAACAAACACTATATTGGTTATCAAGTTTATTAACATGTATACTCATTTTGAGAAAAATAAAGACTTGAAATAGAAAGTTTTTGCTTACATATCACTCCGCACAACAACAAAAAGACAAATATATAAGAATAGCTAGTTTCCAGTCATGTCTGTTCTCAAATTAAGACTGTTCATGCAAGACCATATCACCCAGTCCTGTGATTCTGTGGTATTCTTGTTTAAAAAATGAAAAAGAAATGAAAAATGTACTTAGTGATTTCTAAGTAACACTGACTGCAACATCCACCTGAAGAAGGCTTAAGTTGAAATGTTGGATTATAAACAAAAATGACAAACTGAGAAATATATGGAATAGTTTCTAAATGTCGATATATAATTAATTCATAATTAACAAAAAAAAAGTATCAGTCAATAAAAATCATCAAGTTTTTGCCACAAAAATAAAGAAAATAACATTTTGTGAGACAAATGTTAACAACTGGAAATTAATTTGGATTTGAGTAGAAGTTGAAAATATTTCAAAATTGTTTTTCAGATTTTCTGCTTGTAGTGACATGTAAATGACTGCCTAATTAACATAGCTAAGTCATGGACTATATAATTTCCCAAGTATTAAGGGTAAAGCAATTCTCTGTATGCAAGATAAACAACTACTTCTGGACTGATAAAATATGATGGAACTTCCATTTCATAACATTGATGAAGTTCTTTCTATTATTATATATTAATTCTTAATAATTTATTCCTTTTGTTTCTAGTATTTTAACACAGTCTGTTCTTCGGCCATTACATCACCCAGTAGATTTTTATAAACACTAAATTAATGCTGGACAAAAGTTTCTATCTCAGAAGCACATATTTCATGGACAGCACCTTAACAAGTAATGGTATATTTAATGGTCATTAAAATTAACTCTTTTCCTACAATAACCATTTGGTGTTCACTAAATGAATGATTGAAATTTATTAAATCTTTTTCTTAAATCAGTTTTTCAGAAAATTGGACTTCTCAACATCGAGACTTGTTTTGTTGAATTGCTCTAGAATGAGATTTATTCTGAAATCATCTAAACCTGATTGAACATTGATGTATCCAATATTTCATTAAAAAATCAAAGCTGCCATTGTCTTTTGCTTCTCTGTCATATTCTATCTTATTGACAACATGACTGAAGTAGTATTATTAGCTAAGAGAGAAAGTAGAGAAGGAAGATAAGTAATTCTCTCAAGAAATTAATAATTTTCATTTTGTCACATACTATATTTGATGACATATCATACCAAGACACAATTACATTTATCATGACAGACTTATTAGAATTTAGGCTAGCTTTAAGTATTGGCCATCTACAGCTTCTGGATAAACATTCGCCTATCAGATAATTCAATATATAAAAACTGAGAGATATTTTCTGAACATTTTTTTTGTGAAAAAAAATGAGTCTGAGACATTACCAAATATGGTAATTTTGCTTCTTCTTTTTGTTGTTTTTATTGTAACATTTCTTTTGGTTTATATGCTGTTTGGCTATTAAAACTGTGAGAAATTAAACTGAAGAAGTCACTCTGGGTAAGACTTGAACTCACATACCATATATTTGCAGTTTGTCATGTCATGTCATGTGACAATCACTTCTTTGTCCTGTATTTCCAGTTTCATTTCATGAACAAAGATCAGTCAAAAAATATGAAAAATAAAAAACATAAAGAAATTAGAAGAAAGGAAGTTTAAATAATATATTTATGAACTAAATGAATGAGATCAAACCATGGGTAAATAAATTGATAGGTGCATTGGATAAAGAAAATGGCTTGCATGAGTCTAATGAAAGATTCCATAAGTCAAGCTAGTATAACATTCCATATTATTCCAGTGCCTTTGCTCAATAAATAACATAAACAGACTATTAGATTAATCTATATTTTGTGAAATGAGACAAAAATAATAGATAAGGAACCTCAATGGAGATTACAAAAGGTGATGGAAGTTGTTTCCATGTATCAGAAAAAAAAATTTTCATAAGCAGAGCTAATATAATGTTCATTATGATCTGGGTGCCTTTGCTCAGTAAATAACATGGACTGAAAAGATATACTCAGTACTGTAGATTTTTCAAGATGACTCGTATTTTTCTGAATATTTGATGACCAAATTCACAGTTATATTAAAAAAATCTACTCTATGAATAATATTTCCGAATTTAAAATGTTACAGCAAATATGAGAATTTTATCCCAGAAAATCCTTGAGTGCCTATTGGGACATAAACTCAATCCAGACCTCAAGTGGAACTCGTACAATCCATCAATAAATATGCTGTAAAAATGGTTGGTTCTGTCCACAACTCCTGTAAGAATCCAATTCCTCCAGCTATCCTCTACATTTATAAGAACTTGATCAGGCCAAAAATGGAGTGTTATTGGCATATACACTACAGTTCAAAAGTTTGAAGGAACCCCAGAATTAGCATTGGATGAACTTGACAGAAGAGTGAAAAAAACTGAAAAAGACCTCTTAGAGTCATTGAAAAAAGAATGGAATCAATTATCAAACTTATATTTTAAAAAATGTCAAATATTTGTGCTGTAGTAATCAAGGCTAAAGGAGGGTATTTTGATGTGAGCAAAATTTAATCTTAAGATGATTTTTTTTTTCATTTTGTCATAATAATTTCTAATAAAATAAGTGTAATAATAATAATAATAACAATTTTCTCTTATTTAAAGTAAAAAAACAACTTCTTTTGGGGCCAGTTTAAAAAATTACCAGGGGTGTTCTCAATCTTTTGAACTGTAGGGTATACCCAGTCTTCACTTTCCACTTTCTTTAGAGTACAAAAGCATCTCCATATCCCTGTGGATGACAAATTATTCTCCATCCTACAACCCCTTTCTCATGGATGAAACATCGCAGGCCTCTCACTTCTCCATCACTATTTCTATGAAAAGTTCTCAAACAAACTACATTCCTTTGTTCCACAAGTTCTAACCTTCATGGCTAAGACCCAAGATTTTACACATATTTTAGTGAACCAAACTCATTCCTTTTGTATTCCATTGGTGAGATGTAAGTTCCACTGAAGCAGCTTTTTCACATGAACTGCTGTTTTGTAGAACCAGCTCCCAAGAGGCTGCATCCCTGATCACTACAATTGTAACCTGTTCAAGTCTGGGGTTAACTGCTACCTTTTCAACATATCCACATAAACTGAACCTCTTACTCTGTAAGCATCTACCTCAAGTGGCTCCCAGGCCTTGTACCTGATGAACATCAATGTAAAGCAACAAAAAATCCTAGGAGATCAAGATAAGAACTACTCATTTTATATAACACTCAGGAGATCGAAGAATGGATTGAACAAAACAGGGTGCCTACAACAGGAGAGACAAGAATCTTAATCCAGATTATACAATAATAATAATAACAACAGTAACATGACTCAGTGTTTCTAATGGTTACAAAAAAAGTACCAGTATATATTTGCTAAAATATAGTGATTATAACTGTATGGAACCTTGTACAGCAAGGCTCAATACAAACTGTCTCAGTAGAATCAATAAAATCTGTTGAATCTTTTACGCATAAAAGAAATGAAATAAATTCTATTGAAAAGGATTTGAAAATCCATATAGCTAAAACTTGGGCTGCTTTGAATAAAATGGATGCAATCTGGAAATCTGATCTGCCAGAAAACTTTAATCAGAGATTCTTTCATGCTACTGTAGAGGCAGTTTTGATGTATGGTACTAAAATCTTTAGCTTGATGGAACCTACACTCAGATGCTGAGATCTATGCTTAACATCTTTTGGTGACAACATCTAACTAAATCACAGCTCTATAGACCCATCTCTGATATTTATACATTCTTACATAGAATGTGATTTGCAGGACACTGCTGGTGAGCAAACCAAGAACTTGCATGTGATCTACTGCTCTGGAACTTAGCCATGGCTCAAGATGGGTTGAGCAATTACCTACATTGACCAACTATGTCATGACACTGAATGTCAACCTAATGACCTTGTCATGATAGACTTATGAATGTCCAAGCTAGTATGAATGAATAAAATATATAATAAACTATTATATATGAGAATACTAGTTTGAAGTACTCATAGAGTAGCCAAGATCAATAATAAACTTTTTGTAAGAGTGACAGTATTTCAGTTTGTCTTTATTATCTTTAACATATTGAACTGTTATCTTTCTTCAGTTATGGAAGATCAACCACCAAGATCATTTTTGTCTTTATTATAACTTATTATCAGTTCTTACAGATTCTCCTGACAAACAGATGTGTAAATGCTTTCCCTATCTTATACCTATAAATATACATATTCATACATAAACTTTCTGATGCAATCATCAAATACTCAACTGAACCCAATTCCATTTTCAATTTGATTTTTTTTGTTTTGTTTTTTTACTTTAGTCAACTTATGGAAAAATACAAAAATTGCATCATGGGAAATGCTAATCAGTGGTAATACAGCACTGATTTTTCTTTTAACCAGTCAAAAACATTTGTCTCACAAAATGTCAAATAATTTATTTCAAAACTAAAGAAAAATGATTAAATAAAATTCAATTTCCAAAGCCAATTTTTCTTTCAAATGTCATTTAGACCTTTAAATGAAACTTCATTTTTTTAGCAAATGAATTTATATGATTTTTAGATTTCATTTTTGTATAGCACTTTAAATAGTTTAAAGAATTATATTTTTTATATTTATATAATAATTACACATATAAGTGTATGCATGTATTTAGTTGTATATCATTTCCAAAAATTAAATTTTAACATGTATGTATTAATATTTATATGTCGTTGTGTGTGCCTTGGGGTAAATATATGTCTATATGTATATTGTGAAATAATCACAATTGTATATCAAACATATATATATGTTATACTGTATTCATTGTCCTTTTCTACTATTAAACCTATAAAGGATTTAAACTAAAATTAATTAATCATTTTTTGATTTACCCTAAATGTAAAAATGATATCTGTTTGCTTTACATTGACCAAAACTTATTTCCAGTTAGTACTTGCTCTGGTTTCAGGCCCACATTCCTATGTTTTTGAAATGTTTGAATACTTAAAATATTTAAATTTATATTTACTCAATAAATATTTAGAACACTGTTTCCTTTTCATATGCTTTACACACCCTTTACAACCAACAGTTTTTTTACACCCCACAAATGTTTATTCAGAATTCACATATTTATAGCATACCCTTGTTGATCTTGACTGAAAAAAACCTAGAATCAGTTTCCAACTTGTGATACCATGGCCCGTTTCTGTTTCCAACAAACATCCTATGTTTAAGAGAGTTAAATCTTGTCCCTGTTCTTTGACTACCACAACTACACTACCTTTTTACCTATTATGCTACATTTACATCATCCAGCTGAGTTCTTTCTAAAAGTGAAGAAGAAGGAAACTATGCTGAAAATTATTCTCCATAATAACTTTGCAAGGCAAGACTTGCAATAGGCTGGTATATCTATTTACAGTCATAGCAGGTCATAATAACTCTAACTTAATGACATACCACAATCTTGGAAAATAGTAAATAAAAAAAGTGTTGATGACGCTAAGAGAAAATCTTGAATAGGACCTGGTGAATGAAGAGATTATATTTGAGTGATTTAATCAATTAATGCATTTTAATCTGACATTACTTTTTATTACTATAGACATTATTTTATTGCATATATGCATTTTTCAAGCAGTAATGGTATGCCAGCCTAGACATAGAAAGTTATATTACAGAAAAATGTACCTCTCAGTAGCTAACAATCCTACATTCCCTTATTCTGTCAAACCAGCTTTTAGTCATGCCCTACTAGGAGTTTAGAAAGCCCCTTCACTGTGAGAAGGAGTGACATCAAAACTACAAGATAAATATGAAGGATAATAACAAAAAAAGTTCAAAATACTCAAACCTGAAAATGAAGACAATGTGAAATGTGATGGTTTAAAGGTTGCCTATAATGATTGGTGTACTTAGTACTATGCCAAAACACTCTAACAAAGGCAACAAACTTGGAAAATAGTGAATAAAAAAAGTGTTGATGATGCTAAGAGAAAATCTTGAATGGGGCCTGGCAAATGAAGAGATTATATTTTAATCAATTAATGGATTTTAGTCTCACATTACTTTTTAATAGTATAGACGTTATTTTAATGCGTACATGCATTTTTGAAACTGTTCAATTAATGTTCACCAGCCTAGACATAGAAAGTTAATAACAAAAAAAGTACAAAATACTCAAACCTGAAAATGAAGATGATGTGAAATATGAAAGTTTTAGATGTTGCATATAAAAATTGGTGTACTTAGAACTTTGCTAAAACACATGAGGTGAGATTTTAGATTCAATGAATTAGTAATACTGGGACCTGTGAAAATACTTAGGAAGATTTTGAAGATTTGAGATTTGTTGTTAATTTTTCTAAATCACCTGACATATTTTGTTTTAATAATTTCACCCCAAGCAAGGCAAAAAAGCCACTTGGATGCAAGGGGTTACTGAAAGTAAAATAAATAGAGAGGGAAATAAAAAACAGAATTCAACAAGATAGAATATGAATATTAACATTGCATTTAGATTTTTGAAAATTTTAATTGACAAGAAAGCAGTAAGCCATTTATATGATATAATGTAGCATCCCTTTGCCTATTCTATTAATACTCTAATGGTAATATGAATTTAATTCTTTATTTATATTCTTTAATATAAATACTCTTATGGTAATATAAATACTCTTTAATATAAATACTCTTATGAATATAAATATTATAAATATTCTTTAATATAAATACTCTTATGGTAATATAAATACTCTTTAACATAAATACTCTTATGGTAATATAAATAGTCTTTAATATAAATACTATTATGGTAATATAAATACTCTTTAATATAAATACTCTTATGGTAATATAAATACTCTTATGAATATAAATATTATAAATATTCTTTAATATAAATACTCTTATGATAATATAAATACTCTTATGGTAATATAAATACTCTTTAACATAAATACTCTTATGGTAATATAAATAGTCTTTAATATAAATACTATTATGGTAATATAAATACTCTTTAACATAAATACTCTTATGGTAATTGTTTTGATGAACTTTGCTTTATAGTACCTAAACTTTATGGATTTAAGTGCAAGGTTTCATCATTTTACAATTGAAATGGCAAGATGTAACCATAAGTTCTATGCTAACAATTTCTTCTTTCCTGTCTCTTCTTGCTTTTTGCTTTCCAGTCAAGTTTGATCTTCAGAAATTTAAATGCAATGTCAATTGTTATCTTCTGTCTTCTTAACGCCTGTCCTTTTTATTGTTCTCTCTCCTTAATAGTTTTTTTTATCATATTATCTATCACTCAATAACTCCTTGTGTCTTAGATGGCTTTATTGCCCTGCTTGGGTAAAATGATAAAAAAAAAAGCCAGATGAGAGTTCCCCTTGTGAGAAGTGCAAGAGAAACAACTATTTAGAATAGAAATTATTGTTACATCTAGCAATTTCCAACAATGGTTATTAGTCTTTCCCTTTGAATAGCTTTCATGTACGTGATCAAGAGAATCTTTGCAGAAGAATTGTTGAATAATCAGAAACATGCGAGTTTGTACTTCCTATTATTGTTACTCCCTTCAAAAGGGAAGCAAGGAAAACAGTTATGATGCTAATGCTTTTAAAGAGATAAACAGCTATATAGGTATTTATTGCAACGTGTGCATTAAAAGCCGATTCACTACTTGATGGTCATGAACAAGCCAAACTAAAAGCAACTGATGGATGAGTCACAGGGATAAAGGGGAAGAAAGGGTCATGACTTTTGCATGATTCATGTAAGGATAAAATGCTATAAAAGCAACACTTGCAAAGCAGGAAACAAGGATAAATCTTTGAACATCACTCACAAGGATTAGTGGTTCATGTCTAATCCATACCATTAGAATATAATGGATTTGGGATCTAGGGCTGAATCTTCAAAAAGTTCCTGTGAGAAGGCTGATAATCTACAGAGGCCCATTAAATAGTGAATGTTTCTTTATTCATTAACATTTTGAATATACATACTATTTAGCATAGAATTTGAAGTCTGACAAAAAAATCTATCATTTTTGAAAGTTTTAAAAAAACTAGATCTATATAAATAAAGTGCAGTGTACATTTGTCCATCCATCAGATTTTGATCTTGGCAAATTATAAACAACCTGTAGTAGCAGGTTGCTACTGCACTTACATGCAATTAAAAATTAAATAATTCATTTAAAGTTAAATTTAAATATTGAACAGAGTTAAAGGTTTGAAAAACAATCCTTTATTAAAGGCTTAACTTTAATTTTGCTTTTCATCACAAATGCAATTGATATCATTAAATTAAACCATAATTAAAACTTAAGTGGGGCATGGTACATTGCTCATATGATTTTTTTTCCCTTTTTCTAGCACGCATACTGTGTCATATTTGAAATATTACATAGTTCGGATTCACTGCTTTTAAGAGTGACTTTATGTGATGGGATAACAAAGAATGGTGATTTAAAAAAAAAATATTGCGTGCAAAATAAATGTAAACAAGCTATGGAGATTGATTGTATATAAGAAGAAAGATTATGCTAAATTAAGATGTTGAATAAAGATAAAATAATTATATTATTTCTAAATTCTTATAACTTTTCCGTAAACAGGACATTGAAGGAAAAAGGGCAAAGGCCCTCTGTAAAAGATAACCTAAAGTTCAGTTGAAGGACAACTTCTAGGCTAGTTTTTAATAGACCTGATACCAAAATCTGAAGGTGCATTGGAATAGCTTGCCAAAAGCTAAAGAAAGTATCAAGAAACAGGAAAATTTAATTAGAAACTAAGAAAAAAGTGCAGAACTTCTATGTAATATGAGTTTTCCTATATGACAGTGAATGCCAATGTCAATTTTTACACATGAAGAAGATGAAACAGAGATGTGGTTCTACAGAGGGATGCTGAAAATGAACAGAATTTGTGAGCAATGCCAAAGTTTTAAGGAAAATGGAAGTAAAAAGAATGCTTATATTTAGACCTAGAAAGAGATAATTGAAATTTCAGCAATATGTAATGAGGATTGGAGGATTTAACACTAACAAACATAGTGAAGACAAGATAGGACAAGAGAAACTAGCCTCCCTAATTCTGGATGACAGAATATGGACAGGGAAAGATAGTATTAGGTTGGTGCAAAAATAATGACGTAATAATGTCGTTTTTTGACATATATTTTAACGTCAAAAAACGACATTATTACGTCATTATTTTTGCACAAACCTAATAACAGGAGAAACATGTCTACAAAGGATAGAAAGTTGTGAAGAGCCATGATGGCCCATGTCCAGATGGAAAACACCACATAAAAGAAGAGATAGATAACTATCTAAATTGTTACACTTTCTTATATTCAATATTTCTTTGAATGTATTTCAATCATAGATTTCTTTTAATCAATCTACATCATCATCTTAGATGGGCAACAACTGTAGTGCAATTTGCTTGTGCAATGAGTTTTCTCTCTGTTACTTAGATCTTATATCAAACTAAACATATTTATGTCATTACCCAGTTGGCCACACGATAGTGGCATTGTGCCAGATTCAACAATCACTTGAGTGTGTCTACCATACTATGATGGTCAGTCAGCTAACTTCACTAACCAGTTTGCTTTTATGGTGCATTAAATCCTCATAGGGTGTCACAGTAAACTAACCTTGTATCAGACTCAACAAAACTTATAAAATACTGTCCCTATCATACCAAATGTAGACTAAGTAAGCAAAGTCTGGTTAAAGGGAAATATGTTTCTTGCCTTAAAAATCAACATATCTTGCTTTTACCTGAGTATGAACCCTGATCCCTTTGAGAGTTACAGTTGTTTACTAACCTCAATTTATTCTAGTACAAGGCCATAGTTTTGGATAATGGCAGTCGTAAAAATAACTGTTTCTATATAGGAAACATTAGATATTCATTAACTGAACAGTTACTGTTAATGTTGGTTGAAATTTATAAAAATCTTTGATCTTAAAACAGTTTTTCAGGAAAATAAGCTACTCAAGTCTACTGTTATCGCACTTTCTACTAATGATAGGAGATTCCACCATAACCTTTTACAATGATGATCCCACTTATTAGCAAATGCTTATGTGATAAGCTAACAATTTTCTATATCGGGCAATTTTAATAAGCAGATACATTTAATCAGCTTAGACTGGCCAAAAATCATTTGATATAAGTCACATCTTAGGAACCATATTCTCTCATAATGGCCTGCAAATTTAAAATTATTAAACAGCTTGCAAGATTAATTTAAAACATATTAAAAGGCTTGTAAGATAAATTTTAAACATATAAAATGGCTTGCATAACTAATTTTAAACATATTAAATATCCTGCAAGATTGATTTTAAACATATTAAACTATCTGCAAGATTAATATTAAACATATTAAAAAACCTGTAGGATAAATTTTAAACATATGAAATAGCTTGCATGATTAATTTTAATTATTAAATGGCCTGCAAAATGTATTTGCAAACTGTTCAACTCCACCAGGAGCTTTTCATAATACTTGCTGCACCTATACAGAGAAAAAAATAAAAATTACTTTAAAATTGCTTTTATGGAGACCTGAAACATTACTAAAATATTATTTGAAGAAGGGAAAATGTAAAAGTCAAAATCAGTTGTTTTTTTTTTTATAATTCAAAGGAAAAGCAAAAAGAATATTTTTAAAGCTATCATATTTGATTGTATATAAAACCCATGTTTCTCCCCATAAAATTGTCTAAAAATATCTCCCAGGTCTGCAAAGTTGAGATATCCTGTAATTTGATTACCTAGATGCTGTAGACTATCAGTACCAACTGTATTATACTATAAAAGTAAACATAGAGGAAAATTTATATGGTCAGTATAAAAGAACATTTAATTTATTAGGTTGATGCTAAAGTTTCCATCAATTTTATTTGGCATAAAACCATTTATTCATATAAATTATCATTCAGTATTTTCCTTGGCACTCTATGACCTCAAACTATCTGTCAACTTAATTGTGTATTCTGTCATAAAAGAACAATTCTGATTTTGATTTGATGATTTCCTTGATGACTCTTTTGATATCTTGAACTTATTGGTACCACTGACAAAACAAGAATTGTTGCCAGTGGCAGAACAAGTGATTGTTGGAAGATAACAATCCAGAATAAGACACTTAATGGACAAGAGCTTTCCACCTCAGCTCCATGACTGTGTTTGCTGTATTCTATATTTAACATGTAGCACAACCACTGTCCCCCAGAAAAAAAGTCTTTGTAGTTTATACAGCAATGTAGTGTGGGAATGAACCAGTCATGCATAGTAAATGATGGTCTAAATTCGTAATTCAAAAAGAACTCTTTATAGCCTACAAAACACAGAAAATAATTTATTTTCTGAGTTGGTTTCATTTAGATTAAAATATTGATGGCTATTCTGGATTTAACTATGATTTTCATAATAAGTTCATTTTTCATCACCATTGAGTTAAGCTATGTGCCATGTCTCTTCAAGACGTAGGCGATTATGGTTCTCCATAACTTCCTATCCTTCATATCTTTAAGCAATATTTGTGCCTTCATCATCCCTCCCAGTCCATGGTCTGCCATCCATTTAGATAAGCTCATTAAAATTACTTACTATTTCCCTATACCTCTCTTGCCTTTAATACCTTCTCTAAATGTCATATTCTCTTAGCCTTCGTTCCAGAAATTTTAACTGTTTTTTTTCTGATCTTAAGCACAACTGTCCTTTTTAATTACATTTTTGTTAAAACTTCCTCATTGAGCACATGTTTAGTCCATGGTTTTCTCAGTATCCTTCTGTATTATCAAATCTCTGTTGCCCCACATTTCCTCTTCAACTATTAGGATATTGTCCACCATTCCCTACCATAGAGCAGGATTGATATTACACATCAGTTCAGCACTTTTTCTTTGTTTCTAATTAAATTTTCTTGTTTTTTTTTTTATTATGTTGTTTCATTTTTGGAAGGTTTCTTTTCTTATTGCAGTACACCTTTGGATTTCAATGTCACATTTTCTGTCATCTGTTATAATATTTTTCAGTCTTTTTCTGTGTCAAGCATAAAAAGAAAAACAAGGGCTTAAATACTGACATACGTTCATTTCCTTAAATTCATGTGTAACATATTTTCTTCATAATTTTTCATAAGTCTTGTATATGATGTAATACAGTTAATTAATGGTACAAGCAATAAAAAGCAAAGTAAACTCTAAGGACACTTCTAAGATTCATCTTACACTAATGATGGTGCTGTGAACTTATTAGTAGCTTTTTTGTTTAATATCCTTTCAAGAATAAAATCAGTCTATAACTTCTAATTATGTTGACAGTCCAAATAATATTTATTGTAGAATTTTATATAATTTTATTTTATATTCTCTCATTATCACCATAAAATGTTTTTAATTTGCACTCAAGTATAAGAGAATTGACAAGCAGCAACAAAGTAACAGTATTTTGCATTTTCCACAAAATATATTGGAATAAACCTTTAAATAGAACCAGTTATGCTTTGAAATAATCAGTTGTTTAAAATGCCTTCAAATTGCAGAAATCTAATCATTTGTATTGGTAATAATCTTTCAAAAAATAACAAGTGGTGTAAATCTGAATTATTAGTTGTTTGAAATATTTCATTTTTTGAATAATAAAAAGTTAATTTAATTATTGAGATTAAAAATTAAGTTTAGTAATTAGCATTATCGAAATTAACTGTTTTTATATCACATGATAACCAAATAAAGCACCTAAAGCATGAGTTACATTTTAGGTTAGTTTTAGAGAAGAAAAAAAAAAGGATGTAAACAATGTGTAGCAGTTATCAGCACAGAAAGTGAGATTGACATGCCAAGTTCAAATCCTATCGGAGGTTGTTGCGTTCAGTTTTACATCAATACTCTTGGAAAAGCTTCAAATCCATTCTGTTCAGCTATTAGATAAATAGCAGAACAGAATATGCTCTTTAGCCTTGTTTGGTATCTAATCTAGGCAAAGAATAATTATGAATTCAAAACCAGTTGGACATGAGGCTGGCACCTCCACTCCATAATAACCTACTTGCCATGGGAACTATAGCAGCAATAGGATTAGGCTGTGTTCCTATACTCCATATGGAGAGAGAAGTCACTTTTCTCTTATGGAAAAAATAAATTCCTGCAAATTTTGCATTATTTCATAAAAACTAAAACTTTGAATAAAATCCCAGATATTAATTTAGATAAATTGTTTGGCAATCATTAACCCTAGTGTCCACAAAAAAAACAAAAAAAACAGTGTGTCAAAAGGATGGGATTTCCCTTGACACAACCATTATTATAACTAACTTCATTCATTTTCAATGTTTATTGTTTTAAAAAGTGGTGATTAGAATTGTAATAAAACCTAAATATATGATGAAAATAACTTTTCTTTGTTCTTGAGAATAAACAACAAAAATAATAAACACTACTTATATATTATATTATTTATTTACAGTATTTATTGTTTATTGGAATGGTTGGCAAAACATCAGTCAATAAAATTTTAAATTTTGGAATTACTATTGTATTAGTTATAAGAATCTTGTAAATATAAAATTATTCTCATAAATAAACAATCTAGTATTCAATATTTTTGTTGTAAATTCTCAAGAACAAAAAATATATACATTCTCTTTCATCATATCTTTAGGTTTTATTACAATTCTAATCATTGCTTTTTAAAAGAATAAAAATTACTGAGGAGTGCCGATAGTTAAAATAATAGAGGTGTCAAGGGAAAACCAGCCTTTTGAGATTCTGTTTATTTTTTGTGTGCATATAGGTTAAAGATTGCTCCTTAATTATTCTAAGTTCAATATAAAGCTCACAGAAATCTGGTAATCTATGGTAGTAATTTAAAAATAGCATTAAATTTATTTCTTGATGTATATACAGTTTCTGTTGTAGCTGCTTCCTTTAATCTGTGTAGATGCTTTGAAGCTTTCCTATCTTGTTGGATAATTTCAAAACAAGACTAAGAAGAAAAATATTCTTGTGCCAAATGGATATTATCAACAAGTGGATAATATCGATATTTCAATGCTTAGTCATATTATTGACAAAATATAAATAAATGTGATCTGACTCAGTTTTTATAACAATTAAAATAAATCAATAAACTAAGCAAAAATAGAAGAAAATAAAATCATAAAACTTCAATGTTTGTTTTGTGTTTGTTTTTAATTTCTTAATTTTTGTTCCAATTTTAAAAAGTTTTTATAAAGTCCAATAAATTTTTTGTTAAGCAGACTAAATAATGCATGAAGAAAAACTGATCTCTTGAAATAAGAACCAGGATTTTAAAAGAAGTGATATTTCACCCTTTTGCAGTAAATAATTGTATATTGTATATGTTGTATAAAATAACAATGTCTTTTCCTTCCCTACTAGATTAATAAAACCAGTGAGAAATTCATTGGTAACTTTCCACCTTGAGATCCTACTTGTCACAGTTAAATTTATCAAATTTTATTTTTCATTTTGTAAACTGAGTTTAAAAAACACATTTAAGAAGTTTAAAAACAAAATATGCAATTAAAAATATAAGAATTAAGATCAGTTACACCCAAAATTTAAAAAATCCTACTTTTAAATTAATTCTAATAAAAAAATTAAATTTTACTGAAGAATAAGAAAAATAAAATTGAAAAAAAAAGAAACCAAAATAAATGTAATATATGAAAACATAGTTTTGTTCAATTTTATTAATGACCATATTAACCCTTCACAACTTTTCTTTTTCAATGAAAAAAGTGTAAGTATTATTCTTAAATCCTTCCTTGAAGATTTGATGTTCTTGTATTTACAATTCTTGTTTGTTTTTTTATTTCCTTCACAGAAGAGTTCAGTTGTGTTTTTCTTTTTCAACACTTTATAATTGTTAATTAACAAATTATTTTGATTTATATAATAAAAAAACTGTCTATTAAATACAATCATGCTTTTTACAGTGGTACCTTTTTATTGATTCATAAAATTCAACACAACTTTAAAATTTAAGATGGATTTCTGCACTACTCAGAAAATGTAGAAGAAAAAAAACTTATCAAAAAATATTCTAATCTTTTGTTGTTTTTTTATATGATGTAAAAATCAATATTTTTTTTCTTGTGTTAATTTAGCTTTAGTTGTAAATATGAAATTTTATATTTGCCAAAATACTGTTAATAACGATTACAGTTATATTTTATTTTGTTCCAACCCTAAATCTCCCATAACCCAACCGGTTAGAGAAGCTCTCACAGTAAGATAGGTTTCATGAGGTAAAAGGGGATATGATATTGAGATTTATTGTGTGTTTCCCATCTTCACTGTTTACTTATAGTCATAGAATGTCAGTGAATTGGTGAGTAGTTGCAGTGAAAATTAACTTTGAGAAAGGTGAAAGAAATACTAATGAAAAATTAATAATAGTGGACAATACTTCCTTTGGTAAAGAATAAGTTGGTATAGTTAGAGTTGATCTTTTACAACCATTGGCTCTTATAGCTCAAAGCAGTAGAACAACAATCATAAGACATGCTTCTTGAGGTAACTGAGTTTGAGTCTAACTAAAAGTCTATTCTTTATTTTCAGCCTTCAGTGGAAATGGCTAGTTGCTGGTGAATGTTGGTCTTTTGGGCTGTAATAAAATGCAACTAAAATTAAGATGAAAGAAATACTAGTGAAAAAATAATAATAGTTTATAATACTTCATCTTATAAAGAATAAGTTGACACAGATTTGATCTTTTACAATTATTTGCTCTTGTAGATAAAAGCAGTAGAAAAACTATTGTAAGATAGTTTTTTCTTATATAAAAGCAATGTGAGATTAAGTGTAACTAAGAGCTTGTTCTTTATTTTTAATCTATATTGTTTTCTAATAGCTATAGAATGTTGGCTGGTCTGAAAAGTTGCAATGAAAAGTAATTGAAATCAAGATGAAAGAGATGTAAGACAAAAATTAATAATTCATGATAACGAGTTTGATCAATTCATTTACAACAAACAGCATGTCATATACTGACCATACAAAGTGAATTTCAGTAAAAAAAAAAATTACCAAAAGAAAATTATTAAGTTCAACAACTTTTAAAAACTATAGAATGCATCTCAAATTTAGACAAATGAAAGAGTGTTGGATTGTTATGCAGTATCCATTCTCTTATATGGCAGTGACAAGTTTGTATGAATGGATGGTGGAATGGCACAGTGTGGGCCTTAACAGCAGAAGAAAAACTGCTAAGAGCCAAACGAGATAGAAAGATGTGGAGAGCCATGATTGCCTATATGCTGAAGGGATGTGGCACAAAGAAAAAGATGATTGTTCTTATTTGACTATATCTAGGGATATCTCGTCTACATTAATTGTTCAGTTATTGTAAGTTCCATCCCTGAGCCAGGCAGCACAGATATATTGAATCTCAGTGGTTACAAGAGGTTCTAGGACAGTTGTATAATGGATATTTGTGTCCTGGACAATTGCATACCAGACAATTGCATCCCTGAACATTTGCATCCCTAGACAAATGTGTCCCTGTGTAATTGAGTACCTCTGATAATTTTTTGAAGCTTTTAGAGGCGATTGCCATAAATTTTGTAAAAAGCATAGGTAGTAATCATAAATTTGTAAAAAGAAATAAAATAAAAAAATGAAAATTTATTTTTGTTTAAAATTAACAGATTAACAGTATTGCAAGATTTCTCTACACATTGCCAGTATAGTTTTGTATTTGTAGGTGTTTTTCTTTGTCCACAAATATTTTTCCACCATTGTTAGATTTTTGTAACTTAGCCATGAATTTCAAATAAAAATATAATCTATAAAATCCAGAATCTATTAGATGTTTATGGTACACACTGGAGTGAACTGAAACATCTAGCTTAATTTTCTCTTGCTTTAAAAAAGAATTTTTTCTCTCTCTTTTTTTATTTATGTTAACTACCTTTCTGCTTGTTTAGAGTAGTTAAAGGTATTGGCATGCAATTTTCTATATTAAACAACTCTTTAAAAAGAAATGGTAACTTAAAAAAAATTATCAGAGGTAGACAATTATCCTGGGACATATTTGTCTAGGGATGCAACTGTCCGTCCATCATTACAAGATGAACAATAACTGAAAAATTAAGCGAGAAGCTATGTAGAGTGGATTGAGAAAAGTCTATCCCTGTAGCTTGAATAAAGGATTCAGTTTGAAATACCCTGAAGGTTCCTTGAACTGGTATCTGCCTCCTTGTTGTTTTTATTCAAACTTAGAAACCTCTAAGAAAAAAAGAAATCTGAGTAAACTATATATTTGAATAAGATAAAAACAACATGGATGATGTTGATCTAAGGATTCAAAAGTGATGAAGTCAATATTAAATATTGTATTGGTAAATGCTTTAAAAATACTGTGAAATATTTAGACTCAAGAAGACATGTTACTTGATCCTAACAAAGCTAGCCAAATTTTAAAAAAATGTATTTTTAACTAATAACAAGAAAATCTGTACTTTGAATGAATCTAAGAAGTGGAGCAGCAAACTTGTTTGGTTTGGTTTGGTTTGTTTTACATCATATCAACCTCAGTGTGTTATTTAATGCCAACAATATTTTTCAGATAGGTTCATATGAACAGAATAAGTCTTCTTTGTAAGAAATCAGTTTGTCAATCAGGTTTGGTTTATTTTGTCTTGTGGCATATCAACCTCTATTCAATGTCAACAAGATTTTTTGGATATTTTCATATGGACAAAACTTTGTGAGAAATCGGTTTGTAGGAGATCAGGTGTCATTGATGTATTTTTTTGTAAAAAGGGTTTTTGTTAAGGGTCAAATCTATTGCTGGTAATATTTTTTTTTCAAAAATATTTTGCTGGTATTTTTACGATAAAAATCTATCTTTATACTGGCATAGTGTTTTGACACTAGTTTGGTGGTTAAATATTTTCCCATAGCTGGGGGCCTAAATGGTCCTACCACCATGGGTCAGGGTGGACCTGGGAACAACAGCATTTAAGAGGTGGTTCCATGCTCCTCAAAACCTTCCAATCAGTGGACTTGCTGCCGGATGTAGTTTATCATCATACCCAGGACGGGCAACAAATTGGTAAAATATGGTAACACTAAATCATACAAAATGTGGCAGATGTTGAAAGAAGTTCATCGTCAAAATAGAACCAAAAAGAAAGATGAAAGTTTACAGAAATAAGCAGCTTGTAATATCAACATTGCTTTTTTCTTTTTCCTATTTTTTTTTTTTTTAAATCGGCAGAAGACATATGTTTGTTTGGAAAATGACTTTGTCTTGCTTTTATTTCTTTGCACTTTATTTCTTGTATTTATTCACAATTGTTTTTATTATTATTATTATTATTATTATTATTTCAATCAATATTTTTTTAATTTCAGAAAACATAAAATAAAATTTTCCAAGTAAAATTTATTGCTTTGTCCAGTCCAGATATTTTCAGTGGATTTGTTACTTAAGAGAAATAAAAAGAAACTAACATCAATAACAACTTTCAAAAAATTGTTTATGATGATATCATCCTTTGCAAAATAGAAAGGAGATGAAACTATGGAACTCATCTTATTTATTTTTTCCACTTTTTACTTCAATATGAATATAGCAAGAACTTTGAAAAAAAAATCTTTTAAAAGCGTTACCTTCTATTTGAATGTTTTAACCAAAGTTTGCTTGAGTGCTGCTAGTATTCATGATATAACCAGACTGATTTTGATTCCCAAACTGGAATTTTTAATACTAATGTTCATCAATACAATAGCACTCAAGGCAGGAGTTTTCAGTTTAGGGGGAGCTGTCTGAGTAGAACTTTCTTCTTAGTAATGGAATACAAAGTGAATAGGGATGATTCACATTTGTGTACGTAGTATGTTGGGTCCCTGTTGTAAAAGTCAGAGTGGGTGGAACTAAGGAACATATCTCATCAAAACACTTGCCATGGAAATAAGTGGTAGAGGAGAAAGAGGCAAAAAAAGTGTTGTAGGGTGGAAAATAATTTATCACCAACAAGTCTGCTTGAACACATTTGAACACTCTCAAGACCGGCAAGTGAGAACTGGGCAGCTTCAGCCTGGATATGGCAGCAATACTTCACTTAGAGTATAGCAGAGGGAGTCAAATATTTACTGGAGTGGTACAATAAACCGACCATTTTTCCAGTATCTTCAGCAATAAATCATATATATGAGTTCCACTACTTCATTATGGTAGTAAATTTTGACTCCCAGAATATGTCTACTGTCAATGGGTATTGAATCCAGAAAGATTTTGTATATTTAACTGTTTCTTTGGTAATCTTGAATGACTGATTTAATTTTAGGGCTTAGTGGTAATTATTTCTGCTGAAAGATGATATATTTATCTCCCTGTTTTGGGGCACACAAACAGACATATAAACTATAGAGTAATGCCTTGTATCATATATATATATATATATATATATATATATATATATATATATATATATATATATAGTAGGCATCACTCTGTGTCAGAAGGCTGTCAAGTGTACCAGAGTCACCAGCTAATCTTTGTTGGAGATGCCTTCTCAGGTCCTTGTATTTCTTCAACACCCATAGAGGCAATGTTTGTTTCATGCTTCAACTATACTGAGCAGACTGTAGTTAGAGTTTCTTGGATAGAGCACATAACCTCATATTGAACAAGGCCAGCTTGCTCAAAACTTTGGCGATGATGACTTGTGACTTCATGCTAGGAAAACCATCAACAGCTTTCAAAGAGTTTCTACCCAATTTCGTCCCTGTCAACCTATGTCATAGCTTTCAGACACTTTCCAGCAATGCACAAAATACTGAAATCATCTTCCCAGGTCAATATTAACAAGAAAGTGCCCTCCCTGACAAATCAAGGAAGAGATAGTTAAAATTCCTGAGACACAAATGAGGGTGTGAAGAATCTGATGTTCACAAAATATTACAAATTCTCAAGGATATCTATCAGTATAAGCTGAAAGAAGTAATTTCTAATTGAATTTCTCAATAAAACTTTAGAAAAAAGTTCCATTATCAAACTAGACATATTCTCAAAACGTTCTTCTCATTTTTCTGCCTAAATTTCAAAAAAAAAAAAAATCAGTTCCACAGCAAAAGTTTGTTTTCTATTTGCTGAATCTGTTTTTTTTATTTGCAGAAAAATTATGAAAATTTATAAACATATAAACATTTTAGGAAAAAATTCACTTTCACAACCAGTATGTCTGCTCTGCTGCAAATTTTAGAAAAATTAGAAAAAAAAAGAGAATTAGAAAAAAATTAAAAAAACTTACAGAAATTTATATAAACAAAAAAAGAAAATGAAAAAGTTAACAAAACAGTTAGACAAATATAAAAATTTATTTATACTTTATCTTTATAAATTAAAAATTAATAGAATTAAGAAAATTCATATAAAATTTCAGAAAAAAAAAATTGCTTCAACAAGAAAAGTATGTCTACTCATTTCTGAAGTTGTTCTTTAAAAATAACTGTTTTATTGATTCTGGTAAAGATTATTTCCCCATCTAAGAAAGAAAATATTATTTTTCATAGTTATTTTCAATGAACACTAATTTTTAATAGGTTTTTCTTTGATCTTATTTTAATTATTTTTATCACAATACTCATTGTACTTTTCACAAATAAAGAAGCAATCCCCCATTGAGATTTAAAGTCAGGTCCTGGGAAACCTATCTGAAATAGTTGACACCTAACAAATTTCGCTTCAGAGACTCACCAAAAAGCAAAATTCAAATTTAGTTATATATTTTAAAAGCTATTTCTCTCCATTTTTTTTGTTTGTACTCAGATATGAATGGTAACTTACTTCCAGCAGAAGTTAAAGAGTGAGGGATGTGGGAGCAAGCAACCTATTGAAAGAGAAAAACACAGAGCACAGAGGCTGCTTATTCAGTATCTGCAGGGCTGGCTATCAACATTCATGCCACAGGCAAATTTAACTTACTCTACCCAACTGGTACTGACGTAAAACCAATGAAGTTTTGTTATTATTTTTACTTTACAAATATCATATTAAATTTCCTTCTTTTATGTGCTATGTCACTTTAGAACAAGAGTGGTCATGGCTCTCCATAATGTCCTATCTTTATAGCTCTTAGCAATGTTTGTCTTTTAAAATAACTCCAACCCTCTGTTCTGCCATCAAGCTTATTATGTACATTACTGTTTCCTTCTGTTCCTTTTGACTTCAGTATATTCACCAATCTTTCCTCATTATGTATCCCAGAAGCTTAAACTACCTCCTTATGATTCTAAGTGTCCTTTTTCTTCCATTTTCTTTAAAACGTCTTCATTGTTTGCAAAGTATTTTCAGCATCATCTGTCGAACTACCTCGCATACATCTTCATCTGTGAGAAAATTTTTCAGCTTTCACTGTCATATAGGAGGATTGATATTACATAGAAGTTTTGCCCCCTTTCCCAGTTACTTAATACTTTACTTATCTTCTGGAAGGCATCTTTTCCTATGAACCTTAAGCAGCAGATTTGGAATGAAATTTTGTTTTATAAAAATTGTTACATTATAAGTTGGTTAACTCTAACTGATTTTTCTCTGCTACTTGCTCTGTAAATTAATTAAATAATTAGTGTCCAGGTGTTAAGTTAGTGGGCTGGACAAAAATCCTTTGTTGGCCAGGGCTTGTTGACCCCTGATGTAAATAGTCAACCAATATGATTGACAAGATAACAGGGTAAAAGTGGAATAATATTTTAGGACAGTTTTTTAGATAGTAAATTATAGGCCCTTTCAATGTTTACGATGGTTGCAAGATAAATAAATATAGTTGTTTTAAGTTAATGAGTAAGACATTTTCAAGTGGCATTCATGCAAGACAATGTTTCTTCATTGCAAAACTGCTTATTGCCTACTCTGCCAAAAATAGTTTTAAAAACACCAAATTAATGGGATGGCCTCCAGCATCTTTGGGAATAATCTAAGAGAAAACTTGTAAATTGTTGGATTTGATATATACAGGACTCTCCCATCGTTTCTGACATGTGAGGGCCAAGCAACTTAGTTCTTAGAACCAACAGCCAGACTACCTGCTTGTATCATTTAATTGTAGTAGTGAAAGCTTGTATAGAACCAACCACACTTTTTGGAACAGCCAAATACAGAGAAATGGTGCAGAGTATACCACAAGGTTCCCAGATGATGCTTCACAGGTTATGAGTAGTTGCTCTTCTCCTAGACTGGTTGTCACTGAAGGCTATAGGAGCCCAGTCTGTTCTGCTATTTGCCCATAGCTGGGAGAGGAGAAACAATATGGATTCATACATTATCCAAGGGTATTACCACATAAGTGAATGTAAATGAATTACACTGGAATTCAAACTTGGCTCTGTGATTCCTCAATACAAGGCACCATGTTTCAATTACTCCATTTGATGGTAAACAATATTCAAGCAAAGATCTCTTGGAAGCAATAAAAATCACTTCAAGTAATCTTATGTTCAAAAGAATAGGAGAAATAGATAAGTGATATCATTTACCTTCTTGTATGCATACAGGGACAAATCCGGGGAATGTGCAGAGGGTGCCCCTCCCCTATAAAAATAAAACAAAAATAATGAGGTAGTTAAGATTTGCAATAATGAGTGAAGTCAGATTTAACATGCTTGTTCTTTCATATGTTCACACAGACCTTCAGTTAGACTATGATAAAATTGTGAACTTTTATGCAAATAAGAATTCACAAAATTTAACTTCAGTAAATTATCTTTCATAAATGCCATATAATCATACTTTGAATCTAAAATTTTCAATTTACAATTTTACATAGCAAGTAAATAAAAGAAAATGCAAATTTAAATTTTTGTGAAAATATATATATTTTCTTTAAAAATGGCTGGCCAGATGGGGACAGCACTGGGCAAATGAGTAGCAGTGAAAGTGTTCATGATTAAATTTGTTCTATTATTAAAATAACCTCTTGATTTTATAACTATTCTTTACTGTACAATAGACACATACAGTCCAAACATTATTAATCTGGCACATTTGGAAACAGGCCAATTGCTGGACCACAGAAAATACTGAATGATAGAAATCACACCTAAAACAAAAACCTATGTAACCATAGACTTGCCAACTCATTCCAAATATGTCATCTTTTTTAAAATTTTCTGGCTTTCTTTTCCAACAAAAAACTTAAAAACATACTCCTTCAGTGAATGACTTGATGCATAGTACTAGCACAAAGTCTTTACAGACATTCCTTTCTCTAATTTCTTCAGTAACTCCACACTTTCAAGCATAGATAAACATTTATGCTTTTTACCTCTAGCACTATCATCTCCACATTCTGATTTCTTGGATGCCATCCTGAATAGGTAAATATGCAGCTGTATATAAGAAATCAGCAAGACCATATCACCAAAACACTCAGCTTCTGTCAGCTGCTGTGGAGAGTTCTAAACAGCATGTACTGCTCTCATAGCCACTCATTGAAGTAATAGCAGCTGATTCAAAAAGTGCTGGACCATGGAATTTGCTGGACTATGAGTAACATATTAAAGAGGTCAGAATGCACTGATAATTGCTAAGATTAGCTTAGTCTGAAGTCTAATATGAGTGGACATTTAAGTACATTGCATTGTCAAAATTGTCCATTGAATTGATAAATATCATTTACTTACAGTAAGCAAATACAAAGAGGTATGGTGGAGAAATGGATAGTGACTTGTATTGAAAAATCAGAGACCTGAGTTTGAATTATGGTTGAGTTCATTACTTTCACTTATGAGGTAATACCATTTGGAAAGGGATGAATCCATCTCTTCTCCCATGGCTATAGGTAAATAGCAAGACAGACTCGGTTCTATAGCTTTGGTTGGCGACTACTGTAGGAGCAGGAAAACACTGAATGCGATCTCATCTGGAGAGGGTCAGGCTATCTTGTCCAAGAAACACCACTGCTGCTGCGGCTACAGTCTATGTGGTGCACCTTTGACCTAAATAGGTTATCGGTCTTGTGATCGTGAAGCCCATACTGATATTTGATAAGGTCATACTAGTGAATACCCTATGAATAGTTAAACCAGTTCCATTATCAAAACGGCATTAATTCAAGATGAAACTCAGAAAAGTAATAGTTTTTTTTCAATCAATTTATTTAACATTTCTACATGGAAAGTTGCCCAGTCATTTAAAAAGTTTAGTTTAGTTTGGCATAAGAAACTTAAAGTTGATCCCCCATCAAGGATTAAATTGATTAGATCAGCCAACTGCTTTTTGAGATGTATTTCCTAACCAAAACACAATATGGTAGATGCACAAGGGTGTTTATTGATTTCAAATCTGATATTGATATTGATATCTGTCAGTCAAAATTAATCTGATCCGGAAAAAGAAAACTACTATGTTTGACAGAAAAGTGGCTGTAAGCAAGTTTAGCATAATCAACAAAAATTTGTTACAGATGGTCCAGAGAATTTTAGTGCTTGTCAATAACCAGGGCTTTCTTGTAGATAAATTAATTTAATCCTGTCATGGAAATGTCCTTTTTATGACATTTAACAGGCTTATGCTTTTAGTTATTTTTACTAGTTTCCAATAACAGTTTATAATTATTGATTATTCAGAAGATGGGAACTTTAATTTCTCTTTTATAAATTCTGTAGTCTTGTGTCTTTATGTATTGGGATCATCTGTGTATCATCATATGCACAGACATGTACACTTGTGTACTGTGAGAAAATGTTGTTGATGTAAAGAAGAATGTTTTGGAAGAAAAAAATTAAACTTTAGAAGAAAGGAAAGTTATAAAAAAAACAACAGTGAAAAGAAAATAAAGCAGTAAAGAGTGAATAAAATATGAACAATGAAAAAATTTTTTAAAAAAAGCGAGAAATGGAAAAGAAAAAAAGAATGTCATATAGGAATAAAATGTCACTGCCAACACTTGGGTTTGAACATGGATCACCAGAGAGCAAGCACAGTCAACCTCATCTTGAAATTATTAGATCACGTGAGAGTTAAAGGAAAAATATATATATATGCGAATTAGTGGGCATCTGACCGAGTATTGTTCACAGACGTTACTATTATTGTATCTTTGATTTACAAAATCTCTCCTACAAACGGGCATTACAAAAAATAGCTAAAAGAAAAGAATGAAAAACAAAAGCGTGAGAATTCAGTTTGAAGGAATTTAACAAAAACATTACTGGATGTTCCCTTTTTTTTTTAATGCCCTGATTCTTATTGTGTCGGCAATTGTGGTTCTCCATGAAATCCATTTCTTTATTATTAAGTTGGTGCAAAAATAATGTCGTTTTCTCACATATGTTACTATGTGAGAAAACGACATTATTTTTGCACCAACCTAATATTTATGAATTTCCATGACCTTCTCCACAGTTTTAAAACCATAATAGTCCTTCTAGATATACTGCCACCCAAAACTAATGACCCTATTTTAGCCTGCTATTTAACCGATATCTAGAGGGAGAAAGGATGAATATTTGTGGTTAAGTGAATGCAACAGATAATGCAAGAATTTGAATTTGGCTGAGATTACAGTTTTTTGTTTTTTTTTTATCGATAACTCTTCCACTATGAGCAGATCCATTTTATTGGCAATTTCTTTTCTTTTTATGTGCCATGTCCTTTCAGGACATTGGTGATCATAGCTCTCCACCTCCCTCTATCCCTTGCAACTTTCAACAAGTTCCTTCCCTCTGCCACCTTCCCCAGAGTACGTTCTGTCATCCACTCGCTTAAGCCCACTAGATATGTCATTCATTGTTTTCCCTTGTCTCTCTTTCCCTTTATTCAAACCATGAGTATCAGATTCTCCAGGCCCTCCTTTCTCATTATGTGTCCCAGAAACTTCAGCTGACTCTTCCTGATGTTAAGTATAAGCCTCCTCCTTGTTTGCATCCTCACTAAAACCTCATCATTGCTCACAGGCTCAGTCCATGATATGAGGCAAAGCTTAACAAATATTACATTATAGTTTTATTATTATAATGGGACTTGTCATCATCCTACATTGAAAATAAATTTATGCAATGAATACTTACTATAACATAAACGTTAGGAAGCTAGTCTTGTTGATCATTGCTTGGATAGACTTTTCAACCCTTACTATTGTAGCCTTGAACCAGACTAAGCACTTAGTTAATTACTACTATACTGCTACTTACACTAAACTGATTGTTAGGAAGTAAATTTTTCAGATTATTGCTAATGCAGCAAGTTTAATTTTCCTCAGTTGCACCACACTGGCTTTTACTCAGATTAAATTTACCAAATAAGATTAAGAGTCAGGGTCAAGATTATAACCTAATATTTGTAACAGAACAAAGGAATACATATTTATTTTGACACCTTGTTTCATCAAAAAGATATGTATTTTGTATCCATGCAAAGTAAAATAATCCAAACTTAAGACCACCAATATAGTTTCTCAATTTAATTTCCCTAGACAAGTCTGGGAACCTAATAATAAACAGAATGTCTACATTGGTCACTCACTGGCATTATTAAGTCAAAGCTTGACAAACAAAGTGATTTCAGTGCAATGAATAGCCACCTAAATACCTACATATAAGTGCCTGCTTCCATAAGAAAAATTCTCATGGATAACATTACCATTTTAAATATATCAAATTGTAAAAGATGTCTTAAGATAATTGAAGGACTTTATATAAAAGGAGAGCCATAATTGCATATGTCCTGAGGAGACATGGCACTCCACAACTTCCTGTCCCTTCCTGTCTAAATAAATTCTGTCTTTTCATTATTTCTAAACATTGTTCTGCTATCCATTTCCTCAAGCTCGTCAAGTATGTTATGTTTTTCTCTGTTCCTCTTGCCCTCAATCCATCCTGTGAGTAACAGATTTTCCAAGTCCCCTTTCCTCATTATGTGCCCCAGAAATTTCAAATGTCTCTTCCTGAATTTAAATATGTTTCCCTTTTCCTCCAAACTTCATTATAGCTCACATGACTGGTAGTCTATGGTGGCCTCAGCATCGTTTTATAGACTCTTCTTCATCTTTGAGGAGATTGTCTGGCATTTACTGCCATAAAGGAGAGCAGATATCATATGACAGTTCAATCCTCTTTTCTTTGTTCCTAACAAAGTTTTTCCATCTCTTAATACTCTGCTTAGCTTTTGGAACATATCTTTAGCTATTTCAATGCATCTTCAGATTTCAGTGGCTCATGTTCTGTCCAACAACAAAGTTTTTTAAAAAATGGAAATGATACTTATAATTAGCATTAGAAGGAGAATTGTAATTTCTAGGGCACTTAATGAGGAAATAGGGCTTGGAAAATTTGATACTCATAGGACAGATTGAAGGCAAGAGAGACAAAGGAAAACAATGCCTTACCTACCTAGCAAGCTTGTGTAAATGGATGGCAGAACAGGGTTTAGGAGAGATAACAAAAAGACAGAATTTATTAAGAGCTTGAAAGGATTAGAAATTGTGGAGATCCATGATGAGCAATGTCCTGAAAAGATATAGTACATAGAAAAATATTAATGGGTTAAGTATATTGAACAGTTCTAAATTAAAAGCCCTTCCTTATCTATATTAGTTTATAATATATACATACATACATACATATATATATATATATATATATATATATATATATATATAGATAGATAGATAGATAGATAGATATAGATATATAGACAAAAGGGGCTACTGGATGTGGAAAAATTAGAAATATGAACAATTGCCAGGAGTATGAAAACAGAGAAACAGAAATCAGGAGAACAGGAGATAGTGATTGAGTTTGCATTTAAATTTTTGAAATGTGAGAAAAGAAACTATTAGCTTAGAATGGTTACATCTTGCCAGCTCAATTGTAAATTGGTGAGATCTTATCCCCAGTCTAGTACTGTACTTAAATTCAAAGAACAATTACCATAAAAATATTTACAGAAAAGGCAAAGGGTGGCAACCTTATGGCAGTGGAAAAGTGACTGAAGCCAAGATGCTAGATCCGGACCAATAATATTTCTGATTCTTCTTTGGATTTTATCAAGGAGTTCTAGATAAATAGCAGGAGCATCAAACCATATGTGGCAGCAATATTCTAAACATGGGAGAATGGTAGACTTATAGATATGAAAGACAGATTCTCAAGTGAAAAATATTCTAGTATGATACAGTGAACCAATCAGCTGAGAATGTTAATCTAATAAGGTGCAGTGAGTCACTCTTCTGGAGGTCAGCATCAGACATGCTGATGGAGAATAGAGATGATTCTCTCAGATGCTTAATATAGAGCAGTTTAGTTTTGGAGGTGTTAAAATTAACAAGCCATTCTTTGCCACAATTAACAAAAGACTGAAGGTCATTTTGGATATCAGCTGCCATTTTGACCTTTTCAAACTGATCAGACTTACTATCAAGAAAGAAGTAAATGGTTGTATGATCAGTATAGATACCAAGTTAAGAGCTGATGTTATCAAGATGGTCATTAATGAAAATCAAAATGTAGGACCAAGGATGGAGCCCAGGGGACATCTCCATTAATACAAAAGGAACTGGAAGAGTGGCTGTTCAGGATTACTTTCATTTCATGATTCGATAGGAAAGACTGTTCAAAAATTTGTCCAGAGACACTGTAACTTTCCAGGTTGTGGAAAAGTTCTGCATGCTAAATTCTGTCAAAATGTTTTGAGATCCAAAGCTACAGCTACACCATTCTTATCTCAAGCTTGATAGATTCTTTCTGCAATTATTGTTGGTACATCAGCATTTTACCTGAAAAGCCATATTGCTTGTCTGAAGAAAGGCCTTGTGAAGTGAGATGACTAACCATTTCATCATTGTTTAGAGCCTCTAGGAGTTTCCTAAAAAGAGATGGAAGGCTAATAGGCTGATAGTTGGAAGGGTCATATGGTTCACCTGAGTTTTTAAAAACCGGAACAGATGAGGAATTCCAGCAGGCAGGAAAGCAAGAGGCTGCGGAGCAGTTATTATACAGTTTAGAGAGAACAGGAATCAGTTCAGGAGCACACGGATACCATCAGCTCCACATACTTTGTGGGGGTCCAAATTTTTAAAAATCTTTTTGTATAGAATCATCACATTTTGTATTCCACTTCATTAACCTGGAAAAGATTATGGATTTGGCTCTTTACAAATTTCACATGGATAAAAGATATTTTTTATATAATTATAACAAATTTGACAGTTTGCTTTCTGAGTTTTCAAATTTAGACTTTGTAAAATTTGTTGCTTAAAGCAGTAAATAATGTTGATTTATTAATGTTTACTGAAAAAAAGAAGAAAAGACAGTGTAAGAAAAAGTAAGAAATGAAAATATCAAAGAAAATATTAAAATAAAAGAATTAATAAGAAAGTTGAGAAAATAATGGAAAAATGTTAATGAAAGAAGAAAAAGAATGGATAATTGAGAAAAGAGATTGGATAAAGAAAGATTAAATGTCCAATGTAACCCGGATATAAGAGACCCTGATATAAGAGAAACCCGGATATAAGAGAGATTTTCTCTGGTCCCAAATTAGAGCCATACTTACCCAAACAAAATAGGCCAAACCCGGATATAAGATACTTCTTCTCCGGTCCCGACAACTCTCTTATATCCGGGTTACACTGTATAAGGAAATAATGAGAGTCAGTAAGTAAGTAATGAAAGAAAATAAAAGCATTGTTGGTATAAGCTGAGAACCAATAAATGAAAGTAAATAAAAAAAAAAAAAGATGGATAGAAAAGGTGAAAGAAAAAGATGGAATAAAAAAGTACAGCATATAAAATGAATTCTCAAAAATGATAAAATAAGGAAAGAAGAAAAATAAAGAATAATGTCGACAAAACTAAAATAAAAAATTGCTAGGAAAAACAAGAAAAAATAATAAGAAATATATCAAGTAATCTGGAAGTTGTAGCTTTTAAAAGGAAGTAAAAAGAAAAAAAAAAACATTGACTCAAAGAAAAGAGGAAAGGAAGAGGTGAGGATGTCCGACAAAATAAAGATGTGAAAAGAACAGTAATGACAGCATCTGCTTGAAATGGTGATTTCAGTTTTGAATTGAGATTATCAATTAAAGTTAAGTGAAATCAAATTCAATTGCTATTGAAACATGAAAGATTGAAAGTCAAATCAAGACAAAAATTTCTTTTACTGTCATGATGGTGGATTAAAAATTGGCAAGGTTTGCTTTATTCATACTTAACCATTGAGCAGATTCACAAACAATTGACTGAATCTGAAAATAATTAAAGACTGTCTAAAATTTTTACAAAAATCATTATCATTCCAAGAAATGTTTAAACAGTTGAACCCATTTTTGTGCTATTTTTATTGATACCACCATTTTTCAACCAGACTACAAAGAGGATACTTCCCTGATTATTACTAACTTAATCTCCCCAACTCTAGTGTCAACCAATATCTATCCTACATATCTACATAATTTGTGCTAATTTAAGTACAGACAACAACCTCATTCAGTAGCTCTCTACTTTGATTGGCTTTTAGACTTTATATATGGATGAACATTTGGTAAAATTCATTTTTCAGCTTTCATCAGGTAGAAAACCTGTAATTTAAACAGCTATTTTTTATAGATAATTAAAATAGCAACCAAATTGGTATTTTCCAAGCAACACAAACCACTCAGATGATTGCTTTCATAGTCATGCCTCTAATAAATATGATTTTAATTTATACCCCTTTTATTACTACTAGTTTGTGATTTTTATTCTGAATAATGTGGTAGAATGAACCAGACAAAATGTTTTGGTTATACTAAAAAACTATACAAAGAATGGACTCAGTTGTCCAAATAATGCTAACAAATTCATTTCAGAGATTTTCAATGACTATAAATTTACAGTTTTATAAACAATACACCCTATACATACATACAATTGTGCATTTCGGCAGCCATCCCACTTTTATACAAGTTTCATTAAAAATAAAAGACAAGTTACTGCATTTAAGTTGTTTTTTTTTTTTAATATTTTTCTTGCATTTCTATCAGTATTTATTTTTCTGGACATAAAGTGTGTAAAAAATGTTCAATTTGTTTTTTTAACTCTCTCATGTAAGACATAGGACATATAAGATATTTTTAGAGAGCTAATGGATAAATAAAAATTTAAAGGGACATATATTCTGATAGTTATACCTCTTTTTCTCCAGTGATTTTTCATTTGGACAAGGCTGCAAAATAAATAAATCAAAATATTGTGGTTAAATTATAAGCTATACAGAGAATGAATTCATTTGTCCAAACAATTCTTGTAATTTAAAACTCATTATAGAGAAAAAAAAAAGTCAATGGCTAAAAACCTGGAGATTCTCCATCTTCACTTTCTGGCCTTGACAAACTCATCATAGAGAAAATTTTAGATGGCTAAGAACCTGGAGATTCTCAATCCTCACTTTCCAGCTTTGACACAGTTCAACCAGCATTGTGGCCAATGAATTATTTTCTACCCTTCAGTTCCTTTCCCTCAGATAATATGTAGCAACACTATCACTACCCTGTTGCTATTTTCATAGCAAATGTTCAGATGTGTTAGATTCCTTAGTTCTACATATTCTAACCTTTACATTGACAGAAATGCTAAAGATGAAGGGACACCTAAATTTAAATTCTAAATTTCTGGCATCCAATGTGCCTAGATACTCAACATAACCAAACTTATTCAGCTTCCTGCCACTTTTGTCTTTGATTTCACCATTGTTGTTTTTAAATATCTCACATTGTTATAGCCGTAGTTTTGGTATCTGTCTATATTTCTGAGATGAAGTATTATGTACATTATTTACATTATTCAGACTATTGTCCTCATTTTTGTCGCCATATTTATTACAACATTTCGTCTGTTGTACACTCCGGCCTTCTTCAGGTGGTTGGAATGTCGAACTGAACCCTTTATTTCACTCACTGGGGTAGACTGTTCTAGTTCCACGTGCCATGTCTAATGGATGTCAGTTATCAGTTATCTCCTGTTAATTTCCCTCTCCAAGTTCCCCACTGCCTTAACCGGGTATTGAACTCACACTCTTTGGGTCCGGTCACTGGATCTAACCAACGCCTTTATCCACTGTGCCATGTGTCCTCAATTTTGGCGATTTTTTTGCAATTGATTTTTTCGTATGATAACAATTTTTATAACTTGGAAATAAATTTGGAAATAATCAAAATTAATTGTGAAGTCCAGTGAAAGTCACCCATGAAATAAAAGTGATTGTTTGTATGGAAATTAAGGACCTACTCACATCAAATTGTCTTTAAATTAAGTGTTGGCAGAAGAATTATCGTTGAACTTTTAAAAGGTAAGTTTAAATATTAATGCAATACTTAAATTCAGTGATCAGTTTTGAGTTCTTCTGTAGTTTATTGTTGCCTATTGCAGAAGTATGCCTTGCAAAAAGAAATCTTCACCAACACAAGACCAGATTGAAGTAAAAAAAAGTCAAGGCTGCAGTGAGGAAAAGAAAGTCCTATTCAAATGAAAACCCAGATCAAATGCACACCAGGAGAGCTTCCAATGCGGATAATATGCAAAGACTTAGGGACTCAAACTCTTGAACAAGCTGAAGGCCCAATCAAGAGACCTCTGAAAGAGCTAGCTTAAATACTGCCTGATAGGGTAGCTTTTAAGCTAGTTTGCAATATAATTCAATCAACTTATTTGTGATAAGCAAATATACTTATGTTTTGTTATAAGCCAAAATATTATCCCACTATTTTTATTATTTTCTCTTGGATATTTCGAGAGTTCATATATCCTCTTAGAAATACTGATTTCCTAATTACAGTCATTGAGAGGAGAGAAACATCAAAATCAACAAATAGATTGGTTTTTATGATAATTGATGGATCACTAAATTGGAGTAGCAAAAACACAGAATGTGGATGACCAATTAAATTAATTATGAGCCCTAAATATTTTCTGGTATTTTGTTGTGTAATGGTCAGCATGTTGTAAAAGTTTTAAGTATATTTTTCATCTTTTATCAGATAAATAAATATTTTTTAGCCCACGTCATTTATATTGCATTTTATAATTTTGCCTTATTATCTTGCTGTTCTACAAAGAAGATAAGAAATAATTTATATAAGGTTCCCTTACAAAAGATGCAAGGTAAGTTTATTTAACTCTCTGAGAGAGAGAGAGAGAAAGTTAGTTGTATACTTTTCACAGGCACTGGTTGTTAGGAAATCAATCTTTAAGTCCAAGTCAAAAAGTAGTGCTAATTTTCTTTTCCACTTAGAAGACTAATAAACCAAAATCTTCCTTTCTTTCAACATGTTTCTTAATTTGACATTGTGCTATACTAAGTTAAGCATAGTAGCTGTGGTATTTTCATATCCCACCCACACCAGGTTTGCACGGGTGGTGCTGTTACCAAAATCCAAGGTATCATTAATACCATAGTATTTTCAAAGAAATTTCATGATACCACCAACCTGTCTGGAAATTTTTTTTTTTTTTTTTTGTACCTCTGTTTTGAGGTCATTTTGGCAAAATGCTAGCAATATTTTTATTGGTTGAATTTGTGGCCATCATGCCTGTAGATTGTATTTGTGGCCATCATGCATGTTATCATCCCTGGGAGTTGAAACATGCAACTGATATACTTGGGGTAATTGTTTAGCAAATAAACTCATAATTAAGGGTCACCAAGTAAGGTAGCTGATCCAAAACTTGTGGGTAGTGTCAGTTTGATTTTGAAACTTCAGTAAGTACCTGGGTATACCAAATGCTGTTTCACCTATTTTGACTTAGTATCCCCCTCCTCATCTTCAGTACAATAGCCTCAGGAAGGAAGATTGCTGTTTCCTAATAGTCGATTTTTGATGGATTTGGTATAGAATACTCAAATAATGTTATAAAATAAAATAAGACATATCTCGGCTGATTTAAGAGCGAGAACTGGATGTGAACGGGACAAAGCCCCGTCACAAAATGACCATTATCTTCATTTACAAATGTTCTTGACACATGAGTTCTGGTCGAAAAATAAAATAATACTTAAAGTGTTATATTTTTCATCCAATAAAAATGCTTCCCTCCTAATTATACTCGCTTCGTTTTTTGAGCCTGTTAATCATGAAAAAACGCTATAAAAGGGGTCACACGGAAGTTCAACAAGCAGTCAACAGGTCGCCAGTGAAGAGACCTGTCACGGTCAGGCCGAGCGGTCAGTAGCTGTCAGCAAGGGAGGGCCAGTGTCAACACATGTGAACTACTATGAGAGATCGACCTAGATCCAAAGCCGCCCTATGAACTTTACCACAAGGTAGCTGTCCCAAACCCTCACGTTCCTGCTGAAATAAACCACGTAAATCTATTTCTGCTGTTGTATTTCTTTCATGCAACCATACGCTTGTCTATAACAATAATTAGTTCCCATCTCTTTACATCTGTACTTATATATCTGCAGGACAGAGTCTGAAAAAAGATTGGGAATCTCATTTCCTTTTTGTTGCATCCCTGATGAAGTCTGAAATGTTTTCGTATTGGGCTCATCACCACGTATATGATTTTGTTTACTGATATAGTTCCTCTATTAGATCTAAACATTTAGTGAAGTCAGAGCTCGGAAGGCAGTTTCTAATGAATGAGAAGAGGAAGTCTCCATTGATATGGTCATATGCTGCTAGGCAGTAAATATAACAGGTATGTAATTTTCTACTGGAGAGATATATAATTTCCTAGAATAATAACAGATATGCTATCATTACACCCCTTACCAGAATGAAAACCAAATTGGGTTGTCAGGAGTTGATTTTCATGAAACATTAAGAGCCTAGTTAATTCAGTGTTCATTAGTACTTTCACCATAAACGTTTCAGTTGAGATATCTCTGTATGGGTCTTGGGAGAGACTCCATCAGATTAGAATTTTTCTATAGGAATCTATTGAAAATTAGGAAATAATACAAATTTTATTGAAAGATTATGCCTATCATATGTATATATATAAAAATACATTTCTTGGTATAATATGAAAAATAGAAAACTTTGGTATATAAAAAAATCAATTGTATAAAGATATTAATCTGCTTAGGCTTTTCAAAAATTTTCATTGCTTTCAAGCAAGATAAAAGTCAACTCTTTCATTCTGGAATTGATAATTGTAGTGATGTAAACATCCCTGTCAAAAATAGGTATCTTAGCAAATGCACGCACACACACAATCCTACCTGCAAGGCACTTATTCTGTTTACATGGGCCAACTTTCCAGTCTAGTTTCAAAAGCAGTTGAGACATCTGAAAATTAATATAAAAACCAAAACTTTTTGATGTCTGGATAAGTCTACATTTCATTTTCCATATTTTTTTGCTATATCTCCTCAGTCCCTTTGCAGTCTCCTTTTATTTATTACCTATGAATTGTCATGACTCCTTGGGAATGATAGCGGAGTAGTTTCCTGTTGCCTTCCCCATGGATTTAAATTCATAGTTGTCATTCTCTTAGTGTATCACCCAAGGCTATAAAGCCTAAGCTACCTTACTATTTAACCCATAGCTAGGAGGAGAAGTGTCTTTGTATGCTTTTCCTAAAGGTATTTCAGAAAAAGGCAATGCAGCATGCTGGTAGCCCTTTTTGCACTGATAACTCTTATGCAACCTTCATATACCTGTACATATTTTTCATATATAAGCTTTAGAATAAATATAAAAATATTTAATTAACTTTATAGTTTCTCTTCTTCTTAGCTGTTGGTTCCATTTCACTTGCTTCCTGTAATTTAATTATTTTAAAGTGAAAAATTATAATCAACTTTGGGCACATGGCTGAGTGGTTAGAACGTTCGCATCCTGACCATGAGACCATGGTTCAAATCTCACCATGATCAATTTGTCAGGAAGGAGACTTCTTGATGTTATTGGACTGGAGGGGTTGATGCCAGCATTCACCACCTTTGGAAAGTGCCTGAAAACTATACCACAGGTTGACCCATGCCGTGTGAGTGGAATTGGGTAGACAGAACCCTACGTTGTTGTCAATAACTGTGCTAGCATGGTCACAAGTCATCGTAGCCAAGGGTTTGAGTGTGTTGGCCTTGTTCAAATTGTTGATCACACTAGATAACACACACTTTCCCAGAATCTGTAACTAAGGTCTGCTCAGCATAGTTGCAATATAAACCACAGGTTGGCTCTAGGTGTTGAATAATTACAAATGCGCCTGAGCAAGCGTCTGCAATAGGGATTGGCTAGCCAGCCTAGTAGATGGGTATCCTCGAATATGAGTGGCCAGCTATACATACATACATAATCAACTAATATACCATTTTACTGATTTTATTGATGGTGATAAATTAGTTTTATGATTTAATTATAATGTTTTAGACTTGTTTACTGTTCATGTTAAATTTGTTCACTGTAGTCACTATTCCTTCCTTTCATGTGTAGTCTTTTCAATGTGGTGGAAATGCATCATATTGTGTTGAACCTGACATGACTGATGTAAGTTTTAATTTGACATGTCTTCAATTTGCTATCATCATCATTACCTATCTGTTCTTTATAAAAGGATTCATTTTTTTATTGAAAACCTGAAAACTTTAAGAAGGACGTGAGCAATCATGGGCTTCCACAATTTCCTATCCTTTGCAGCTCTAAGCAATTTTTGTCCCATTAATCTCTCTCTCAGTCCCTGTTCTGCCATTCATTTATCAAGGTATGATTTTCAGGCACTTCCCAGTGGTGATACACAGTCTGGTCATGTCCCCGGGCTGATATAAAAAAGATCACTTCCTTGATAATTCTACCATGGCGAGATTCACAATGATTTCATGGTTGAAACATTAATACTATTATGTCATGTTGCCAGAATATTCATAAGTCTTAGACACTCTCTTCCTTTTCAATGGTTAAAAACTTCCCTACTACAGTAGATATACATTAACAATACTCTAGCACTCAACAGGCCATGCTGTTTTTGAAATGTTTTCACCAAATATTCTGGTTATGATAATTTGAATTTTCCAGAAATCATTTTAAATTATTCTTCTTATTCATAAATTCAATACAATGAAATGAAGTACTTAAAGTTAGCTTACCTGCTTATATATATATATATATATATATATATATATATATTTGATTCTGAAATGCTGTTGTTTTCAGACAGTAGCTGTAATTTTGACTGCATATCATGATTTTGACTGATCTGTGTGTGTGTGTGTGTGTAATATATATATATATATATATATATAAGCAAGGGATCATAGTTATTCAAACAAGAGAAAAGAGAATCCGCAAGCATTTTTGGTCATAATGTGGATTTTTAAAATATATATATTATACTTTATTTCCCATATGTTTTGCTACACATGCTTTGGGTCTTGTAACCTTCATAAGGTGAGGAATGGTTATTTCCACATATTATTTAAGGGAATTAATTTTTTCCTTATATTTTCTTATGTTTAACCATTGTCTTTTGTGTGTGGTAGTAATCCAAATTCTTCTTGGACTAATGTAGAAAATGTTCCTCTACTTAAGGAGCAATAAAACAATTAGGATTGGTCAGAAGAAGCGGAAGGAAGGAGATCTTTGTTATCTTTTTAAACCTATCTCCATTTTTGTGCATTGTGTGTGTATCTGTGTGTGTACACACTTTTGCTAGTATGTATATATGTATTCCTTCTCCATACATATATATTGTTTTATTACAATGAAATAGTATATACACACACTTTGTATCATGTGTAGGTGTGTTTTATCTAGTGTGTTTGTTTTTGCCAGTATCTGTGTATATAATTGTTCTCCATACATATTTGTATGGTGTGTGTGAGTGTGTGTGTGTATGTGTGTGTGTGGTCCGATTAGTGTGTTCAGCCACTATGTGTGCATGGTATTTGTTTATATGTGTGGGGTTATGATTTGTTTAGCACTGGTTTAAATTTGTCTATGAAGTTTTTTCTTGTATTTATAGGTAAGAATAATTGTTTGTTTGATACATTGGCATAATTTTAAATTTACCTTTGTTGCATGTGTGGATGTGTTGTGACACAAAGAGGTACCTGTTTTTTGTTAATTTAATGTAGCTTTTGTGAAGGGAAACTCTGTTGTTTAGTGCTTCGGTGATACTTATATAGGATTTGTTGCATTTTGTGCATTTGCATGCATAAATCACATTTTTGGAGTTACAGTTTGTTTTTCTTTATTGTGAATGTTGTTGCTGTAGGGTTTTCAGAAATATAGGCGTTTTCTTCTATATCACAAACCCCACACCTTTTCTTGTTGCATTTTGTGACCCCTGTATTGTGGTTGGCTAAATTTGGAAGAGGTTAATATATGTTTTAGGTCTTTTGATTGGCATTTGCTTTTAATTATTTTGGTTGTTTTTAGTATGTTTTTCATTTTATCATTTTTGTTAAGTAGCTCTAGATTTCTTGTAATTTCTGTAAATAGTTCTGGATTGTTCTTGTATGTTAAAATGTATGTTAGAATTTGTTGTTGTTTTGTAGTTGGTCTAAAGATATTTTTTCTGCTAGTTCAAAACCTTTGTTTATTAGTGGTGTGAGGTAGCCTCGTGTTTTGAGAGTTTTATGTAATTCTTCTAGGCAGGGTTTTCAGTGGTGTTTGTTGGCCACTATAGTACAAATCCTACATGCTAGGTAATTGGTGATGGATTTCAGACAGTCTGAGGCTATATAGTTTTTGCTTCTTTAAAAAGAAATAACTATCTAAAACTTTTATTTACTACATTTTTATTAAAATAATAATTTGAAACAAGAACTTTAACTTAGATAAATCGATTTTATTTCCTTGAAAACAATAGAGTATAGTAATTAAATAAATACTTATTTAAAAAATATTGGATGTGGGACTTAGCCTTCTTAACCCCCCACTCCATCCAGAAAGTATGGCCATGTTATTGTTGCAGTGGGGTTTTCTCTAGACCCCCATAATTAATAATACTTTTTAAAAAAATAATGGGGAAGGAGGCCTAGCCCGACTTCTGCAATATGACCCTGGTATTGCTGTAGTGATGCTTTATTTGAACCCCATGATTTTCAGTTATTTAAAAATATAGAGGAGTGGGACTTAGCCCCTCAAATTCCTACACCAGAAAGGCCCTAGAATCAATTTTCAATCGACTTTTATTTCATAGGTACCAAATTTTCATACCTTGTCAAAATTATAGAATTTTTTGTAATTCACAGTCATTTGTCAGAACAAACATTGACTATAATAAAAAAAAAATCACATTTTGATGTAGCTCATGTTTAATCACAGGGCACCATAAAATTTCCTCTAGCTATCATGATAGCCTTAAATTTTTACTAACATACTCTACATCAGTCAGACATTTTGTAATTGTCCTGATCAATTTTACTTCCTCATAATAAAAAAAAAGTTCATTATCTGAAAAGAGGTGAGAGAAGTACAAGTTGCAATCTGATGTCACAGTAATTTTCATCACATGAATTGGTTATGATGTCTGTTGAGTGATAAAACAGAAATTATATTGAATACATTTTTGCTCCCTGGCTTTGAAGATAACTGGAACAAAAAGTTATAATTTTCAAAGCCTTGTGATCAGGGCATCATTTTAATTTAATCATATAATCATGATTTTCATCCTCTGAAGCGAAAAGATGTAGGTCTGCAAAGAAACTGAAAAAAAGATTTATACTCAGGGTATCATTTAGCCTCAGTCTGATTCTTAGCCTCACCCCTCTGAAGAGAAAAAATGTAGATCTGGAAAGGAGAAAATGGATTATAAATGTTCAAACATTTATAGTATCAGTTAGCCTCAGTCTGGTTCTTAGCCTCACCGCCTCTAAAAAGAAGATGGATGTTTGAAAATGTGAAAATTGATTATAAATACTCAAACCGTTGTGTTTAAAACATCAGTTTTTCTTAATCTTTGACTATTCTGATTTGATTTTTAAATTTAATTCTTGCTCAGTGCATATTTAGTTACACAAATCAATCAGTCATGGAAAATCAAGCTGGAACAAATTTTCTGATCACTGCTTTATAAAATTGCTTTTGTTCAATGAAGACAAGATGAATAAATCACTGTTGTGTCCAGTTTGAAATTCAAGAAAGAAACAATAATTTGCTCCTAATCATATTTCACTGACTCACTGATCCCTTCTCATTATGAATGATCAGCTGAAAAAAAAAATTTTTCATACTGAGTATTTTCATGATCAAAGTTGGCAAGATTACTCCTTTTTTATTCATATATAGTTACTTGTTCTATGATTGTGCTTAAGGATTAATTTTCTTATGCAAACTGTTTTATAAAATGAATAGCATTCTTTTAGTTTCTCAAGTATTATTATTTCTGTGAATTGCCTAACAAATGGTTTTCATCACATCCCTTCAGTATATAAACAATCATGACTCTCCACTGATTTTCACTCAGCCTGAAGAGCCATATAACAAAACTACTTATTTATATAGGGTATGACAGTGGTGATATACCAGAAGATCTAGGGAGATCCATTTTCATAGCATTGCCAAAGAAACCAGTTGCAAACAGATATGAACTCCATTGGACAATCAGTCTAATGAGCTATTAGGTTGGTGCAAAAATAATGTCGGTTTTTGACGTTAAAAATACGTCAAAAACCGACATTATTTTTGCACCAACCTAATATATAACAGTATAGGCAGTCAATGGCCAGGTCCCAAGTTTGATGGATTTAAGATGCATATATGTGTATTTATTTAAGGGTTGATTAAAAGGTTTATAGCCCATTTTAGGTAGACTTCTCAATGACAGGAAAGTCATATATATATATATATATATATATATATATATATAATACTACTTCATCTTCAGTAATATTTCCTTTTAATATACTCCTGGTGTGTTAACATATTGCCCTATAAATTAAGCAACTCCAGTCTCTGATAAGGATAACTGAATTCAATACTGAGGAAAAGACAACAGGAAACTACTCCACTATCTTTCACAAGGATAATCATGGTAATGTAAAGATAATACAAAAAAAAAAAAGAAACTGTGGCAAACCATGTTCACCTATGCTTGTAAGGGACATAGCATTTTAAAAAACAATATATTTATTTCTTTTGTCATTTCAAACCATTATATTATTTTAAAATTGCAAGCATAAAATTCATGAAAATTCAAGTACTTCAACAAATAGGATTTGTACTGCACTCTAAAATTGAATTTAATAATGTAAATATTAGAAATCTTTTAAATCACATAAACATTACCTTTAAACTCTTATGTGGTCTATAATAGTTAATTCTTCTAATAATCCTGCTTTCACTTGACATTATTAGCATTTATTTGATACTTTACCTTTCATCTATGTATAATATATTTGTGCTTGATTCAAATCCACATTTATTACAAGTTCAAAATGTCTGCTTTGAACCATACTTTTGAACTCTGCTTATCTCCCGGGTAGAGCTTATGATAGTTAACATCCAGGCTGGGTCAGTGAAGCCATTATTATCTGATGTTAATATGACCAAATATCCTACTTGACAAATACAAGATTTCTTTATGCTTATTTCACAAATTCATAACCCAAGGAAATTTTAGAAATGTGCAGCAATCAGATACTGTGAGGTAATCAAAAGTATCAGGAGTAAGTTATATAATTATCTCTGCCAATGAAGTTAGAGGTTATGTGTTCTGCAATGTTTTTTTTTTGTTATTATATAGTATGTTTCCCAAGGTTCATAATGAATTTCAGCAGTTTTTTTTTTTTTTTTTTTTTTTTTTTTTTTTGCAAAGGTTGGCCATAAGCCAAAAAAAATTATTAAATTTTAGGGCTCCAGAAATTTGTTTTAATAATACCTCCTAGTATTTCATAAATAAAAACATTGTCTGAAAATATAAGGAAAAAAATCTAAACTAAATGTTACCTCCCTTGCATGATATCTTTCACTGAACTGATGTTCATATTACAACATTTAAAGTTTGTGTTTATCATCAAGTTAATAATTTTTACCAATGGACAGAAGTTATATGTTCCTTTATGTTTATCTGTTTGTCCACACAATATCTTCTGAGTGAAAAAGCACTGAGCTTACATGAATATTTCAGTGAAGGGTTGAAGAGAGCAATAATGAGTTTAAAAAATCTGATAACAGATGTCTTTATAGCTTCATAAAGCATTACAGTTTCAAGGTTACCAGAGAAGCTAGTAGGAAAGCCTTCTCTGACATAACCAAGGAAGATGCTAAACCATTTGTTAAAGAGCACAAAGAAACCTTACTGATGAAGACCAGAAGAGTCAAAACTTGAAGAAGTAAAGGCTCATACATCCTTATGGATATGAGTGAAGTTTTTATAAGTACATCACCAGATTCACATTTTGTAGAATTTGATCAAGAAGTATGACAGTATGATGGCACGAAGCTTGCATATCACCCATGCAATCACAACTGACCCAACCATTGTTTGATGAAGCTGAGAGAAAGAAATAGCTCCTTATAATTTTGCCAAGAAATCTACAATTGTAAAGCCCCAGCCATCAACCTCTACAGTACCTAACATTATTCTTCCTTCAAATCATTCATATACATTATTTTCTATTAAGTGCTGATTAACATAATGTTGTATATTTTTTTAATTTAATCTTTAAATCATTTCTTAAAGTCATTTACACTCTTTATTTCTAGTATTTTTCTTTTGTATATTGATATTTTTAGGTTCTACAAAAAATAATCTCCAAAGAAGCTTAGCTTTAGCAACCAATGTTCAATAAAAAAAATAATAATTTAAGCTGAATTCCTGTAGATTTATGATCATTTTTTTGGTTCAACTCTCATCGATCATAATATTTATTTTTTTCAATCCCCAGTCTATTTTTAGTTTTATTTTTTATTCTTTTGTTCTCAATTTGATTCTCCCATTTTTATTTTTTTTTTTACTAATTTATCTTTTTCTTTGTTTTCTTTGCATTTGATATTTATTCTTTATTTGCTTTTAGTTTTCTTGTAATTCCCTTCCTCAGCATTTTTTGTTTATCCCGCATGCAAAACGCCAACTTTGACACAAGCAGAAATATTTTGTAAAATAATGTTTTCCTTTTTTTTTTCTTTAATAGGAATAGATAGGTTTGTCTATCATCTGGTTCACACTCCTTTTTAAACAGGAGTAGAGGTTTATCCCTTGCTTACTGTTTAGGATTGTGTTTACGGTTCCTTCTAAAATCTAGTTCAACTCTGATGTTTCCATCTAAACTCTTATGTTATAAATTTTAATTCTAAATATGGTTCCTTCTAAATTCTAATGCAACTCTATACTTTTCACATCTCCACCAAAACTCTGAAATTCTATTTACTGTTTATTTTTTTTCTTCAATAAGAGTAGATGAGTTCATCTGTCATCTCGTTTACACTTCTCCACTGCTTTTTGAACAGTAGAGGTTTAGCCCTTGTTTTCTGTTTAAGGTGGGGTTTCTAGTTCCTTCTAAAGTCTACATCAGCTCAATACTTCTAACATCTCTGCCTAAACTCTGAAATTTTATTTACTGTTTGTTTTTTTACTTTTATTTTTTTTCTTCAATAGGACAAAATACATTCACCAATTGTCCGGTTCACACTCCTCCCCATTATTTTGAACAGGAGTAATGGTTTATCCCTTATTTTCTTTTTAGGATTGATTTTACATTTCCTAAAGTCTTCTCATTCTCTTTCACTCCCAGCAGCCCCTTGCATCTTAGTGGCATTATCACCCTGCTCAGGGAAAACTGATAAAAAAAAAATAATTTAATATTTTCCAGACCGTGAAAGCAGAAATAGTTATGAATAACAATAAATTGATGTCTATTTCATTTTTATTTTTTTAAATGACTTTGTACATGGATTAAACTCATTTATTCACTTAGTAAGTGTAAAACTTAAGAAAAAAAATGATAATAAATAAAACTATTTATAATTCCTTCAGAATTTATAAATGGTTTTTGTTTATTTTCCTTCATTATTATTTCTTCATCATTCCAGTCTTTTACATTTGAAACAATTGACAAATATATATTAGCAATAATAACCTGAATAAAAGCTTGTAAAACGACAGTAAATAAATTGACCTCTGGAAATTCCAGATATTTTTTTTTAATAATTTCACTCCAAGCAGGGCGAGAATGCCACTACAGGAGATCACAAGGAGTGAAAGAGAAAACTGAGAATAGGGAGGAATGAAGAAAGGAAAAAGGATGAACAGGATTCAAGAGGACAGAAGATGGTGATTGATATTACATTTAAATTTTTCAAAATTATAGTTATCCTGGAAGCAAATAAATGGAAACAGGCAAGAAGTGTGAGGAAAGAAACTGTTGAAGTGACAGTTGCATTTAGCTATTTCAACAGTAAAGTGGGACCTAGATACCAATCTAGTAGCACACTTAAATTCATGTAGTCAGGGCACAAGGGCCAAAAGCTTGTCAGAGAAATTGCCATGAAAATATTTGTAGAAAAGGCAGAGGGGAGCCACGTCACATTGGTGAGAAAGTAACTGAAGTCGAGATGTCTGGTCAGGATCGATTATTGTCATATAGGAATAGGTTTGGCACCATATATGACATTGATATGAAAGTCTCAATGTGATGAGACTTTTTTAAGGACATGACACAAGTTTTCAGGTTAAAATGTTGGGTTTGTAGCCATTTTCTCTTTGGGCGAAACTACCTCTGGTGCCACTTATTTTATGTTCAATTTTATTTCTTTTAGGCTAAATTTTTTCATAATTAATCCATATGCTTGATGTATTTAGTATTTACTCATTCCACATTCTGAATTTTTATGATTAGTTCAGAGTATGTTCATAACTGTTTTCATTCCAGTTCCAGATCATAGTTTTTATTTTAGAAAGGTTTATCTTGAGTCTTATTTCTTGGAACACTTGGTAACGGATATAGATTTTCTGTTTAAGGTCATTCTTATTCCAAATCTGAATACCTGTGTCATCAGCATAGCCTCCATTCATCATCAGTACATTGGCCTCAGGAGGGAAAGTTATTGGTTTCTATTGCTAGATTCATTTGAGATATGGTGTGGAATGCTCAAGTGGTCAGTGCCCATCTCTTCACATTTATACTTGTAAATGGACAGGGTATAGTATAGGAAAATATTACATAGACTGGAGCTATCATTTCCTGCTTATTGTACCTCTGATGAGGTTTGAAATGTTTTTTTATCTGATTTCTCACCAGACTAAGATTTTGTAGATAGATACAGTTTCCCTATTAGATTGATGTATTCAGTGGATTCAGAAGTTGGAATGCAGTTTCTAATGGATATAAAGGGCAAGTCTCTATTGATGTGGTCATATGTACTAGTATGGTTCATTCATAACAAAGTAGAGATAACAACACATGGCAGTGAAGCACCATATTTATTCCAAAACTAAACGACTATATGAAAATAGAAAACAAGGGACACAAATGCATATCAGCATGATACAAAGTTAGACAACTCAAACTCAAACATTGCTGGTGTGTTTTTATGAAGATTAAAGTCCTATAAAATATGAAAATAGTTATTGAAGCAATAAATCTCTCAGAATATTAGATGACGCCCCTGTCTTTGTTAGGCAGTCTGCAATCTGTTCATGACGTGTGATCCATTCAGTTTGGGTTTCTTTTTTTGCAATCATTTCCTTTACTCTATCTACATCAACTTTCAGATGTTGATCACTCACAAGATTTGATGAATTTAAAGTCTCTACCAGAGATGTATTATCAGTCTAGAAAAGAACTCCAGACCACCTGAATAATTGAAATATCTCCTGCAGCAAAGCTGCTATTAAAACACCAACATTAGCTGCTTCACTAAGTGCAAGATTCTCTGAGTCTAACAAACTTTTTGTTACCCAGTCAAGTTTTTTGATGACCAACATATAGGGGTCATATTGTCCTTCCTGCCACAAACAAAGATGATAAAACCACCCTGTCAAGATCCATCTTCTAGGCTAGCATAAGTGGCATCAGAATAACAAACAACAATAAGTTCTGAGAGTTTTCCCATCTCTGGAAAAGATATAGAACCTTTCTTAGATTTTAACTTGGTTAGAGACTTATTAGCCTCAAAGAACATCTTTACTTTAGCATGTTTACCAGTATTGCTCATTCTACAGATATCAAATGATACAGCTGGCCATGTCTGAGTAATTACCCACATCATTTGACCTGAAAGTCTGTTTTCTCATCCTGGATCAACCCATTATTTTTCTCAAGTATCTTCCTTTCTTTATCTCTATGGATAATGCATAAAGATCTTGATCGATAATAATTCCATCTTTTGACTGTTTAACATTCAATCCCAGAAATTTAAATGTTCCATTTTGATGAGTCCCTAATTTATGTTCATGTGTAAATAAATCTCATTTGTAATAATTTCTAAATTATCTCCTTGGCCAATATATGCTATGACTAAATGTCAAACACATTCCCATATGTTCGGAGGTAATGGTAAAAAAACTGTTGTTTTTCTTTCATCAAGTCTGTGTATAGATACCAAATATGTATATCCTACTTCCATTCTGTGTACAAGTTCTCACTTTGCAAAATAGGTGGTTGTTTATTAAAAGAAGCCATCTTTCTTTCAAACATGTTTCAACATAAGTTGAACAAATATTTCTGTCACATGAAAGAAGACAGTTCTTCCTACAAATTTTTGTATGGTTCACTCGTAACTGTTTAGAGATAACAACACATTGCAGTGAAGTTCCATATTTTGTTAAACTACAATACAAAACAAGGGACATGAATGTGTCTCAGCATGATACAAAGTTAAATAATTCAAATTTAAACAATATGCTGATGTGATGTCAACAAAGCAGGTGTACAGTTTACTATTAGAGAGCTAAGTAATTTTTTAGAGTTGTTTGATAACATATATGCCATCATTGCATCCCTTACCAGAACAAAAACCAAATCTGGTTGTGATGAAGTGATCTTCATAAAACAATGAGAATCTATTTAATACAGTGATCATTAATACTTTCATCATAATAGGTCCAATTGTGATACCTCTGTATGTGTGAGGGTTACCTTTCTGTTTCCTTAATGCTTGATAAACCACACCTTTTGATGATGCATTTCTGATTATAAAATATGCCTTCTTTCATAAAATAGAGAAAATTGTTATAGAATTCAGAGAGAAATTAAGCTATTCTCAAAAGTTCAGCCTTGATGTCAAGTGATGCTTTATTATTCCTTATTTTTTTAATAACTTTCTTAATTTTCTCATCACTAGGTTCATTATGGTTTAAGTTTGGAAACAGACTTTGTTATGATTGAACGTTTATTGCTATATGTTCTATTTCTGTGAGCATCTTGAGATTAGTGTGATCAGGGCACAAATATGATTTTAAATGTTTCTGAGACCATGACATTTCTACTATATTATTGTGATTTTTTTGCTTTTCTCCACATTTTAACAATTTATCTCTTCCGCTTGGCTTCATTAATTTCATTTCCAATTTTCAAGAGATATTGGTTTCTCAAAGAATTAACTAGTTTTTTTTTTTCTTTTTTTTTCTTTTTTAATTATTTGGTATTTTTGCTTTCATTTAATTTCCTGTTCAGTTTTTATTGCAATAGTTTTGTTGTCCTTGCTGCCTGATGATAACATGGAACTTAATCTCTTATATGTGACATTACACTTTATTTCTCTCGACATCAATTACTATTGAACAGCATTTGTGTGTAGCCCTGAACTCACATTCATAGACCTTACATTTCTGCATGTGGTTTCTGAAAGATACTACCCTTCTTAACTCTGTGGTAGGTATTTATATATCTCCTTGTAATACAGTTCTTTTCAATGTTTGCAATCCAGATATACCTACCTCACTTATGTGGGTCTGGATTTGGAGTTCACCTCTGGTCAGCACCTGGCTCTCTTGTTGATCTGGAGTGACATTAAGTGCAAAGTCTGTTCTGAAGTGAGCTTAATAAATTATAACAACTGGCTTTTTTCTCTTTTCCTTTTTCTTCCTTTCCTTTTGTTAATCTATTTGTTTTATTTGTTTTCTTCGTCTGTTTCAATGAACATTTTTCTTTCTTCGTGTATACTTCATCCTTCTTCATTTTATTTCTTTGCAGTTAATTTCATTACTTTTGACCATCTTATCTTTGTTTCTTTTCATCTTTTCTTGTATTTTTCTTCATATTTATTGTCATCACTTCTTCCCCTTCATTCAATAAATGAAATTTTAATCTTTGGTGGTTCCTCAAATCTTTCTCACCTTATTCATTTCATTCATTTTTCATTTATAATGCTTTCATTTTCTCCCACATTCTTTTTATATGCTTACCTAAGCAAAGTATTAAGAAAGAGGAAAATTTTATTAGAAACAAAGAAAAGAGTACTTTTATGTAATATCAGTCCTCCTATATGGCAGTGAATGATGGACAATCTCCTCACATATGAAGAAGAGACTTGAAGCAAGAGAAACAAAGAAAAGAGTACTGAACTGTTATGTAATATCAGTCTTCGTATATGGCAGTGAATGATGGAGAATCTCCTCATAGATGAAGAAGATACTTGAAGCAAAAGAAACAAAGTAAAGGGTACTGAACTGTTATGTAATATCAGTCTTCATATATGGCAGTGAATGTTGGACACAGATGATGAAGATCTGCAATGGAAAGCAATGGAAATATGGTTCTGCTGAAGGATGCTGAGAATACCATGGATTGAACATGTAACCAATAACAAAGTGTTAGAAAAAATGGAAACAAAAAGCACATATACTTAATATCAGAAAGGGATTGTTGAAGTTTTTAAGGCATATAATGAGGAAAGAGAGCTTGGAAAATTTGACATTGACAGGGACAGATTGAAGGCAAGAGGCACAGAAGTAAACTGCATAACCTAACCGAGAGAGTTTGAGTAAATGGATGGTATATCAAGGTTTAGGAGAGATGACAAAATTTATTAAGATCTACAAAGGACAAGAAATTGTGGAAAGACATGATTGCTAACAAAGGAACATGGCATATAGAAGAAGAATACTTTCAGACACATTTTTCTCTGCCTCTCTTCTCCATTCAGTTATTGCCATTTTGATCTCTTTTTCCTCAAATATTTCTCACCTTCTCATTCATTCTTACTTTCTTTCTATATTCCTCCTTCCTTTTCTTTTGTTCTATTTTCTTTTTTTCTTTCATCTTCTTTTTATTCTTACTCCTCTGCCTTAGAGATTCCTCTTTTTCTATTCAGCTTATTTACTCACCTTATTTTTAGTATCAAGTCTTTTCAAGTTTGGATCTTTTTGTCAGACTTTGTTTTGAAATGACAAAATTATAAAGGATCAGATAATACACAATCAACAACATGAAAAGTTAACATGCCCCAAACTTAGAATCTGAAAAATCATAAACAATCTCAAAGCAACATTAAAATTGACTTCAAGCATAAAGAGTAAAATAAAAAGAACAATACCAGTAATCTCCCTTTGATAGGCAGTGACTGAATTTCCTTTCTCTTTATTTTCTTCTTCATGAAGAAACACATAGAATATTTGCTATCACTTTCTACCGTTTCTTCTGTTGACTTCATATTGTTTTTGCTTCAACATTTTTTCTTGAAGTGTTTTTATTTGTTCACTTTTTGTCTCTTTCTTTTGATCGCTTTCATTATTTGTTTTTGTTTTCACTTTCCCCAACTTAGAAATAGTTTCTTTTAGTTTTGTTCCTCCATTTTGTTCATCTTGATTTTCTCTGTCCTGCTGCTAACCTTTTTCTTTCACTCTCTCTTTCTCTTCTTCTTTGCTCTCTTTCTGCCTTACTTTATTCTTTTTTCATTAGATTTTTTTATTGATTACAAAAAAATAATCTCTTTTTCTCTTTTTAACCTACTCCTTCACTTTTTATGTTTTCTTTTTCAGTATACTCTCTAATTCTCTCTTTATTTCTCTTGATATTCTTACACTCTTATCATTCATCCTCACTAGTTTTTCTTATCTCTTCTTCTGTTTCTCTATATGTCACTTGCCTCTATCTTTTTTATTTTGATCCCTTCTATCGATCATATTGTCAGATTACATATGAAATTTACCTATTATTATTTTTTTACATATTAAATACTGAGTTATGGTAGATGCCAAAGTTGGGTTCTTTTACTTCTAGAGATTGGTCCCAGTGACCGATGATGTCATTTCAAGTGTGTCATCCTAACATCTGAAAACGTTTTTTGTTTTGTCTTTATTGATTGCAAAGCAATAAAAATCCTGAGGATTAGAATTTCTGTTTGAGGAGTTGTTTATTTCTCATTGCACCCAACAAAAGGTGGGAGAAAAAAATTTCAATTCTGACAATATTTTTTAGAAATGTTTTCCAAGATCAAAATCAAGATTTGTTTGTGGCTTGTGAAATATAATAAAATAATAAATTATAAATCAAAATCAAAATATTCTTTTACATTTTTAATGCCACATTATCTTTTTAATGCTGAATAATTCAAATCTTCAAAATGACTCTAGGTGGCATCTTTCAATTGCACTAGAAGTGGAGGGTCATGAGTCACCCTGACACAGTCTGTGGAGATTGGGCACTTTTTAAATTTGCCTGTATGTCACATTTGTCTTAATGGCAATGTCATGAAATACTAATTCATATTGAGTTGGGATCAAATATAGATCAGAATCTGGTGGAATGATGAGATAAGGAACAAATAGGAAACACTTATCAATGTTTCACTTTAATAAAGCTTTATCAGGAAATAAGATATGAAAAAAAAGATGAAATTCTGATATTTTTACCTTTGTGTTGCTTGATTTTTATTGTTTAATAATGTTTCACATGCATTCAACTTGGTAGTCCTCAAGTGATGTGGTTTCTCTTATTTGGTACAGTTTTTTGTTTACGATGGTGTAGTGCCAGTCCAGAATGTTCAAAGAAGGATGGTCTTCACCAAGAGCTACAAGCTTCAATTGCTCAAAGCCATAATTAACCATTGATCTTAGAAAGAACATGAATTGAGTTCTTATGTTCAAGTGTTGGTTTTATAGCAATTTGCATTTTTTGTGAAAACTGCCTCCAGTGCAGCCTAGTCTATATATTCAATTTCTTTTTCTCCTATACTAAATTTGTTATAACTAATCCATACACCAAGGTATTTGAAATGTTTAATATTTACTTATTCTATATCTAGAATTTTTTGATTGATTCAGGGTATGTATGATCACTATTTTCATTCCAATTCCAGATCATAATATCCATTTTGGAAAGGTTTAACTTGAGCTATATTTATCTTGAGTCCTATTATGATATTGACTCTATCTCTATTAACTCTATAACCTGACATGGTCAATGTGAAAATGATGATCTGAATTTTTCATTGTATAATATTTTAATAAGATTGATTAAGATTATATGGGAAAATAAAAATGCTTTGTTAGGCTTTTGACATTATTGATCCAGCTCTCAGAATTATAAAATGCTTTCTAGGTTTTGGCAATCACTTTTCAACACACCTGAAACTAAACATGGCTCAAGGTGTGTACCATCTCAGTAAAACAAAATATTAAAGTAATAATTAGCACTGTTCTATTGCATCAAAATTCAGTGTAGTTGTTAACTTATAGGCAAATCGTGGTAAATAAAATCTTTGTGTAGTTAATCTGGACCTGAAACGATCATTATGTGAGATATGACCATGCATAAGCAGTAGAACTAACATGTATTATTTTTTAAATCATTTCACCCCAAGCAAGGCCGGAATGCCACTAGTATGCAGGGAGTTACAGAGAGTGATAGTGTGAAAAAAGACTGCATATAGTGGGTGATTGAGGAAAGGATAAAAGATGAAAAGGATTCAAGAAGATAGAAGATGGCGATTAACATTGCATTTAAATTGTAGTTATCAGGGAAGCAAAGTAAACAGAAAAGAGTTCCAGAGGCGTGAAGTGCGAGAAAATAATGTTTTGAGGTAGAAGTAGTGGTAACATTTAACTATTTTGACGCTAAAAGGGTGAAACCTAGATGCTAATTTAGTGTCATGCTTAAATTCATGCAGTTGGGGCATGAGAGAGAAAAGCTTGTCAGACCAGTTGCCAGGAAAATATTAGTAGATGTCTAATATATCAGAGGGATGCCACATCATATTGGTGAAAAAGTAACTGAAGTTGAGATGCCAAGTTAGGATCATTTACATTGCAGATCTTTCTTTGGATTTTGACAAGAACCTCAATATGAACAGCAAGTGCACCAGACTAGATATGGCAACAGTATTTAATGCACAGATGAATGGTAGATTTGTAAATGTGCAAGAGAGGCACTGACAAGAAAAACTTAATGGCACATCACAGTGACCTTGCAGTAGATGCAGCTATTGATTTGATGTAATCATTCTACTACAGTTGAAAAAGTGAGGTCAAGAAGGTGCAGTGTGTTGCTGTCCTGGAGCCAAGCATCAGACCTGATGGCAGGTGGGAAATTTTCTCTATCGTGATTAAATGAGAGCAGTTTCATTTTGGAGGCATCCCACATGTGTTTATTTTGAACTACATACTACAAGTGTCTTAGAACTGGAAATCTTATTCCAAGGGATGTCACCTGAGAGCAAGCTCAAGGGAGATAACTACATATATCAAGAAATATAACAGTTGTTATTGAGTCAATATGGAAAATGAATCATTCTGATTGTATTGCAAATCATAAATGAACTTTAAGTGCAAAGAATTTAAGTGCTTAATATTTTAATGCTATTGCAAACAGAAGATGTTTCAAATTGCAACACTCCGAGCTAAAGAGCAAAACTGTTTCTGAATTGACTTTTAATTTCTTCTATTTCTTCCTTCTGTTTCATTTTTTGTTCTTTTTCATTTTAAGTTTAAAACTGAAGCTGTACATAATTATCAATTATGTCCTGCGATAAAGCCTTAAGCAAGATTTTTGATATTTCTTAACGTTTTTAAAACCACAGCTGTTAGATTGTTAGATATCAGCACATCTTGGCTGATTGTTTGAAAAACAAAACAACAAAATACTTTTTCAACACTAGCAAAGGTTACAAAAAGTAGGAAAACATTTGCTGCAATTAAAATTTATTCATTTTTTTATTGATTTGTAATATATTTTGATCTCTAATTTTTATTATTTCTGTTTTATAATTGCTCTCAGATTGTTTCAATTATTATGTCGCATTTTTTTTTTTTTTGTGTATTTTGAGAAAATTACTATAACTTGAAACATTAACTGTGATTTCCCAAGGTTGAAAAATTAGTTACAAACAAATCTGTAAAACATTTTACCATATTTTGTTTTTACAAATTTAATGAGTAGAGATGTTATTTTCTGAGGGTTTTTGATGTATTTAATTAAGAATGGTGATCTGAAAAGGATACTAGCACATTCGATTCCAAAAGATGTTAATGGTTTTGGAACTTTAGCTTATAGGAAGTCAAATCTCTAAAACCATCTAAAAATAAGTGACTTTCAAGTTACAGTGGAAAGTATAATGCTATCTGGACCTTAAAGGTGTATTTAACCAAAAAACATCAAAGCTTTGATAGAAGATATATGAGAATGCTTATACTTGGTGCATCATGGAAAGAACATAAAATACACAAGGAGCTCTATAGAAAAATTGTAAAGTGTGATGGAATAATGATGGATTTTTTTTTTTTTTTTTTTTTTTTTTTAAGCGTTTCACCCCAAGCAAGGCGGGAAGCCACTAGGATGCAAGGGGTTACAGAAAATATAGAGTGAGATCAGATAGGAGTGATAGAAGAAAGGATGAGGGTAGTGGATAAATCAAGGCAACTGGAGATGTCGATTGACATTACATTTGAATAGCTGGAGATTATAGCTCACAGGGAAACAGGAATAGGGAAAGGAGTACCACAGGTGAGAGGTGTGAGACATGAAGCTATTGAAGTAGAAGAGACGGCTACATTTAGGAGTTTTGACAGTGAAGGGGTGAGAGCGGGATGCCAGCCTCGTATGGCGCTTGAACTCATGACGTCTGGGAACCAGCGAAAGCAGCTCCTCGGAGCAATTTCCATGAAAGTATTTGTAGAACAGACAGAGGGAGGTGATGGTGCATCTGTGAGAAAGTGACTGTAGACGAGATGCCAGAGCAGGGCCAACTACATTGCATATCCGCCTCTGGAGCCTATCAAGAACCCCGAGGCAAACAGAAGGGGCACCAGACCATATATGGCAGCAATACTCCATGCAAGGGCGAATTGTTGATTTGTAGATCTGGAGGATCAACTCCGGGGAGAAAAACTTCCTGGCGCGGCTCAGGGAGCCAAAGAAGATTGCAACTCATTGGACTCATTTGGAAGAGGAAAAAAGAGCTGTTAAGTAGTCTTGTGGGAACCTAAACAAGGAAAAGAGGATAGAGGGAGATTGACCAAAACATGTGGATTAACTAAGAAATGATACTGGTTTGAGGAGTAAAGAACTTGTTTCATAGTCAAATTTCTTTTGTTGGAGAGATGTTTTACTTCTGGCAAAACTGAATATGAATCTACCAGTATTGGTAATAATCCCACTCTATTAACATGGGCATCATCCATGTGTATCCTGTTCCAAAGTTGGGAATCTTTAGGCAATGTATGTATTTTTGTCTCTCTAAATTTCTTTTTTTCATTGCACATTTTATTCCTTTTTACATATTCTTCTACATCTATACTATAGTCTGTCCCCCATGCTTCAAGCCATAATCACCTTTGTGTAGATGTTATTCTGCAATGAACATCGTTATGTATACTTTTTATAATTTTGCGCCATTTTTTTTACTGGCAGAACCACTACATCTCCATTACAAATTACACCCATTTCTTCAGTTAATTTGTGTTTAACATCTTTAAAATGACTTTTTTAATTATTCCATTTATTATTTTTTATCCTGAACAATGTATTAGATCTCGCTTAGTATTCTCAGCTAATTTGCTTATTGACAAAATATCAGTTTCAACCCAGTGTAAGAAAGTATCTCTGAATTTTTCCTCCTCTTTGTCATTTTCAGAAGTAATAAACCTCAATATCGACAAAACATCTGCATGCAGAATAGCATTGTCTTTCACTTACTCAATATCAAAGTCAGATGCCATTAATATTAAAGCCCATCTTAGAATTCTAGAAGATGTTACCTTAGAAAGTTTCTTCCTAGGATTAAATATGAATTCTAAAGGTCTATGGTCAGACCATAGTAGGAATTTCTTTCCAATCAAAAACTGACAATAGCTCTATTTGTTGACCATCTTATGGTCCATGCTTCTTTCTTAATATTTCAGTAGCTCAGTTTGGCTTTGGACAATTTTCTCAAAAGATACATATTAGGTTGACCAACCTGAACTAATGTTCCTGAAATTGATTGTTCACTTTCGTCAGTTGTTACTACTGTTTCCTTTCTAGGCTCAAATATTTTGACTACTGGCTTCTTTACCAGAACAGCTTTTAAATTTTTAAATGCCACTTGTTTTTTTTGTCCAAATAAATTCCACATTCTTTTTTCTTAAAGCAGCAAATGATTCTCTCAATTCGGAGTATCACTCTACATATGATCTGTAGAAATTTACAAGTCCTAAGAAAGATTCCAATACTTTTTTGTTCTTAAATACTTCAACTTTTAATATTTTGTCAATTAATAATTGGTCTAGGGATATGCCTTCATTAGATATGGAATATCCCCAAAATGATATTTTTTTAGTGTTGTGCACATATTTTTTTTTTTTTTGATAAATTGTTTATCAAGCATTTTTTAACTTATTCAAAACCATAATAGGTTTTCCATTTGAATTCTTTGTTAATAGCACCAACAAAAATGTCATCCTTGTAGCATATTGTATTTTTTGTATTGCTACCAATAACTTTCTCTAAAGCTCTTTGAAAAATTGCACTTGCAGTTTTAATTCCATATGACATTCTTTTACATCTTAATAAGCCAAGCAGCATGTTTATTGTTGTGACTTCTTTAAAGTCTTCACCAATAAGTCTTTGATGGTATGCCAACTTTAGATCAATTTTAGAGAATGCTTTCATACATGCAAAGGAGTTCAAAACCCATCCTACATTAAAATAGGATATGAGTCTATATATATTTTGTAGTCACCACAAATGCACAGATCATCATCCTTCTTTCTTAAAATTATTAACAGTGGGACTCATTCAAGGAGATCTTGTTCCAGTAATTTTTTAGTTTTTTTATAACTATTGGTGGTAGATGGACTGGCACTTTTCATGCTTCAAAATATGAGAGGAAGACATTTTCCTTTAGTCTTAACTTTGCTTTATAGTTTTTTTAACATTCCAGTTTCTTCTATCTAGACTTTGTTTACTAATTTTGTCAAATTTATGTTCAATGCATCATTTTCTATTAGACCATGATACTTTTCACAGTTTTACACAATAATTGGTAATGCTTCAAACTTTTTTTTTAGTTCCATGGAAGCTTTAAAACAACCTAATGCTTTTATCACAGATCTGTCAAACTGATTCAGTTAGAATACTGAACTGTTATGAAATATCAGACCCCCTAGTGAATCCTTGATAATCTCCTCAAAGGTGAAGAAGAGATTTGGGATAACAGAAATTCCATCCTGTGTATGACAATAAACTACATCTGCATCCTGGGTAAGACAATAAAATGCATCCAACACTGGGGCGTTTGGTCAGGAGGTTTTGAGGAGTGTGGAGCCACTCTGACTCAGGGTGGTAGCACTTGTTAGGGTCTCAGCTATGGGCGAGTAGTTGACCCCAAAACTTGTAAATATAGGTTTTAATACCAGAAATACTTTGTAAAAAATTATTACCAGCAATACATTTTTGGAAAAAAATATTACCAGCTTTACATTTTTTGAAAAAATATTGCCCATGGTATATTTTTGAAGAAAAAATTTTAAATAGATTTTTGAAGGTAAAATATTACCAGCAATACATTTTCGAAAAAAAAATTATTACCAGCAATAAAAATCTTGTGGGCATTAAATAACCCATTGAGGTCGATATGCCATAAAACAAATCATACCTAAACCAATAGGAATGTGGTTTTAAAGAAGGATTCTGAGAAAATTAAATCAATATTTATACTTAGCTTAAGAAAGAGAAAGTTGAAATTCTAAGGCACATAATGAGGAAAGAGGGCTTGGAAAATTTGACACTGACAGGACATACTCAAGATAAGAGAAACAGAGGAAAGCAATACATAACTTAGCTAATGAATCTGTGTAAATGATTGGCAGAACAGAGATTGGGAGTGATAGTTGACTTTACAAAGAACTACAAATGACAATTGTGTATAGACATGATTGTCCACGTCCTGAATGGACATGTCACATAGATGAAGAAAAATCTAATGCAAGTCATGCAGTGTTATGTTTAAATAAAGATTGTTTATTATTCATGCTTTTAATAGAGAAGCTGAAGTAACTTATTTTTTAACAGCATTCTATATACAAATAGAACAGGCATGAACCCAAAACATCGTCTTGGAAAATGTCCAATAAAGAAAGCAAACTCTATTCAGAGTATGTTGGTAAAATTAAACAGTATCATTAATTTAATAAACAATGTGTGGTTTTAGATAGAACCCCTTGTCTAATGATCAGATAACTTAGGTGAGTTAATGCCATTAGTTAGAGGACATAGTTTAGACCTAAGAAAGTGTTGGAACAAAACGTGCCTCAACTAACATCCAGACTCAACAGCTATGGGGAACAAAAGATTTTCCTAGATGGTAACTCACAAGCTCACTTTAACTTATAGGTAGCAGTTTTTTAGAGTACAACCATCATCTATTGTAAGTACAGTTAATAAAATGGTAAATGTATTTGGCACCCTACTTTTCATTTCCCTTTAGTACCTCATACTAAATGGCAAATATCATCCTGTGATATATTATTTAATGCCTCTTGCACCTGCTGATGCAATATAGTAAAAGTGAGCTAAATAAGTAAGGTGCTATCTTGTCATACCTTATATATGTTGAATAGGGGACAAGTCTGTTGATTGTACCACTCATAGACACTGTCATATATAATATAAAGAAGGTTGAGTAGCACAGGAATCCTGTGAGCAGGTATTATCCTGCTGGAACAGCATATTGCTTTCCTGTTTCAGGAATAACAGTAGGATGAGTTGAAAACATTTTTTTGTTCAATGCATCAAAAACAAGCAAATGTTATAAGTTATTGCACTGCATATGATGGTGCCAGGAGCGGGTGTTAGTGTCTGTGTATTTTGACCGAATACATTCCCAAGTTTATAATGCACATGAAATGATCATAACTTGTAGGTAGATAGAGTTTCCTTTCATAACTGAATACAAAGCGACCTTTACTTTCTATGGTGACCTGCTCGCAACATGACTGGAGATAGTGTTTTGATTAAGAGATAGTGTGGCCAGAGGTATGCATGTTCCTAGTACTTTACTCCCAGAGCCACATCTGTTCTGATCTGTACACTAGCCACAGTGAACTACTCTTATAATATATTGATGATTATAGGCAATTGTACATGTGTAGGAATGTTCATTGGACCATTATTGCCAACATAGAAGTGTGCAAGAAAATGGGGGGAAAAAAAAACGCCTTCTTGCGACACAAAAACGAATGCCTACTTGTGACACAACAACGAACACCTTCTTGCGAACCAGAAACAAATGCGACACAAAAACGAACGCCTACTTGCAAACCTGAAATGAATGCCTTCTCTTCCGAACGAACACTTTATAACAGCAAACAAGCAAAACAGCACCCAAGACTACTGCCGACGGATGACCGACTGCAACAGCTTTTGACGCCCAAGAAAAGACGGCAAACAACTCGCGCGTCTTCTTCTTGTAGTCCTCAGTCGAGTCCATTATGGAACTCCAAGGTGTGCCCGGTGACAACACACACACGCAGTTTGAGGACACTCATTACAAGAAGCACCACTAACAATTTATGTCCTTAAAAATGTTGCAATTTTATTTTCTGGGAGGGGTATATAAATATTTACTAAGCTTAACTTAATCAGTAACAGTGTTGTGGAGTTATTTCACAGTGGTGGCTTGTATTTGTACTAAATCAGTCCTAAATAGTTCGACGTACCAAACTTTAGGAACTTGATATAATAGGTATTATGCAGAGTAATCTTGTAGTGGTCGCTGACTACTTACGTATTCGACTAACTGTCGACTACTGTCGTCCGACATCGACAGACTCTCGTTTCTCTTACTACTCCTACTTATATTAGGTGGGAGCATCTATTAACTATAGAATGGGTGTGTTTCACCATAACAAACAGATCCACAATATTTAGGTATCCAGTGAGGTCCACTAACTATGCAAGCAAATGGTCTGGGAAGATAACTTATATGTTTAGGAGCTCATTGAGGTAGGGAATCATTATAAAATAATAACCCAACCATGGTTATCAGCCTAGAAAATGATGATTATAGAATAACAGTTCTACGTGTCCATTTGCTTACTCTCCCTCTTTTCATAGGTTTTGGGTTGTAATCTAGTTGCTTGTTCATTCACATCTGTTAGTATGATTTTCCCTTCCCATGTTTCTATTCTAACCATATCTTTCACTTGTCTCTTCTCTACTGACCACTGAAAAACTTACTAAAATATTCCACACTCATGTATGTATGGAATTCAACCTGCCAATTTGTCACAGATGATGTATTGTGTATTTGACAAACACTTTATGCTCCTTAAAAGTTTTTTTTTGTTCCAGGAAATATATGGCCAGATTGCCACTTGATCAAATTCTGATAACCTGATTTCTAAAAATTATGTTTTCTATAAAAACACAGGCCAACTGATCATCTGACCAAGTTTTTTGGAAAGCCCCTTCTCTCAGGTTTTTCTGTGGAGAAGTCTATAAGTAAACAATTTAATCTCAAGTGATTTTTTTTTTGAGATAATATTATTTTAACTGAATAAGTAATTTATTACTTGTCATCAGTAACTTGGTGAGTGTAGTCTATGGCTCTACCCAGTTATACTTAGTTAATATCTTGGTTCAATTTCATAAGAAGCCCCCAGCCCATTTAAACACTAATTAACTTTCTAAATTAGTTCTTTTTCAGCATTTAATTCAAATATTCATTAAACAGAATTAAAACATCCTTCACATTTTCCCCTGGTTCCATACCATAAAACTTAGCCTTTCCAACATTGTTTATTAACTGCTGTCAAGGTTCAATTGGCTCTGAATAAATAGATAATCACCCACCTCATCACTTAGCTCTAATTACAAATTTATATTCATTATTTTTATTTATTTTCATAAAGCAATTTTTAAAAAAAAACAACACTTGATTTACTAGTATTATTATTTAAATTTTTTTAAGTGAAGCATTATCTGTTTCTAAATACATTGCTTAGTTTTCGGAAAGTCTCTTTCCTGACCCTAATGTGCCTTCGGATTTCAGTGTCACACTTTTTGCCCTTTTTGTTAAAACACTTCACAGATATTTAAATTGTTGTACTTATTTGATTTCGGCATCTTCAATTTAGAATTTACATGTTGGGCTCTTTCTTTTGCTGACAATCATGCATTCTATCTTCTTGCGATGTATGTTTCATGTGCAGTTTATTTTCTATGTCTGCTTTCAACATTGTGTTATCTGCATATCTTATGTTAAGATTGTGGCTGCCAATAATGAATTCTGGTAGGGCTTCTAACTCTCTCAGAATATCCTTACTGTAGTTCTCCAATGTTTTCATTCCATCTCTGATATATTTTTGCCTTCTCTAATATCAGTATCCAGTCCTTAGATTTTATGTGTCCTGTTGATGAGCATGTCTTTTGTACTGTTAGTTCTATTATTTTTTTATGCATATATGCTTTCCCTGTAATACTCATTCTTTCTATTTTTGCACACTTTTTGTTGTGCCATTTCTCTTTAGCTCACCTGCATTTGTTCCTAATGTCCTATATTCTGTTCCATAACTTGGCATTGTTTTTTGTCTGTTTTTCATCATCTTTGTCTACTTTTCTTTTGGATAATCTGATATTACTAAATCTTCTCTTTATGTGTCTGACTTCAAATTTCAATTCTCATTTAATTCCTTGTATCTGCTTTTAACACTGTCCATATATTTCTCCTTCAAGAGATTATTGTATTGCAATTTGGGTGCTGCCTTGGCACTCTTCATTTTCCATAGTTTTCTTCTAAGTTTAAATATTACTGAAAGATGGTTGCTTCCATAGTTGGCACTTGGGTATGATTTGCAGTGTAAAATTGCATTCCTGAATCTCTTATGGATAGTTAAAAAAGTTAATTTGTTATTTTTTTTGTTTGTCCTTCTGGGTTTCTTTGTGTCTATATATGTTTTTGGTGTTCTTGAAATCAGATTTTGTCTAATGCCTGATCATTCACCATGGCTGATTTGGCCAATTTTTCTTCACATACATTACAAATTACGGGTCTAGATTTGCCAACTATTTAACCATCTCTCTACTTGCCTAATTTGGCATTCATGTCTCCCATAACAATTGTAATTTCTTTCAATTTGAATTGTGCCTGGGTGTTGTCTAGTGCACAGTATAACTTTTTGATTTCTTCTTACATACTTGGTTCTGTCAGTGCATATACAACTATGATGGATATGTTAAAAAGCTTCCCTTTTAGTTTCATGTTTTGGTCTAATATAAGTTCTACTCCCCTCTATTTTTTCTCTCTGCCTGCATATAAGACTGTGTTTGTAACCGATGAAATCTTCAATGTTTACTCACCTCATTTCACATACACCTAAAATATTAACCTTTAACCTATTCATTTTCTGATTTATATTTTCTAACCAGCTATATTGATTTAATGCAATGACATTCATGTTCCCCCCAAAATTTTGTTTAATGCAAACAGTAGTAGGATGACAGTCCAGTGACACTTTTTACTCATGTCTTCACTTATCAGGTGAAGACAATTCCAAGGACTTTGACACGCTTTATGTTCTTTATAGTTTAGCTAACAGTCACTAGACAAAAGTCAACTGACAGTTGTGGCATGTGACCTTCTTTACCAGGCAATGAGTTAATTCCAATAGGCTCAAACCTATTTCTGACATTACGTTTTATAATATTATTGCTGATATTCATGAATTTTCTTAGGATTGATAGTGGAGTGGTTTCCCTATTGCCTTCTCCACAGTGATTTTATTGAGACACCACCTCTGGCTGTTGATTTGTCAAGAGTTCTTCCACATTTTCAAAGATCTTACTTTTTGTCCTCCAGTGTTGTTAACAACCTGTCTCATTTGAAGGAAATTAGACCATCCAATGCATACATACATCCATTCATATATATATATATATACATATATATATATATATATATATATATATATATATATATGAAAGTTTCAACTTAGTTAAAATTCTAAAGAATATTTCGATCATAGCGTCAAAAAGTTTCATAACTCCTAATGAGAAACTTGAATTTAAAAATAAAAATTTATATTCAAGTTTCTTTTCTTCTTTTCCTAACACCTTGTGTCTCAGGAGCTGTGTGTAGAGGTGGTAGTGGGGGGGGGTATTGACAAATGTAAATTTTTGATAAAATCAAGTCATTTCCAAAGAAAAGAAAAGTCTGTTATTTTATTTTTATAAATTTCAAAATAACTTTTAATGAATAAGAAAAAGAATACAGTCTTTCATTGATACAGTCTGTGAAGTGGCATTAGAGTCTGAAGTTCTGAAGCCAATGGCAGCACAAAATGCAACATTATCTTTGGTAAAATCAATGTTGCCTGGCCTGATTTCACTTTAAAATATACTCACTAAATATAATGTCTATCATAGTGAGAGTTAATGTCAGATTAAAACAATCCATTAAATGCTTAACACTTCTTTAAGCTTCTTTAACTCGTTATTTTTAATAGTGTATACGGCACATCTCCCAGACAGGCAGACTTACTAAGTATAAAAAATGTGAGTTTGAATCCTTTTAACCTTTGAGTCCTGACCACAACTTTACTGGTGGTAGAGAAAATGGATGTAAAGCCCAATCACAGGTTAAACAGTGGTAGAGAAAAATGACTTAATGCTCAGCTACTGGTTGAAGGGTGGGTAAACATTTGTAACTATTTTTTATATCTACTGTGAAACATTACATACCAGCGAATTTTGACTCAGGAGATTAGATAGAATGGTTAAAATTGTTCAAGAATGTAGGGCTCAAAGGATTAAGTTGTTATAGGTAATTTCCATAATTGCGATGATGAATGTAGCATCCTAATAATTACTAGACATGGCAGTTAAAAATAAACATGAAATATACTTCAGTTCGAAATTCCAACCACCTGAAGAAGACCGGAGTGTACAACGGCCGAAACGTTGTGACAAATATGGCAACAAAGATGAGGACAATAGTCCGACTAATGTAAATACTGTACATAATACCTCATCTCAGAAATATAGACAGATACTGAAGGGACGAAACGTTGTAATAAATATGGCAACAAAGATGAGGACAATAGTCTGAATAATGTAAATAGTGTACATAATACCTCATCTCAGAAATATAGACAGATACTGAAAGGCCGAAACATTGTAATCTGGCATCCCGCTCTCACCCTTACACTGTAGAAACTTTAAAATGTAGACGTCTCTTCTACTCCAATAGCTTCATACCTCGCACCTCTCGTCTGTGGAACACCCTTCCCAATTACTGTTTCCCTGATAGCTATAATCTCCAACTATTCAAATGTAATGTCAATCGACATCTCCAGTTACCTTGATCTACACACTACCCTTCCCTTCATCCTTTCTTCTATCACTCCTATCTGCTCTTTCTACAAATCTTCTGCAACCCCCTGCATCCTAGTGGCTTCATGCCTTGCTCGGGGCACTAAGCTTAAAAAAAAATATATATATATATAACAACAAAGATGAGGACAATAGTCTGACTAATGTAAATACTGTACATAATACCTCATCTCAGAAATATAGACAGACTTTGAAATATACCTTATTTTATACCCTATTTTTTTTCCAACAATAACAGCATGCACAGTAGATTAAATGAAAAATGTTATTCTCTTCCATGTTAAACCAAGGCAGCATACAGCAAGAATCATACAGGAAAACATTTTGGAACTCAATTGGTCTGTTTTCTCCACTTCCCATATTCACCTGACCTTGTACCAAATGATTATTACCTTTTTTGATTACAGCAAAGCATTTTGATGTTGATTGGGGGGGGGGGTTGTAATAAAAACCAGATTCAAAAGTTGTAACTGTGTATGGGTGCAAAAGATAAGGAAAGAAAACAATAATGCATTGTCAGTTAGCTGGAAATAAAAGGAGATAAGATATACTAAAATAAAATTATGAATAATGAATTGCCAGTATAATGGATCAAGGCAGAATGTCTCTTTTGTGGGTGAGGGATGTGACCTGGAAGATAAGAGAGTTGGTTGTGTACTGCCCTAGTGTTGAAGCTTGTGTAAGGTCAGCTGACCAGGAGGTCACGGGTGAACTCTTTGACTGCATGCCTTCTGCTTTGAATGTTGCTGAGGGGACTTTTAAGCAGTCAGGGTAGATACATGACTATGTGATTTTTGTCATGCTTTTGCTTTAGTGGCAACATTCATGATTGTTTCTGAGATTTAGATTTTAATTTTATATTTTGGGGGGATTTGTTTTGATGATTGGTCGACAGTTTATGATGTGGAGTGATTCAGAAAGAGATCTAATCTAAAGCAGAGTAAAACAGTTGGAAACTTTTTCAAATCAAAACCTGTGGAATTTAGCTCAAAAGCTAAAGAAGATCTGTTGAGTGCCAATAAGTCTTTGCAAATAATGTTGACTATATAATTGGATAAAATGTCATTGTACTTTGTTTTTGAAGAAAACAAAAACAGATATCATTTATGACTCACCCTAATAGAATGAATGATTTAAAATTACTATAAAAATGGAAAGAAATATGATGAATTAAATCTTGTTCTATATACCATGTCTCTTCATGGTGTTAGTGATCATGGCTTTCCACAGCTTCCTATACTTTGTAACTTTTAGCATTATTTGTCTTTTTACCATCCTTCTCACTTTCTGTTCTGCCAGCTCAAAACATAGGCTATTCACTCTTTATCCTGTCCCTCTTGCCTGTGAGTGTCAAATTTTCCAAACCTTCTTTCCATATTATGTGTCCCGGAAATTTCTTTCTGATTTCAAGCATAAGTGACCTTTTTGTTTCCATTTTTCTTAAAACTTCAAAATTATTAGTAATAACTTGATTTGTTTTATGTAGTCTCTCTGACATCATATGTGTAGAGATCACTATAACCATGGAAATATGTTTATATAGTAATTTTGAAAGTTTTTAAATGTATTGACCTAACTATAAAATAATTTAACCTTTCTGTGTTTTTCTTTTTTTTTTTCAAACTAGAACAGTTTGGTCATGAATATTTAAAGAATAGATTTATATAAAAATATAGAATGCAATGCTTTTTATCAACCAACTGCATTTTTCAGAGATATTTTTTGAGTTTTTTTCTTCTACTTAGAATATCTGTTTTCCTGCTTTTTCTTTCAGATTTTATTTGAAGAGTACAAGCAATTTCTTAATTTAGTCCATTTTTTTTTTTTTTTTTGCCTGCCTACATATAATTTACGGAAATAAATACCAGGATAATTGAAAATAACAACAATTTTATCTGAAATTTCAAGAAACCATCTAAAAAAACTTCAACAAGCAACCATTTTTAGAATGAGAAAGTTTAACATGTATTCACTTGTAAAATGAGCACATTGAATTGAAAATGATGCAATTGTTATATCATACAAACTAGAATTCTGATTGTATAAAAATTTTCTAATTCAGTGTTTTTTTTTTTCTTTTTCAGGTAAGTGTTCCATTTTCATTTCTTATGTCAAGCCTCATCTTCATTTTATGCAGTCAAGTATGCTGTTTACTATGACACAGGTTTGTGAAAAATATTTTCAATATATGCTCACTTGTTTTTAATTGATACACTCCACTGAGCTGTTAGGACATTTTCACTAATTTAACTGTTCATCATTTCATTCTGTTTGTATTATCAATATGTAATAATCAGTTATCACCCTTGTTCTGAAAAACAAATTCAGAAGAACTGAATTTTAATTTATGATTTTCTGACCAATAAAACAAATTCAGAAAAACTGAATTTTAATTTATGATTTTCTGACCAATCAAACAAATTCAGAAGAACTGAATTTTAATTTATGACTTTCTGACCAATCAAACAAATTCAGAAGAACTGAATTTTAATTTATGATTTTCTGATCAATAAAACAAATCCCTGTCAACAACAAAAAAAAAAAAGAAACTGGTAATCATCCCATTCCCATGAAATGGCCATCTATATTTTTCTTTTTTTAATCAAATTTACCCAAAGCAAGGCAGTAAAGCCACTAAGACACAAGGGGGTTACTGGATGTGAAAAAATTAGAAAACAGAAGCATTACTAAGCAGTGAATAATATAAGCATAATCAGGAACAGAGTAGATAACAATTGATGTTACATTTAAATTTTTGAAGATCAAAGCTAACTAGAAAGTTTGAAACCAGGAAAGAGTACCACAAGTGAAAAGTGTGTGAAAAAAACTTATTCAGTGTAACACTGATAATATTTGTAATAGAGCTGGCACTGGTTGTAGTGATCGTTACTGGTCAATTGCTAACATTTCTCATTGATATGAGAAAAAAAAGACAGTTAAAAATAACTCATTATTTTCCTTATTATACCTATATTATGAGTTTTGATTGATTTGCTCATTTTCTTTGCGAATCTCTTTGTCTTTTAAAATGCAAAAATTCAGAAGAAACATGATTCAATGTGGATTTTGATAAAATCTAGTCAGTTTCCATTGTCATCTCTTTCCATGGATGTGCAGGTGGTGTCATTGATAGTATCTCAAAATGAGAAATTGGGGGGACAAGTTCAAATTTCAGTCAGGTTTGTTAAATTCACTTACCTGCAAATATCCTTGGGAAATGTATTAATCCATCTCTTCTCCCTCTAACTATGGGTTAAATAGTGGGATTGTATCTGGAAAAAAAATCATTGTTATCCTCAAAAGAATTGTTAATGCAATATTCACTCAGAAAAAAATAATTATTCTTATAATCCAAAATATATTTTTTGGCTTTAAATAACCTACAAAGTGTTGATAAGCTGTAAACAAAGAAAATCTGTATTTATATAAACATTACTCATAAAAAACCTTGATACACAGTCTTGTGATTCTTGCAGACTTTTCTCGATACAGAAATGCAAGAGAAAATGAAAAAAGTATTCAGTGATTTCCAAAGAACATTGGCTGCAACTTTAACCTGAAAATGGCTAAAGACGAAATGTTGGAATTATGATAAACAAGACGACAGACAGAGAAATAAATGGAACAGTTTGCAAATTTTGATATGTAATTAATTTCAGTATTCCAATAAGAATCAATTTTTTGACATAAAAATGAAGTACACTATTTACATTGTTTGGACTATCATCCTCATCTTTGTTGCCATATTTATCAAAATGTTTCAGACATTGTACACTCCAGACTTCTTCAGGTGGTTGGAATGTCGAACTGAACCCTTTATTTCACTTCCTGGGGTAATGGATGTCAGTTATCAGCTATCTCCTGTTAATTCCCCTCTCCAAGTTCTCCACCACCTTAACCAGGTATTGAACTTTCACTCACTGGGTCACTGGATCTAACTAACACCTTTATCCACTGTGCCATGTCCTTGAGGACATCTGTGCATGAATTTCTGGGTATTATAAACCTAATGTCATCAGCAACCATTTTTTATCAGTACTGATATTACAATTTTTGCTGTTATCATTCCTTGTTTTTACCAGAGCTCATATTGCAATTTTCATTGTTATTATTGCTTTTCTCTGGCACTCCTTATTACTAGTTCCAATATTGTATTCATTTCTATGTTTGGTCAGCTCAGGAGATTTTTGTGGCCTAGCATATGTGCTGATTCCTTAAGTTTATGAATTTTCCAATGATGTTCTTTGTCTATGATCTCAATCTGATCCCACAGAGGGCGGTGATTTCCCTTTTCTCTCCATGGCCCTTGTGTTACAGCTTTCTGGTGTTCTTGAAGACTTGCCTTAAGGGAGTGGCCTGTCTCCCCTTTATATTCCTTTCTGCAGCTGCACGGGATAGCGTACACACAGTCTTTAGTCATGTTTTCCTCTATGAGGAGGGGTCTTACTAAAGAGAGATATCTGTGAAGTGTCGTCCAGCTTTTGAAGTTTGTCCAGATGCTAAATGGACTGCAGATCCTTTGTATTTTCTCTGATAACCCCTTCACATAAGGCAGGCAGACTGTTTTCTGATTGTTGTTGTCCGCCTCTTGTACAATGATAACAGCAAAAATTTCTATATGAGCACTGATAAAAAATGGTTGCTGAAGACATTATCTTTATAATACCCAGAAATTCATACATGGATGTCCTCAAGGACACATGTCACAGTGCATAAAGGTGTGAGTTAGATCTAGTGACAGGACCCAAAGAGTGAGAGTTCAATACCTGGCTAAGGTGGTGGAGAACTTGAAGAGGGGAATTAACAGGAGATAAGTGATAAATAAAATCCATTACACATGGCAGTGACCGAAATAAAGAGTTCAGTTCAACATTGCAACCACCTGAAGAAGGCTGGAGAGCACATCAGCTGAAATATTGTGATAAATATGGCAACAAAGATGAGGATGATAGTCTGAACAATGTAAATAGTGTACGTAATAGACAGAGACAAAAATGAAGTAAACAGTATCTTGTGAGGCAAATGGTAGCAACTAGAAATTCACTTATAACATTAAATTATTAAAGATCTTATTCATATGGTGCATACTGAGCAAGATGGACTTGGAGAATCTGACACTCTCATAACATATTGAAGGTAAATGATAGAGAGGAAAGCAGTGAATATGCACGTGAAATTGGTTCATAGAACAGTGATTAGGAGTGATAGAAAAAAGACAAATGTTACTAAAAGCTGCAAATGGCAGGAAGTTGTGGAGATCCATGCTTTACCCAAATGACACCAAGAAGATCAAGTCCCTAGTCAGAGTAACAGCAGTCATAGTAGTTTCAAGAATGTTTGGATATTCTGTGATGAATTGTTTCATTATTACATGTATTTTTTTCGTTTTTTACTTTTTTCTTACTTTATTATTTTCCATTTTTTTCATGTTACTTTCACTGTTAAATTAAACAGGAAATTCAGTACAAAAATTCAGTACAAAAATTCAGTACAAAAACACTTGAGCAAAACTCATACCTTTCCCTGTTATAGAAAATTGTTTTCAGACTCTTTGATAAAGTATTTTTAATTATTTCACATATTTCGTTGTGACTAGTTTGTTTTTATTTCTTCATCTGTCACTTTTTATCAACATATTTTGAGGCAGTTTGATGCTTGTTCATCCACTAAATTGTGGGAATCTGCAACAAAGATACTACTTTTGTTGAGAGTTAAACTTTCATGTAGTTCAGATCTTGAATTTGGAATATCATTGATAAAAAGTGCAAGAAATGAGGACAATAACCTTCACATCTTTTATGAAAATGTCACTAAAAGAATAAGATATGAAAACCTGAAATAATTTATTGAAAAAGAGTGTCTTATTAAAATGTTACCATAAATGGCATACATGGAAATAATGAACTTCTTCATAAAATCAATGATTTTTAACTATGACAAAAAATAAAAGCAAATTGTAAAGAAGAAAAATATTTATTTTCATATCAAAGTAATTATTATTAGTTATGGATTCATATTAAATATGTCTGCAATTCATATTCCATATTCATTTCAAATATAAAAAAGATAACAAAAAAAAATAATGATTAACTAATAAAGAGAAAAAAAACTTATAATAATTTTTTGAAAATGAGTTTGTTCAAGATTTCTCTATTCTTCTTAACAGGCAACTGTACTCAAATTAGACTGAATCTAAAGTAATTCCACTGCTGTTTTCCATGTAGTTTCTTCTTCCTCTTCATCAAATATTCTTTCATACGTCGTTCTCCACATCTTCCAATAATGTATAGCTCTTAGCAATGTTTGTCTTTTACTATCTCCTCTCCCTGTTATGACATCCATTTACACAAGTTCATTTATGTTGGGTTACTTGCAATTTCATTTTCACTCATTTCTCTCAATATGTCCTGTGTCTGTTAAATTTTCCAAGCTGTCTTTCCTCATTATTTTATTATTCAGTCGAGTTAGCTCAGGCATTCATGAGTCTATCAAGCCAACCATCACAGTCCTGCATCAAGGTAGGGAGATAATTAGGGAGACATTCTGTGTCATTACAGAGCAGGTCAATGTAGGTGGTTACTGGACAACCAGCTCATCTTACTCTGTGTCCAGAACAGTAGATCAATGGCTCCATACATTAACACAACCTCTGCAGCACTGTATATATATATATATATATATATATATATATATATATATATGTATATAATTGTTATCAGTTTATATTTGTAAGTAAAAGAGAGACTGGCAAACTGGCAGTAAATATTAACACCCCTAGAGAGAGAGAGAGATACATAGGAATACAGACTGAAAGGTAGAGATACAGTTGGAAAGGTTGTAGGTTGGTTGTTTTTGTTTAGCGGTATATCAACACCTCTATGGGTTATTTAATGCCAAAATCAAAATATTTTGTCTGCAGTTTTTTTTTTTGTGATGACAATGGTTTTAGTGATACAAGTCTTACTAATTAACCCATAGCTGGAGGAAAAGATGTGGATTCATACCTTTCTCAAATTTATTTGCATGTAAGTGAATATAATAAACCAACTGGAATTGGAACTCTGCTATCTGTTCAACAATTCTGAGCTACACCACCTGCATATCCAAACTTACTGACCATGCTTGACATTGGTTAACTTTGGTGATCATATGGAAGCTGGTGTTTCAAAGTGATGTGGCCATAATTTGGTACAGTCTGAAAAACATAGGCAGAGAGATATGAACAAAACCTTAGGGTTTGGCAGAAAGCCAGACTGATATATAAGATACAATGTAAAAGAGACAGGTAAGAATAAAACACACAAAAAAGTTAAAACAGAAATTATCAAATTTAGCGTCATGTACCAAATAGAAATCTATGGACAAACAAAAATTATCCAGAACCATACAAATTTACAATCCGTATCCATGGAAATTGTGGCCCTCATATTCAGATTAAAATTTGCTACTGTGATTACAAAACTAAGAAATATTGCTAAAACTCTCATCCAAAGGATTATTGTGAGGATTCCTGCAAAGTATAATATCTACTACATTTGACCACAAAGATAATGAGCCATACTACCAAAAAGATACACAGAATATCACCCCAAAATATTCACATTATATGGCCTACCAAGAATACTTAAAATTAATATTTCAATGGAACCAATAGTTTCTGGAATAGGTTGTGCCACAGTCTAGAGCTATCACAAAAATTCTAACCCCACAATTGGTGCTATCAGTTCAGCATATCTAAAAATTTACTAAATGAAATCAAAGAAAAACATGGTTATTGCTTGTTTATAGAGAGTGCAGCAGAAATACCTCTGACATATTGGTAAGAAATTAGCTTGATGAAAACATCATTGCCACTAATATGGGAGGTATTTCCACTACATCATGTATATTAAATCTGTATACAGTAATATTTCTATTAATAAGTGTCTTAATTTATTAAAAAGAAAAACATTAACATATGAACAAGCTGAGACAAACATACAGTTACTAAAAAATGTCTGACAGATTGCACTGAACAGACCCACCAAAAGATAGAAAAGATATTAGTGAGTTAGCTGGACAGAGAACTGCAAGTAGAGATGCTTATATATAAATCCAATATTGATGGAAAAATAGAAAGAAATGGAGATCAATAGATAGATGGATACTGTTTTGCATCAAACTGATTTTCTTCAGTAAATGTCAAAGTAGAAAATCAAATTCTCTTGCCTTAAACATTTCTTTGTTCATTTACATTTTGCCTTTCATTTTTTCTTGTGTGCAAAGATTTCTGTTCATTGAGTAAATCTGGGCTTATGACTGAAATTCTTTTTGTTTTACATTTCTCTTCTCCTGTACCTGTCTTACTTGACATATTTTTCTACCAATTTCTTATTCTTTCTCATGATCTGAAATTTATTTTCATTTTTTTGAAAACTTTCTGTTGTACTAAGATGGACACAGAATAGTCTCCTTGTTTATCATCTTTGCAAACTGAAAAGCTCATATGAGGGGGTGCAGAAAAGTTCTACCCAACCCAATGACCAAATGACTAAATATATATTTTTTGGAAGGTCTTCTTCATGAGGATGAAAATGTTCAACACCCTCTCATACATAAATATTTAGATATATGCAAAAATGCACTCTCTCTCTCTTCACACAAACACACACACCCTGACACTTCTGTGTTCACCTTTAAGGTCACCACTTACAGCAGGTTAATCACAGACCTCCACCCCAAGCTGGGAGGCATCTCAAGTCAATACTGCACCTACCTTTCTTTGATGATCTGGTGTGAAATTGAGGCCAAGCATGTTCCAGCATAATGTCAGAACACTAATAAACATGATTTTTAAAATGCACACACACACACACACACACACACATATATATATATATATATATATATATATAGACAAGAGGAAAACTTATCCTTAATTATATTGTTCTTTTAGAGATATGTTCAATCTCAAATTTTGCACACACAAACACACATATATATATATATATATATATATATATATATATATATATATATATATATATATATATATATGTATGCATATTTCATTGAAAACAGCCAACAAGGAAGATTTAATTCATTTCTTATTGAGTTTTTCCAGCAATCTAACATTATTCCATTTTTCAGGGCTTAAAGAATTTAGGAATTGTCCATAGTTAGCGCTCTGAACAATTATAACTATGGACATATTCTTTAACCCTTGAAAAACGGAAAAAATGTTAGATTGCTGGAAAAACTCAATAAAAGATGAATTAAATCTTCCTTGTTGGCTGTTTTCAATGGAAGATGCATGAAGGAAAGGTTACACATCAATATATAAACATATAACTAAAGGTGCAACTTTTCTCCATGAGAAAATTCATGTATGTATGTATGTTTTTGCTGATGCCTTTTCAGGCACATTTTCATTTTGTTCAACACCCACAAAGACAACTTGTGATTTATATTGCGACTATGCTGAACAGACTTTAGTTAGAGATTTTGGGGACAGAGAGCTCATTATCTGGTATGATCTGTAGTTTAAACAAGGCCAATATGAGCAAATCCCTCTGTCACAATGACTTGAAACTTTGTGGTAGCACAGTCATCAACAGCTTTTGAATAGTTCCATCAAACCTATTTCATTGATAAGGCTTGGTTCAACCTGTTATATTGTTTTCAGGCACTTTTCAATGATGCTGCATTCTAGGATCATCTCCCCAGGCCAATAACATGACAAATTGAGGTGATGTTCAAACCTGGGCCTCAGGTTCAGAAAGTGAATGTTCTAACAACTTGGCTGTGCACCCATACAGTCATATACATACCTGTATATCTACACCTGTATTTATTAACAATTGTATTAAACTAAGCCATCACAGCTAACATGTGGCTTGATTTTCATACACTTTCCAAGGGGTCTGGCATGCTTGGATTGCCTCTCCAAGCCAATAATATCAAGTAGTTAATACTTTTTACTGAATATCTGTGTTTGAAAGTGACAGCCAGGTTTTTTATTTGATTTTAGACTGTGTGTATTACATCTATTAGCCTGTGCACATAAGAAAACATAATAAAAATAATGTGCTCTCCAGCAGGGTTTGTACATGTGTCCCACCTTGTAAGAGAAACCACTGTTTGATTCAGTAGAGAGTAACTCACACCAGCAAGGTTCTATCTTTCCTTTTAAGGAATGCACACTTCCTTGTATCTGCTCAGTATTTGTACACACACACAAACACACACACACACTTATATATATTTATTTAAAGATATGGTTTGCAGTACAAAATTTTATGACCAGTATGAAAAGACAAAATTTATTTTTATTATCACTCATGATGATAATAGATAAAAAGTAAAACTGAAAAACAGGCAAATGTATATAATTGGGCATGTGGCCAAGTGGTTAGAACATTCGCATTCTGACCATGAGACCCAGGTTCGAATCTCACTAAGGTCGATTTGTCAGGAAGGAGACTTCCTGATGTTATCAGACTGAAGAGGTTCATCTCAGCGTGTGGCACCTTTGAAAAGTGCCTGAAAAACTATACCACGAGTTGACCCAAGCCTTGTGAGTGAAATTGGGTAGATGGAACCCTTGGGTGCCATCAACAGCTGTGCTAGCATGAAGTCACAAGTCATCGTAGCTGAGGGCTTGAGCATGCTGGCCTTGTTCAAATTGTTGCTCACACTAGATAACATGCTCTTTCCCAGAAACTGTAACTAAGGTCTGCTCAGCATAGTTGCAGTATAAACCACAGGTAGGCTCTGTGGGTGTTGAATAAACTCAAATGCACCTGAGCAAGCATCTGCAAAAGGGATTAGCTAGCCACCCTAGTAGACAGGCATCCTCGAATGCGAGTGGCCAGCTGTATATATATATATATATATATATATATATATATACAGGAATCACTTGATTAGTGCAGCTAATGTGTACATCAGTAGCTATAAAATAATCAATTTTCGATTATTATGTTTAAATTGAACAATGTTTTACTAAACTTGTTGAATATTATGTATGCACTAACCAAATTTTGATATATAAAAATTTTAGCACACTAATCAAAAATGCATTAATCAAATGTCCATTAATTGATGGATGCCTGTATATATATTTTGGTACTTGGTACTATTTCCATTAGCTTTTTTGCTCTTATATTTCTCCTTCATCCCCTCGTTTTTATTAACATGTTTTATTAATAAATTTGTATTTTAGTCATGGTTCCTTTATTCTCCTCCTTATATTTTCTCATGGTGCCAATTGTATTTTCTTGGTCAATTAATTTTTACCAATGTTTTTTATTCTGATGTTTGTCAAAAGGGATCTCTTAAGATAGAAGAATGCTTTCCTGTTTCATACAAAAATTCATATTTTTTTGTTTTGGATGCTACCTGAATTTTACCAAAATTTCCATGCCTGAAGATGACTGAATGTACAGTTCAAAGTACTTGAACTGTACCACATATTGGATATATATGCACAATTCATAAATAAGATAAGAGTAAGTATATTTTATGATGGTTCTGTTAAGCAACTCTAGATCAACATAGGTGATGGCAAAATGTAAAGAAAAATGAGTGTAGTATTTTTTCTAAAAAGCTCCACATATTGTCTAAAATTATGTCTCACCTTGTCAGAATACCTGCAAAGATTCAATATGTATGAAGATTACAAAATATTTTTTTGCACATGTCTTTCCAACAGCTGCAAGTCATTCTCTGGCAATTATTGGAAGTTCATATTCTCATCTTTTTTGAAGAATTACTTGTTCAGCATTTTTTCATGTATACTTGTGCAAGCCTACAATGAATTCTATGTTTAACAATCCCAGCATCAGTTGAAGTATCCACATACACAAACAGACATTGAGTAATTCAAAATAGCTTTTACTTGAAGTTATAAGCAAGCAAAACTGAAGTTATCAGAACAAATTTGAAGATAATTTTTGTTGTAACCTATGGAAGGTTACTGAATAGAATAATCACACGAAGGTTGGTAATGAATGATAGTACTTAGGACAAGAACAACACATATAAGATTTACCAGCAGTGTGTAGAAGAGGGAGTTAAGTGCATTCCACAATGAATCTCTAACTGCAGACCAATACACAGTATTTACTACTGTATTTATGTGAATGGGGACATACCCATTATCGCCCGAAGGTATGCTACAACAATTTTTTTTAATACTATTTGTTGTAGAGTAGGTCTCAGCATACTTCCTGCTCTTCCCTACTGTTGTAACAGTGGACTGCTCTTACTTATAAATATGGCAAGTAGCCACATTAGAATAGGACTTGAGGAGTAGTTGATTTACTCATATTTTTCTGTTCTATATATGAGTATTTAATAAATTCTTTTTTGTTTCCTCTACCTAGACTTATGTTCCTTCGATACTCTCTCTAACTATGGCCTTCCCAATTCTTGGTTATTTTGAACAAAACCAATATTACAACACTATTGTTCACCAAAAGGACAATCTTATCCATCAGTCAATCAGGTTTTGGTCTTTTGCGACTCGGAACTTATTCTCTCATTTAACCGTTATCAAATATTGGTTACATACAAGCTTATTTTACAGAATTATATTGTCTATTTATATATGTAAAAACTGCCATATATACATATCAATATAGAAATAATTTTAGCAGGAATCTTCTTTTTACATATCCTTTTCATTTTTACAAAAATTACCAGATTTAACACTTTATTACATAGGTACCTCCATGAGATCACTAAAAAAAAAGAGCATAGCATGATGAAAAAGATGCCAAATTTGATGAAATGATAGCACACAATTTTTCTTTTACATGAAAATCTGAAGAGGCTGGGGGTCATTCTAATAATGTGGCATTTTTGAAACCTTTCCTGACAAGGTGGGCAATAGTCAGTTTTTCAGAATGTGAAGAAGAATTGTCTTGCAAGAATTTACTCATTAGCTTAAAGCTTCTTGGTTTTAGATTGTCTTCTCCAATATCTGACAAAAATTTTCTGTACTTGTTCTATAATCTTTTCACTCCAAGCAAGGCAATAAAGCCACTAAGATGCAAGAGATTACTGATAGTGAAAGAAAATGAATAAACATTATTGAGTAGAAAGGAAAATAAAAGAACAGGATTAAACAAAAACCAGGAGATGCTGATTAATATTGCATTTAATTTTTTGAAGATCTTTCTATGGTGGAGCAATGGATAGTGGTTTGGATTGAGGAATTGGAAAGCCAAGTTCAAATTCTAGTCGAATCCATTACATTCACTTATGTGCTAATACTCTTTGGAAGGGTAGGAATCCTCTTCTTCTTGCCACAGCCATGGGTAAATAGCAGGGCAGACTGGGTTCTATAACTTTGGATAGTAACTGATCTACCACAGTAAGAAATGGCAACCTACTGCGGGAAAAAATCTGCCACATTAGTCATGTATCTTTTGATACATGATCGCCTAAGTGTGTATCATGTATGGCACATAAGTGACTGAATTGACCAGAAAGCAACGACTGGTGAGAAATTCAAGACAATTGAAGGAACCTACAATATTCTTAGATACAGTACTAGCACAAAATATTAGTTCTTCAACACCCTGTTTCTTCAAAGTCATCTTGGTTGACTCTTTCTCTAGAGGATTCAAATTCTTATCCAGTCATCAGGTACATCTAATTTACCTCAAGTTTAATCATAAAAATTAATTTTGAGAAACGAATTTCCATGTATTTCTTTACGTAACTTAGATATTTCTCTTTGTAATGTTTACTTAATGCTTATGTTTTAGCTGCTTCCATATATTCAGCCAGTGTTTTAAATATTCTGCAACATTTTCTTTCTGCTTACATTTGTAATTATCAACTTTTTAAAATGTTCTCTTGTTGATTAATTCATTTTCTTGCATAATATCTTTGTAATTATTCAAATATCTTTTTTCTTGTGGTTATCTTTCCAATGTTTTCATTTTTGATTATTCTATGATCTCTGTTCAATTTGTCACTATTTCCAATGCCATGTCCTATCAAAACATGGGTGATTTTGATTTAAACTTATGGTTGAAATTCACATTTCTTACCTTGTTTGTGTGTGTGTGTGTGTGTGTGTGTGTGTGTATTGAAGCCAGTTTTGTTGAATAATTTAGACAAGTTTTGTCTGCTTATTTTCAAAAGGATCTGTTCATATTCTTGGATGAGCTTTCAGATGTCAGTATTAAAAGAAGAGAAAAAATTACCATGTTGATACATATTGTACATGGCACAAAAATCAGTGGTCCTAACTCCACATATAAAATCATAACTTTCAGATGGACATAGCTATTTTGCCTTTGTAAATAAAGAACACTACATTTTTGTTTTAAAAACACACCCTGAGAATGATATTGCGTCAATGTTGAAAGTACGAGGAAACATGAAAGCTTTTGTGCAGCAATTTAAAATATTTTTTATTATAACCTCTTATAATATATATATATATATATATATATATATATATATATATATATATATATATATTGTGTATTTGGGTGGCAATATTTCATTTATACATGTTTCATTAAAGACAACAGATAAGGTAAGCTTTTTATTAATTTTTCTTGTGTTCAGACAAATGTTTTCTTTTCTGGACACAGGGTGTGTAGAAAGTGTTCATTGTGTGTGTATATATGTATATATATATATATATATATATATGCATGTGTCTGTTTCTTCATGTGAATGTGTGTAAATTAAGGAGAAATATAGAAAAATGAAGATGAGATATGACTTATCTTTCTGTTTGAAATCAATTGATATCTATTGTCAGAGCAGCGCATTTACTTTCATAGTTCTCCTTTGCTGTGCTATCTCAAAAAGAAACACCAAGCACAAATCATCACTATAATTCAAGCAGACAAATAATAATAACAAGGAACAGAAAGAAAGCTACTGAAGGAAGAAAACACATTTGAAAACCCTAACTGCAGCATGGAATAATTTTCAGCTTGCGCTAGTTTTGAATGTCTCGTTTATTTTTGGTTTGGTACCTTAGACATTTTCCTGTTCATTAATCATTATTGAACTGTACCCTAAAATAACATAATCAATATGGTCCATGTTAACCTTCTCTTTTCTTATCATTAGATGATTACTCCAGCCCAAAATAATATCATACCAGAATAAGTAAATTTTCTGTGTATGCTATGTCTTGCATTTTCAAAATAAATAATAATCACCTGATGGCAAAATTGACAAGAATATGGAGGAGCAAAATCATCTTTCAAACAAAGTACACTGTACAAATCACTGGTAGTCTCCATTCTCCTATAAACATGTACACTCTTGGCAGATACAGCAAGAAGGATCCAAGCATTTGAGAACAAATGCATGAGAAAACTCCTTGGCATTTTCTGTTGGGAGAAAAAAAATAATGAGTTTGTATGGAACAGGGTTGAGAAACGAATTTCCATGTATTTCTTTACGTAACTTAGATATTTCTCTTTGTAATGTTTACTTAATGCTTATGTTTTAGCTGCTTCCATATATTCAGCCAGTGTTTTAAATATTCTGCAACATTTTCTTTCTGCTTACATTTGTAATTATCAACTTTTTTTTCAACTGTGGGACGCCAGAAATCTTTCTTGCCTCTGTCAAATGGAGAAAAATGGTGTGGTTTGGACACATTACTAGGCACGACAACCTGTGCAAGACCATCATGCAAAACACTGTTGAAGGTGGATGTAGGAGAGGGTGCCAATGCAAAAACTGGTTGGACAATGTCAAAAAATAGACAGTTATGACTACCAGAACTGCTGATGGCTGCCATTAATAGACTGTTGTGGAAAAGAGTTAGTGTAGCTTCTGTATTCAGATCTGCCTTATGATTACAAAAGTCATTGTGGAGGGGAGGATGATGATGATGACCATGATGTATCTATATACATGTGCATGCATGTACACCCCCCCATATATATATATATATATATATATATATACACACACATTAAAGAGAAAGAAAGAAAGAGAATGTAATTTATAGAGTTGTACATTTAC
>OZ010593.1:28752570-28857570 GCA_963932145.1 Acanthosepion lycidas
TCTAAAGTTTAGTATATTTATGAGGATGAGAGACCAATATCAGGGATAGAGTGTTTGAACATATAAACAATGTATACAGATACAGAAAAATTTACACTACGTAGTGACTGTCATTTACTGATGTACCTATGTATGTCTATCTGTTGTCGCTATCTGTGTGTGTGTATATATATATATATATATATATATATATATATATATATAATAGGAAAGAACTGATTAGGTAAATAATCCAAAGTTCTTTAGTATTTTTGTTATTATTTTTAAAAAATAGTGCTCGATACAAAAGTAGAGCATAAATATAATTATTTATTTAAAAATCATATTTTTAAATAAATAATTATATATATATATATATATATATAGAGAGAGAGAGGATACACATACATACATAGATATATGCAAAATACAGTAACATATGACAAGAATGACAGCTACTCTCTCATAACAATTGTGTATATCAGGATCTGAAATACATGAAGTAAGCCAGACTCAAGTGCATAAATTTAATGTGTTCATTTCCAAAAAAGATATTTGATAAAGGCCAAATTGTTATGCTTAGAAGATTAAATTAGAGGATCAAGACAGCTTTTGGCATGCTTACATTCAGTTGTAATGAGTACCAATTTGCTGTGATTTGAAGAATGTAATATCCTCAAACACATTCCAGCCTAGACAGAGTATAAAATCAGTTATGCGGTCTTGTACATCCTATTTCCCACAGATACAACATTAGAAGACTGTTGCTACACTGCGATTATTTTCATAGCAAATGTTCAGTCGAGCTCCACTTTTTATCTCCCACCCATGTTACAAATGTAAGAAAGAAATTCCACTCAGTCTTTTCCAAAGAACTCACTTTCTGAAACAGGCTCCCACATGGGTGTTTCTTTGAGTACTTTAATCTTGAATTCTTCAAATCAAAGGTCAGTTATCTGTCCTACTTATTTGCACTTCTTACCATCTTCTCTTGTACTCATTTCACTCACCTCGGTCATCATTACCATTTTGACTATAACCCTCTACCTTGAGTAGCTCTTGAGCCTTGTATTGGTTGATAGTAAAAAAAATGTATATAGTATTTCTCAGAATATAAGACCTATTTTATAAGGTTATTGTTGGAGTACTGCTTATCTCATCACTCCACAGACCCACTCATTAGTTATGTAACTTAAGCCTTGGATAATCCCCCTTTTATGCTTAATACATGTTTAGTATTTGATACAGGTCAGAAAATACCAAATAGTCTAAATCAAATTTAATGTCAATAAAAAAAAAACGTTGTTCTGAGAAAAGTTGGTTTGTGATACCCCAATATAGATATTGGGCTTACCCTAATATATCCCAAAATGATTTTTATTCAGTGTCACATCTGAACATCAGAGTATTGAACTGAAAGGTAACTCATAGCCACCAGGTGCAGATTTGTACAACTGAGTCAACTATGATATGTAAACATGCCACAACCAGATAACAGGATTATATATAAATGCCTCACTTGAGAAGGAAAAGACAATGTCTCTTTTAAGAAAAAGATCCATATTCAGAGAAAACTCCTAAAACCACATACCACATTTGCTAATATTAATATAAAATAATTCATGAAAGCTTTAGTCTCATGTTCTTATCAGTCTTTACAGCAAAAATGTTTCAATTGGAGTGAAATACAGTACAAAATCTCTTATCCATCACCTGGGAACAGATACTTTTCAGAATTGTGAATTTGGGAGATTTTAGAATGGTAATATATTAGCAAAAGGAAGAGCCCAACATGCAAATTGCAAATTGGAGATGCAAAAATCAAACAAGTACCAAAATTTAAATGCCTAGGAAGTGTTTTAACAGAGGATGGAAAATGCAAAACTGAAAACCAAAAATGTATTGGAATAGCGAAAGATGCATTTCAAAAGCTGAGCAGAATATTAAGAAACAGAAAAAAATCATTAGAAACAAAGAAAACAGTACTGAACTGTAACATGATATCAGTCCTCCTATATGGCAGTGAATGCTGAACAATCTCCTCAAAGATGAAGAAGGACTTGAAGCAACAGAAATGTGGTTTACATTATTCAGATTATTGTCCTCATCTTTGTTGCCATATTTATCACATTTCGACTGTTGCATGCTCTGGCCTTCTTCAGGTGGTTGGAATGTCAAACTGAACCCTTTATTTCGTTCACTGGGATAGACTGTTCTAGTTCCACAAGCCATGTCTAATGGATGTCAGTTATCAGTTATCTCCTGTTAATTCCCTTCTTCAAGTTCTCCACTGCTTTAGCCATGTATTGAACTCACAACTCTTTGGGTCCTGTTACTGGATCTAACTAATGCCTTTATCCACTGTGCCATGTGTCCTTAAGAGTTGTGAGTTCAGTACCTGGCTAAGGCAGTGGAGAACTTGGAGAGCGGAAAAGATAACTGATAACTGACATCCATTAGACATGACACGTTGAACTACTCCAGCGAGTGAAATAAAGGGTTCAGTTTGACATTCCAAACTCCTGAAGAAGGCCGGAGCATACAACAGTCGAAACGTTGTGATAAATATGGCAACAAAGATGACAATAGTTCAAATAATGTAAATAGTGTACATAATACCTCATCTCAGAAATATAGACAGATACAGAAATGTGATTCTACAGAAGTATACTGAGAATATCATGGACTGAACATGTAACAGAGAATTGAGAAAATGGAAACAAAAAAGGAAAATTATGCATAGCATCAGGAACAGACAGTTGAAATTTCTAGGACACAAAATGAGAAAGGAGGACAGATTGAAGGCAAAAAGGGATTAGAAGGAAACAGTATAACCGACTTAGTGAGCTTCATTAAATGGATCAGGGAGCAGGGTTTGAGGGAGATAACAAAAAGACAACATTTATTAAACGCTTCAAAAGACAGGAAACTTGTGGAGAGCTATGGTCACTTATGTCTTGATGTAACATGGCACAAAGAAGAAGAATGAGCTTGATTAAATGGATGATGGAACAGGGTTTGGGAGAGATAACAAAAAAACAACATTTATTAAGAGCTACAAAGGAGAGCCATGATTGCAGGCATCCTGAAGGGATACTGCATATAAAAGAAGATGAATACAATTATTATGGATAGAGTAAATAGTTAAGTCTGTTTCTATGGAATATCTTTGTAATGAATCTTGTAAATCCTTTATTGAGTGGGTTAAATTAATATTATAAATAATCCTGTTTTTTTTTTCATTTTCAAAGTGGTGACTGAATTGGGATCAAGATAGACTATAAAATTACTGTCACATTTTTTATTAAGAAAAAGCTCTGAAAACAAAACTTTTTTTACACAGAAAAAAAGTTCTACTTTCAGAACACACTTCAATTTCTCAGATTTTCAGAGGTTTTGTCTACCTGAAGCTGTGGGTACATTTAAAAAAAAATAAAATTGCATAGCTCAACAAACAGAGCATGTTTCTGTGTGTGTCTTTCATGAAAGTAAAATGCATCAGCACAAGCAAGGAATGTATGGACATCTTTTTTTTAACAACATGTAAATAATCTGGGAGTAAAAGATAATGAACGAAAATGTACGTTTGTTTCATTAGACAAAGACTGTATGGAACATGAAATGTAATCAGTGCATATAACACAAAGCATGATTTGATTACTTTTTCTTACACTTCTCATATATATATATATATATATATATATATACACACACACACACACACATATATATATATGTATTTATGTATGTATTTGTGAGCATTTTATAATTATTTATTTATTTGTGTATGCATGCATTGATAATTACATTCACAGACAGACCAAGATGTGTAGATCAGAAATTAGATATAAGTAGAAGAAATTATTTGTTGAGTGACAAAGCAAAACATTATATAAACATTGAAAAGCATGTTTAATCAAACAGTATCCCAACCAACTAAACATTTTCTGTGCAACCTGTTTTTCTCTCTTTACACACACACAAACATATACAGACACACACAAACACACACATGGACACATACACAGACACACACACACACGCACATATATATATATATATATATATATATATATATATATATATATATATATATATATATATACACACAGACACACACAATATAAATTATTTGGTAGGTAGGTGTTTGCTTTTTGGTCTTTCTTTCCTTGTTCAATTCTTCTGGCAAGTTGTCTTTTGGTCACACCAGCATGGTTATTGTTTTCTTTAGTGTATATATATATATATATATATATATATATATATGTAAATGATCACAACACCCTACATTTATGCACATACATGCAGACAGGCACACGTGCATGGATACACATCTGTAGAGATAGGTACATGGCTGCAAGTGCACAAACACATGAACACAAACAATAGAGAAAAAAATTATGCTAGTGTTAAATGTATAAAAAGAAAAAAATCGAAACAGTAAATTGCTGATACCCCTTGGAGAGTGGATGGACAGGTCCACCTATGAAACTCTGCAGTTGGGATACTGAAGGTAACATCAGTCAGCTAAGTGACAAACTTTTACTCATTAATCCTATTAAATCTCTGTCTTTGATATCGAGCATTTTGCTGCAAAGACTGCTTGCCTTAAATGCCTTTTCTCTCAATATCCCATTGACAGTCAGCATTTTGGCTTCATACTATCTTTGATATATATATATATATATATATATATATATATATATATATATATGTGTGTGTGTGTGTGTATGTGCCATGTCATTGAGGATGAGTTATAATATAATGAAAAACAGAAATATTAAATTGAAAAACCAGTATATTATTAAAACGTTTGTAGGTATGTTCAACTGAAAAAAAAAAAAACAGAAAAGTTTTTTCACTAACAGTCCTCAGTCTCAAGGATGACTTTGCAACCAACTACATCTGCAGATCATTTGTTCCTTAATTATGATGCTCATCATATTCATGATGCCAGTCTTCATTGAATCTTTGGTATTGAAAGAGCTACTGTTTGGTTTCATTCTTGAGGATGCCTCAGAAATAATCCAAGGCATTGAAATAAGAGCCAGGAAGCCACATGTTGCATATTTAAATTTTCTGTCACAAAAAAGATGGAGAATGATCCAAATTGTAAATGAAATAATTTCTATTAGGTTGGTGCAAAAACAATGTCGTTTTCTTACATATGTTACTATGTGTGAAAACGACATTATTTTTGCACTAACCTAATACTTATAAAACAATTGTGTGTATTGATAGAATAAATCAATTAAAATGGTGCCTGCATATGGTGTAGTAGTTAGTGCAGCAAGTTTAGTTGCCATTATTACTGAGCAGTGAGTTCAATCCTCTCTAGGTTCTCAATAAATTATTCAACATTAAATAATTTAACAAGGATTGACAACCAACCCTTTCCTCCTTGGCATCTCAAGTTAGAAAATCTAAATGCTGTACTAGATTGGCAGTTAGGTCTCATCATTTTACAGTTGAACTGATAGCTGTAACTATATTCTATACTAACAACTTCTTCTCTCACACTTCTCACTTGTGGAACTCTTTTCTTGCTTTCTAGTCAACATTGATCTTAAAAAATTTAAATGTAATGTCAGTTGTTATCTTTTGTCTTCGTAATTCTGCTTTTATTGTTCAGTTCACTCTCCTAAATAGTTTTTTTCTTTTTCTCATAATCTTTCATATTCAGCAACCTATTGTGTCTTTGTGGCATTATGGCCTTACTTAGGTTGAAAGGATTAAAAAAGACACTCTAACCAAATCCCAAACAACAATTGATGTTGGTGGAATTGGTACAAATTTGAAAACAAAAACATAAAGAAATAAGGAATAAAACTAATAAAAATACCAAGTTCTAAGGAATTACTTTTACCTTGTATTTGTCTTTTTCAAGTGTAATCAGTGCTGTTGCCTATGATGCTTTTAGCTAACTTCCTTTTTCCTCTTTGTGCTTTGGTCTTTTTTGCTTCATTCTTCCTCTTTGTAAGTTTCACATGGCATTCATCATCCTTCCTTCCATGTTTTCCTTCATCTAATGGCTCTTCTTTGAAGAAGCCGAAACTGTAATGAATCAACGACAATTTTTGTCAAAGTTAAAAATAAGTTTGGTTCAAACTTCAGCATAGGCATGTTTCCAAAGTTTACTAAAAAGAAGCAGCAAAATTTGGTTGCATTTAGTCAGCTATTTTGAAAATATATTCTTTGTTTTAATGAATTCTGTCATTGTGAAAGAATTATTAGCAATCAAGATGAAAAAACACAAGATGTCAAATGATTGGACATAAAACAGTTCATTAGTTAAAACCCTGCAGTAAGTTACTTCATAAAACTTTGTGTTACTACAAATTATTAATATATTTTTTCTTTGTCTTAGTAGGTTATCTTCTTTAAAATGACATAAATGAGTAGATCTCTGGTTCCAAAAAAAATAAATTCTGTCAGCTTTACTTTTTAATCTTTAAATCAATTTTTTCTTCTAAATTTTTTTCCTGTTTTCTTTCATGTTTGCTGGTTCATTATTTGATCTCTTTTTTAGTTAATTTTTGTCAATATAACAATGTGAAATCCAATCAGAGGAGCTAATGTTTGTGTTATGTCAATATCACCAAATGAGAGCCAATCAGATGGGTTAATTTTTATCTCATGTCAATATCACCAAATGAGAGCCAATCAGATGGGCTAATTTTTATCTTATGTCAATATCACCAAATGAGAGCCAATCAAATGGGTCAATTTTTATCTTATATCAATATCACTTATGTCAATATCACCAAGTGAGAGCCAATAATCAAAAAGTTTACAGAACTCAATACAAAATTCCTTGAATAGAGAATGAGATGAACAAAGTTTAATGAAGTAACAGAAATATGGTTCTACAGAAGGATCCTGAGAATACCATGGACTGAACATATGAGTAACAAATAAATTTTAAGGATAATGGGGAAAACAGGATATTTATACTTAGAATCAAAATGAAATAGTTAAAATTTCTAGCACACATAATGAGGAAAGAGAGCTTAGAGAATTTTACACTCACAGAAATTATTGAGGAGAGGAGAGCAGTGAGAAACTTATCTAATTAACTTGTGCAAATGGCTGGCTGAAGTGATAGCAAAAAGGCAAATCTGACTAACAGTGACATAGGATATGTTATGGGGAGCAGTGATTGGCAATGTTTTGAAGGGATATGACCAGAGAAGAAATTCAAAAGAGAGATAAAAATAATCTAGAAATTTGATATCAATTTTGTAACTTGAATTTTAAGAAAATAATTGAAATATTGAGAAGAATAAGATTTTTTTTAATATTTCAACTATTCCATCTGACTTTTCCAAATATGTAAAATATTAGAGATATCTGTCCTATGAGTTTATTTGGAAACAAGAAGGGATTTGATAACAGTTCTGATGTTTGGTTGTTTAATCAGATTTTCAAAAGATGGTTAGGCCAAAAACTTTTCTGTATTTTTATTTGTATAATTTCATATGTTTTCAAAGAATGATGATATTTTTATCATAAAATATAAGCTTTTCAAAATTGAGTCAAACTATCTAAATATCTTAGCATTAGATAATAAACAAAATATTTGAACTTTGGATATCTTACTGTCTCACTTTATTGACTGTACTAAAAATTTTCTCATTTTAGTTTTAAGACAATACTAATGGCCAGCCAAAGAAAATGATTATGAACTGTGTACAGAAACAGCAATGAGTGAACACCGTGCTGGATTCATTTAACAAAAGTTGCATTCAGTTGATTACAGAAAATAACAAGCTTCATAAACAACAAATTATACCAATGAATATACCTTTACAGTGCTTTTTTATACTAAAGTTCACCCAATACAATACTTGAAAGCCTCTCAAGGTAAAGGGTTACAAGATGAGGTGTGTAAGAGAAGGTGTAATGTTCAGGGAAGCATCCATGTGAAAATTTGTTCCACAAAGTAACAATTCTTTGGAAAATCTCTGAGTAGAACTTCCTCATTACAATTGGAATACAGAGGAAATGAAGGTGATTAAACTCCATGTAAGACATTTCCTTGTTAGTGAAATTAACAAATGGACCACATCTGAATAATTGCCATGGAAATAAGAATAGAATAGTGATAGACTTGTGACATTGCATCTGCAAGAAGAGGTTGAAGAGTGGAAAATAAATTATCCCTCACACAACTACATAAATGATTTTGACCTCTGTCAAGTCTGGGCAGCTTCAGAGCAGATATGGTGACAATACTCCCTTTTTGGTATAATATGACTTTTGTAAAGCTTAAAGCATAACAGAAGGAATCAGGTGCTTCCTGGAGTGAACCCTTTATTTAATCTAGATCCATTAGTTGATTAAAACAATTGTTCATAAATCTGGTGACATAGCAATAGTGGATTCAATCCCTGGGTCAAGTAGTGCAGACATATTTAAAACAGGCTGAGCAATAACTTATACAATATATCTAAACAATGACAACAGTCTGTCTGAAGGTCATTATCCAATACAAATAAACCTCGATAACTCAAAAAGTTCTGGACCAATATTTGTCAAATTTAAACTCATCCATTTCCACCATTAGTAAAATATTTAACTAAATTTCCTGCTATTTTTAATGGTTAGTTTTTTGAGATATTTAGAATTTATGAAAATGGACTGACTGAAGTTAGTATGCAGATTAAACTAATATTATCTTAAGACCTCTGAAATCTAATAAAAGCTATTTTCTCTTTTTGTCCATAATATATGTTGAAACGTGTAAAGGGGAGGATCTAACAACTGCTGAAAAACAGAAAATAACAAAGTTATTGAGTGAGGGAATGTCCACATTGGAGACATCAAAGGTGCTTTGCAGAGATCATTGAATGATAAAGAAGGCTGTTGAAAATATAAGTTGAGAACTTGAAGTTTATGAAAAGGCTTTAAGAATATGGTTCCTTGAGATGAACATAAACTAAAGTAAGTTATAGAAAAACAACCACTTTTGACCAGCACTCAGATCTTTGAAAAGGCTAGAATTGAGTGAGGCAAGATAGACAAAAAACATAGAATACTTTGTGAATTGGGATCTGTAAAAAAAATCTCCTATGCAACCTCCTCTCATTAAAGCAAATACTTTAAAGCCTCAAAATTAGGCCAAGAAATACATGAAAATTGACTTTTCTAAAGTAATTTTTACAGACGAATCTCAAGTGATATTTGACATGCCTGATAGATGGGCCAAAGTATGGATTATATCCAATTCAGACATTCCTGTGGCTAAAAGAAGGCAACAAGGAGGTGGTAGTATTATGATATGGGTCGGAATTGTCAACTAAACCATTATTGGATCATTCAAAGTCAATGTAGCAGTTAAACTGAACAGTGCTAACTATTGCAATTTTATGAACAAAACTTTCTTTGCATGATACAAGTCCCAGTCTCACAGTTTCAAAGTGAAATGTGTATTTATGCACAACAATGCTCCATCACATGTATCTAAGCTTACCTGTGATCTCTTTTGGCATAAAAGATTTACAGGAGAAAAGAAAATACAATTACTACCATCAAGACCTGATCTGAATCTGATCAAAAATCTATAGTCAATTGTGAAGATATTTTGTGATGTCGACACAAAAAACTCATTGCTACTTTTGTAATGCCAATGAATACTCATTGTCATTTTCGTAATGCTTGTTGTAGTAGAGACTTTGTAATTGCAGATACAACTATAGTACTCCGTTGAACAATACTGGTGTCAGTTGGCTAATAGTACTTGCTCGATAATACTCGCTCAAAAGGTAACCACCAAATAGTGATCAGTATAGAGTAGTAGTATAGTGAATAGATTAGAGAATAGCAATCTGTATGGTAATAAAGGATAGAGTAGAAAGAGTGATCTGTGTAGTAATAGAGGATAGAATAGAAATGGTGATCATTTAGACACCATACTAATTCCCATATATACATTTCCTTTCTGATCACGTGGTCTACTTATTAGAAATGGAATCGCCTGTGTTTGCTCACTGGTGCTCACTGGTGATCTGTGTTCAAACTCCAGTGTCGGCAGTAACACTTTATCCCTATATAATGACATGAATTATATGAAGGTGGCAAACAATATAACAGCAAAGCAGACATATGGGATGCAATTAAAACTACCATGTTGGAAACTGAACCTTCTGAAGTAAAACAAATTAACAGAATCAATGGAAAATAGATTAATAGTTGTTATTGAGAAAAAGGGGTCACTATATTAAAATGTAAATGATTCAAAGACTTATCATTTGTTTGTTATTCATTCTTTTATAGGTGTTAATCAATTTTTGATGATTTTATTACCTTTTTATTAAGTATAATATGGTTATTTGGTTTTGCCTAATAACTTCAGATAGCAATTTTTTAGAATAAATCAACTAACTTCAATAACTTCAATAAAACATGTTGGTACTACCTAAAATTTTAACTCAGGCTTTGTTTTGACATCTAAATTGATTAAAATTTGACAATTTTTTTTTTCAAACCAAATGTGAATTATTGAAGTTTATATGATTTGCTTGATAACTTCAGACAGGGTGTAGATGAGAACAATCTAACCCCATATGTTAAATAAAGTGTTAATTTCAATTTTTTCTGATGGTTACCTAGATCAACAAGCAACTGATGAAAGCTGAAGGACATAACAGCTGAAACATTGTTATAATAACAAGAAAAATGAGGACATTTGTCCAAGTTTAAATAATGCTAATCTTGCATCCAATATCTGCTGTTGTGAGTTCAATCCCCACTGCATGATCCATAGTTATAACCTTGTGCTGTACTAAACTGAAATTAATAAATATTAGGAGAGAGACAGAAAGAGAGAGAGTGGGACACTGAATATACCAGCTATTTTACCTCAAGAGATAGTAATTACGGTAGAATTGATTGCCCACATATTTACTACTCAGCCATTGTCTCTCCCAACCATCATGGAGCCTCAGATGGGACAGAAAATAGAGAGAATTATTTCATACCTTTCCCAATGGCACCAGCATAAATGTAATACAGACAGTTTCCACTGAAATTTGAATTTGATTTGCTGATTTATTTTCCAAGCTAAAAATCAATAAAGCACATTGCAGTAATGCATATGGGCAAAATTAGTGCGATAGGTTGATGAATATATTGATAAGTATGTAATATTTTACTGTGGCATCACTTGTCCTACAAACATATACACTTATCCAGTAGTTTTCAAAAATATTCAATCCACAGATTATGAGCTGTATTTTTAATTAATCCTTCTAAATTCAATTTGACATTTAGCTACTCAAATCTTATTCTTGTTTATGCCATGACCCTTCAGGACGTGGGAGACCTTGACTTTTCTCAACTTCCTCTCTTTTTAACTCTTAATAAGGTTTGTCTAATACCTGTTCTGTCAACCATTCACACAAACTGAGGTAGGTTATCTCTTACCTCCGTCACACTTACCTTCTACATGTCATGTGTGTGTCAACTTTTCCAAGCTCTCTTTCCTCATTACATGCCCTGGAAATTTCAGTTGTTGCTTTCTGATTCTATGTGTATGTGTTTCCCTTTTCCTTAAAAGTTTCTTGTTATTCTCATGTTCAGTTCATGTTATTCTCAGCATCTTTCTGTAGAGCAACCATTTCTTTTACCTCATCTCTTCTTCATCGATAGTGAAGTGATTTCTCATTGCCTTTTCTTTAGTTTTGAATACAGAGTTTTCCTTTTGATACACTGGTTGTATCCTAAAGTGGGAAAGCTTTTTCTTCCCAACTATTTCTTTTACCTCATCTCTTCTTCATCGATAGTGAAGTGATTTCTCATTGCCTTTTCTTTAGTTTTGAATACAGAGTTTTCCTTTTGATACACTGGTTGTATCCTAAAGTGGGAAAGCTTTTTCTTATTTAACTTATTTAATCCATAGCCTGGCAGGAAATAGATTCTTTCTCAAGAATATCAGTTTGAAGGCATCTTGCATAGCAGAAAATTTCCTGAAAATAGTTCTGAATGCACCAACCAAAAAAAGGGTGAACTTAAGCTGCTGCTTGGTATATTTGTTTTATTTTAAAGATCTTGCTACCCCTGAATTTTTGCCAGCTAACTCTGCACGATCTTCTTATTCCTATGCACCACAATGTCTGTCAGAGTCCATTATTGGCTGCCCACATACAAAAGTCTGATATCAAGCCAATTGCTCTTCAAGTGCTTATCAGTCAAGATGGTCATTTCCAACATAAGCTTTAGTTGCTCATTCTTAACTACTGACTGTGGATGATTGTTCATACTGATTCTCTGAACACACACGGCCATATTTCCTGATGTTGTTGTTATTTCATTTTTTGCTTAATATTTTGAGTTTTCCATGGCTACTGTAGAACAAAAGGCTAAATTTGGATGTTCCGGGCAATTCCTGATTCCTGTAAATTATACCATATATGCTTACTCAGATCTTTTTGTACTTTTCTTCAGAATAATCTGCTTAAAGCAAGGTTCAAATTTTGACCCATTTCAGTAGAAAACCAGTCAAAATGGTGACAGAAGTTCTTCTATTGAGTCATAAAACAAAATTAGAATGTATAAAGTCAGCTTGAAGCTTAGACATTGGTCCAAGCCTCAGAGGCATAGCCTAATCATCATCCTCCTAAGTTTTGACAAGATCTATTGATTTCCAGTCTGTGGTTGGACAAAATTGTTGCTGTTTAATGGTATTCTTGGAAAGAGTGGAGTTTCAGATCTTCAACAATCAGCACAAATTGTCTCAAGTATTCTGGCACCAAAGATCCATTTAGTTCATTCTTCAGATTTTCCAAACTCTCAGATCAGGGTTGATAGCTTAGATTTTATCAGCTTAGTTTTGTGCCAGATTAAAACACACACACACACACACACACACACACACATTTGTTTCCTTTTCTGTGTTTTAATCAAACCAAATCAAATTTTTGTATGAATATATAACATTATTTTATAATAGGCAAAAATTCAAATTTTATTTTTCCTTTTTTTTTAAATTATTATGAGTCATTTGAAAGAATTTTGCTTTCAGACATTGTAAATTCTATTTATTTTATGAATCTATGATATACTTATCTTTATCAGCATTATAAAAATCACCGACACTGTTTTCACTGTATAAGTCTAAAGTTATACTAAAGGAATATATATTTTGAAAAGAAACATATTTAATATTCATTTTAATACTTTCTGATATTAAGCATTATTACATAAAACTAAGAAACATGTAAAATTAAGTTAAAGTTTTAAATGTTTCATGGTTAATTTTTATCACTGGAACATTTAAATATTAGGTTGGTGCAAAAATGATATCGTTTTTTGACGTATTTTTTAACGTCATAAAACAATATTATTTTTGCACCAACCTAATATTAATGTCTTTGATTGATTTGGTCTAAATGAATGATATTAAAAGATAGAAAGTGAATGATGGAGATGAAAAAAAAGTTCCATTACATAAAAATAAATACTGACTTTTGGTATTTCCAATAATTTTCACAGAGGTATTTTTTTCTTTTCCTCCAACTTTGAAAATCAGAACTGAGTTAAAGATAATGAGAATTCTTTGAGATAGCTACCTAATAATATATAGCTCATCCCTTCCCCGGAACTGATAGGGGCTTCCTTCCTAAACTTTTACTCGATTCATGTGCAATGTTGGTATCTTAATTATGTTATTATTTTCTCTTTGGGTTACAGCTGCTATCCATTTTAGTTGTTCATGTTGTTGAAAATCTTCAAGTGCTGTGTTATTTCTTATATTTTGTACAATTTTTTCTTTGTGATTTTGTAGAACCAGCCCACAAGGTTTAAAGAAGTGTGATCTTTGCCAAAACCCATAGGCTTCACACACTCAAAAACATTTTTAACCATTGATCTTAGAAAGTAGTTCTATGCAACTGACAGTTTAGATATTTCTGAACAGGTTTGACACCATGCATGACATCTATATTGAAGTCTTGATCTAACAAATGTATTTAAGTACATGACTCAAGTTTTCAGGTTAAAGTTTTAGTTTTCTATATAAAAATAAAGGTATGCAGAGCAGTTAGAATCCCAAGAGGAAATTCAGAAAAAATATTTAGTAAAAGTTCCAATGCTGATACATCATCACTGAAAAAAAATATTAGAAATTAAAGAATAATTCTGCAATATCAGCCATCTTTTTCTCTGACATCTCTTGGGATATTTGCAAAATTATCAATTTTGGCATTTTCAGACTGATAAGCATTTTTCAATTTCTTTCAGCCTGTAAAAATGTATACAGTACCAAAATTCTTATTTTTGACTAGCCTGAAAAAGAATCCATTTTCACAGGAAAAAAGACATTTTTTTTCTCTGGGAAGAGTAAGAAAAATATTTTTCCTGAATACAAATAAAATAAAAAAGTATTCAACAGGGTTAATCCAACCTCACCACCTATCACCATAATTAATCAGTCATGTTTTTGAAAATGCTGATTCATTAGACCAATTTCTCTATTTAAAAGTTTTTCTCATCAAAAGTTAAGCACGTCCATCAATATGATTTTCTATCAATATTTTATCACAACACCCAATGATGACCTGCACTGAACCATTATGATTAAAATATGTCCTATACCAACGTCATTTTCATATCTATTCCACACCAATTCATTATAATTAAATTATCGTTCATTTATTCAAAAAAGAATATCTTTTTTCATTCTATTACATTCCTTTATTCTTTCATTTTTTCTTTCTTTTGTCATCTTTCTTTTTTGGTACCTTTTTTTCCTCTTCTTGCTATGATATTTTTTTAATTTTTCTTTTTTTTATAACTTTCTTTCTTGCTTTCTTTTCTTTTTCTTTCTTTTTTCATCTTTCATTTTTTCTTTCTTCACATTTCTTTTTTTATCTCAACCTGATATTGTTCATTTTTCTTCTTCTTAACTTATTTCTACCTTGTTTCATTTATTTGTCTACATGATTTTTTCTTTTCTTAGATACTTTTTCTTTCATTTAGTGCATTCTTTTTCATTTATTTTTCATTCTTTTTCATTTATTTTTCATTCTTTATGATTTTTTCTTTTATTCTTGTATACTTTTTCTTTCATTTAGTGCATTCTTTTTCATTTATTTTTCATTCTTTTTCATTTATTTTTCATTCTTTATGATTTTTTCTTTTATTCTTGTATACTTTTTCTTTCATTTAGTGCATTCTTTTTCATTTATTTTTCATTCTTTTTCATTTATTTTTCATTCTTTATGATTTTTTCTTTTATTCTTGTATACTTTTTCTTTCATTTAGTGCATTCTTTTTCATTTATTTTTCATTCTTTTTCATTTATTTTTCATTCTTTATGATTTTTTCTTTTATTCTTGTATACTTTTTCTTTCATTTAGTGCATTCTTTTTCATTTATTTTTCATTCTTTTTCATTTATTTTTCATTCTTTATGATTTTTTCTTTTATTCTTGTATACTTTTTCTTTCATTTAGTGCATTCTTTTTCATTTATTTTTCATTCTTTATGATTTTTTCTTTTATTCTTGTATACTTTTTCTTTCATTTAGTGCATTCTTTTTCATTTATTTTTCATTCTTTATGATTTTTTCTTTTATTCTTGTATACTTTTTCTTTCATTTAGTGCATTCTTTTTCATTTATTTTTCATTCTTTTTCATTTATTTTTCATTCTTTATGATTTTTTCTTTTATTCTTGTATACTTTTTCTTTCATTTAGTGCATTCTTTTTCATTTATTTTTCATTCTTTATGATTTTTTCTTTTATTCTTGTATACTTTTTCTTTCATTTAGTGCATTCTTTTTCATTTATTTTTCATTCTTTTTCATTTATTTTTCATTCTTTATGATTTTTTCTTTTATTCTTGTATACTTTTTCTTTCATTTAGTGCATTCTTTTTCATTTATTTTTCATTCTTTTTCATTTATTTTTCATTCTTTATGATTTTTTCTTTTATTCTTGTATACTTTTTCTTTCATTTAGTGCATTCTTTTTCATTTATTTTTCATTCTTTTTCATTTATTTTTCATTCTTTATGATTTTTTCTTTTATTCTTGTATACTTTTTCTTTCATTTAGTGCATTCTTTTTCATTTATTTTTCATTCTTTTCATTTATTTTTCATTCTTTATGTTTTATTCTTGTATACTTTTTCTTTCATTAGTGCATTCTTTTTCATTTTCATTTATTTTCATTCTTTATTTTTCATTATTCTTGTATACTTTTTCTTTCATTAGATTTTTCTTTTATTCTTGTATACTTTTTCTTTCATTTAGTGCATTCTTTTTCATTTATTTTTCATTCTTTTTCATTTATTTTTCATTCTTTATGATTTTTTCTTTTATTCTTGTATACTTTTTCTTTCATTTAGTGCATTCTTTTTCATTTATTTTTCATTCTTTATGATTTTTTCTTTTATTCTTGTATACTTTTTCTTTCATTTAGTGCATTCTTTTTCATTTATTTTTCATTCTTTTTCATTTATTTTTCATTCTTTATGATTTTTTCTTTTATTCTTGTATACTTTTTCTTTCATTTAGTGCATTCTTTTTCATTTATTTTTCATTCTTTTTCATTTATTTTTCATTCTTTATGATTTTTTCTTTTATTCTTGTATACTTTTTCTTTCATTTAGTGCATTCTTTTTCATTTATTTTTCATTCTTTATAATTTTTTGTTTTATTTTTGTATACTTTTACCTTCATTTTTTTTTTTTTTTTTTTTCATTTATTTTCATTCATTCTTATTGTTTGTTCAGTGTATTCTTTCTTACTATTTTTGGTCTTTCTTTCATGGCTCGATTCCTTTTACTTTTATTATTTTTTTCTGTTTTCCTCTCATCTCTTTCTTTCTCTTCCCAAAATCTTCCTTATATCTTTTCATCCTCTCTTTTCCTTTTCATTTCCTATTTTACTTATTGCTCTTTTTCTTCATTTCCATCCACTTCCTTCCTCTCTATTTTTCTTTATTTCCTCTGTTTCTCTTTTTATTGCTCTTTGGTCATATTTTTATTTTCTCATATTCTTTATTTTTCTTTCTTATTATCTGTCACTCTCTTTCTTCGCATTCTTTCTTTTTTCTCTTTCTTACTTAATTTCATATTACTTTCTACAACTGCACTCTCTTTGATAGAATTAACTTTGAAATGATCATAATTTTTGACTTTATGATCAAATTCCTGAAAAGATCAAGAACCATCTGCAGTGATCTTAGACAAATGAAAGTAATTAGAATTTTATAAGATGAAAGAATAATGACCTGATGTGCCATGACATCGGATTTATTTTTATCAGGATAAACATCACTTCATACATTTTGCTGAAACAAAATGAGAAAATCAAAATACAGTTGAATTTTGGCATAAATATACATAGATCTGTTCAGTTTATTTTAAAAAAATTTTCAAAAACTTAAAAAAGTGTGTAACTTTTAATACATGCATGTTAATACTGTTTAATACATGAGGGGGCATGGTACAGTAAATGAATGCTTGGATTGAAGAATTGAAGAACTGAGTTTGAATTCCAGTTGAGTTCACTACATTCATTTATCTACTAATACCCTTTGGAATGGTATGAATCCATCTCTTCTCTCTCCAGCTATGGGCAAATAGCAAGATAAACTGAGTTCTATAGTCTTGGTGGCAACCAGTCTAGGAGAAGGAAAACTCTGAATTAAAAAATGTAAATAGCCCTGGCAAAGCACATACTATACTGCTAAAGAAAGGATCATTCCCATTGACTTGATGATCCCAACTACATTGTCTTCTTTTTATATATATATATATATATATATATATATATATATATATATATATATATATACATATATTCATCTGGTATACCCATGTCTGATTTTCCCCCTTGAACTGTAGCTCTACTGACCAAGTTGCACATAACTTTATTGATGGTAATTAGACTCTCATAAGGTTAGGAGTGAGGACGGGATACTGGCCATTGTCCTGAAGAAATGTGCTCCTGAACTGGCTCCTGTCCTCTCCAAACTATATAACTACTGCCTCAAGGAATCTTGTTTCCAGTCTGTTGGAAATCCTTATCTGTTGTACTTGTCTTTAAGATCTTTGGAGACCCTTCTGATCCGTCTAACTACCATCCTATCAGTCTCCTACCACTCTTTGGCAAAGTCTTCAAAGCTTTAATCAATGCCTAAGTGGTTAAGCACCTTACATCCCATGACTGCTCTCTGACAAGCAATATGGTTTCTGCTTTGCCCGATCTACTGCTGATGTGCTCATGTCCTTAGCTGAATTTGTTTACTAAGCACTACACAATGACGGAGAAGCTTGAGCTGTGACTCTAGATATCTCTAAAGCATTTGATAGGGTTTGGCATGCCAGCCTTCTTTGTAAGCTTCAGGGATACAGAATTTCAGGATGATTATTTGACTTAATACAATCATTCCTGTCAAACTGTGTAATGAAAGTCATCCTAAATGCATTCAGCATTCAAACATGAAACAGACACTCACACACACACATACTGCAGTGGCATTCTACCCATTCACTCAAACTGATTCTTAAAATTATAAAAACCTAGCAAACCGGATGTTGGATTATCCCAAAAAATAATCTTATATATTAATAGCTGGTGATTTACACAAAATTTTAGTTCCACTAGTGAAACTCTGATAGACACATGCCCCCTACCATTTTGAAGTTAAAATGTGGCAAATCTTCTAGTGATAAATTTGATAGACCTTCCATTGGATCTTTTGGTCTGCAGTGATCCAGGATGAATTTCAATAAATAAATGTTTTCTATTAAATTATCAAAATGGTTTAATTCTTTTTTATACTATAAAATGATTTGTTTCCATTCTCAGATTGAAAAGAAAATAGGTTCCTAAATATTACCTGGCTTTACAGAACCGGTTCCTAGAAATTTAGAATGCACCACTGTATGTGTGTGTGTGTGTGTGTGTACAAAAGAGCATCAATAATTTTGACAGTTATTTGCTGAATTTTAAATTAAAATATTCATTGTATAATGTGTGATTAAGACAGAAGTGTTGGATTAAGTACATTGACAAGGGAGGAGTTTATGTTGAAAAATAAATATTTGTTATATAAAAGAAATTCTTCTTTCAGCACTGGACTACAGATTTATTGATTTATCTAATTGTGCTGATTAACCATATATATCTTTGAAGACCATTGGTTGTAGACAAAATCTTCATTCAACAGTTTTAATACTGTATCTTTGTCAGCCAGGTTTTGTGAATGTTTTCATTGGCTTCCTGATGTGGAATGACAGAAAGCTAATATTTCAGTGGACAATGTTTTTATTTTCATTTTTTTACCTTTAGCTTCTAGTTTCTCATAACATTAAAAATAAAATAGACGTATGTAAACATTTTAAAAGCTCCGTCATCTGTTAGATTCTCTGTTGTTGATAGGATGGAACTGCACACACTGTTTTTGAAGAACAGGGATCAAACTAAATAAGAACTACAAGTAGCCATGCGATAAATCATGGTGTTTGTGTTGATTCAATGATGGATTCAGTCTCAACCTCAATTTCTAGAATCACCTAATTCCCAAAGTCAATTACTACTATGAATATAGTATTGGCAAACTGTTGTATCCTTAAAGAGGTTACAAAGGTGGTACTTGAGTGAAGAAACAGTAAAACAGGAATAGATGAAAGAAAGAGAGGTTTATTGTAAACAATAATACACAACTGCAAGACAGGGAATCAGATGTCAGGCTATTAATTTCCAAAGCAAATCCCCAGGTATATCCTGGGCTCACTATATATAGCTACTGATATAGTCAGTACACATAGATGACAGGGAGTGTGGGACATTCCATTACAATGCAAATATAGATTTGTATATATATATATATATATATATATATATATATATATATATGTATATATATATATGTGTGTGTGTGTGTGGCTTTATCAATAGCAAGATACTCATGTATGTAATAGCACTGGACACCCTTCAGAGACATGCATTAACCAACTGACTCAAAGTTCTGGATGAAAATGACAGCATGAATGAGTGGGAAGGGTAGATATCATAAAATCATGCAAATCCTAACAATCTTGAAGGTGATTATCATTTTTGCACTAATTTCTTTTTGTATCAATCTGATTTTCTCTTTACATTGGCTGTTAAATGATTCCAAGCATTCTACTTGCATGAATCCTTTTAAAATTGTTTTTAGAGAAAGATTTTATAAATTTCAAATGAAAGTCAGGCTTAGGCCTGCTAATGGTAATATGTAGCTCAGTACAACCAGCCATGTAGATGGGTGGTTGGTATCTAAATCACCTTCCAAACTAAGTTTTCTGCTGGTGAGGATAGTAGCATGTGAAACCCCACAGGCTGCAAAACAAGATTTGTTAAATAACGAATGAACTTCTTATAGAAGCGAATGACCAATGTTTTTAAATATATATATATATATATATATATATATATGGTAGTCTCTCCCATTGTATTTGGTGCATGAGGGTCAAGCAGTTCAGTTCTTAGGAATTGACAGCCTAGACACCAGTACATATGATTTGATTGTAGTGGTGAAGGCTTTGTGCAGAACCGACCACTTCTTTTTGAATACAGAGACCTGGTTCACTATATGCCACAAGGTCCCCAAATGACCCTTTGCATTTTTCAAATTCAGAGATGTCCTTCTCCTACACCAGTTGTCATTCAAGGCTATAGAACTCAGTCTGCCCTGCTATTTACCCATAGCTGGAGTGAAAACCATTTTTTTTACCTGTTTTGCTTTTATCATTGCATGCAATGATAACAGCAAAAAATTGCAATATGAGCACTGGTAAAAAATGATTGCTGAAGACATTAGGTTTATAATACCCAGAAATTCATACACAGATATCCTCAAGGACACATGCACAGTGGATAAAGGTATTAGTTAGATCCAGTGACAGGACCCAAAGAGTTGTGAGTTCAGTACCCAGTTAAGGCAGTGGAGAACTTGGAGAGGGGAATTAACAGGAGATAAATGACAACTTACATCCATTAAACATGGCATGTGGAACTAGAACAGTCTATCCCAGCGAGTGAAATAAAGTGTTCAGTTCAACATTCCAACCACCTGAAAAAGGCTGGAGTGTACAATGGCTGAAACATTGTAATAAATATGGCAACAAAGATGAGGACAATAGTCCGAATAATATAAATAGTGTACATAATACCTCATCTCATAAATATAGACAGATAAAGATTGCACCTATGTATGTATGTTTGTATGTATGGTAGTACAAGCTGCTAAATCAATGAATGCCAAATATTTCCTCATAAAGAAATGCCTAATATTAGTTTTACTTTTTAAAAGTAAAATTATTAAAAAAAAATTAAAGATGCATTTACTCACTTCATAAGGTTGTAAAGTCTCTTATACTAATTAAGTTTCAAACATTTTAATTAAGAAATACTTTTTCTTTTCTGTGCCATGTCCCTTCAGGACATTGGTGATTATGGAACTAGCTTAAAAGAGTGCAGAATAGGAGAGTCTTGTATTTTGAATCCTGCAGAGTTGATTTTCTCAGACAAATGCAAAGAAGTGGGATTTGTTTTTTAGCAACCTAATTTTATGGAGTTGTGCTTTGTTGACAGGTCCATATAGATCAAAGTCATCTATGCCTATTACATTTCAGGTGCAGAGACAACAGCAAATGTAAATTATATTTGTTTATATTTTGTCTATCAGTATTATCTCTCTGTACATTTCCAACTGGTAGATTTTTTACAAATGCACACAAATCTTATGTAATGTGTGCAGATCAAAATACTTCTATACTTCTATCTAATTTCAGATACATCAATATTAAAACAGAAACTTAGAGTATCAAAGAAAATCAATTCATACAAGAAAACAATTTGAAATAAATATATCTATTATGGTTTAATCAAAAAGATTTTTATTAATTTACTTTCAGTGATCGTAGGGAATCTTGTTTTTTCAACATAAGTTGCTTCATGAATATTTTTCAATTTAAATTTTAAATAATTTTGTTAAGATTCTAGGATGAAGAAACTTCATTTTTACATACACTGATGATCAATCTTCATCTATTCTGTTAATTTTTATCCAAATACTTTTTATTTAATACATTTAAATTAAAGTTTTTCAAATTATCTTTGAAAATAAAAATGTCTCATGTCAGAATCTCAAAATGATTTATAATTACTATTGTAATAGGATAGGCATTACTTTTTAGTCAAGAATTTAAAATGGAATCGATCAGAAAAGAGATCAAAAGTTTGATTCTAACTAATAATGGTGGTGCAATGGATACTTGTTCGAAATCGGAGAGCTGAGTCCAAATTCCAATCATTTTATATGCAAATATCTTTGGGAAAGGTAGGAATCCCTCTCTTCTCTCCACAGCTATTGGTTGAAAATTAAGACTTTTATCGGGAAAAATCATTGTTATTCTCAAAACATTTTTAATGCAATATTCACTCACAAAAAAAAAAAAAAAAAAGAAATTTTGTTACAATCCCCAAAATAGGTTTCAGCTTTAAAATGGTTGACAAATTAATCAATTTTATTGATAGCATGCTTCAAAATGTCCCACATAGTGTTGTTCAGCAGATTCAGGTCTGAGCTGGAGAGCAGCCATAAGTCCACTGGGCAGAAATCCTGCAACTTCTTAGCTGTATGGCAGGGAATGCTGTCCAGGACTCCATGGCTCCGTGAGGATATGTCATGGTAACCTTGTGTATAATGTAAGGCCTAGGTTGTTATGCACAGCCGTTTAACATTATTCCTTTGAACATCTGCATCTACAACTTCTGACAAAATTATGGAATAAGCAAACTTAGAGGATATCCATTTAAGTTTCTTTTATTTAACAGTGGCTAAACTGATAACAGATAAAATTCAAATTATTTTTTAATAGCTGAACATTCTGGTTTCATAAAATATACCTTAAACAAACTTGATTGAATAATTTCAATAATATTATAATTTTTTTAAGACATGCAGAGGAAAATATTATGGAATTCATCAAGAAAAAATTATAATTAATACTAATTCTAACATTTTGCTATTTTAGTTTATTTACTGCTAAATAAAAAAGGGAACATCATCTAAGCATCTGTCTATATTTCTGAGATAAAGTATTGTAACTATGTATATTATTGAAACTGTTATCTTCATCTTTATTGCCATATTCACAATGTTTCAGCTGTTCTGTGCCCCGGCCTTCATCAGGTGCTATACATTGAAATTTCAAATCAAACCCTTTATTTAGTCCACAGAGGTAGATTGGTCTAATTGCACATGCTATGCCTTTGGATATCCCAGTTTCAATTATTTTACCTTAGTAACTAAACTCCCCAATTATTTGTTCCCTCTGCTGTTGCCAAATATTGAACTCACAACTCTTTTGGTCAAATCACTTTTTGGGTCTATCTCTGTGTTTGGTTTGAAATTCCAATGTATATCACCTGAAGAAGGCTAGACTGTACAATGGCTGAAACATTGTGAATATGGCAATAAAGATGAGGACAACAGTCTGAACACTATAAATAATGTAAACATGCTCTCTGTATATTTATAATTTTTGCCTGTGAACAATGAATGACCAGGTAATAGCCAACACCTGGTTCCAAGAACACCCAAGATGATTATGGAAATGAAATAGCCCAGGAGAAACTAAAAACCAAATTGACTATATAATTATCAACAAGAGATTCAGGAATGCAGTTGTTGAGTGTAAAACCTATCCAAGTGCCAACTATGGAAGCAATCACCTCCCTGTATAAACTAAGAATGAAACTATGGAAACTGAAGCCTAATTCAGGAACTAAATGGCAATACAACAAACTCCTGAATTTCCTGAATTCAAGGATAAATATATTGATAGAAGAGATATTGCTTCTTCCACTAACTATTGGTCACTCAATCATCAGTAGTTTTAATTTAAATCTACTGTGGATTTAGTTTAGGATTGCTTGTCATTTTTGCAAAATTGTAACATAGAAATCTTATTTTCATTTTTGTCATTGCAAAAAACTTTTTATTTTTTTACTTACACAACAATTCTTATAGGTATTTTTTAATATCCATAATGAAGTTAATACATATATTTCTTTTCATTAATATACCGAAAGCATAAAATAAGAATTTTAGTATGTTTTATATTATTTTTCTTGGTTTATTTTTACTTTGAGGCAGTGATACTGAAAAACTTGTTTATTGTTATTTGGCCACAAATAACATCTTGACTAAACAAAGCCATTTAACTTTTATTGAAAATCAAGTCTGAAGGGTAATCAAGACCTGCTTTATTTTTTTTTAGACCAAATATGCAAAACAAATCAATTGATCGTTATCCACAAGTTGAAAGAAAATCATGTTGAGCTACAAAAAATAGGAGAAAAAAAAATTGAATAAACAAAATGGCTGACAGACAAGAAATCATGGAGCTATGAAGATATGAAGACAGGCTCTTCATTAGTCAAAACTAAATTACCAACCACCTCTAACCTTCCTCTATTTTACAGTAGTCTTTGCTGCATTTACTTTTTCCTCTCTTTCTTTTTCAATTAAACTATTACATCCCATATTGAGAAATCTATATTTAACTTTGATCACCAATGTTACTTGTTGTTTTCCTTGACTATTTACAACTCTTCTCTTTCAATTTTATGTTTTTATTATTTTCTTCCACTTCCTCCCCAAAAGAAAAAATAAATTGATGAACACATTAACAGTTGTTCTAATTCTATTTACAGTTTTTACTCTATCAAGTTAAATCCTGTTCATGCTTTTACAAGTTCACATCTTTATCAACACATGTACATGTGAATAAAATTTACACACTAAATAAATACTAAAAATCACAAATATATATTTAAAACTATATAAGGCACAATCAAATCATTGAGGTATTGGTTGGATTTAATATTTTCATATGTTATTCTCTTCTTACAAAATCTACTAGGATTTATTAAGATATTATCTTAATAACATAAGATATGCAGATGACACTGTATTGGTGTTAAATTCAGAAGGAAAATTGAAAGAACTCTTAGATTGGGTAATAAAGGCAAGCAAGAAGAAAAGTCTATTAATTTTAAGAAGACATTATGATTGTCAGCAACAGAAACAGCCCAAGTTGTGAGCTGTGTATTGGGGACATCAAAATGTAGCAGGTACAGAAATTCAACTGTTTTCTACAGTTGTTTTTTAGATAACTCAATTAAAACAGTTGGATCACATCCTCATCGCCTAACTGTTTTAACTTAGTTATCAAAAACAACAGTAGAAAACCGGAATTGGTTTAACAACAAGTTTATTACCTTTTGGTACAGGAAAACATAATGTAGAATAGCAGCTAGGGAAGTGAATGTTTAGCCATGATTGACTGTTTTCATCAAAAGCTAATGCTGCTACTGCACTTCCTGCTACTCCTCTTGATGTAGGAGTATTTTTATGTCTTTCATTCGATGACAGAGTCCAAACTTGCAGGGAAATATTCTCACTCATAACAATTAGAAACACAGAAAAGAGTGCTGAACTGAAATGTAATATCTAACCTTCTATATAGCAATGAATTCTGGACAATTTTTTCACAGATGACAATGAGATATGAAGTTACGGATATGTGACTCTATTGACAAATGGTAAGAATAGCATAGACTGAAAATGTAAACAATGAGGAAGTTTTAAGGAAAATATGGACTACAAAAAAAAACTTATACTTAAAATCATAAATTTAAATTTCCAGGGCACATTATGAGGAAAGAGGGCTTAGAGAATCTAAAACTTAAAGGACATACTGAAGGCAAGAAAAACAGGAGGAAAGAGCAAATAATCCAGTGAATGGATGGCAAACAAGAACAAAGAGGGATTTTAATATGTTTAAAGTTACTTAGACCAACAAAAGATAGGAAATTGTGGAGAGTTATGACCACCCATATTCTGAGGTGACACAACACAAAAGATGAGTAAAAGGTAAAATTTATATACATGTTTATCATTAAATGAAAGAAGAGAAGAGAATTTCAATAAAATTAGTTTGCAAGCTTTGATCTTTTTGCTTTTATTTTGTTATTCAACTTCATAAAAATGTCAGATCACTGCATATGTTTAGGATACCAAAATGACATACCAATATATAAAATATATTCCTGATTTTGTAATTAAAATGTTCAAAGTGCACTTTCTCCAGGCCTTGCAGTTCTCAATAATATAATATATTTTGTTTATAATTATGTTCACCCAATACAAGGCCCAAGATCCACTCAAGGTAGTGGGTGACTGTGCGATGTTGTATGAGCATAAGGGCAAAAAGTGAGGTTCATGGAAAGATAACGGTTAACCTCAAACTTGACAAAGCCAAGATTGTAGTGATTAGGAAAATATCTTGCCAGGAGTCTGTTCCACAAAGCAGCTGTTCTTGGAGAAAAGCTATCCAAATGGAACTTACATTATACTATATAAATACGAAAGGGAATGAGGATGATTCACCATTCTGTACATAACACAGTGTGTTCCAGGGTGTGGTTGAAATAAGGAATGTAGCTTGTTAGAACACATGCCATGGAAATAGTGGTAGAGCAATGAGAGGCTCACAAGGTTTTGTATGAAAGGAGTTGTATGCTGGAAAATTTCATATACCACTTGGCTGTATAGGGGCTTTTGAGCTCTATCAAGACAGTTGGGGAAGGACTGGGCAGTTTAAGCCGAAATATGGCAACAATATTTATATTCTTGCAATTTGATAATTGTTATTTATAATTCATGATATTTGCAGTTTGTTAACTGTAAATATTTTCAGCTTTTTTGTCTTTCATCCTCATTTGGTTTTTCATCAAAATGAAAAAATGTCTTTTTGGTTTTTCATCGAAATGAAAAAATGTCCTTAAGTCAGCAACTTATTGTTATGGTCTGGTTCCTTGTACCACGGTGATAGTCCAAGGTAGAACCAATAAAGAAGAACTCGAAGGCGGATATGGAATAACACAGATATATTATAAACAGGAATATATACAGAGAAATAGAAAGTGTTAGTACGAACAATCAGGTTTAGTAGAGAGAACAATGTAGTCTCGACCAGTATCACTATTCCAATGTCTTGTAGTAATTGTCCAAACACGACTCTGTTTCGGACTGCCTCTGACTCAACTCTTGACTCAACTTGAACTACTGACTCCCTCCTTGCCTACTCCTGAGGTGCAGTATTTATTAAGTATGGAATAGTCCATTATTATTATTATGGGTAAGATCCCATAACACTTATTTTATTTAAACTTTACTTTTTAAAAAATGTTACTTTTTTTTAAATTCTAACAATGTTATGTTAACAAAAAATATCTCAACTTTTTTTTAATACCAATGTCCCTTCAGGATGTAAACAATCATGGCTATCCACAGTGTCTTTTTTCTTTATTATCTGTGAATTACCATGAATTCTTGGGGAAAATGGTGGAGTGGTTTCCCATTGCCTTTGCTATAGTTTGGAATTCATACAGGATGCAATGGATGAATTGTTGTCTAAATTATGCAAAAATGAAGATAATATGGCCTACTCATTTTAACAGATATATTTACCAAACTTACACAAAATATCTTGAAATACTAAAGAATAAATTTATTCAATAAAATTGCCATTGGCTTCAACCATGGTCTCTGGATGACTTTAGAATCTCCTGCAACTCTTCTGGATGATCTCCTTGTTTAAGTTGATGAATGTTGCCATAATTCTTGCCTTCATTTCATCTTTGGTGTTACAAGGAGTCTTGTTGGTCTTTTACTCAACTGTACTCAACACCTAATAATCAAGTGGGTTGCAGTCTGGGGAGTTAGGTGGCCAGATGTAAGCGGTGATGTGGCTGCAGAAATTGTCTACCAGCCATGACTGATTTCCCCTGCTTGTGTGACATGGTGCAGAGTCTTGTTGCCAGACATAGGATCTTCCAGCAGCCACCCTCTTGACCTAAGGCATCACTACCTCCTCAAAGCACTTGATGTAGACCTCTGTGTTGAAGTGAAATTCAGAAGGAAAATTGAAAGTAGGAAGATGAATGTAGACATAATGTCGCCATCACTAATGATCACTCCAAACACACCATTATGCTGACTGGATATATCAGCCAATTTTTTCCAAATCTTCTGCACTGTCCTCAGATTGACACCCAAATACCCAGAAATGTTCATATAGGAACTTCCAGCGTGAATGCAAAGCAGTACAGCATACCGTTTCCAAATTTCTGGCAGAGTGAATTGCGTCATAGTGCTCTTTTTCTCACAGTTGGTGCCTGATTGACCCTACTATACCATGCCATCAAAATCAAGCAATGCACATGTGTGAAAATAAAAATATAAAATGGCAACAATTTACTCATTGCAACCAGTAGTTTTCCTTCTCTTAAACTGGTTGCCACTCATGTCCCGAGACCCAATTCTAGCCTGCTATTTAACTCGGAGCTAAAGGGTGAAAAGAAGTATTCATACAAAGACATGTGTGAAAATGAATGCAACTAACTAGGCCAAAATTTGAACACAGTTCAAAGATTCCACTTTCCATACCAATTACATTTACATCACCCACACACACTTTTGCAACATTATTTATATTATTTATACAAACTGTATATAGACATATGAAGCAATTCAGAAAAGTTAGTAGTATTATATGTAACAAATATTTACTTAACAAGATAATCTCCTTCCTTTTCAGTGGATTTAATTCAGTAATGAATATTCTACAATGAAAATTCCAGATGAAAATTTAGTTACTAATTATGTGTCAGATTATGGATTTATTAACCCCTATTGAGTGTGAATATATGTATGTATGTATATATGTGTGTGTGTGTGCATATATATATATATATATATATATATATATATATATATAATCTCTTGTAGGTTGTCACTTGTCAAAACTTACTGCAATTCATGTACATATCAATCAGATATTAGTAGATAATACCAAAATACTATATATCACTCATTGCAAAGAAAGACTCATACTTCAAACAGTTTTAATACAAAAAGAGCAACACACATTAAGTAAAATGTCTTTCACCATAGAAAATAGTATTTTAAAGGGTGCATAAAATCATAATGATAGTAATAATAATATTATGGATAGATATTTGAAATATCCTTTTCTGGCACTCCCAGTAGTCTGCAGAAGTGGGGACAGAAGGTGTGATGACCCCAGTATCCAGATCAAGGGACATTCAATCAAGAGTAAAATAAACATTTATTTTTTGAAATTTGAAATTGTCTCTGTTAACTTCATTGTACAATCACCATACAGTCCCACAAGCTGGTGTAAATGTAGAACTCACTTTCAGCTACTTGTTTCTCAGTCTAGTTTGATCTTCAAAAAATATAAATGCGAATGATTGTCCTCTCTTCATAATAGTATTTTTCTCATATTTTCGAACACTGTTGTGACATTGTTGTCTTTTTTGGGGTGAAATGATTAAAAAAAGTAACATTTCAAAGATGTAAGAAATACTAATCAAAAATTAAAAGGAAGTTGATAAGGATATGGTTTTTGTTGGAATGAAATCACGTCTTTTTTTTGTTTTTTTTATTTAGGAAACAGTAGAAACCTTCAATATCAAAGTGTTCTGAATTTTCTCTTGTTCCAAGTGACATGCCAAGATCTTGATGTCTTCTCAAAGATTGGTGAAGAATGGTTACTCTTTTTCGAGTGCTCAGTTTGATTTTATTGAAAAGTGATTCTACTCTAGTCTGCAGGCCAATTCTACAGTAAAATAAAACCTTGACCAACACCTTTCAGGTGTCAGACTAGGAGACTTATCAAATCAATCCTCTCTGCTTTTATCTGTAAGGGTAATTCATTTAAGACAACGCTTCACTTCCTTTACAGCTGTAAACTTTCTACCAGCTTTCGGTTTACATCATTGTTCTGGAATCAATTCCCTGATTGGTGTCACTGTAAATAGTTTTATCCAAAGTCAACTGCTTTTCACAGCTTCAATCAACATTATTTATCCATCAAATACACTTCTTTTAGTCTTTGGAACTTTTGCAGCAGAATTTCACAAGAATTCTCACTCTTTCAGATAACATACTGTACAATGAATTGACAGTGGAAAGTTGAGACTTCTTGCCTTATATGATATAACATTAATGATTAATTTTTTTAATAATTAATAAAATTAAACACTTGCTTTTAAATATATATGTGTGCATATATCCACACACACACACACACACACACACACACACACACATATATATATATATATATATATATATATATTCAAAGGCAATTAATGTATAAGATGTATATGAAATAGGCAGTGGAGAACTTGTAGAGATAAATTGACAGATAACTGATAACTGACATCCATTAGACATGGCACATGGAACTAGAACAGTCTACCCCAGCGAGTGAAATAAAACATTCAGTTTGACATTCCAATCACCTGAAGAAGGCCGGAACATGCAACGGCCAAAACGTTGTGATAAATATGGCAAGAAAGATGAGGACAATAGTCCGAACAATGTAAATAGTGTACATAATATGTCATCTCAGAAATATAGACAGGTTCTCAGCCTAATCAAGATACACTGCAAAAAAAATGATATTTGGTCATTTTGCCTGATTTTGAGAAGTGGTTTGAGCCAAGAACTTTTAGCAATGCCACTCTCTCTCTCTCTCTCTCTATATATATATATATATATATATATATATATATATATATATATACAGACACACTATTCTTTCTTAATTCTTATATTATTTCTTTCTTTCTCTCACTCTCTCAACTGAGAGCGAGAGAAAAATATTTACGGAGTTGCATATAGTTTTGAATAAATTTTTCTAATTAAATTTGGTGGAATGTTTTGAAACTTCATTGTAGCCTATTTTCTGGTAAAACTAGATCACTAAGTGCTTCAGGAAGCAAATAAAAAGACCCAGTTAATAAAATAAAATCTTTCTGGAAAGCTTATCTTAAGTAGTTCATATTTCTTCAGTAATAAATAATACATGTACTATATATATATATTTGAAATGGTCTAATGAAGTTGCTTCGAAAGAGAGAAAAATTATTTTAGTTTTCTCCACTCTCCAAAGCCCACATGAGACATTAGTAAATCCATTAGAACACAATAAAAGGAAGGACTAGAATAATTATCAAAATGAGTTATGTCTGAAAACATTTTATGTATCCAGCACTAGAATCTACAAATATATGATACAATATATTATGCTCAAAGATAATCTATATTTATCACAGTTTTTCCCTCACATAGTAATTATAGCATATATGTAAAAATGAAGCATTCTGTGAAAGGACAAATAAATAGGTTTTACTTTTTATGGTCCTAGTAGGGACATGACCAGTCCAGGAGACTTCTCTTTCTTATTCAGAGCTTATGGCCTTTATTCATTATTCTAACCACTGATGGGTACTACATTTGTTTTCCTTTGGTGCTAATCAGCAACTTACTGTCATTAACCAAGAATCAAAGCCCCTGATGACATTACTAAATTCATTCAAAGGAAGATAATCACCTTCTGCATCCTTACAAGTAATTGTGAAGTTCATTGAGTTGTAACCATTCTCAAATGCCAGGAAAGAGATATAAGTTTGGTTTTCAAGATTTTATATTGGATCAGTATATCTCATATTTTTCCTAAGAGTGCAGTGTACATGTTGAAATTAATCTTTCCTGAATAAAAGTTTCCAAGCAGTGAAATTAGCGCTATTTCCTAAATATAAATTTCAAACTTCTCTTTTAATTTATTATAAAATGTTAGACATAAAGATTTTTTGCTAAAAGACTAATTGCACAAGTAACATCTTAATTTCTTTCAACTGGTCTTCTGTCTGCCATGTCCCTTCAAGATATGGGTGATCACGGTTCTCCACAATTTTCTGTCTTTTGTAATGCTTAGTATAGATTTTTTTAACCATTTTCACAAGTTTGCTAGATAGGTAATGCACTGCCTACCACAATTCCTCTTGACTTCAATAAGTCCTTTAAGTGTCAAAGTTTCAAAGCCCTCTCTCCTCATTATGCACCCTAGATATTTCAACTATCTTTTTCTGATTCTATGTATAAATTGCTCTTTTGTTTCCATTTGTCATAAAACTTTGTTGTTACTCACATGTTCAGTCCATGATATTCTCAGCATCTTTCTTTAAAACTACATTTCTCTTGCCTCAAATCTTTCCTATATCTGTGAGGAGATTGTCCAGTATTCACGGCCATATAAGAGAACCAATATTATATAACAGTCCAGTACTCTTTCCTTTGTTTCTAATTAAATTTTCTTGTCTTTTAATATTTTACTTAGCTTCTGGATGACAACTTCCACTATTTCAATTGATTCTTTGGATTTCATATTTTCTATCGTCTGTTAAAACACTTCCTAGATATTTAAATTTTTGTACTTGCTTGATTTTATTATCTTTAATTTTGTAGTTAACATCTTAGAGTGATCCTTTTGCTGACAACCATACATTCTATCTTCTTGCAATTTATGTTAAGTCCTTTTTTGTCACTTTCCTTCAATACTTTCTTTAGGAGTTCATGTGGTTTCCTTTCAGCACTGTGTCATATACAAATCTTATATTGTTAAAATTGTGGCTGCCAATAATGGATCCTGGTAGAACTTCTAATTCTCTCAGGAATGCCTCACTGCAAAGGTTGAATAAATCCAGTGAGAAGACCCATCCTTGCCTTACACTTCTTTTCATTTCATGCATGTGAATGACTGGTCAGTTTTTGAAATTCAGGTCAAAAGCAATTGATAGTGGAGTGATATTTTTTCTCAGTTGGGTAATCTAGCAAGTCTAAGTAAATAATCTTGTTAACACATTGTTTGGATTGAAAATTCATGATGATTATTAATGGAAATAAAACAGATTTGCCAAATAATAAATATTTAAAAATGAATGAAAGCAAATATTGATTATCAGAAAAAAATATATGTAAAGAAAATAGAAATCAATGTCAATTTGAGCTAAGGATATTTATTTTAATGGTTTTATGAGCAGCTCTGTTTTTTATTATAATCCCTTTCCTGTCAATATGCATGAGAGTAATATCATAAATATGGTTTCCCTCTGTCAACAGATAATTCAATTCTCTTACAAAATATAGGCAGTATGCTTTCATATAAGTACAACTATTTCACGGAAATTTATGAGGTTCATTCTGGAAGTACTGCCTCCTATTTTCTTATGTTGTTTTATAAGCTCAGTGGAGGATATTTGAATTAGAAGTCCTACCAGGATTTATTGTTGACGGCCATAATCTTAACAATATAAGATATGCAGATGATACAGTGTTGATAGCAGATACAGAAAGCCTACTACAAGAACACTAAAAGAAGGTAGTGAAGGAAAACAAGAAGAAAGGACTAGATATCAATTGCAAGAAAACTAAATGCATCATTGTTAGTAAAAGGAACATCCCAACATGCACATTGCAGATTGTATATACCAAGTACAAAAATTGAAATATCTGAGAAGTGTTTTAACAGAGGATAGAAAGTGCCACACTGAAATCTCAATACTCTTTGCCTTCCAAAATTTAAGCAAAATATTAAGAAACAGAAAAATAGTGTCAGAAACAAAGAAAACAGTACTGAACTGTTATGTAGTATAAGTCCTCCTTTCGAGCAGTGAATGCTGAACTATCTCCTCACAGATGAAGATATTGGAAGCAATAGAAATGTGGTTCTACACAGGGATTCTGAGAATGCCTTGGACCAAACATGTAAGCAACAATGATATTCTATATACATTGACAACAAAAAAGACACTTATACTTAACATCAGGAAGAGATAGGTGAATCTTCTGGGGACCATAATGAGGAAAGAGGGTTTGGAAAATTTGATACTCACAAGATAGGTTATGCATTGTTTTCTTCTATTTTCAATCTATCTGGTGAGTTTGAGTGAATGGATGGTAGAGCAAGGTTTAGAAGAGATGGTAAAAATACAAAAGTTATTAAAAGTTACAAAGGACAGGAAATTGTGGAGAGCCATGATCACCAACGTCCTGAAGGAACATGGTTCACAAAAGAAGATAAATTAAGCTCAGAGGAGGATATTGGTGGTATATTAGTATAGGCTGGACCTTCCCAACAATAACCCATGTTTCTTTTTTGTCTTGTTAAAAATAACAGCCAAGCAGTATTCTCACAAGCTGGCATCTGACTTAAAATGCATACGAAGCAGAGGCATATATATATATATATATATATATATATATATATATAAATGTCACTGAATTCCTCTATGCTTAAAAAAAATTGCTCACATTAACATTTATCAATTCTTGCTAAACATTTACATGGCCAAACAGCAGATGTGAGCAGGGTTAGGCAGTGGGTAATGCATTTCAGCATTTCCTGACAGTGATATATATAACAAGCAGACTTGTCTTCATTGCTGCTGAAAATGACACTGGTGATGATGATGTGAAAAAATTCTTGTAGGTGAAAACTTCCTCTATCCAATGATGTTATTGCGATCTCTATATCTGTTGTAGTTTTTGTAGAAATAAATAGGAGGCATTACTTTCAGAGCAATCCTTATAATATATGGGTTGATGCAAATACTGAAGGGTAATTGAATGACAAAATGTAAAAATTCTATATAACATCTTTAGTCTGTTAAAAGGACTTCCTCAGACTAAAATAATGTTCTTAGTGATGGAATTATATTTATGTAGGAAGAGGAGGAGAGAATTATAAATAAAAAATGTTGGTGATAATTATGCTCCAAGAGGAAACACTGAAGATGTAGTGATAATAAAGTTATATGCTCGACAGCAGCTGTACTCAAAAATTACCTCCAATCAATGGTTAGCTGGGGCAAGAAATGACTTTTAAATTTGAACAATTCAAAATCAAAACATCTTTCATTTAATTATGACAGAGACCCTTTGCTATCTTCCATCAGCATGACTTATGCTAACCTTCAGGAGAGCAACCATTTGCACATTCTTGCACTCACATTTTCCAATGGCATGATGTGGAGGAATTCAAGTGAATCAATTGCTAAGTCTGCTAATAGGAAAGTGGGTTCACTATGTTCTACCAGACAATTTCTCCTGTCAGAATTCATCTTACATATTTATAAATCTGCCATTTGTCCATGCATTGAATATTGCTACCATATCTAGTCTGATGGTCCTACTATATATCTTGATATTCATGAAAAACTCCAAAGAATATCTGCAATATTATTGATCCTGACCTGATATTTCAACTTCCATCACTTTCACACCACCATGACTTGGCTTCCCTTAGTTTTTCTATAAATATTTTATTCTAATAAGCTTTCATCCTTGGTACCTTGACTCCATGAATTCAACTCAATTAGATTGCACCTAGGTCTCATCATTTTACTGTTGAATTATCAAGATCTATCTTCTTTTTATGATAGTTTATTTTCTCGCACATTTCTCCTGTGGAACTCTTTTCCAGTTTCTTGCTTCCCTGCCACTAACAATCTTCAAAACTTTAAATGCAAAATCAGTTGCCATCTTCTATCTTCCTGAAACTATTTCTTGTATTGTTTTTTTCTCCTTGTTTTTTTCATTCTCTTTCTCTCCCAATAAACCCTTTGTGTGTTAGTAGCAGTATAGTCTTGCTTTGGGTAAAATGATTAAAAAAAGAGTTTCAAATGTTTTCTTTCTACTAGAAATCAGAGTTGACATGGACAGATTAAATTGTAGTCATCAGTTCACATTGAAATTATTATCAAAGATAATTGTCACATAATTACAAACACATTCATTAATGTTTATGTTTCTTCATGATAATCATCTTTAACCTTCAGTTCAAAGCCCACCAGTATAAACTTATACATATACCCACTCAGCAACATATATATTCCTGTATATACAATATATATATATATATATATATATATATATATATATATATGTATATCTACATTTATTTGAACCTTTTCTTATCTACAAATCGCATTGATTTGTTCACAGGTATTCCTTTAATTCACAAGCAAATATTTTAATTCATTATCTGTTAAATTTCCAAGACATGCTTGCATTTCTAAGTAGCAATGTTGCCATGGTAACAAGTTTTTCCCTAATTTTTTCATTTGTTTTGATGATGTTCTCAATCAACAAAATATTGGCAAGAAAATATTAAAAAATTAACATCCAACACATTTTCACATATTTTCTCTCAATTGTTTTGTTCAGATACTTCATATTAATCATTTTATCACACACACAAACACACATATATATAGGGAGTTTGCATTATATTTTACAAGTAGTTTTCAAATTAATTATACTGTGTAATAATTGTAGTCATATGCCAAACTGCTGAGTATGCACACACACAAACAAACATACATACATTATATATATATATATATAGATATATAGATATAGATATACTAGTCAAAGTACCCTGCGTTTCCTGGGTCTACATGGCTGCAATTGTATAACTGCACTTCCCTGTATACCCCTACTCCACTATCTAGAAATGTATGTCTGCATCCCTGCTTGCATGCATCATCTGTTGGTATATTAAGCTACTCCCCACCTCATCTTTTTTACACTATGTTCTTCACAAGTGTTTGATTATTCTTAATAAAGGAATTCCATCAATAAAACCTTCTTGTGTGGTCATTGCTCAGGGTTAAATTGTTTCAGTGTTTTAGATATTCAGTAAATTTTCTATGGCCATAATAACTTTCAAATAGTATAGCATTGTTCACAAATCTAATAATCAAACAAAAGCAGGGATAAAGAGTTTGAGCTTGATTCAACTGCATGTATGCCCCCTGTCCTTCTTTGCATGTTTATTGTAAAGCTGGGGCTAATAAGAACTTCTTTGGAATTTTTTCCCTTTTGATGTTTCATTAATCCTTTTAAAACAATACCAGCAGTTCTATTAGCTGTACTATATATATATATATATATGATATATATATATGATATATATATATAGAGAGAGAGAGAGAGAGATGCCAATTTAGGATGGAACCATATGAAGAAACTATTGGCTAAATGGCAAAAGCCAATTTTGGATCAAGTTTTTCACAGATTTCATCCACTTAACTGAAATAATCTAAACCAAACATTCATGTAAGACAGTTTCTGTGTTATATGTAATTTACATAGCAGATTTGGAAAGCATCAGATGAAAAACCAGGGAATTTATGGCTGAAAACCAGGCTTTTTGAACAGTTTTTTTGTCATATGTGGGGGAACAAGCAAGATTAAACCATACTGTCTTATCTTTGGCATGATGGTAAATTTTTTGTGTGAAGCCAATGTCGCAGGAAAAGCAATCAAGCACTCTAACTAAACCTTGTAACATGGGCTATGTTTTTCATTAAGTGCAAAGAACATCTGCTCATCCAGTAAAAATTTTGTTCATGTGTAACTTTGCGTTGGTTCTGCAAAAAGTTGTATCCACCCTCAGTTTTATCAATTTTTCAGCCAAACCTGGGGGCCTGGAGATTGAAAAGTTAGTGTTGATCTCTATTCATAAATTTGCAGTATGTGTGTATAACTTCATCAAAATCAGTCAAGAAATGAGGACATGCATAAATAGCATACACACATGCACCTACAGACATCTTCTGTTTTATATATAAGGTTGGCCACAATTAAACATACAATTAGTAGGTATGCACTTTACATTTTAAAAAACATTTTTTATTACGTTTATATTCATTTTTTTTTACAATCATATTTGTTCAAAACTGTTTATGCACATTTGTTTAACACTTTACATTTTTGAGTAGAGTTTAATCTCTCAAGTGCTCAAAATGTCCTCCATTGCAACATTCCTGAAGTCTCTCAGAACACTATGACACATGACACAACACAAATCTTGAACTACATTAATTTCAATAAATATTTCTGAGATGTACTCTTTTAATTTTTTCACTGTCTGGGGATTTCTCTCATATAGCTTGTTCTTTATTATATCCCAAAAATGAAATCCATTGGTGTTAGTTTAGGTGAATGTGGTGGCCATTTGATGCTGCCACTTCTTCTGAACCAACACTGTGAGAAGGTTTGGTTAATGTAGTTCCTTACAGCCAAAATGGGGAGGTGCTCCATTTTGTTGAAAGAACAGTTTGGTGAAGTTAGCTCTGGTTCAGAGCTATGATTTAAAACATGAAACATAAAGTGAAACAAATGTAAGCCTACTTTTAGCCTAGCCTATAAGGGAGAGAAAGAAAGAGTGATAATGATAACTTTCTTTTTTAAAAACCAATATTTTTCACACTTTTTTTATCTCATGGAATACTTTAACATATAGTTTAACTTCTACAACACACTTAAATTATAGTGATCAAAAAATAGTAAAAAAGCAAAACAATTTATTATAATTTGTAATAAAACGATAATAATTAAAATTCTTAAAAACTTATAGTTATTCATGTTTCTGTTTATCATAAGCATTGAATGAGATATCTGAATTTGACGTTTTTTTAGAATATATTTTTATATGTTATGTAGGTGTTTGTTTATTATAACAATGATAGACTCATGCAATCAATTTAAAGGAATTTTAATATTTATATGTACACCTATTGTCCTTTGGACTTTGAATTTAATTAATGACTTTTAAAAATTTTCAAAGCACACCAATGATCATTTCACAGTACACCAGTGTCCTATGGCACACCAGTTGGGAATCACTGATCTAGAGTATAGCCATTAGTTCAATATGTGAGCAGTACATATGTCACTTTTTAGGGCAGCAAGGGACATACATTCTTTGGCATGGAGGTTCTTTGCTTCAGACATCTACCAGGACACAACTTCACCCCTGACCTCAAGTCGAACTTATATATGCAATCCATCACTAAAGCTGCTAAAAAAAATGGTCAGCTTCTTATCCTACTTTCGAAAATACTTTATTCTACCTGCCACACTCTGGCTTTAGAAGTGTTAGATCAGACCAAAAATAGAGTATTGCTGCCATGTCTGGGAAGAAGTTTCCCAGTTCTTTCTTTCCAGAGTTTAAATGTGTCTGTGCTTTCCCCTACAAACCTTTTCTCACAGGCAAAATATCACAAACCCTTCACTATTGTATTGCTATTTCCATGATAAATGTTCTGGCAAGTTTCATTCCTTAGTTCGACTAATTCAGATCTTTAAAACTAAGAGCTGCCATGTCAGGTACATGGGGTCAAATCATCCTCATTCTTTTTGTATTCCATTGTTAGCATGAAAATTAAAATATCTCTCTCTCTCTCTCTCTATATATATATATATATATATATATATGTGTGTGTGTGTGTGTATTTAGGCAACAATCCTTCTTTCATGCACATTTCATTAAATTCGACAGACAAGCTGCTTTTATTTAGTTTTTTATATGTATTTAGGCAGCAATATATATATAAAAAAAACTAAATAAAAGCACCTTGTCTCTAATATTCAATGAAATATGCATATATATATATATATAAATATATATATATATATATATATATATATATATATATATATACACACAGCAAAAAATAAAAAATTAGCTCATGTGGATATAGTCTATTTCAAACTAGCACTGCTATGTGCCAGCTATCCTGAGCCTAAGACTTAATGTATGTATGTATGTATGTATGTATGTGTGTGTGTGTGTGCGTATATATATATATATATATATATATATATATATATAGTGTGTGTGTATCATCTTCAATTCTCGGAAGCTGTTTTCATTAAGTGTCAACAGCCTAGCCTGTGTAGACAAAAGGAACATTTTTTACATTCCTTGCGTCTGTTGGAGGGTTTGTGAGTTCCCCATTTTCTACTTTATACTCTTACTTATTTTTCATCCCCCTTGTTCAATTTTAATTTTGTGTAATTAAAATTTGTCTTTTAGTCGTGTTCCATCTTTCCCTCCTCATTTACTTTATTAAGTGTGTCTTTGTATTCATTCGAATTCAATATTGCCAACGAATAACTTTGAAAAAGTGTTGGCCGAAACATACCTTAGGTATGACGTCCGTTTTGTTTAAGGCTATATATATATATATATGTAATGTGTGTGTGTGCCTCAGTAAGTACATAGCCCAATAGTTTCATTTACTCACAGGAGAAATTTATTTTCAGCATAATCTCCTTTCTTATCAGTGCACTTAACTCAATATTTTCCCATTAATTACTTACCCTTGACAACAGGGTTTTACAATACACTGAATGCATCCTCTGCAGAGGGGAACGATGAGGGGACATCTTCTTGGGGAACACCTTCCAAAACCTAAGCAAAGTATTAAGAAACAGGAAAATTTCATTAGAAACAAAGAAAAGAGTATTGATATGTTATGTAATATCAGTCCTCGTGTATGGTAGTGAATGCTGGACAGTCTAATCACAGGCGACGAAGAGACTTGAAGCAACAGAAATGTGCATCTACAGAAAGATGCTGAGAATACCTAGGACTGAACATGTGAATAATAAAGGTTTTGGGGAAAATAGAAAGAAAATGCACACTTATACTTTGAATCAGAAAAGTGACAACTGAAATTCCTCTGGAAAGATGGCTTGGAGAATTTTGCACTCAAAGGACATATTGAAGGCAAAAGTGGCTGAATGAATAACCTACCTAGCAAATTTGTGTAAATGGTTGGCAGAACAACGATTAGAAGTGGTAGCAAAAGATCAAACAAAAAAGACAAAACATACTCAGACCTGTATACTTATTTTTTTTGCATAAAAAAGACTGATGAAATTTCTATTGCACATAATGAGAAAAGCGGGCTTGAAAAATTTGACACTCACAGGATATAGTGAAGTCAAGAGAGATAGTGGAAAACGGTGCATAATGAGTTTGCATAAATAGTTGGCAGAACAAGGATTATAAAAGACAGCAAAAAAAAAAACTTTACTAAGAGCTACAAAAAAGACAGGAAATTGTGGAGAGTCTGATCATCAACCTCCTGAAGGGACACAGCAAATAGTATAAGAAGATGTACCTATCATTGTGACTTTGATCCTTTAGGAATTAGATTCAATATTAAGAATTTGGTTTCATATTTTTCACTGATATGAAGTGGAATGATTCTGCTGGATTAATTACTGCTCTGCTGCTCAGAAAGTTTGTTCACTATGTCACAATTTTTCTTGCCAGAATCTGTCTTGTACGTTTGTAAGTTTGCCATTTGTCTATGCATCAAATATTACTACCACATCTGATTTATATCTAGAGCTTCTTGACAAAATCCAAAGAAGAATCTGCAGTGTTATCAATCCTGACCTGGCATCTCAGCTTCAGTAACTTTCATATTACGGTAGTGTAGCTTCTCTTTGCCTCTTCTATTTCCCTTGTCACACCATATTTTTCAAACAATTCTCAAACCCACTACATCAAGAAATAATGAACCTTATTATTATCAATTTTTTTTCCCTTCTTTCAGGATACTATTTCTTGCCTGAACTTTTTAGTTGCACCTTGGACATGTATGATATTTAAATTGTGTAATAAGTTAAAAATTATCACTACAACAATGGAAAAAGTAAAACGAATAGTTGCAATGGAAATAAACCTGTTAAATGTTCCACAGATGAGCATAAAAAGGGAATAGTTTTTTGCAACCCATAAAGAAAGAAAATGTCCATTTGATAGTACTATCTGATGGACATTTTGGATCTATTAATAACAAAGAAAATTGTTTTAGCAGCAGTTTTACTCATATACAAAACCCACATGTCTTTTATATAATCAAGCCATGTTTCTTTTGCTCAAACCCTTTACAGTCCAAGATTTTTTTAATATTTTTATTGTCAGTCACCATTTTCTTTTTCCACCAATTTCAATTAACCATTTCAACATTGGTTGCCTAAGGAAAAAGCAATCCTTCCTGGAAATTGTCTCATGATTTGGTTTATTACTTTGCTATTCTTTCTTTCTGTACAGCAATCATAAAAAATATCCCTTTCTAGTAATCATTGGAAACTAAAAAAAGAACTGAAAAATCCATCAGGAATTTTTTATTGCTAACATATTGTCATTCCAAAATGGTTTGAAACTGAAAAAAAATGGTAGATGTTAAAAGACATAAAATGGGTACCATATATTCTTTGGATCAGTTTCTTTATAAGCATTGTCTTTATCACAATGTTTCAAGCACTCTACTCACTAGTCTTCTTCAGGTGTTTGTCACATTTAGTAACCTTATGGGAGTCAATGTACAGTTTTCTTCAGCAAGTGGCTATCTATTTAATATTAATTAAAAAATATCCTACCCCAAGTAATACTGCTTTAGTCCTCTTCAAAGTACACTCCTCATATACTTATTGTAGCATGTCATCCATTTTTCAAAACAGAAAGAAAGTCCTCCTGTAATATAAATATCAGCCACCTTATTGCATTTACTTAATCTTGTCTATGCCTTGAAATCTCCCACTACAATCCCTCGTCACACAGAAAATTTTATTGCTATTTCCATGTTCTGAGAAGCTACATACTTGAATTCTACCAGTTCAGAGCTTTCAAGGCATGCTATACAGGGTGCGATGGATAAATTGTCATCTAAATTATGCAAAAATGAAAATAACACTGACATCTCATTTTAAAAGATATATTTACCAAAATTATACAAAAATATCTTGAAATACTAAATTTATTCAATAAAATTGCCATTGGCTTCAACCACAGCCTCCACATGACTTCAAATCTTCTGGATGGTCTCTTTGTTTAAGTTGGTGAATGCTGACATAATCATTGCCTTCAATTCATTTTTGATGTTACAAGGAATTTTGTTGGTCTCTCACTCAACTGCACCTCACACATAATAATCAAGGGAGTTGCAGTCTGGGAAGTTAGGTGACCAGATGTAACGAGTAATGTGGTTGCAGAAATTGTCTAACAGCCATGACTGTGTTCTCCTGTTTGTGTGGCATGATGCAGAGTCTTGTTGTCAGACATAGGGTCTTCCAGCAGCGACCCTCTTGACCCAGGTTAGCACTAACTCTTCAAGCACTTGATATAGGCCTCTGAAGTTCTGTAGCAAAATCAATGGAAGCATAATGTTGACATCACTAGTGATAACTCCAAACACCTTCGTAATCACCATTAGACTCACCCAACTCTTTCCAAATCCTCTGCACTGTCCTCAGATTGATACCCAAACACTCTGAAATGTGTTTATTGGAGCTTTCAGCATGAATGCCAAGCAGTACAGCATGCTGTTTCCAAATTTCTGGTGGAGTGAATTTTGTCATGGTTCTCTTTTTCTTACAGATGGTGCGCAACTGACACTACTGTACTGTGCAGTCGACAAAATCAAAAACAAAAAATGCACATGTGTGAAATTGAAAACATAATATGGCAAAAATTTACCCATCACATCCTGTATACACAGTATCAGATCTTCCTCATTCCCTTTTTATTACATTGGTTGATGTTTCTCTAATCACTGCAGTCTTAATCTTTTCAAGTTTAGGATCAGCCTTTATCTACATAAAACTTCATTTCATAACTGTCTACCCTGAGTTGTTTGTGCACCTTGTGAAAAAAATTTCTCAACAAATGTTACAGGAAACAAAATCAGGATTGTGAGTTGGGGCTGACAGATATGGGTGATGGAGTGTTTTGTTAAAAGAACCCACATGAAACTTTACTGATCTCGATCAGTCATTAAAAATATAATGGTCACACAATACACATGACTACGCAATCATATTTCACTACTACAGCAAGATTCATTTGCAAATGTGTATTAAGGCCCTGATTGATTTTCAAGTTCAGCCAGTTGTCAGGATATTTAAAATAGCTCGATAATTTCCAAACTGACTTTATATATGATTAATATCTACCCATGTAAATTTATATATATTTTTCAATATGTATGTAGTGATAAAAACACATAATTATATGTGCCTCTCTATCTATGTGTGCCCATTATACAGGATGCCTCAGAAATATCTTGCACATATACTTCCCAGAAATACCTCCTACATAATGGTAAGACATTAGTGGCAATAGGGTCTTCATCTAGCTAGTGTCTTACCATTATGAGTGAGGTATTTCTGCTGCATCTTGTGTATATATATATATATATATAAATAAATAAAAAGAAAGAACAGTAAGATATATAATCCAGTCTTCTTATTTTTTATTTTTACAAAACAGTGCTCAATGTAAATTTACAGAGCATAAATATTATAAATTAACTGATTTAAAATATGGTTTTTCACTACACAGTAATAACCATGGTTCAAAAATGGAAGCTAAAAACTTTTAATTTAATTATATAATTAAATTTAAAGTTTTTAGCTTCCATTTTTGAAACATGGTTATTACTGTGTAGCAAAAAACCATATTTTAAATCAGTTAATTTATAATATATATATGGGATAATGATATATAAATTGTTATAAATCAAGAATAGTTTTAGAGGAAAGACATATAACAAAGTGGAAGAACATTTGTGTAGCACATTTTGTCCTTCATGACGTCACACAAAAACTTTTTCCACTTTCTCATACATCTTTCCATATATATATATATATATATATATATAATGAACATATGCCCAAGTTGTTACAATTTTTGCCACTCTCCCATGTGCACTGGATCAAAGCATTCTCATTCCCTTCATATTCAAACAATTTCTTCACATGAACTACTACTTTGTGGAACTAGCTCCAAAGAAGATGCTTTCCCAATAACTACAATCTTAACCTTTTATGTTAACTGTTAATTTTCCCACATATCCTTATAAACTGCACTTTTTACCTCTTACTGTTACTGCTCATACAACAACTTCCTTCAGTCACCCTCTACCTGGAGTGGCTGTTTGTACTCTAGGGTAAACTGTAACAAAAAATATAATGTCAAGAGTAATCAATGAATCATAGATACCATTGACTGCATAATAAATATAAAGGTAATGGATTGATTAAATGGTTCATTTGCCTTTATTTTAGTTGTGAATTTAGGATTTCAGTTTTTTGTATCTCTTGTTTCAAAATTTTGATTCATTGCTTACTGAAGAATTGCTATCATTTTTGTGGCATGGCTACACCAGTTTGCATATATATATATATATATATATATATATATATATATATATATAAGTACAGAGATGGTACAAATTGAATAAAATTTCAATAACCAAAAATACTATTCTGAAAAGAGTGCTCAATACCAAGTAGAGCTAATAATATTTATTCAAATTTATAACATATACCTGTTATAAGATCATTACAAAAGTTGCAATTTTGTTTCAACATTGCCGAATATATTTATATACATATATATATGTAACATACAGAGACCTACAAACCTCTGTCTGTAACATTATGGAAAATACTAGTTTAATAATATGCATACATATGCAAAAAACAGTTATGAATAATGGAAACATTAATAATAAAAAAGAAGTTAACTCTCAATGATATCAGCTATGAAAACGGCCACACACTCTGATCATATTCATAAATTTTTTTTAAATCATTATCATCCTTATATATATATATATATATATATATATATATATATATAGATCGATCTACATATTCAATTGAAAACATATCCATGATAATGGGTAATAGATTGGTCAAAAGTGCTTGAATCCATGTAACATTTGGACAGTTTTACACACCTTTTTCTCCAGAAAAGAAAGTACTTGTACAAATGCAACAAAAATTTAATAAAAAGCTTAATCACAATGCCTTCTCAGCTATCTTCAATGAAACTTTTATAAAAGAGAAATTGTTGTCCAAATACACAATTATACACACACACACACACACATACACACAGAGTCATGAATCAGAGATACATCTTGTCCCCATGATGATGCTGCTGACAGTTTGCAAATAACCATTTACACTGTTCATGTCATAAATAACTGTCTTGGACTATAATACTGTCTCTCTCTTAATGCTAACTTCACATAAAGATTCCAGCATCTGTGTATTTTTATGATGCACACATTACACAAGATATCAGACTAGTACTTCCTGAATACTGCTTCTGTTGATCTTGTCACTGTATTTACATTAACTTGATTTACGTCATTTCCACTACATTGCAAAAATGTATATTAAATTAATTTATTGTAAAAAGTAATTTATATTAATGGTATTGATGACATAATAATTTTGCCAAATTTATGGAGACATTGAAAATAGCAAATTCCATTAACAGCATCATCATTAGTTACACTCATTGATCAGATCATAATTATCTACACAAGGAATCCTCAACCTTAAGTGTGCTGAGGGATATTGAAGAAATCAAAAAAAACACCAGGTACTGGTTTCACACTAAATAAGCTGCACAATTAGTTGAATAGAAACATTGAAATAAATTAAGTTCTTATTTGTGTGTTTAGTTTTTTTAAAATCTATGGTTTTATTTCATAACATTTAAATATATACCCTTTTAAAATAGTGTGCCATGATATTTTCATTTGCTCCTAGGTGTGCCATTGCTTAAAAATGTTGGGAAACACTGATCTATATTCTTAATCTGCTTGATTGTATGCACAACCATCATTCTTTTTTTCTTAAGATCAGTGTGTAGTATCTACCCAATCCTAAACCCTTCCGGATAGAATCAGTTATACTGTCAAAATAAGAACTTTAAATAATAACCATAAGCAAAAAGGAATTGGAAAAAGCAAAGGTGAGGCTATGCTCAAGGGCAGGGGGTGCAAAGGAGGAAAGGTAGGAGTTAATAAAAGCTAGAAAAAATGCAAAGAAAACCAGTTGAAAGGAAAAAGTAAACAGACATATGTGCATATAAAGAGAAAAGAGATGAGGTTAAAAGACAGAGACAGGCTTGCTGGTTGGATATAAAGAGTGTAATGGTTGCAATGCAGTGAGAAGTGTAAAAGAGCAGTGACATGAGATAATAGGTCTACCTTGTTTAGATATCAGTACACTAATCTATACTAATTTTTATATACATAGATGTCCTACATAATACTCACCAATAAAAAATAGTAACTGCACGGTGGATGCACTTATGTCTTTATCACCACCAAGCATAAACATGGTAATATTTTAAATGACTTAAGTATTGTTTTGAAAAGCACCCAGTAGATCAAGATTTTTTAGCAATTTGTGCAATCAATAAAAGTCAAATCTCTTTACAAAAGTTATTTCATATTTGTATTCAGTGAATTACCAATAAAAATTGATTGATCTCTGTTTTCCTTGGATGTGTGTTTAGCATAATGTATATTGGTATGAAAAGTGTTATTGGCAAGACAAGCTCAAGTTCTGGGCTAGTCCACTGCATTCACTTTCACAGACATGCCCTTGGGAAAGGCATACATCTATCTCTTCTCTCCCAAGCCATAGATTAAATAGCAGAGTAGGCTGGGCTTACTAACTTTCGGTGGCAAATAGTACAAAAAAAAGAAAATTCTGAATTCCAAACGATGGAGGAGGTAGTGGAAAACCACTCCACTATTATGTTTCTGTAGTTGTATAATAGGAACTGTGACTATAAATAATCATTTTTTCATCTTACTATAGATTAAGAACTCCTGATCATAATATAATTTTTTTAATTAAATTTTATAGAAGTTAATACGAGTGTCAAGTTTGCTATGTAAATTTATTTTAAATTGATCCTTCCAGTCAGTTAAGTGCCATACATGATGCATACTTGGGTGATCATGTCTCTTTTGATACAGGACTAATTAAGCAAAATATTTTTCCTTCATTGTGTTGCTGTTTCTTTCTGCTGTAGGACCCAGTCTGTCCTACTATTAAACCTATAGTTTGGGGGGAGAAGAGATGGATTCATACCTTACCTAAGGGTATTTTTACGCAAGTGAATGTAATGAATCTGATTGTAATTCTAACTCAGCTCTCCAATTTCTCATTCTGATCCAATGTCCATTACACCAGATCAAACATCCCCTTACAGAAGCCAAAACAAAATGTGCTCATACAATGGGATTTCTTAAAATGTAAAAAATTTTTGTAATTTTTAAATTCATATTCTAAAGTTCTTTTTTCATTTTGTATAACCCCAGATTAAAAATGTCAAAACATTTTTTTTTTTTTTTTTTTTTACATTTCAAGAAATCATGTCAAATGAGTATATTCTGTTTAGGCTTCTGGTGGCAAATCAATTTAGAAAACTATAGATTATAGAAAACTAGCCCCCTATAAACTTTTATAAAATTTCATTAAAAAAAGGTTAATATTTGTAATCTAAAGTATTTAATCTATATTAATATGATATATTTTTTTTGAAAAAATAATAAATTGTGATCTAGATTATTTAATCTTTATCAACAGGAAAATTTTTTTTTTAAATTAATATTAGGTTGGTGCAAAAATAATGTCGTTTTCTCACATATGTTACTATGTGAGAAAACGACATTATTTTTGCACCAACCTAATATTTGTTATCTAGAGTATTTAATCCATATTTATATGAAATAATTTCTTTTTAAAATTAATATTTGTGACATAGAGTATTTAATCTATGTTAATGTAATGTTTTTTTTTAAATTAATATTTGTCACCTGCAGTATTTAATCTATATTACTATGAAAAAAACTTTTTAAAAATTAATATTTGTGATCTAGAATATTTATATTAATAGGAAAAAAATAAAATATTATTTTTTGGTTGCAGTGCCTATTAGATAACTCTCAAAAAATATCTGTAGAGAGTCACATTCTGAAGAGACATGCATAAAAAATGCTTCCCTTTCTTCTACAGACATTTTATTACCATGTTTAGTACTTAATATCTTTGTATTTATCGATTGTCTCTTCTTTTCTATCAACACTGATTTATGACCTACAGGGCGTTAGGAGTAAAATGTTGTCATTTTATATTTTTAATTTTGCACATGTGCATTGTTTGCTTTTGATTTTGTATATTAGGGTCTGTTAGGCACCATCTGTAACAAAAAGAGTATGATTATACAATTCACTCTGCCAGATATTTGGAAATCGTCTGTTGTACTGCTTGGCATTCACACTGGAAGCTTCAATATGAACATTCCAAAGTTTTTGGATGTCAGCACAGAGGATTTGGAAAGAGTTGGATTAGTCTAATGGTGATTATCAAGGTACAGCAGCTCTGAAAAATCATACTGATTGTTCTGATAAAAAAAAGAACTTCCAAATTTGTTAGTGAATACCTCACTTAACACAGAGGCCTACATCAAATGCCTTGAGAAGGTAGTGTTGTCCTAGGTCAAGAGGGTGGCTGCTGAAAGACCCTATGTCTGGCAACAGTACTCTGCAACATGCCACATAAGCAGGAGAATCCAGTCATCACTGTCAGACAATTTCTACGACCACATCACCCCTTACATCTGGCCACCTAACTCCACAAACTGCAACCCCCTTGATTATATGCGGGACACAATTGAACAAGGGACCAACAAAATTTCTTGTAACACCAAAGATGAACTGAAGTCATTGATTATGTCAGCATTCACTAACTTAAACAAGGAGACAGTACAGAAGAGATGCAGGAGATTCCAAAGTCATCTGGAAGCAGTTGTTGAAGTCAATGGCAATTTTATTGAAAAAAATTTTAGTATTTCAAGATATTTTTGTGTCATTTTGGTAAATATATCTTTTAAAATAAGATGTCAGTGTTATTTTCATTTTTGCATAATTTAAATGGCGATTTATCCATTGCACCCTGTACATGAATTCTTTCATGGCTGTCTTGGGTATGATGATAAACTACATCTAGCAGCAAGGCCTTTGATTGGGTGGGGGTTTTGAGGATAGCTCACAGCCAATCTAAGGATTGGTTGTGAGTTATTTTTATCATTCTTTATTGTAGTAAATCTTTACAACTTTTGCATACAAAATACTTTGGCCTTACTTAAATGGTTAAACTGAAAGTTGTTTGCATGTTTAACCTCTGCTTAGATTTGATATTTGTATGTTTTTTGTTTTCAAATCATTTTCGTTTCTAAATTATTTATATCATTTTTTTTCTTAATTGCTGTTTTTCCCAGCTATGGGCAAATAGTGGAGCCCCAAACTGGGATCAAAACACTACGAAAGTATAAAAAATACATTTTTATAATAAAAATACCAGCAATAAAAGAAAAATTACCAAAAACTTCCAAGAAAATTAAATTTCAGCTTTAAATGACCCATAAGGAGTTGACATGCCATTGAATCAACAAACCAAACCAACTGATTCTGATATGGAATGTTAAATAGTCTTTATATTACTTAAATCACTATATATTGTGTAAATCTCAAGACATGTGATAAATTTCAAGGTTATATTAGGTTGGTGCAAAAATAATGTCGTTTCCTCACATAGTAACATATGTGAAAAAACGACATTATTTTTGCACCAACCTAATATATTCTTAAGAAAAATTTAATTCTCAAGTTTCTTATTAAAAGGGTCAGATATCTTTTTCATGGAGAAAAAATATCTCAGTCAGTAAAATAGAGAGGTTTTATCAATAGAAGAGTTTCCCAATATACTTCTTGTAGCATGTAACCAGACCTTGACATTTTAGATGCAACAAGAATCGAGATTTTTTATTTTATTAATGGTAAAATTTTAACTGAAATGGACATGAATCTAAGGATTGGTTGTGTGTTATTTTTATCGTTCTTTATTGTAATAAATCTTTACAAATTTTTCACACAAAATATTTTGGCCTTACCTAAATGGTTAAGCTGAAAGTCGTTCCTGTTTTTAACCTCTGCTTACTGATTACATTTGATATTTATACATTGTTTTGTTTTCAAATCATTTTTTCTTTTTAAATTGTTTATACCATTTTTTTTCCCCAAATTATTTAGCATAAAGCAATATCAGATTAAGACATGGGTTATTGTATGGTCACCAGAGTTAAGCACCATCAAACTTGGTCAGTATCTAAATGGGTGACCACTTGGAAATATGAATTGCTGTAATGGATAATGGGTCATAATCAGAAGGCTGAGTTTCAATACCAGTCATGTCTGTTATATTCACTTAGGTACAGATACCCTTAGGAAAGGTATGAATCTAGCATTTCTCTCCTCAGCTATGGGTTAATTAGTAGGATTTGTATCAATAAATCATTGCTATCACCAAAAAAATCTGGTGTTAAATTGACATGCAAGAAGTTGATAAGCCATAAAGAATAAATCAATTTTATATTAATTACAACAAGAAAAAAAACTACTAAATTGCATTCACTTTCCATATTTATTTATTTATGATAAAACTTTAAAGGTTTGGATATCAAGAAATCTATGAATACAGTTTCTGCCTCTTCTTTCAAATAAAATGTCTTTTGGCTTAAAAACTTATCAAGATGCTTGAAAAATTAGTAGTCAGTAGGTGAGAGATCAGGGGATTATGGTCGGTGTGGCAAAGCTTCATACTGCATGTCAGTGAGCATCTGCATTGTCAGCCTGGCAACATGTTGCCAAGCATTCTCATGAAGCAAAATTGGACCTCATCAGTTAACCAGTGCCAGTTACATTTTGTTTAACTGAAACAGCATTTCATCCACTTTCTGTCAGTAAATTTCAGCAGTAATGGCCTGGTTAGATTCCAGAAAGCTGTAATAGATAATGTCAGTGGTGGATTATCAGACAGTTATTATAATATTCTGTTGGTGAAATTGTTTGTCACAAAGGTTCTAATTCTCATCACAATTTGTTCAAGAAATGGATCATTTGAATTTCGCAAATGCAGCATCAAACACACTTCAAAACATCAAACTCTTTGACTTTATTGCATTCGTGTGGAACTCATTTATCAAGTTTCTTCACCTTGCCAATTTTCTTGAAATGCGCTGATACTGTTGAAATGCTGAAACCCATTATCAGAGACATTTCTCTGACACATGTTTTGTTTGACTAGTTATTTCAATTGCTGATTATCAATTGAGTATGAATGTCCTCTACCACCTTGATCTGCTAGAGTTGTATCCACACTGCAGGGCTTGAGAAACAAGAACCTTACTATCTAATCACCAGTGGATCCTTTATCCCATGCTCTCTTAATGTTGGCAGCAGTTTGAGAAGCATTATGACCAGGCTTGACCTTATGAAAAAAAAAAGCAAACACATCTCTTCTTTATCCATGTTCAAGATGAGGAGTATATAATGTTTCACGTTACATTTTGAAAAAGATTGAAATGAAATTAATAAAGTGGACACCTTAATCATTAAGAATTAGTAAAATATCTTTGTGCATCTATATTGATAATATATTAGAACACAAAAGATTTATTTTAAAATCAGATATTTTCCGAGCAACTTAATAGAATCAACCTGAAAATGTTAGGAATATAAATTCTACGCTTGGGGACAACTCCACATTTGAACAAAAAGTTGTTTATGAAAAATAGAGGATGAAAATAAGGAGGAACCTTATACTTAACATCAGGAAGAAACAGTTGAAATTTCTGGGACATGTAATGAGAAAGGAGGGCTTGGGGAATCTGATACTCACAGGGTGGATAGAGGGAAAGAGAGACAAGGGAAAGCAATGTGTGACATACCTAGCAGGCTTAAGCAAGTGGATGAAGGAACAGTTTGGGAGAAGTAGCAAAAGGACAAAACATACTGAGAACTACAATGGAGAGGAGGAAGTGGAGAGCCATGATCGCCTACAACCTGAAGTGATATGGCACATAAAAGAAGACTGCTTTCTGAAAGTTCATTTTATACCACTTTTATGAAAGATATACATTAGTGTAGGTTTCACCTTTTGTTCAAAATAGCCTGAAGTAAATAGTTCTCACCAAATCATCTATGTATGCCTCGCCTCTGTCATAGGTTAAGATTCATCATTTACTGTGTTTGAAATAGAAAACTTGAATTATGACAGCTCAACCTTCTTTTTTTTTCTATCATACTTTTCTCTGTTGACCTGCCCTCATGTGATATTTTGAAAGTTGTAATTTTCTGTTTTTATTGCAGCAATATCAATCGCCACAAAAGATTTATGCAAGGTAAATTTTTGTGGTCTGGAAACGGTCAAAAGTATTCTCATATAGATTAATGGTAATTGTTTCTAGTTTATCCCATTTTAGATTATCAGAATTCATATTTTATTTTTGGAGGGGCAGTGAATACCTACAAGATTTTAGTTTCCAAAAGTGAAGAATTTCAGTTTCAAAAAACCAGAAAGAAGATGAAATGAAAAGAACCATGATAAAATCTAAGTAAGAATAAAATATGAAAAAAAAAATTCATATTAAAAAATGATGCAAAGCATTTGTGTAGACCAAGAAATAAATCTTATTAAAAATAAAACAAACTGAAATGTAAAACAAAGAAAATGGAGAAAGAAGGCAGGAGACTTTTGAAAAAAAGCAGAAAAAAAGAATAAAATCTTTAGAATATATAAAAAGATAAGTGGAAAGCATGTGAAAAGGATTGAATGAATAAGTGTGAATAGAAGTAGTTATGAAGAATGAAAGAATAAAAATAGAATAATTGAAAGAGAAATTCTAATCAGACTGAAAGTCTTTTAGTGCATACAGTCAGATCCAAATTCCATTGACAAAATTAGCAATATTTCTGTTCTGAAGATACCACCTATTTCTATTCATATTACTCAAAGACTGCATCAGGTCCCAATAGCAAACTGTATATATATGTGTATATATATATATATATATATATATATATATATATATATATACACATTCAAATATTCAAATAAAAAAATGAGAGTAGCCAGCTATATATAAGGGCTGGCTACTCTCATTCTGTGTATATATGTATTTGTGCGTGTGTGTGTGTGTATATATATATATATATATATATATATATATATATATATATATATATATAAATAAAATAATTAGATAATAAAAAAATGTCTTACCAATTGAACATATAAAATGAAAATGCTTACAGTTTGGAAAATAAGTAATTCAATAGCCTCCATAAAAAGCAATTTATTGCATTATTTGCCTGCATATATAGTATTTACCTCAATATAAGCAGATATTTAAACAAATACATTTATAGAAAATGATGAAAGATATATTTAAAAATAGTGAAGCAAAAAGTATTCAATGATTATTCATAAAAGAATTCAAATCAAGAACACTGTCCCAACAGTAAAGTATGGAGGCAGCGATATATTTATACCAGGCTGCTTTTCATCACATGGCACAGGACAATTTCACATAATCAAATGACGTGTAAATGAAGCCATGTACTAAGATTTATTGAATAAGATCCCCCTTCATCAGTCAAAGCTTTAAAAATGAAATTCATTTCAAATGAGTATGTCTCCAGATTAACAATCCTAACACAACCAGTGGTTTGAAAATAAGAGAATCAACCTATTAAAGTGGCCTTATCAGTTGAAAATTTGTATCTATGCTGGTCAGCCTCATAATTAGTATGAATTGAAAAAGATCTGCTATCAAGACTGATTCCAAATACCAACAGAAAAATGTTTTAAGCTAATGTCTATTATTGGAAACAACTGAAGATTGTTGCAAACAAAGGCTGTTTTACAAAGTCTTAGGCTCTGTTTTGCATCAGGTATTATAAAATTTTTTAAACCTTCATTTTGAAATATTGTTTAGCCATTTCACTCCAAGCAAGGAAATAAAACCTCTAAGATGCAAGGGGGTTACTGAGTGTTAGAGAATGAGAAAAAATACTATTAATGAGAGAGAACATTAACAGAACAAGAATTAAAATCGGAAAATATAATGATTGACATTGCATTAAAAATTTTTGAAGATTAAAGGTGACAGAAAAACAAGAAGCCAGAAGAGAGTTCCATGAGCAATAAGCGCAATAGAAGAAACTGTTAGCATAGAACTTACAGTTCCATTTAGCCACTTCAAGTGTAAAATGATGAGACCTTGCCGCCAATCTCGTACTGCTACTGAGAGGGAAAAAAATGAAAAGACTTTGGAAGGAACCTGAAACACAAAATTTCAGCGTTTAAGTGGAGACGTTAAAAGTAGAGATATAAATATATCTTTTATAATTTTATATAAATGTATTTGTTAAAATTTATTAGTTCAAATTCATGGTTATAATAATGAAAGCATATGTGGGTAGTGTAACGCCTAGTGGCTCAAAAATATATATTGGGAAGCCAAATCCAAATTCTGGTTGAGTTTGTTGCATTCACTTTCACACAAATACTCTTGGGAAATGTATGAATCCACTTCTTCTTTCCTCAGCTATGTTTTTTTTTTACTATGATGTTCACCCTGTGAAAGGCCCAAGGGTCACTCAAGGTTGAGGGTTACAAAGTAAGAGGCACAGTTTATTCAGATATGTGAGGAAGATAAAAATTAAGCTAGACTTGAACAGGTTAAGATTGTAATGTTCAGGAAAGCATCCTCTTGGGAGTCAGTTCCACAATACAGTGGTTTGTGAGAAGAAGCTGCAAGAGTGGAATTTACATCTCACCAAAGGAATATGAAAGGAATTAGGGTGGTTTGCTACAATGTGCGTGGCATGTTGGGTCTGAGCCACGAAGATTAGATCTGGCAGAACTAACACTTTCTATAGAAATATCGATAGAGCAGTGAGAGGCTTGCAACATCTCGTCTGTGGGAAAAGAGGTTGTAGGGTGAAAAATAATTTGTCATCCCCAAGGACACATAGATACTTTTGAGAGGGAAAAGTGAAGACTGGGAAACTCTTGCCCATAGTACAGTATTACGCCATTTTTTTCCTGATCCGACTCTTGTAAAGGTAGAGGATAGCAGAAGTAGTCAGGTATTTGTTGGAGCAGTACAGAGAACTTACCATCAGGCAGACTGGGCTCTCTAGCCATGTTTGGCAACCAGTCTAAAAGAAAGAAAATGCTAATTTTAAACTCAGTATGTTGCCCTGGTGAAGTATGTACTATACACCCATTGTGAAGATGATGGCACTGACAATTAACTGCGGTGTGGGAGTGTTGGATTGCATCTGAGGTTGAATAAAAAAATAAATAATGAAATCTTTATGAGGTATAATTTGGACGGAAAGATATCGAGGGTTAATTTCTGTCTGAATTTCTGGAGTTATCATTATTTACCCTATTTATATTTGGACTATTATCCTTATCTTTGTTTTTGTTACCATAACATTTCGCCCATTATGCCCTTTGGTCTCCATCAGATATTTATCAATCTGGGTAACTTATAGGGAATTTTGAACTGAACCTGTTATTTAATCTATAGGGTCTTATTCACTACTCAAAGGTGATATCATCTAGTTCTTATTTTCAGTAATCATCTATTGCTTACCCCTTTCCACTTATTTCAAATACACACTGCCTGACCCAGTGATTGAACTCACAACCACTGTCACCAAATTCAAGAATCAATGCTAAGCCTTTGTCTTCCACACAAAGATGAGGACAATTATCCAAATATAAAAAGTGGAAATTAGCTAGGGTCAAATAATACAGTAAACTGTTTTTGTTGTATGTACTGAATATTTATTTTCTCCACTGTATCAACAAAACAAAAATAAATTTCATAGAGATTAGAGAAGATTTGTTGAAGAAAAGCAAAATAATAATTAATTTTTTTTCTCAGCTATCAAAGAAACAAATTTTATCATGTTGTGAAGAAATATTATATCTGGATGGAAAAAGTAAAAACATTTGAAAAAAAATAAATTATACCTTTCAACTGTGATTAGGATCTGCACTTATAACTGTTTTTAACTTGTAATGTTTAGCAAGCACTTCAAATCATAAAAATATTCATCTGTGTATTGTCCCCCTTTATTACAATGGATGATCATAGCTCTACACAACTTCCTGTCTTTTGTAAAGTTTGTCTTTTTGTTATATCTCTTAATCCATGTTCTGCCAAGCATTTACACAATCTTATTATGTATGTACTGCTTTCCTGTTTCCCTTGCATTCAGTATATCCTATGTGTGTCAAATTTTCCAAGCCCTCATTCCTCCTTATGCACCCGATAAAATTTCAACTTTCTCTTTCTGATGCTACATATAAGTATCCTTTTTGTTTCCATTTTCTTTAAAAGTTCATTGTTTCTATCTTGTTCAGACAATGATATACTCAGCATTCTTGCCTCAAGTCTCTTCTTCATCTGGGATGAAATTGTCCAGCCCCCCCCCCCACTGCCATATAAGAGTACTGATGTTAAATAATAGTTCAGTACTTTTTTCTGTGTTTATGATGAAATTTTCCTATTTCTTATTACTTTGCTTAGCTTTTGGAAGGCATCTATTCTCTATTTTCAGATTTTGATGTCACGTTTTCCATACTCAAATACTAAATTTTTGTACTTGTTTAATTCTGATATCCCAAATTTGTGATTCACATTTTAGGTTTGTTCCTTTTGTTGACAACCATGCAATTTATTTTCTTATAACTGATGTTTAGTTCTTGTTTCTCATTTTCAATTAATACCTTCTCTAGGAGTTCCTTTCTGCATCTGCTATCAGCATTGTATAATCTGCATATCTAATTTTATTAGTATTGTGGCTGCCAATAATGAATCCTAGTAGGTATTCTAATTCTCTACAATGTACTAATACTGAGAGAATTAGAATTATAAAATAGTGTATTATATACATGACTCTCCTAAGACCCTACAAAATTGTAAAAAAAATATCTCCTAAAGTTGTGATACCTGATTAGCCAAACATGGATCAGTGTTTATAAGAAGCCTGACTTAAATATAAATAGTAGGGATTGAGGAAAGAGTCTTGTATTTCATCATTTACAGTAAACAGCTACATTAATGTAGAAATAATTAAATAATTTAATTTTCAGATTGTAATTAAAATACTGAAATAAGTGGCTGTATATGATTTGAACTTGAATGTAAATGTCAAAATTATTTTACGATTTAGAGAGAATTTAAGGAATTCTTTTTATGTTTACACATTATAATGCTCTACGGCAAGGAACCCTGTATTTGCTAAACATAGCTCTGTCTATGAAACTTCACCTGGCCACAATTTAAGGGCATGCACAGAACCACAAGTAGAATGTTTTTTTCCCCCCAGCTAGGTGATCTTTATTTACTATACTTAGTTTACTCTGGTACAAGGCAGTAAATTTGAGGTATATAATCCTTTGCATCTTAATGGTTTTAGGACCTTTCTTAGGGCGAAATGATTAAATGCTGAAAGGTACAAAATTAATTTAGTTGTAATAGTCTTCAAAGAGCTCAAGTTAACCATTGCTCCCAATTGATGTACCTTATGTAGTGAGTCCTGATAAAAACAAAACATAAAAAAAACATATATATAAACAGAAAATAAAAAGAATTCAAATGAGGCATTTGCACTTTCCTTAAAAACACTTACATCCTTCTTTTTCTCTCTCTATCTCTTTCAACTAATGAGAAGACAATCCTTAAATAAAAAGAGAAAGAAGCAAAGACTGAGCCTGGTCAAAAATGCTGGTTGTCTGCAGGAGCAGAGCCTACTTTGTGACTGAAAAATCAGGGAGGCTCTACATAAACTCCGTTATAAAAAAAAAAAAATGAAAAAGAAAAGAACGCCAGAAAATAAATAATTTTGGCCAATAAAAGAATTAACTTAAAGAGATTTCTGATGCTAGCCAAAACCAATGTTCACACCAGAATCTCCAAACCTGATCAAAAGGATATAAACCTGACACCTCTCGGCTAGAGGCAGATGGGATGAGGAGAGGATGGAACCAAAAAATGCTACTGCATAGAAACTAGCCATGTTTGATGCATAAAGAAGCAGTTAAGAGGTCATTTGCTACTGATCTTTTCACTCTGCTTGGGGCCAAGAAAAACACAGTAAATTGACATTGAACTAATTTCTGAGATTGATAGGGATAACCCTATCATAGTCTTACTTCAAACTACTGAAACAGACATTTCTCCAGACTGCTACCAATATCCACCTTATTAATGAACTTTTTTGCTATGTTCAATACCATGCTAAAGATAGTAAATAAAAATATATTATTTATTTTAAACCCCAGAGTCAGTTTGTTTTATTCCAAAGTTTCCAATGAAATAATTATCCTACGACCTATCCACACTTGGATTTACCAAGCTTCGCTTAGTTTCACATGTAAACACAATTGTGGTGCACTGAATGAAAATCAAAGTCACTTTAATTGTTATGTTCTGTGAGACTAGCTTTCTAATCATTGTTTCTCTATTAAAGAACTTTGTTTCTTTGATTTATTCTTTTCTTCTTTCATATTCTTTTTCTTTTTTCATTCTCATTCTATTGTCTTTTTCTTCTCTTCTTTCTTTTTATCTTTCTAATATTTCTCTTTTCTTTCTTTCTTTTCTTGTTATTTCTTCATTCTTTTACCTTTTCTTTCTTTATATTTTCCTTCCTTCTGTCTTTTCTTCCATTTAATTTTTCATTCAAAATTTTTACTTTTTCTCAAAGTTTTCTCTTTCATTTTCATTTTCCCTTTTTTTCATCGCCCCCTATTTCTCCCCAATGACTTCTTCTCAAAACCAGTGTTTCCCAACTTGTGGCCACATGGCCAAAATGCCTCGTGGCAAATTTCAGGCAGGCTACAGAAATTTTATAATTGGATATGTTCTATGTAAAATGAAAGTGGATGTTTACACTATAATAATTTCATGATCACAGCAAAATTCTGGGTTCAAAATGGGCCATGAGCTAAAAGCTTAGAAACCAATGCTCTAAACCCAGATAGACAAGATTTAACTTTAAATTTTAATCAATGCAAGGGTACCAAAAAGTTTTTAGCCTAACCAAAGGGGGGTTAAAATATAAACTTGGGTATTTGTATATTTGTTCAAACTTTGGGAAAGGAGTGTGTTAGGTTGAGACCTTCTCAACACCCCTCCAGTCAGATTATAATATACCATCCAGTCAACAATTTCTTTTATCACAGTCTTAGTCTTCTTTATGAAGAAACTGCACTCATAAATTCACAGAACATGAAAATATTACTTCTCCACACATGATTAAAGTGTGATCACATTTTTCTTCCTGTTTTCATCTTCTAACTAGTGAAGAAAGTATTTAACTATTCTTTTTTGTCTGCCATGTTCCACCGACGATCATGTATCTCCACAACTTCCTACCCTTTATAGCTCTTTTTACTAACCCTGGCATTCCCTATTCTGCCATCCATTTAAACAACCTTGTTAGATAAGTTACTCACTATTTTTCCTTTTTCCTTTAATGTCTTGAGTGTGTCAAATTTTCTGAGACTACTTTCCTCATTATTTGTTTTAGAAATTTCAGTAGTCTCTTCCTGATTCTAAATAGGTTTCGTTTTTGTTTCTGTTTTCATTAAAAGATCCTCCTTGTTCATATGCTCCATTCATGATATTCATAATATTCTTCTGTAAAACCATATCTCATTTATCTATATTCATTTTCCTGTCCTTTGTAAGACATAACAAGATGTCAGTAATTGCCAGTACAATTTACTCATGACAGACTAGAACTATAAATTATCTGAAATTGTGTCTAAGAAGCCTATTGTTACTGTCCTTCAGTTGACATTATAATTTTTATTAATTAAATGTTGTCTCTTTATGTCCAATCCTCTGCTTTCTGAATTTATTCATCAAACTTGATTGAATACTGTCTTGCCTGACAAGTTATTTATTCATAGCAAATTTTCTTCTCAGCAGTGACTCCTCTTATAACAACTTTATCAAGTTTATACAAGATTAAATCATGCACAAGTCTGTATTGGACATCTTCCATGGTTCAATGGTTTGTAAAATTGTCTCATTAACAAGTTTTCTGGGATCAGGAGTTTGATTCTCACAAGCGCTCCCCTAGTATAACCTTGTGCCAAACTCTGCTATGTTTATTAAATAATCATATAAAAAGCCATGTAATTTCCCAATGTTAAAATTTAACAAAAATATCTTTTGTCTTTCTGATCATGTCATGGTTGCTGACAAGCTTGTCTCCCTAATCGGTTTGCTCATGTTGTAAATTTAGTCTCATGAAGACCTTTTACTAGATTAAATTCCTCTTGAAAATTATTTCTTCTGGTTGCTTCTTCCAAAAGGCTTTACATGATCAAATCATTCGAAGGTCATAATGAATGCTTACCACGATAAAATAGAAAGTTTTTTTTCTGAACCAATTTGCTCTTCATCTATATTTCTGAGATGAGGTATTATGTACACAATTTACATTATTTGAACTATTGTCCTCATCTTTGTCACCATGTTTATCACAACGTTTCGGCCATTGTATGCTCTGGCCCTTTTCAGGTGGTTGGAATGTCGAACTGAACCTTTTATTTAAGGACACATGGCACAGTGGATAAAAGCGTTAGTTAGATCCTATATGAGGACCCAAAGAGTGTGAGTTCAATACCTGGTTAAGGCAGTGGAGAACTTTCAGAGGGGAATTAACAGGAGATAACTGGCATCCATTAGACATGGCATGTGGAACTAGAACAGTCTACTCCAGTGAGCAAAATAAAGTGTTTAGTTTGACATTCCAGTCACCTGAAGAAGGCCGGAGCATACAACATCGATATACATGGCGACAAAGATGAGGACAATAGTCTGAATAATGTAAATAGTGTACAATTTGCTATTCTCAAGATTCAGAGGTGTGCACCTCTCTTTTGACCTTATGACAGACTTGCCTATGATTAAAACCTATATTATTTCCTAATATTGCTAGAAATATCTCTGATTTGCTTGATTATATCATGGTGGTTGGCAAGTATGTTTCACCAATCAGTTTGCTAGTGTCGTGAATTTAGTCTCATAAGCACTCCACTCTTGTGACGTTGTATCTGACTAGCTACTCTTTGTAAATAATCATACACAAAGCAAAATTAATTCCCAAAATGTTATTATTTTATAATTTAGTAGAAATATTTCGGTGTATTGATATACTGAATTGTAATTATTTAAATAAAAGTATAAAGTTGCCATTTTGTTATGTATCTATTCTTATTTTTTATGTGCTATGTCTCTTGAGTAAACAGGTGATAATAACTCTCTACAGTTTCATGTCCCTTCTATTAGGTTGGTGCAAAAATAATGATGTAATAATGTCATTTTTTTACGTATTTTTTAACGTCAAAAAACGACATTATTACGTCATTATTTTTGCACCAACCTAATAGTACAAAGGAATATTTGACTCTTTATAATCTCTGTCTATGCTCCGTCATCCATTCAGATACATTACTTGCTGCTTTCCTCTGTTCCTTCTGTCTTCAATATGTCTGCTTGTGTTAAATTCCATAACCCACTTTATTACCTTTCTGAAAAATTTCAACTATCCCTTTTTGATCTTAAGTATGTGCCCTTTTAGCTCCCATCTTCTTCAAAATTTTCTCATTCCTCATACATTCAGTCTATGGTATTTGAATCTTTTACATGTGTCATAAACATATTTATTGTTCTAAGCCACATTGAACCACAGACAAATACTCAAACAGTTCATTTACTTTAAACCAGCATTTCTCAACCTTTTTACCCTTGCATAACCCTTAAAATAAATTACATTTCTCAAGGAACCCCTGCGCAAAAACCAAATTATATACCATATCTTATTTTATTTTCATCATAGTTCATGTAGTAAATATCATATTTTTGAATAACTGGTTTAAGGAAAAATTAATAATTCTTTGTCAAATTTTTCAATAATGCTAAATAAAATTCATACTGTTCATTTATAATTACTTCATCAGAGAGAAATAAGTAAATTTAAGTACAGGTGCCATTCGCTGAGTGGGTGCTGACTAGTGAAGGTGATTTCACACTGGCACTGTACAGACATCACTAAATATATTTCCAATGATTGTTATATTTTTTTAATAACATAATAGGTTAGATAGGATGAGGTCTATATGACAATATTACAATAACCAAGAATATATTGTGTGTGTTTAGTAATATTACATATATGAAATTAAATAAAAAAGTAAAAAGTGCATTAGCTTATCTCACCTGTTCTTACTGAACCCTTGGGGACCTTTTGCAGACCCTTAGGATTCCAGGAAACTCTACTTGAGAAACGCTGTTCCATACTAACCCTTATATATTTTCAATTTTTTTACTTTATAAGTTGATGCATATAACTTGATCTATGTTAATTAAATGTTAATTTTTGATTTAAATCTATATTGTGTGCATTCATATATCAACCATGATTATATATAGACACTTCTATCTTTGCCAACCAAGATTTTGGTTATATGCAAATTTTCAATAGCGATTCCTTTTCTGCTTATTTTCTTACAATATAAAAACAGTTAACTCCTGCATTTAACCATATATTTCCAATTCCATGTTTCATTCTGTTCTTTTCAAATTATTTTTTTTCTTTTCATATTTCTTCTTTTTTCCTTCTTTATTCTTCATAATATTTTCCTCTTTATTTTTGACTTATGGCCACATCCCGTTGAAACATCAGTTCCTATACAATCACTGAAGTTAAGCAATGTTGAGACTAGTCAGTACCTATATGGGTGATCGTTTGGGAATACCAGGTGCTATGAGCTTAGATGTGTGGGTGGTGTAATGGATAACGACTCTGAATTGTTAAATGGAGAGCTGAGTTCCAGTTGGGTTTGTTATATTCACTTAAATGCAAATGACCTTGACAAAAGTATGAATCCACTTCTTTCCCACAAGCTATGGATTAATTAGTTGAACTTTTATCATTAATCATTATTGTCTCCAAAACAAAAAGAATTTGTACAATCTAAAATATAACATTTTCTGGCTTTAAATAACCTGTAAAGGGTTGATAAGCCATAAAAAATGAATGAATCAATCTTTACTTTTGTTTAATTTTTTTTTTTTTTTCATGACAATTTCTGTCTGAATTTCTGGGATAAACTATTATTTACATTATTTACCATTGCACTAATATCCTCACCTTTGTTGTTACTATAACAACGTTTCATTCACCTGACATCTTTCTTTAGGTACCTGTTGATCCAAATAATCTTCAGAGAATTTTGTACTGAACCCTTTATTCAGTCTACAGGTGTAGACAAGTCCTCTAAGTTCTTAGTTCTCTAAGTTCTTAGTTCTCTAAGACAAGATATTCCTAACCCACACTGCCTCCCATCAGGATGGCTGAGGCCCAACTCCATGAGAGTGCCTCTCTGCACCTGCTTGGTCTCATGCTGTCCACTGACCTGAAGTAGAACAACTACATTGAATCTATAGCTTCATCTACCACTAGGAAAGTTGGTTCTCTGTGTCGCGCCAAAGCGTTTTTCTTGCCAGAGTCCATCCTTCAAATATACAAATCAACCATTCATCCTTGCATGGAATACTCCTGCCATGTATAGTCTGGTGTTCTCGCTGTTCATCTCGAGGTGCTAGACAAAATTCAGAGACGGATATGCAACATGATTGGTCCTGATCTGGCATCTTGTCTACAGTCACTTTCTCACAGATGTCCTGTGGCTTCCCTCTGTCTTCTCTACAAGTATTTTCATGGCAACTGCTTCAATGAGCTACTTTCACTGGTTCCAAAACTGCATGAATTTAAGTGTGCTACTAGGTTGGCATCTCAATCCCACCCTTTCATTGTTGAAATGGTTAAATGTAGCCCACTCCTCGACTCCAACAGCTTCTTATCTCACACCTCTCATCAGTGGAACTCCCTTCCTATAACTTGCTTCCCTGATAGCTATAATCTTCAAATATTCAAATGTAATGTCAATCAACATCTTCTGATGCCTTGACCTTGATCCCTGTCTTTCTCTTTATCCTTTTCCCAAACATTCCTCTTTACTCTTACTCTCACTTTCTGTAACCCCTTGCATGCTAGTGGCACTCATGCCTTGCTTGGGGTGATTCACGTAAAAATGAAAAAAAAAAAATGGAATGAGAACAATCTGCCCACATAGATGAAATTAAATGTTCAATTTGAAATTTCTTGAGGATTACTCAAATTGACAAGCTGGAGGGCACAATGGCTGAAACATTGTGATAGTAACAAAAATGATGAGGACATTAGTCTGACTGTAAATAATTTCCTTCTTTCATATTCAGACCTTTTTCTTTTTCCCATTCCTTGCCATCACACTTTTCTTTATTGCAGTATCTGTTTCAATTTACTCTCTTACTTCCATTCTTATCTCTTGAGTATACGTTCATCTTTTTTTTCCAGTTCATACATCCAGATTATCTTCAGGGTCTTTGTCCTTTCACTAACAAATCAGTATTGACATTCAGATACAAACTCACATTGACACATTCCCAATATATGAGCTGGCCAGGTAACATTACTGTCATCACTGTGGGACAATCATTTGTGATTGATTCCAAGACAATGGCACACCTGGCACCAAGCTGTTTCCTTAATTCAGCTCAATGTGTCTCATACTGACTCATTCTTTAATTTCACTGTTTTAAACTCACTTTCACGTTACACCCTGTCTTCTTTTTTTCTTTTTCTTATTCCCTGGATTTTGATCTTTTTCTTACACTTTCTCTGTCAAGTTTTATTTTTCAGACATTTTTCTCTCTCCAGATTTCTTTCCCATTCTTTTCTTCTCACAATCTCTTCCTCTTTTTCTCACTTTCTTTTAACACTTGTTCCATAGTCTTCATTCATTTTCTCTTTTATTTTTCTCCTCTATTTTACATTTTTCCCTGCACTCACTTTCCCACACTTTTGTTGATTCTCTTTTCTTTTCTCCTTCTTTTTGTATCAGTATTATTGCAATTCCTGCTTTTTTTTCTTTTTCTCAGACTCTTTGCATTTTTCCCGTCTTCCTACTCTTAGAATATTGCTGCCACATATTGGTTCGTTGCCCCTACTCCTTGATAAAATCCAAAGAAGAATCAACAATATTATCAGTCCTGATCTGGCAGCTTGCCTTCAGTCACTTTCCCACCATCATAAGGTTGCCTCTCTGTGCCTTTTCTATAAATATTTTCATTGTAATTGTTTGGATGAGATCTTTGCTATGGTATCTAGATTTTTTAATTTAGGCACAATACTAGACTAGTGCAGCGATTAACAGGTATATCTTCAAGACCATTAAGTAACTAGCATAAGTTTAATTCTCTTTAATTGCTACCTATAACATGGCCTTATGTTAGACTAAACTTCAGAAATAACTACATGAATACCATCTACATAGCCATAATTAGCTAGCTTGTTTCATAGACAATTTTCTTGGTATATGAGTTTAATTCTCTCTGAAGCCCTTAAATTGTGTCCTTGTGCCAAGTAAAGCTTCATAGATATTAACATCATTTTTTTTCATCCTTTCACCCCAAGCAAGGCAATAAAGCCACTAAAATGCAAGAGGTTACTGAGTGTTAGAGAATATGAGAAAAACTACTATTGAGTAGAGAGGACAATAAAAGAACAAGAATTGAGAAAGAAAATAACAATTGACATTGCATTTAAATTTTTGAAAATCAAAGTGGACTGGGAAGCAAGAAGGTGAAAGAAAGTTCCACAAGTGAGAAGTGTGATAGAAGAAACAGTTAGCATAGAACTTACATATACATCTAGCCATTTCAACTGTAAAATGATGAGACCTTGCTGCCAATCTAGTACTGAACTTAAATTGATAAAGTCTAGGTACTATAGAGGAAAGTTCATCAGAACAATTACTACGGAAGTATTTATAAAAAAAGGCACAGTAAAGCTATGTTACGGTGGTAGGCAACTGGCTAAAACTGAGATGCCTGGTCAGGATCAATATGGTTGCAGATTCTTTTTTGGATTTTATCAAGAATCTCTAAATATATAGCAGGTGTTCCAGACCATATGTGGCATCAATATTCAAAGAATGGTAGACTTAGAAATATGTAAGATAGATTTTGGCAAGAAAAACTGTCTAGCATGACATAGTGAACCAACTTTTCTAGCAGCAGACTCTGTGTACCTTGGCCTTGTGGCAAACTTGCAAGATGTACCAGTATATAGGACATGCCATAAATCCACCTTGAAATATGCTGAAAAAATAGAATGGCAGAGAAATTTCTCAAGACTAGACTAGATCTCACTAGGAGAGATCTCAACCTAAAACTTGACCTTTTCTATGAGTGATTTTGATAGACAGATTTTAAAAAGAAAAGAACTGTGTCATGTCTTATATGCAGTAAAGTACAGTTTGTGCTTCTGAATCTTTCAAAATATATATTTTCTTAATAGATGCTGTAAAATATATTTAAATTTAAATATGGTAAATTTATCATTGTTTTATAAACAATAATAAAATGTGAAAATTTTAGTTGTGAAAATAAACTAGATTACAAAACCAAAATCCAAAGATTCTTTCTTTATTGATTCTTTGATTTCTTGTTTTTTAGTTTTTCTTTGGATTTGAAACTGAGAAATCAAATGCATAGAATTTTCTGAATGGATTCTTGGAAACACAATCAAAAAGAGAAGGAGAACTTTTAACAAAGACAAATATTTCGACAGTTGTTATTCATTTTTGCAATTTTCCTTTGTAGTTTCTCATTTGCCAGTACACCCACTCTCATATGTAAATTCTGAAATTGCACTTCAAGGTCTTTCTTGCCTGCTGAGAATAGATTGGAAAAGTCACCTTGATCAGGTGTGATAATTGAGCTATTGGGAATATTTGTATTTTACCTGTTTTCAATTGTATTCACAAGACAGTATTAGTAGTTAATTAAACATGGCTGAGTCTCTAACATCAGGGTATGAATGTAGGGCACCTAATGGAAATAGAAACCGTTACAACAGTTTGAGACTATATTACTAAGCTCTACTCATTGTCATAGTTATACAGTGTAGTGATTAGCTTAATCTGCACTCATTGAGGATCATCATCAATACAGTAGTAATGATGCCTACTGAGCTTGTTAAACACTGTATGAAGACCAGTCACCTGATAACATTGGCATAGTCTTTAGTACAAGGCCATAAAAACAAAGTCACCAAATCACTTCTTTTATATACCATTTTCTTTCAGAATGTAGGCAATTATTGCTCTCCTCAACTTCCTCTCTTTTGTTTTACTCTTACTACACCTCTCATATTTGTAGTGTCATTTTTACTATCCACTTACTCAATCATCAAATAAGATACTTACTCTCTTCCCCCTGTTTCTTTTGCCTTCACTGTGCTTTCTGTTGCATTCACTTATGCACAAAAACTCTTTGGAAAGGTATGAATCCATTTCCCCCATAGCTATGGGTTAAAGAGTAGACTCATATCTGGAAAATTTAATGTTATTCTCAAAAAATTGTTAATGCAATATTCACTCACAAAAACAAAAAAAAATTATTCTTACAATCCAAAATGTCTCAATTTTAAATAACCCACAAACAGTTGATAAGCTTTAAAAATAAACAATTCAACAAATTGATTTTAATGTGCTCTCTGAGTTTTAAATTCTCTCAGCCTTTGTTGTCATGGAATTTTTGTTTTGAAATTGTTAGCCTTATAAAACTAAATTTAATTTTCCTTTAGAAAATGTTAGTGGGGGGGTCACAATACCTGTAGCTCATGAGCTTACAAAATTGTAATCTTTTATTTAATCCACTGTAGAAAAATTAAGTAAATAAACAATGTGAAATAGCCTTTTCTTTTCATACAGATTCCAAATTTAGTCACCTTATTTTTGTGATAGAAGAGCAAATGTTATCTTACAGCAGAATGACACCATTTTCTTTCCCTCAACTGGTCATTATTTGTTTGTGTTTCGAATACACTATTTATAGTTTCTCTAAATACATATTTTAACAAAAATCTAGCCTAGCTTGTGTAATGGCATTTTAGTCCACTTAAATTCTCTCCTTGTGAAATCAGTTTTTCAACTTTAAAAAACAGCCCACAAAGGCCTCTTTTAGGATCACCTTTAATTATCTTGTTGTAGTCTCCTTAATCTTTACCATGGTATTTGAACAGGGATTTTAGCTCTGGAAAACCAAATGAAGAGGGTCTGTTTATACATATTCCGTTAGGCCTCTCTGAAGACTTGCCAAGTTAGATCAAAGGTGAGCAATTGCTTCTTAAGGTATTTCAAATGGTTGGATTCATTCCGGACACATGTTATAAGGTACATTAATTATTTGGCCACTATGAAAGAGATTATTGTGCATCAGATCCTTCCCAATGTTCATGATAACTCTTCAAATTTGATAACACAATTTCAGTTGATGTTTCAGCTTCTCATCCCGATCTTGTACAAAATCTTTTTTTTCATTTCTGTTATTATTTATTGTACAATACTAACATTGCTAATTTGATTATATTGCTGTAAATAATTAATACAGGTTTCTATACATTTTCTTATTTAGTTCAAATGAAAACTAATTATTGAACTTTATTTTTGCCACCCATTCTTAAAATATATAAAATGGTTCTAATCATTGTATTGAAATTTGTTATAAGGTCTCCAGTTAAGGTTTTTAAATTATTTTCCATTACAGACTTCACATCTTCAGTGACTGGTGGCTTTGACCAACTTCTCTAGTGGTACTTGCAGATTTTTAAATCCAAAATATGTTTGGTTCCTAGCAACATTGTTCCCAAATTTAGAATTTATATTCTTCACAAATTTGATTCAATTATTGTCATAAAAATTTAAAACATGGAAGTTAGGTATTTGTTATAAAATGCAAAAAAAAAAATATAATAGTCAGAGAACAAAATTAAAATTTTTATTGAATAATCAACAACTTATTTAAAAATAAATTATTTTAAAATTATTTAATAATAGTATAATACCCATAAAAAATTAGTGGATTAATTATGTATCACTTAGCCTTCTGTATAAGATCAGAGTATCTGTGCAATGTCTAGGATATATGTGCCAGTCTTTGACGCTTTTACAAATTTCAGATTGTAGTATTTTTAAAATGTGAAAAATGTTACACATATAGAGAAAAAAAATTTTTTTTGTCTATCTATTTAATGCTTTTGTGTATATGTATGGATATACATTGCATTTTATGTATGTTAGTTGTTTGGTTAAATCATTCAAGTGCCAGTGTTATTAATTATTATCAAATAAAGAAGGATGGCGAATACATTGGTCATAATATGACTAAGATTATGACATTTGTCTTCATCAATTAGTGTATAATAAACTCAGAAATAATGAATATTCTTATAAAATAACTTTTAAACTAAGAGTCAATATCTTTTAAGGAAATTGTCATCATTACAAAGAAGCATGTTTATCAATGGTCTGGTAATGGTAATATTAACCATTTACTTATGTGGAAACATTCAGCATTCATTGACTTGAGCAGCCAGTACTACTTTTAGTTGAAATTCATAAAATCTTTCTCTTAAAACAATTTTACATGAAAATAGGTTTCACAAGTCCAGTCGCTCTTACCACTCTTTCCAGTATTGATGGAGCCTTCTTTCCTAACGTTTTGTTAAAAGTATTTTGGAACGCCGACATCTTGATTATGTCATTATTTTCATTTTACATGTGATATAAATTTTAGCCATTGAAAGTACTTTAGTGAATTGAAAGTACTTTAGTGACATGGTTTCTGTTATTTGATACAGTCCTTTAGTCATTCGGCAGTGCCAGTCCACAAGGTCTGAAGACGGATGGACTTTGCACAGACCTCGAGGCTTCATTTGCTCAAAGTCATTTTTAACTATTGATCTTAGAAAACAGTTGTATGCAGCTGAGAGTTAGGACATTTTTGAACAGGTTAGGCATCATGCATGACATCCATATGGATGTTTTGATCTGATGAGGCTATTTAAGAACATGACTCAAGTTTTCAGGTTGAAGATTTTGCTGTTATTTAATACCTTCATCTATTTCCTACACTGAATGACACGACAAAACCGAAGAACTTTCATTGATTTCTTTCTTGGCCTCCCTTTGATCTTTATTATTTTGTTTTCATCTCTTTTCATCTCTCCTTATTGCTGATGGTGTTTTAAACTCTATAGGAGTTTGTTCCTTTCAGGAAATAGCAAAATTAAGACATTAGTTGAAACAGATGCACGAACATGAACTATTTATTCTATACTTTTAAGATCATTTTTCTCTTTATTATAAGTTGTATCATTTTATCTAGATTTGTTTTTACAAGATCATGAATAGAAAAGTTTTAGAATGAACTGAGATAGATATTCCATCAATTGATTCTTTGTTTAGTCCAGTGATTTCAGAAATCATCAGCATGACATACTGGGGTCTTCATAATATATTTTAAGCAAGTTCAGATCATTTGGTTGTACCCATCTTTCCAAATAAGATATCATGATCCATAAACCATTAGGATCATAAGAGTACTGCATGTACTGCAGCCATAGCAGCAATAGTGTTTCTATGGTAAGATAGCCTGATGAAGTCCATTCCTCTTCAGGATGGTATTCCTTCTCCTAGACTGGTTGCCCCTCACAATAAGATATCCCAGTCTGCCATACTATTTGTTACGGTAATTTACCCATGCACACATGAATTCTCCCAGCTATAAATAGGAGCAGGTACTGCCTTTTGGGAGGGGGAAGTTTCCAGCAGTCAGCTCTGACAGTCAGACCAAACATTCTTGCTGTAACACTCTTGATTGCATATGTTTGTATTACTGTTTCTGTTAATATATTTGTTTAACTCAATTCCTCTCTTGTGTCTTTATTTCTGGCTCTAATGAGGCCACAATGTTATTTAGCCCATACATAGAGGAAATAAAAATGAATTCATATCTTTTCCTAAGTGAACAAAACAAACATGGTTGGAATTTTAAATTGGCTCAACCGTTTCTCTTTCTGAGTCGTTAGCCATTATACTTCCAGCATAACATGAGATAAGTTCTATTTAGTACATGGTTTCAGCAATGATAACATCAAAAATTGCAATATGAGCACTGGTAAAAATGGTTGCTGAAGACATTAGGTTTATAATATCCAGAAATTCATACACAGATGTCCTCAAGGACATATGGCACAGTGGATAAAAGCATTAGTTAGATCCAGTGACAAGACCCAAAGAGTGTGAGTTCAATACCCGGTTAAGGTGGTGGAGAACTTGGAGAGGGGAATTAACAGATGACTGATAAATGACATCCATTAAACATGTCTACCCCAGTGAGTGAAATAAAGGATTCAGTTCAACATTCCAACCATCTGAAGAAGGCAGGAGCATACAACGAAATGTTGTGATAAATATGAGGACAATAGTTCGAATAATGTAAATAGTGTACATAATACCTCATCTCTGAAATATAGACAAATACTGAAGTAGATATACATCTTTGAAAATACTAAAAGTTATACAGTTATAGAATATGAGCAGCTAGACTTGCTTTGACAGGAATCGCTTGACCAAGAAGAGACTTTGTTTGGTCATTTGATCAATTTTAGGAAGGTGGTCGACCTATATCTATAAAAACTGAAATTGTATATATTGTATGTGTATCAAAGAGAGAGGTAGCTGAAAATTATATTCATTTGTTAATTGGTAGGTGAATGTATGTTAAATAAATAAATAAATAAAAATGTACATTTTGAAAAAACCTATTCATGCATAAATATTAATGCCTACAGTTATACAAAGCAAGTGCTGGAAAATTTGTCAAAGAAGAAATGCTCCAAAATTTCTCATGTTTGGTAGGATTTTGGGATGTGTACCAGAACAAAAACTTTTCAGCACTACCTCCTCTCTCTCCACACACACACACACACACACATATATATATATATATATATATATATATATATATATATATATATATATATATATATATATATACTATTGATTAAATCTGGTAGAATGCTGGCATAAGTACAAAATAGGAAAACCTTTATAAATTTGACATGTTTCACTAATTTATTTTAGCTTTCTGATGAAGTTAGAGTAAATTACTGAAACATTAAAAAATGTTTTCTTTTTTTGTTCTTTATTTAATCGCACACACATATATACACTAGAATTTAAAAGTTTTAGGAAACCCCCTGGTAATTTTTTTAAATTGACTGAAAAAGTAATTCTTTTGTACTTTAAATAAGAGAAAATTATTATACATGATTAAAAAAGTGAGATGTGACTTTTTATTAGAAATTTTATGATGAGGAAAAGAAAAAAAAAATTTTATGAATAAATTTTGCTCTTGTCAAAATATCCTCCTTTAGCCTTGATTACTGCAGCACAAATTTTTGGCATTCATTGCAAAAGTTTCTCAAAGTATAAGTTTGATAATTGATTACATTCTTTTTAAATAACTCTAAGAGCTCTTTTCATTTTTTTTTTTTTTTTTTTTTTTTTTTTTTCACTCTTCTGTCAAGTTCATGCCATGTTCATTCTGGGGATGGCATCAAAATTTTGAACTGTAGTATGTCTTTTATAAATTCTCTGCTTCACATGCAAAATATTTGAGGTCTAATAATCTTTTAAAGGTCTGAAAACTTCAAATTTTGTCATGAGTGCATCTGTGTACATTTACTTGATATTTGAAATATTTGTAACAGTTATAAATTGGTGAACAAAATGAAGCCTTTATATGATATCATTTGCAAATGTTAATCATTGAATTAAAAAGAATTAGACAGTTGATTGTTCATCAATCTGTTAATTTGCTTCATATGGTATAATTTCTCAGCATTAGTATTTTTACAAGTAGGTAGGTAGCTTGGTAGTCATGGGAGAGTGAAAATTCTCTTTGTTACCATAGTGTGTAAGTCCAGATACTTGAAATGAATATACTTGTATTTATATAAGTTCATAGTAGGAGCAACATATAAAACCAACTTTGAATTAAATGAATTAAATTATTGTTGATGCAAGGATTCACAATTGAAGACAAATTGTTTCTGTTTCCAAAAAAGGTTGATTGGATAAAGAAATTCTAGCTGGATTTGTTTAACATTTCTTTTTGGTGATAAATAGAATGAAAGAAATTATTCCTCTAAACTTTACCGAGTAATTAGATTTAACTTGTGGACAGCTTCATCCGATTAATAAAGTATTTTAATAGAAAAACTAGTTATTTATAGAAAATGATTGAATCAAAAATGTGTTTAAATTGACTCTTCACCGATTGGTTGGTTAATTACGTTTTATTTTATCAGTATCCGGAAAAGAAAAATCAGTGTTGAAAATGAAATGTTCTTGTGCTGTGTTCTTATTGTTGCATAAATTTTTTCATAAAAATCGAAGAATGCTAATTATCTAAGGTTTAGCAACGATGATCCAGCATATTTAGAATTTCCCGCCTTTATTTTAACGATCTGCCACTATTTATTTTTGATTTTCTCTCAAACTATAATTTAGCATTTTATAAACTGACTCATTAAGCCAAACATGTAAAAACATGACAATGATTTATAACTGAATCTCTCCAGAGTTGAATCTACCAAGTGCAGTTGCAGAAAAATCTAGAAAATAATTTAATTGATAGAAAAGGTAATAAAACCTAGTGTATTACCAGTGACATATATGTATATGAATTTAGTTTTCCTGGTTTATCACATTAAAAAATTAGTTCTTGTATGATTGAAGTTAGGCAACATCAAACCTGGTCAGTACCTAGATATATGATCACTAGGGAATATTAGGTGTTGTAAGCTTGGGTGTGCATCTGATGTAATAGCTAATGGCTGTTCATTGATAGGATGAATATTTCTTCTGATCAAAAGAGAATAATGTTAATACAGATGGTCCCTAAATTACAATGACCTGCAATTACAACCTCTTTGAGATGAAAAAGCAAAGGAGATTATCCTGGTGGAGAGATTGCATGATAATAGATGGTTAAATCTAAATCCATACTCACAATTCATGGCCTTATCTTAGTTTATGTCATACAGTAACTACTTAATTGCAATATCCTGTAAACCTAAAATGAGTTTTTATATTTGTATATGTGGCAGCTTTTAGCACACCAAGAGCATCAGCAGCTATTGCTGTGTACTCTTCATCACAAGCTGACATGATGTTGGTAGAATTCTTTTTATTCCTGTTCATGTTTACCGATTCTAAAAAAAAAAAAAAGAAAAAGAAAAAGATGATTTCTTAAAACACTGATGCAACATGACACTCTAACTTTAACACATGATAGGAGGTATTAAGCAGACTTAAAAAAAATAGGTGGATCTAATGGCACTGTCATCATACCTTGGAAAACTCCTAGTGTCTTTATCCACTTTTTGTAATTTTCTCTGTGGTTAATAGACTGAAAAAATATTTTTTGTCCTTCCAAAAGACTTCATCAAACTAAAATAAAGTTCTTGGAATTATATAGACATGGAGACAGTGATATGAAAATCTATAAACAAAAATATTGGTTATAATTATACAATGGGAAGAACGCAGAAGATATATTTAATGCTAAACTTACAATTTTACATTTATGGCATCCAGCGTCTAGACATTCAGCTTCCAAATCATTTTAAAAATTTAAAAAAAAAGAACTATTCTTGCAGTCCAAAGTATATTTCAGTTTTAAATAACCCACAAAAGTGTTGATAATCTATAAAAAAATAACTATTGTTTGAACTTATTTAGTGGCATATCAACCTCTATGGGTTATTTACTGATGAAATCTCAATATTTTGAATACAATTTTATGGCTTCAATTACATATATTTTAAACACAGTTGTATTCCTTCAACTACAGATAAAATGTATTATTGGTCATTTTGCTTTAAATATGTATTGTTGATAATGTTTTATATAATAATGTATTACTGGTATTTTTACTATAAAAATGTATTTTTTTGCTTTCATAAAGTTTTGTTTGGGTGGGTTCAATATTTACTCATAGCTGGGACCCTAACAAGTACTACCACCCCAGGTCAGAGTAAATCTGGAAGAACAACATTTAAGAAGTTGTTCCACACTCCTCAAAGCATCCAATCTCCTGATCAGGGACCTTGCTGCTAAATGTAGTTTATCATCATACCCAGGACTAAAAAAAAAAAAAACAAGCAAGCAATCAAACATCCTTCCTAATCTCTTGTTTGAAGTAATGCAAAGCATCAACATCTTAATTATTTCAATATTTTATCTCCAAGTTACCTGTGATATCCATTTAAGTTGCTGTCACTGTTGAAAGTTCTTAAATGATGTGGTTATTTGGTACAGTTCTTTGTTTGCAATTCTGTAGCACCACTCCACAAGGTTTGAAGAAGGATATCCTTTCTAGAATCTACAGGGTTCATTCACTCACTCATTTTTAATCAGTGATCTGAGGAAGCAGTTGTATACATTTGACACCTTAGCCATACATGACATTCATATGAAAGTGTTGATATGACAAGACTATTATAAGAATATGACTTGTGTTCTTAGGTTAATGTTTTCATTTTTTAACACCTGTGTAATGTAGATTAATGACTAAGTCTACTTACACTATTTACATTATTCGGACTATTGTCCTTATCTTTGTCGTCATATTTATTACAATGTTTCAGCCGTTGTACACTCCGGCCTTGTTCAGGTGGTTGAAATGTCAAACTGAACCCTTTATTTCACTCACTGGGGTAGACTGTTCTAGTTCCATGTACCATGTTTAATGGATGTCAGTTATCAGTTATCTCCTGTTAATTCCCCTCTCCAAGTTCTCCACTGACTTAAACGGGTATTGAACTCAAACTGGATCTAACTAATGCCTTTATCCACTGTGTCATGTGCCTTTGAGGACATCTGTGTATGAATTTATGGGTATTATAAACCTAATGTTTTCAGCAACCATTTTTTTACCTGTTTTGCTTTTATCATTGCATACAATGATAACAGTAAAACATTGCAATATGAGCACTGGTAAAAAAAATGGTTGCTGAAGACATTAGGTTTATAATACCCAGAAATTCATACACAGATGTCCTCAAGGACACATGGCACAGTGGATAAAGGCGTTATTTAGATTCAGTGATAGGACCCAAAGTTCAATATCCAGTTAAGGCAGTGGAGAACTTGAAGAGGGGAATTAACAGGAGATAATTGATAACTGACCTCCATTAAACATGGCATGTGGAACTAGAACAGTCTACTCCAGTAAGCAAAATAAAGGGTTCAGTTCGGCATTCCCACCACTTGAAGAAGGCTGGAGCATACAACGTCTGAAACGTTGTAATAAATATGGCGACAAAGATGAGTACAATAGTCTGAATAATGTAAATAGTGTACATAATACCTCATCTCAGAAATATAGACAGATACTGAGTCCAGTTAGTTCTGAAAAGTTTTTAGTACCTCCTGTAACAAGTAAACTGATGGTGCATGACAAAGATGTGGCAACTAAACTCCATAAATCATAAGACACAAATCAGTTCAAAGACTCATAACACGCCTTTGGAACTGATAGTTTAGACTTTGTTTTTGCCTGTACAGATATACTCATAATAAAATTTAATTTATAAATTAGATGCAAGAGATTCTTGACAATATCTAATATAACACTTCTAATAATACCTACACTGTTTCAGATCTTCATCAATGATCTTCCTGATGTTATCAGTTCCCAAGTAGGCATTTATACAAATGACACTAACATTTACTCCTTTCTCAATAGAAAATCTGTCAGAGCTGACATAGTTAACCTGGCCACTGCTCTTGAAAAGGACCTCCAATCAGGAAATGGCTCATAAATTTGAATGCCTCCAAAACAAAACTGTTCTCAATTACCCACCATAGAGAAACTTTCCTGTCTGCCATCAGTATGGCTGATGCTAGACTCCAGGAGAGCAACACACTGCACCTTCTTGGCCTCACATTTTCAACTGACTTGAAGTAGAACGATTACATCAAATCAATAACAGCAAGGAAAGTTGGGTTACTGTGTTGTGCCAGAAAGTTTTTCTCATCAGAGTCTATCTTGGACATTTATAAATCTACCATTTGTCTTTGCATTGAATACTGCTGCCATATCTCATCTGGGATGCCTGATATTCATTTCTAGGTTCTTGACAAAATGCAAAGAAGGATCTGTAATGTAATTGATCCAGTCTTGGCATCTTGATTTCAGTCACTTTCTCAATGACATGACTTGGTTTCTGTCTGTCTTTTCTACAAATATATTCATGGCAACTGCACTGATGAACTTTTTTCCCTGATGCCCCAACTACATGAATTTAAGTGTGCTACTAGATTGGCATCTAGGTCCCATCCTTTTACTGTTGAAATAGTTAAATGTAACTGCCACTTCTACTCTAACAGTTTCATTTTTTGCACTTCCCACCTATGGAACACCTTTCCATTTACTTGCTTCTCTGATAACTACAATCTTCAAAAATTAAATTCAATATCAATCACTATCTTCTATCTTCTTGCATCTCATTCAACTTTTATCCTTTCCTCAATCCCCCCCATACCCAGTCTTTTCTCTCACTTTCAATCTCTGTAACCCCCTGTATACCACTGGCATTCCTGCCCTGCTTAGGGTGAAAAGATTAAAAAAATAAAATGAATAAAATTTATGTGTTTGAAGCTTTATTTTACTGTGGTTTCCACAAAGTGTGACATTGTTTCCATGGTTACAAGTTGTAAAGTAACTTCCAGGAAGAGTGACTATAAATGGAATACAATCAATATAAAACGCAAAACTTGAACTTTATTTATATGATATACAAAAAAAGAAAATGCTGTGTGCATGTTGATTTGAATGGATAAGTGGGGGACTAGGAAGACTTTAATAAACAGACACAACAGAATAACTGGAAAAAAATGCATAGTTCTCAGAAAGACATTTTATACCAATATATACATACTTGGCAGTAATTTGTCCCACACAGAGAAACTATAGCATATGTATACGACAAGCAATGTGAAAGGAATGAAGAGAGGTTTTTACTTGAAATATTTCTCAATGAGAAAAATAGGTAGTTTGGTGGTGTCCTTTATGTGCTGGGTGAGACCCTGTGGTTTTCTTTTTATGCCCTACCACTGTGGGCTTGTGAGATCCATCTTCTTTGCAGCCTACAAAGCAACTGTCTGAACTGATATGTCTTGCCTCTCCCATATGTTAAATAGTAACTGGCGTGGGCTCTCTGTAAACTGACAATATTCATCAGCTGTCATGTGACCTGCCTGACTTTGTTTCAACCAAAGGGAGATAATCATCCTTGGCATCTCCATATGAATGTACTTTTAATAGCATCTTATTTAAAGTGTCCATAATAATGACATATTTTTATGAATGAAAAAGTTCATAAGAATTAGGAATATTACAACTTCATGCTTTTTTTGGCGCTGAGTAACTTTTGACCCTTTGCCATATCTCTGTTATGGTCCGGAATGGTGATATCATTCTAAAAATAACCTTGTCATCAGTGATGATAGAAAAGAAGGATATTTCATCATCATGCCCTCATCATTATAAAAATGACCCTTCCACCACAAGAAAGTCAGTAGAATAGAGAAGAGTAGTGTAGACAAGTAGTAGTAGTAGTAGTAGTAGTACAGGAACTCATGTCTTTACCAGCTCTCCATAAGATCAAAAACAGTGTCAAACGCCATCCTCACAAATGAAATTCTCTGAACCAAATCATGTCAAACGCCATTTTCACAAAGTTCTCAGAACCAAACCAAATAAGCACTGACTTTTAAACAAAAGACACTAAGAACATTTTTACATACACCATACCAATATTCTGTAATTCACATCACAAAAAATACAAATTCTTGCTATTTACATCAACACATGTCTCAAGTTTTTGTTTATATTATTGTTGTAAGTTTTAATTCATTTTGTTTTCAATATAAAAAAGAAAAAAGGATTCCTCTTATACTACAAATACATATAGCAATGGGGCAATTTAACAACACTGAAATAATATCAAGTCAGGATGACTACTAAATCAATCCTAACATATCCACCCTATTCCACCTCTTTGCCCTTCTTTTACCATCCATTAATACAAAGTTGTTAAGAAGGTTACTTACTGTCTACCCCTAGCTTCTTTTGCTCTCAGTAGGTTCTTATCCACATTTGCAACCTTGAGAGAGTTAAATTTTCTATGCCTTTTTTCTCATTATGTGTCTCCTGGAAATTTCCAATCTTCTTACAATTGTGAGTATACTTCATCATCGTTCATATTTTCCTTAAAATTTTTTCATTGCCCATATTATTCTGAGTATCTATCAATAAATCACATCTCTATCACTTCAAGTCTCTTCTTCATCTGTGAGATTATTGTTCAGCACTCTTGTCTTTGTTTCTAATTTTTTTAATACTTAATACTTTACTTACTTTCTGAAAGTCTTTTATTATTCTTGTGTGCCTTTGTATTTCCATTAGCAGTTACTATGCTATTGGATAGTTAAAATGCTGTGCCTGGTTAACTTTGACATCCCCAACGGAATGCATGGTTTTCAAAATAAGAGTAAGAAAGAATTAAATAAAAGTTATGGAGAAACAGGGGGGTGGGGTAACAAAATTTGTCTGTTTTTTGCTTTGATTTTTGAATATTTTCTCCTTTTTTTTTTTTTTTTTTTTTTTTTCCTGTAACATTCTCTCAGATTATTTTACACAAGTGATAAGTGGGTTGTATCACATGTCATTTGAATTGTCTATATGATAGCAGCAGGTAAATATAGTAGATATGTGTCCCATGAAGGACATCGAAATGTTTAAGCTGATTTTATTGTCTATTGTGATATAATGTTGATATTTACTTCTCTCTCTTACTTTGTCATTCTCTCTGTCTTTCTCTCTTTCTCTCTCATATATATATATATATATATATATATATATATATATATCACTCATCCTAGCACTCACAGCTTGATGAACTGAAAAACAAAAGTTTACGGTATACTAGCTACTAGCTGGTGAATTGATATTATTTATCAACTTAATCTTTTCCACACATGTGGATACATACACATCTATATATATATATATATATATGTGAGAGAGAGAAAGAACCTTATGAAAATTGAACTGACTCTGCTTTCTAAGTTTTTGTAACTTTCTTATGTCTTTCTCTCTCTCTCTCTATATATATATATATATCTATATCTATATATATATATATATATATATATATATATATATATATATATATATACACACACACACACACACACACACAGAGAGGGTGTGATGGGTAAATTGCTGCCATTTTATATTTTTAATTTCATGCATGCATGTTGTTTGTTTTTGATTTTGCCGACTACACCGTATAGTAGGGTCAGTTGAATACCATGACTATTCACTCCACCAGAAATTTGGAAACAGCATGCTGTACTGCTTGGCATTCACACTGGAAGCTCCTATAAGAATATTTCAGAGTGTTTGGCTGTCAGTCTGAGAACAGTACAGAGGATTCGGAAAGAGTTAGATGAGTCTAATGGTGATTACAAAGGTACATCAGCATGGAAAACTCACTCTGATCATTCTGATAAGAAAAGTACTCCGAAATTAGTTGGTGAGAGCCTCAGACTCAACACAGAAGCCTACATCAAGTGCCTTGAGGAGGTACTGTGGTCCTGGGTCAAGAAGGTAGTTGCAGAAAGACCCTATGTTTGACAACAGGACTCTGTGCTATACCACAAAAACAGGAGAATTCAGTCGTGGCTGTCAGAAAATTTCTGTGATCACATCACCCCTTACATCTGGCCACCTAACTCCCCAGACTGCAACCCCCTTGATTATTATGCATACGGTGCAGTTGAATGAGAGACCAACAAAACTCCTAACATCAAAGGTAAACTGAAGGCAAGGATTATGACAGCATTCACCAACTTAAGGAGACCATCTAGAAAGGTTGCAGGAAATTCCAATGTCGTTTGGAGGCAGTGGTTGAAGCCACTGGCAATTTTTATTGAATAAATTTACTTTTTAGTATTTCAAGATATTGAGAAATGAGATATCAGTTTTATTTTCATTTTTGCATAATTAAATGACAATTTATCCATCGCACACTGTCTGTGCGTGTGTGTGTGTGTATATATATATATATATATATAGTGATTTTCTAAGCCCTGCTTAGATGTGGCACAAGGCCGAAAGTATGGGACACCCAGTGAGGATCGAACTCACTACTCAGTCGTAATTGATCTAGCAAGACAAGCTTTCTAACCATTACACCACCTCGAAGCGCCCGTGTGTATATATTAGGTTGGTGCAAAAATAATTTCGTTTTCTAACATATGTTACTATGTGATAAAACGAAATTATTTTTGCACCAACCTAATATATAATATAGATATTAAGGTGGATAAAACAAATAATTAGATATTAGCACCTGTATATACATGTGTTAGCATGCCTACACAGGTAAGCGAATAAATATTTACTCAGTTTAATTTAAGATGTAAACAAAACAATTCTCAATGTGGTTAGACAGAGCAAAGAAGTATATATTGATAAATATACATATACCTATGTCCGAAGTTCAACTAAAAGTTTCATTGTTCTACCAACTCATCAGGCATGAATTATTACTCATATAATATATAATATATATAAATATAAAAGAAATAGATTTTTCACTTATTAATCCAGCATATTTTTATTACTTAAACATTACTTTTTAGTGGAAACCCGTATTTGAGTAGGTGCCCTGTTTATTTATTAAACAGTATATTTATTTATTTATATCTACCTGAATATTTGAGAAATCTTATTAGCCAAGAACACATATTTTTCTCATAAGATTTCTTGAATATTCAAGTAGATTTAAATAAAAAAATAAACCATCTACTCAAATATGAGTCGCCCCTATAATAACATTTAATAAATATATGTGTGTGTGTATATCTGTTTATGCGTATGTGTGTGTGTGTGTGTGTGTGTGTGTAATAAACAATTTTAAATAGTAAAGTCTTTCATTCTTACCCTGTTGCACTACTTTGTCTAATTGTAATTTTGCTGAGATGAAGCATCAAAAAAACAAAAAAAAGAGGTAACATCTGAGAACTACCAGATGCAACATACCTCTGAGAAATAGCAAAAAAATCTACCAGCAAAAAGATTCTACAAAGGTGAACAGAATAAAAAGAGGTGCCGAAAAGTACAGCGACCAACTAAGAAACCCTTCCAAAAAGATTCTGATGTTTGGTTATTTGATCAGATTTGGGAAATTGAGTTGTGTTTAAACCCCTTTTTTAGATAAATTTGGAAAGTTTCAAATAATTTAGAAGAAAGGAATTTTAGGGCAAACAGAATGTTAGTTCAGGGCAAATATCAAATTCATTAAACAACAGAAATAGTTATTTACTTGGTGAGTCTTATTATTTTGTATACTCGGATTTAATTCATTACAAGGCTCAAGAGCCACTCAATCTAGATAGAATTAAAATGGCAATGCAAAATGAGTTGTGGCATATGAATAGAACAGAAAGTGAAAGGAAGTGAATATTGTGAGGATAAAGAGGAAAAATGATTGACTTTTGACTTGATACGGTCATGATTGAAATGTTCAGGGAATCACCCACAATTTGTTAGTATGTGCTTATTGTTGGTAATTTTACTATAAATATGTATTGTTGATTATTTTTTTATATAAAAATGTATTGCTGATATTTCTACTATAAAAATGTATTTTTATACTTTCATAGTGTTTTAGTGGGGGTTCACTATTTACCCGTAGCTGGGACCCTAACAGGTGTTAGTTACCACCTTGTGTCAGGGTGAACCTGAAAGAACAGTACTTAAGAGATGATTCCATGCTCTTCAAGACCTCCAATCTCCCAAGAAGAGCCTTTGCCATTGGATGTAGTTTATTGTCATGTCCAGGACTAGTGGAATACAGTAATAATTTAATAAAGCTAATCAAAAGATATGATCTTCATAATTTGTGACACCACAAAAAACTGTTTTTTAAATTTCCCATTAAATTTTTAATCATGCAAAATACACTTACTCTATTGCCACAGCTTTATTTATTTTTCAGTTTTTTCTAATTTCATTTTATCTATAGACTTTTCTCCGGAAAAAAGTATTAAAAAAATACAATTTTCCAAATTCAACCCATTTTTTTTATAAGATTTCAAATCTCCATGAAACTTTTTGTAATAGGTTTAAGTTAAACAATTTACCTTCCTTTTGAATATTAAGAATTGATGACGTTGATATTTTACATAAATTATCTTTTTTAAAAATATTTCATTGTTTTCACAATTCGCAAGGATCCTTATCAAATCATTAAGTCGTGTCCACAAAAATGATAAAAAAATTGGTTGATGTACTTGTTGTTGCCTTCAGATTAAGTCATACGTAGTTGCTTCCCTTACATGATTTACATCAAAACGTGTCGTTCTATGTTAAAGAAGTCACGCGATTTCGTGTTGGTTTTAATTTTTTTACGTTTTTCCAATTTGCTCAATTTCGTCATAAAAAAATATAAGGTGGAAAAATCTCGTTAAATCTCATTTTTTAGCGTAAACAAACGAAACGTTTTTCGTGCACAGCACGTTCCTAACACATGATAATGCAAAGACAATTTTCTTTTAAATCACATATTGCAAGTTTAGCATTATAAGAAGAACACGAGTCATCATGACGCATCTCGAATGAATTTAACTGATAACTTCAGATACAATATCATTTTCAATAAATTAAATAAATCTTTGATCATATTGTAAAAAGAAAGCTACAATATTATTTTTATATTGATATGAAAATACTGGTTTTGTTTCAAATATATTATCATTATGGGCATTATCAATGAACAAAAGATTTCAAGACATTAACTTATTTTGAAACTATTTCTCGAAAAAGCAAAAATGTAATGACTATATTTTCTTGTATTTTCCATAGTGAATAAAATGGTTGTATACAAATTAATGTTGTTATATTAATGTTCTATGAATTAATCTGACTAACATCCTCAACTAGTTACACAATATGTTATCATTTGTGTTGAGGATTAAAAACAGCATGTCTCAGAATTTTGATGCTTTTACTCAGACTGTCACTCAACTGCAAACAGCATTGAATAGTAGTGTTTGTGGAGAAAAACTTTTAAAATCTGTAGAAATTGAGATTTGGTAGAATGAACAAATTAGCAAGCACATTATTAGAACATATTCTGTCAATCAGTTTCAGATTAAATAAAAAACTATTTTCATTGAAAATTATTAATAAGATATGATATCTCTACTGGGAGGATGTCAAGTTGAAATTTTTGAAGAAAGATAAAAATTACACAGTATTTAAAATATATATCAAATTATTAATCAGCAAAGTTTCAGTTTTAAAGTTATTCAAAATTTTATACTCTTCAAGTAATACACTTTAGAGTAGAGCCTAGCATTTTTCTGTTAAATATTTGCATGTATTATAGTGTTTAATACCAGGTCTGCATGTATTATTGTGTTTAATACCAGGTCTGCATGTATTATTGTGTTTAATACCAGGTCTGCATGTATTATTGTGTTTAATACCAGGTCTGCATGTAGCCTTGTGTTTAATATTAGGTCTTCATTTATTCTTGTTTAATATTAGGTCTTCATTTATTCTTATGTTTAATATTAGGTCTTCATGTATTCTTGTGCTTAATAATAGGTCTTCATTTATTCTTGTGTTTAATATTAGGTCTTCATGTATTCTTGTGTTTAATACCAGGTCCGCCTGTATTATTGTGTTTAATACCAGGTTTGCATGTGTTCTTGTGTTTAATATTAGGTCTTCACTTATTCTTGTGTTTAATATTAGGTCTTCACTTATTCTTGTGTTTAATATTAGGTCTTCATGTATTCTTGTGTTTAATACTAGGTCTGTATAAATAAATGATAACATATTTAGTAGTTAGTCTGAGTAAATGTCTGAGGCAAAATGATAAGAGGAGCCATTGAGAAATCTTCTTGTGTCTAGTCTATTTGCTTTTGTACAAAATCTGTCTTCATAAGAAGAAATTGGACTAAAAAGGAAAAACAGATTACAAGGTTTATATAATAAATGACAATATATTGAATAGCCAGTCTGAATAAAAATCTGAATTGAAGTAGTAAAAGGATTCATTAAGAAATCCTCCTATGCTTAGAGTATTTCCTGTCATACAAAAAAATGTCTTCAAAAGAGTAACTTGACACAAAATAATTAAAAAAAAAAATCAGTTTTCATAAAGTCATCTCAACAATTTCTTGAATACAAAAATGTTGTATTTGCACTTTAGCTACCTTCTTTACTTTTTTTTGGTCAACAAGTTGAATATTTTTACAAGGCCAATTTTTCATCCCCCACCTCAACATTCTACAGAATGAAAATAAATAATAAGCACTTGACAAGACTTGAACTCACATAACTTTTTCTTTATCTTTTAATGTGGCAGTAGCTCTAGCCACTTGAGTTTGCAGTTCAAATCTCATCATTTTAATTTATTCCTTTTTTCCCCCCAATCACATGATTCTGCCATATTTGGTATTTACGTTTACATTATTGTACACTAGTAGTATCAGTAGTTGTAATATCATATTGACACTTTGTCAATCATTATTAATTTTTGACTCTAATTTCTTTTATCTTAATTTCAGATGCTTTGGTTACACAAGTAGTATTAGTGACATTATATTATAGCATTGACCATTATTAGTAACTCATAGTTTTAAGTTGTAATATTATCTAAAATTTTTATTTTTAGTCATATTTCTTTCATCTCAATTTTAGTTGCTTTATCTGAACTAGTAGTATTAGTTGTAGTAATATTCTCAAAGTTTTATATGATGAAGCCATTAGTAACATTTTTTATTAGTATTGTTTCACCTTAATTATAGTTCCTTTATTTACACTAGTAGTAGTAATATTATCTTGAATTTTTGTTAGATGAACCAGGTAGCCATTATTAATTTTTTTTTATGAGTATTTACTTCGTTTTAAATTTAGTTATTTTTTGTTGCAACTATTCACAATATCATTCACATAAAAATTTACTAATAGTTAAAGTCTTATCTAAAGAGACTTCAAAATATTATTATAATTCATACTACTAGTGATAATAAAGTTACTAAAAATAAGATGAATGAAATACTCATCAAAAATTACAATAAGTTGACAGTGTTTTGCGTCATAAAAATCTCTATCTATAAAAGGCAGGATGTGTGTGTGTGTGTAACGAATACATGGCTGCAATTTTCAATGGATTTGCACCAAAATTTACAAGCATATTCTCCATTGCGGCCATTTTCTACTGGCCAGAGTGAGAGCCTATAGCTGGCTGCCACGAATAGGCAGGAAGATTCTATTGGCCAGCGTGAGAGCCAACAGCTGACTGACACGAATGTTAACTAGCATGCTAGCATGCAAAACAAATCGATAGCTGCATTCGTCACAATTGGGAAAAATTTAAATCTGCATGGCACTTTACTCCAATTGGCTCATTCGCTTGCTTAAACTCAATGTTGATTCTGATTCCGCAGAACTGCGTTGAGTGTGAAAAAGTATTTGTTAACATTCTTTTTTCATTCGGTTTTTCCAGTTATGAGTCCTTTTTTAAAGCTGATCATTTTGTGTTCATTTTGTTTAGTTCTTTTTTCGTAACAGATTTGTTTAGTCTAGAGCTTAGAAAAAATTCACAGTGTGTATTGGCAAGAAGTAAGGCATGTAGCAACATCAGCACAGCAAAGGGCACTCCTTTAAAGGCAAGGAAAGGCAAAAATATTTTAAGTCAAGTGATAGCGATTGCTGTATGAGTCGTACGATTTTTGAATCAAGCACGGGCAACGCCGGGCCATGCTGCTAGTTCAAAATAATCTTCAATAGGTGTTAAGAGTTGCATTCTCTCAATTCTTACTCAGATTTTCAGGTCTTTCATTCCCTAAATAAGGGTTAAGGGCTTTTTATATAGTAAGATAATTATTACAATTAAAATCCTCACTTTCATGTTTCAACATATTTTTACTCCTCAAGCAAGATCTTGGTATTCCACTTTTGATTCCCTCTTCTTCACTTTTAATCTGTGACTGACTGCAGTTATTGCAAGCACAATTTGATAGAATTTTTTATCCCCAATCAGTATAACTGGTATCTTTGGTTGAATGTTAAAGTCCTTATTTTTTTATTTTCTTTTCCACTGAGATTCACCCTGTATAAGACCTGGGGACTAATTGCAGTAAAGGGTTACAGTAAGAAGCAGTTTATACAGATAGGAGAGGAAGAAAATGGTTAACCCTAGATTTGAACAGGTTAATATTGTAGTGATCAGAGAAACATCAGCTTGGGAGTCAGTTCAACAAAACAATGGTTCATGGGAAGAAACTGTTTGAATGGAACCTACTTGTCACCAGTGAAGAATGTTGAGGGGTTTGCTGCAATGTGAGTGGCATGGTGGGTCCTGACCATTAAGGTTAGAACTTGCGAAACCAAAGAATACAGTTCGTCCACACACTTTCCATGGAAGTAGCGATAGAGCAGTGAGAGGCTTGCCACACCCCACCTGTGAGAGAGAGTTTGGAGGGTGGAGAATAATTTGTCACCTACAAGGACTCTGAAATGTTTTTGAACTCAAGAATGGAAAGTGAGAACTGGGTAACTCCCACCTAAATATGATAACAGTACTCCATTTTCAGCCTGATCTGGTTCTTGTAAAGGTAGAGGATAGCACAAGGAATCAGTACAACCATTTCTCCTTCATCTTTAGTGATGGATTGTATGTTTTACTTATTACTAGATTTGATACCATATAAGAGTTCTCTCTCTAGTTACATTTAATATCACAATATTATAGTTTCGTTAGGTCCAGGCACAAGTAATCTATAGCATCTGGGTGGATATTAACAGCGAATACCTTTGGTGTATGGGGGACACCAAAAAACTGCTTAAATATACACCCTTGTGTAAATTAATTGAAACAACTGCTTTAGTTTCCTTTCTTTCACTATACAGTCAGTTTTACACCCCCCCATTGGAGTGAGGGAGTGTAATTGATTTCTATTTTTTCCTTAGTCATTTGCAGTGGTATGAAGTAATATGAATCTATTTTCAGGGTGTATGATGAAATTTGTTTGGTCTTGAAAAATATTGCATCATCCATGTTTGCATCAGATTTTTATCACCCCCAGCCACTATTTTCTCGACTGTCAATTAGTTGTCCTATGGCCATTGTCTACAATGGGCATTACTCCAAGGAAGCCTATGAAAGTTGTAATGCTGTACAAACACAATGGCAAGCCTTACCAGTGAGCAAATCAAAGTACTATGGACTGGCCTGAAAATTCTCCTGATTTAAATCCAATCGAGAATCTGTGGTCAATCTGCAAGGAACGACTTTGTGGAATGGATATGCAAAGTACTAACATGTGCACTGGGTCATGTTTCATTGGAAAAATATGAAAAAAAAAGTAAATAATATTCATTTTGTTTCAGTTAATTAGCACAAGGATTTATGTGTCTTATATGGAAAACTGAGATATCTACTATGTTAATATTCACCTAGATGTTAGTTCTTACTGGTATCAAATAAATATGGAAAAGCAGTTTCACATACTTATTCAGTCTTTTTTACAACCCACTGTAATATGCTAACAAGATATTTTACTTTTTGTCAAGACATCTAGTAATGTTTTTGTCTTAAATATCACAACCCTTTTGAAGCCAGTATTACTGCCATTAACAAATGAATTCGACATTGACTGTAAATTAATTTTGTAGCAGAGTGGTGCTACCAATTTGTAACAGATGAGGTTGTTGTCTTTCAAAATAAATGAATTTAACATGTAAAGGAATTTTACATATATATTTATATAAAGAAGAACATAGTTTCTAAAAGAAGAGAAAAAGAAAATTATATTTACATGTATAGAGATAGCTAAAAAAGGGAAGAGAAACATTTATGAGATTAGTGTAGTCTGTGTGCCACATGGTTTAGGGAAATTAAGTCTGCCTGAGAAGTGCCTACCTGGAAAGGAAGAGTCCCATGTTGTTGTTATTACATTCTGGAGCAGAAAGAGAGTGTCCATAACTTATATACTACTGATTATCACATCATCTAGTGGTGTTAATGTAATGTATATGGATAGGCAAGGTGGGGTAATTTCACAATTTAATGAAATAAACTTTTCTTGAATTGGCAAGAAAACATGGCAGCTGTTCTAAATCCAAATTTGAATGTTTCTTTTGTTGACAGATTATTGTATTTAAAACATATATTAACACCAACTTATTTAAATTTAAAATTACACTATTATAAAGTTCAGCAAAATTATCTTTTTTTTAATGATTTCACCCTAAGTAAGGCAATAAAGCCACTAACATGCAAGGGCTTATTGATAATGAAAGAAGCTGAAAAAACATTATTGAAGAGAAATGATAATAAAAAGACAGGATCCAAGGAGACAGAAAAATGAAAAATGACATTGAATTTATATTTTTGAAGGTTAAATTTGATTAGAAAGCAAGAAGCTGGAAGAGGTTCCAAAGGCAAGAAGTGTGAGAGAATAAACTATTAGAATAGAACTTATGGCTACCTCTAGTTATTTAAACAGTAAAATAATGAGACCTAACTGCCAATCTATTATTATGCTTAAATTCATGAAATCATGGTACCAAAGAGGAAAACTTAACAGAACAATTATCATGAAAATATTTATGTAAAAGCACTAATAATCTATCGTGTTTTGATTAACATTAGCCAAGCAAATACCTCAATTATTTACAGTCTGAATAATCTTTATCTTGTGAGTTAAATCTACATATAAGGCACAAAGTTGTAGAAATATTCACAATTTGTGTTTTGACCAAAGTATATATGCACATTTCTTTTCTTCGTGCAAGATGCTGCCACCTGACAAAAGGATAACACACTATCATAAGATAGCCCACTGGGTATCCCATACTTTTGACCTTGTGCCACATCTAAGATACACTCAGAAAAACACCATAAGACAAGTTAACTTGTCTGTGCCACTAAATTAACAACTTTCTGAGTTATCTCATCCATGGCATGAAACTGATGATGCTGAGACAAGCTATCTTATATGTAGCAGCAAACAGGCGATAAACTTATTATTCTTCCTGAGAATTCAAGTCTTCACTGTAATTTGGAAGAATCTATTGATAGAAAAATAAGAGATGCTTTCATATTAAAGGTTCCATGACATAAAAAAAAACACATGATATTTCGAAAAAAAAATCTTATTTAAACATGGCTTCATCTTCAAAAGATGAAGCCATGTTACCTTTGTTGCCTTTTTACTACAACTTTTTTGGTTAAATATTCTTAGTTCAAATTCTCTCTTCTAATTGTCCTAAAGAACCTTTTTTTTAACTTCCAACAGCATGGGTGATGCTAACCTCCAGGAAAGTAGCTCATTGCACTGTCTTCAGTTAACATTTTCTGCTGACATGAAGTGGAAAGATTAGATTGAATCAGTTGCTAGATCTGCTGCTAGAAAAGTTGGTTCACTGTGTTGGACTAGACAATATTTCTTGCCAGAATGTATCTAACACATTTATAAGTATTAGGTTGGTGCAAAAATAATGACGTAATAATATTGTTTTTTCACCTTAAAAATACGTCAAAAAACGACATTATTACGTCATTATTTTTGCACCAACCTAATATATGGTATATAGAGATGAAGTAAAGGCCAAATTTATTGTCTATAGTGCCATTTATTGTTGACTCCATTTGGTTACAGTGTTTAAAATGGCTGACTATTGTCATAGTTCTTTTTTGTGATTTGAAAGTTCATACAGGGTTGTTGTGTTTCTTCTGGTTGATGGAAATTAATTCATTGCATTCATCCTTTCTTTATCTTTCTCTTCTGGAGGTGTACATCAGATCAACTCACAGCCAATGAATCACCAACCCCTGTTTCTCAAACTGCTACCTCAAATCCAGTTCCTCTCCACTGCAGTGTCTCTAGTCTTGAACGTGGTTTTCTTCTTTTTATTGGGGCTGACACATCCGTGTTTCTCATTTGATTTTTGGCAGGATGTGTTGTCATCGGTTGATTTTTTTTTTATAATATACACTGACCCACATAAACTAAGTCCAGGTTCATCTCCGTTACCGAGGATAGGAACAATAGAAGGAAAGAAAGGAATTATGTGTAATATAGAAGAGAGGGAGAGAGAGTTTTCTTTGTCACTTAGTAAAGAGGAAAGTGTATATTTTCATATAGTGTTATTACTACCTAATCCTACTACAAGTATACCATTCATCCATGCATTGAATATTGTTGTTACATCTGGTCTGGTGTTTCATCTATGTATTTAGAGATTCTTGATAAAATCCAAAGAAGTATTTGCAATGTTATTGGTCCTGACCTGGCATCTCTGCTTCAGTCACTTTCTCACCACCATAACATAGCATCCCTGTGCCTTTTCTATAAAAACTTTCATGGCAATTGTTTTGATAGACTACTAGATTGGCAACAAGGTCTCTTTGTCTTTCACTTGAAATGGCTAGATATGACCATAAATCCTATGCTAACAGTTTCTTTTCTCACATTTCTCACTTGTAGAAGCCTTTTCTAGCTTTTTGCTTCCCAGACAACTTTAATCTTCAAAAATTTAAATGCAATATCAGTTGTTATCTTCTATCTTCATAATTCCTGTTCTTTTATTGTTTTCTCTCTCATTAATATTGTTTTCTTTTTCTCATATTCTCTAACACTCATTAACTCCTTTTGCATTTTAGTGGCTTTGTTGCCGTTCTTGTGGTGAAATAATAACAAAAAGCAAATAACTAATAAGAATAATGTATAGAAAAATAAGTTAAATAAGATTGATTAAAAATTTTGGTATCTCATTTTTTATGAATGATGCCTTAGCTAACCTGGCCATACCTTAATGATGTACACATCTCTACTCAGTAGACAGTATGTAGTATTTACACAACATTGTTTTTACTAAATAATTTTTTTTCAAATTCTAAAATGAAGCAATTTCATTTTCGAATTTTAGTCCATCTCCCTGTTTTATTTTCACTTTAACCTACTGAAAAGGGATTAGAGAATATTCAACTTACTGAAATGGTTCAACAGTATCAAGATATCAAAATGGTTAGTAAGACAAATGCTCATCAGTACAGATGGAAAAGAGGCCCCAAGTCACATGCAAACATTATCAAAACGTTACATCTGGATTTTCCCTGTTGGCAGTCGGGTAGCTTAGCAAGTCTGAATATGGGCCTCTCTGCAACTTGTCCAGATACAGGTCTTTGTCAGTTGTCTCATGGTAACAAAAGCAATGGGAAAACAAGAAGTGGGCAATTGGCAAGACTCTGTGTCTTGTGCAGTTGTTCCCTGGATGCATTTTATTTTGAAAGTTGCATATGCTGCCCACCGTGCTGTAGTTTCTGAGACAGTGTTGTTTCCTCTGATCTTTTTCCCTTCTCTGCCTGTTATTCCATAGTTCTTGGGAGAGTAATCATTAAGGTGTTTCTCTCAACCTCAACACACCTTTGCTGTATTTTATAACAGTTAGCTAGTTTTCAAGCTTTTGAAAGGGTTAGAGAGTACTCAAATTATCAAAATGGTGAGAGGGTACTTATTAAAACAGTAAGAGAGTTGTAGTAAATAAAGGCTGAGTTAAAAATTAATAATAAAAAGACTTTATCTCAGAGTTCAAATAATTCCAGGTCAAAAAATAGGCAGAAATTTATCATTAGTTATAGAAATTAGGGCAAAAATATTGATTTTGTTAAGTCTATTCTTCATCTCATTGTTATTTTTAATCACAACTCTCTTTCTATTATTGCTACATTTATATTTATACTTCAGAAATTTTAAAAAATCAGATGCTATTCAATTTAGAAAGTTTTGATAAAATGTAACAATATGATGAAAAAGAATGACAAGCTAAAAGTTCTTAATACTTTATCTATGCGTTCAAATAATTAAAATAAACAAATTATTGGTATTTTTTTTATTGTCCAACAGTGAACTTATAATAAAAGAGCCAAACTTAGTTGGATTCTCTGTTCATGAAAGTAAATTCAACAGGTTTTCTGAATATATAACAGAAATCAAAATCTCCTTTCAGTCCTATTCTCACCATTACTTACCCCAATTAAAAATTACATGTTTTGAAGAAGATCAAAACCACAGTTCATTTACTCTTGTAAAGCAGTCCAATCTTGCAACTTGAACAGCTTTTTTTTTTTTCAAGTAAGTCTCAAACTCTGTCTGTTCTTTACTGTTACTCAAATGATCTTCTCTCTGGTCCAAGATCTTGCCTGCTCACAGCAGCTGATCTTTTAAAAATAATCCTAGAATGTTTTATGCATTCTGCTGCTGGGTTGAGAGTTGATAGCTTTTGAAATTGATCATATTTGCACTGTCTATGAATAAAACCCTATTTCACATTTTTATATCCTATCTTCATTAACCAATTCCATTTGCCATAGCAATCTCCTGATTCTAATTGCCATTCTTTTTTAATGACCATCGTTTTCATTATTATTGAAAATTACCATTTTGCTTTGACTTAACATGGATTTGGTATTTGTATGAAAGATACTTTTATAAACCAAAGCATTCTGAAGTAAAAAAAATTTAATGGTCATAATCTGAGTTCTGAAATATTGCAGTAGTTTGTATAAATGAACTTCTCCAGCAGTTGTTTGTCTGATTTAATTTACTAACCTAGTTTTAAGTTGTTTCCATTTCGTAAATTAAGCATTTTCATTTTTTGGTAGATATCTGCATCAAATTCAATCAATCAATATAGGGAAAATTAATTATCATCACTTCAACAGAGATGAAAATATTTGTTGAAACAGTTCATAATTTAATGATAATGACTCCCCTCAGAATTACAGTTATGAAAGTGTGCAGAAAAAATTCTTGACTCATTCTGATTCCCAAATTCTAATATTGATCGAACTAAAAACTATGCTAAACCACGTCGTAAATATCATATATAATAATTATCAATGATTTATAAAGATAATATTGCACATAGCAAATAATCATGTCCTGAGTTACTCCCCTTGCCTCATTATTTCTTGCGTTATTTACAAAAGGAAATTTTTCTTCTCTTATTTATTCTGTTCAAAGTTAAATTATTTGTTTTAACTGTAAAGCAATTTGACTGAAATGTTCTCTGCAGTCCACGGTTAATTATAATCTAGATTTTTGTTCCATTTTGTAAGAATCTAATTAATTTATGTAATAAGATTTGAAAATGTTTTAGCATTTTAAATTAGATTTGGTTGGATTTTTTTACTGGAGAAATGAACAAACTTTTTAAAAAATATTTTAAAAGATCCCTTCTAACAATTATTTTTTCTTTCTATTTATAGATGAAAAAGCTTTCACTTCTTTTTAATTTTTTTTATTTGAAAGAAACTAAAACTAAAATAATAATTAAAGTTTTAAACTAAAAAACAAACAAAAAAAAAACCCAGTAAAATAAAATAGACAGATTTCTTGTTTTAATATTATCTTATTATTTTTATTTTTATTCGGATTTAGTCAATTTCAGCAACCGGTAGATTTCAGATGTGTTTAGTTTTTACTTTTTTTTTATTTTTTCATTAAAATATTGCAGATTAATAAAATAAAGCCTAGAAAAAAACAATCGGCAACGTGTAACTACAAAGTTGTCATACAGACCACAAAAGGAAAGAAACCTTTTCGAAAAATGTATGGAATACTGGAGAGAGCTAATAATCTAAATTAAAATACGATAAGTTCTCTTGAATTAGTTGAATCTTCATATCCATGCAAGGGAAATAACTTCTTTTTTCCAGAAATGAAAATTATACTTTCATTTATTGACGATTAAAACTTTGATTTAATAACGTTTCAATTTTTTAAAATATCTTGAAAATATAATGCTATATTAAATATTTTCTACTTTACTGAAATTTGCTTTATAAGATATATTTCTCTCAGTCTGAAATACTACAACTACGATAATATGTTATGCCAAGTTTACCCATGTAAGGGGAAGTAATAATACTTAACAAAAGTATTTCCCCTTGTATTTTATTTTACTCTAAGAAGCTGGCGAAATTTGTGCAAAATGGGTTAAGGTGCAAAGATTTGTAGAACAATATCACCCTGAAAAAGCAGTAGCAAGCCACAGCATGAACTTTTTCCATGACAATGCAATGTCTCATTTTAGCGATAGAAAAGCTCATTGAGTTTAAAGCAGAGTCAAGTAGTGTTAAGATACAGGAAAAAGAAAGAGAAGAAATGTCAGAAAGTCAGTTACCTGACTCTCCTTCCACTAAAGCTGAATTAGTCAAATAAAGCTTCATATGGTGGAGTAATGGATAGCGTCTCGGATTGAGGAATCGGAGAGCCGAGTTCGAATTCTAGTCAGATCCATTACATTTACTTACATGCTAATACCCTTGGGAATGGTATGAGTCCTCTTCTCTCCCTCCAGTTATGGGTAAATAACAGGACAGACCAGGTTCTATAATCTTGGATAGAAACTGGTCTACCACAGAAAGAAATGGCAACCTACTTTGGGAAAAAAATATCTGCCTTATCAGTCATATATCATAAGATATATGATCGCCTAAGCGTGTATCACGCATGGCACTGAAGCTTCTATCTATACACTCTATATTTTACACTTGTTATATTACAGGATTTATTTACTGAATTGCCAGAGGACTGAGTAGTGTGAAATTTTAACATTAATTTACAACCACTTCATAACTGTGTACAACAATGCATGACGATCCAGGAAGAAAAAAATAACAAATTAAGGACATCAGAAACATACTTTCTAAAGTTTATTTGTGGTAACAATTTTAATACAAAAAAATTTGTTTGCATTTAATATCTTTAAATAATTTGCTGTGTTTTTACAAACATACCATTATTTAATTCAAATAAACTAAATTCTAAACTCTACCCCACTTTTCACATTTTCTACCCATATTAGATTATTTTTCAAAAAAAAAAAATCCAATTCCTGGTTATTTCAAATTAAATCCTACCAAGACTCCAAGTGTACCCTTGGTTTCATATAAAATTCCTAGAACGTTACTGAATACATTATACACCTGGAGAATGTCGTACAATAAGTTTAAAGTTTTACATGAGAACACTCATCCGAATAGATCCGCGTAAACAATAATTTTATTACTCAACTCATAAATCCTACTTAACTAAATCTATGTAATTTAAACTAAAAATTATATTTCAAGATATGTTGAGTCATTTTAAATATTTTTGTTTTTTGAAAGAGTTAATTCTAATGCTCATTTGTGATGTTGGTTATAAAGTGGAAAAAATGATTATAAAAATTAGAAAGGAAAAGTTAAAAATATTTCTAATCTGATAAACCAGTGAAAATCAGAAGGCTTTCTGACCGGCCCAAGGGAATTAACTCTCAGTCATGTGCCATGCGTAATAGGTGATCATGTATCTTTCGATACATGACTGACGAGGCAAATTTTTTTCCACAGTAGGTTGCCATTTTCCAAGACTATAGAACCTGGTCTGTCCTGTTATTTATCCATAGCTGTGGGCGGGGGAAGAAGAAGATTCATACCTTTCCCAAGAGTATTAGCACGTAATGGAATTGACTGAAATTCGAACTCAGTTCTCCGATTCCTCAATCCGAGACACTATCCATTACTCCACCAAATGAAGCTTTATTTGACTAATTCATCTTTAGTGCTGAAAACGTTTATTATAGTGGATGGTTACAAGTGAGAGTGGAGATGTACTTCTGCTTACTACACATGTCAAATGTTCTTTTCTCAGCTATTAAATTATTTTTTAAAATAACAAGTAAAGACAGCACGTTGCATGATTAAAATTAGAATTCCAAGCCTTGTTCTTATTCCAATCCCTTGTTTATTTATTTTCGTGGAAACTTCCTAGAAAAAATTTCAATTCTAAGTTGAGAATCACAATTCTTAACTGATTTGATACAGATTCTAAAACTTCCTTCAGTTCCAAACAGTCATCCAAAAATCGTAAAAAATCGAAATAATATTTCACAATTCTTAATTTATAATTGAAATTTTTTCTAGGAAGCTTCCACAAACATAAATCAACAAGGGGTTGGAATAAGAATAAGGGCTGAATTTCTTTTTCAAAAATGAATAAGTTTACAGACCTGACTGGAAAAACTGTCTGTGCTAGGGGAGATAACTCGTGTCAGTTAATAATTAGTTAATTTGTGGCGGTTAATTGGCTCATTCTACTGTGAATTTGATTGCATGGCTCACTGATTCATTTTATGTCCACTTTGTAAATTGTGTACAGGACGTAAGCATTGGCTAAGTAAATGCAATTTACTGTGTGGTCATTATGACTATAACATAATGAGGACAGCAGTCTAAATAAATCAGTATATAACTTCTTTTTTTTTTAATCATTTTGTCCTAAGCAAGGTCATAAAGCCACTAAGGCACAAAGGTTTACTGGGAGTAAAAAAAAATGAGAAGACTGTAGGAAACAGAACAGGAAACAAAGAATAAACCGTAAATCTGTTTAGAAGACAGGGAAAGAAGTATGGACCAGTATGAACTATTATTACTTGAATTTTTATATGATAATATTGAAAACTTGTTCCAAATTCAACATCTGTCTATATTTCTGAGATGAGGTATTGTAATCATTTACACTATTGACATTGTTCAGACTGTTGTCCTCATCTTTATTGTCATATTCATGATGTACATTCCAGCCTTTTTCAGACAATATGCACTGGAATATCCTCAGTGAATAAAAGTGTTGGTTGAAGTAATCCAGAGACTTGACCCAAAGAGATGTGAGTTCAATACCTGGCCATAGCAGCAGTAAACAAGAACTTGGATAGTTGAGTAAGTTAAACTGAGATATCCAGAGAAGTTATGGCACATGGAACTAGAACAATTTATCCCAGTGGACGAAATAAAGAGTTTGTTTTGAAATTCCAACATAAATCACTTGAAAAAGGCCACAGCATACAATGGCTGAAACCTGATGAATATGACAATAAAGATGAGGACAACAGTTCAAACAATGTAGACAGGGTAAATAAAATAATATAATATACTTTGCTCTTCAAACCAGAATGCATATCTTCATTCATTTGCTCACAACATTTTTGCTATTGTACTACCCGGCTTTTTTTTTATTTTTTTTAGATGTCTGTCTTCATATTGGGTAACTTTTTAGAATTCATTCCACAGTTGTTCTCATTCTATGCTTATTCACCAGTTTTATTTGCTTTTGTGTCATTTGTCCATTTCTTCTATTGCATCCTTAAAGCATCCTTGAACTTACAACTGCCACGTGTGTCTCTTGAACAAGCTAATGTTGAAATTTTGTAGGTTTAAATATTGTACAAATGGCAGGACTGATTTTTTTAGTGTTCTTTATTTTTTACTCAAAAGCTCCCTGATTAAATTCTGACAGACATTAACAAAATTGACCAATTCTGTAAAAGAAAAATCTCAACAAAAGCACAGGCATGGACTTATAAATAGTCAAACTCAAACATAGGTTTACAAATATTCACACTCTGACATACACTTACAAATAGTCAAACTCAGACATGAACGTACAAAGATTTACAAATAGTAAAAGTCTGACATAGCCTTACAAATAGTCAAACCCAGATTTTACTCTAAATTAAGCAAACTCTAATTTAGGTGTAATTTTATTTATTTTAACTTAAGTTTTAATGTGGAAACATTGATTTCTATCAGACAAGAAATAACTATTTATTTATAATTTGTAAGTTTTCTAGAAACAGATGAAATAACAAAAATAAAATTGTATAACTTTTAAAAAAATGTTTTTAAAACATTCACTTTTTTTACCTAAAATGCAGAAAATTCAAGGAAGGAATGATAAAGTTGTATGGACAAGAAGTGTACAGGTATCTTTTGGGAATGTACAAATAACTTTAATGAATATAGTTTTATGCCACAAAACAGTCAAGAGCTGATTTCCATTGTCTCGTTGAGGGTAAAATGGAATAACTTGAATGTATTTCTCAAGCTAAACTAGTTTGAAAAAGAAAAAAAAGATGGCTTTCTTGGCAAGAGATGGAATAGCATTTCTGAAACTTGAAAGGATTATCTCAGACAGGAAGAAACAGTATGTTGTGCAGACAAGACTATCAGTTTTATAAGCATTTGTTGCTTTGAGGTTTATGAAAAAATAAAACTCTTTTAAATATATATAATTTTATGAAAACTTTATTGTAATGCATGCTATTCATTGTAAATGTTTACATGAATTTTTATGATTATTCTTTCTAAAATTCTTTCTTTTTATTTTCAGGTAAGTTCATCCTTTTTATTTTTCACTTGAACCATTGAGGAAGAAATGAAATGAGAAATAAGTAAATCAGCAATCAAGTAAGTATTTATCTAAATAATGTGTGTGTATATATATATATATAACACCATCTTTCAATAATACAAGTGTGATTAAAGATTTTTTACCTTTTTTTTACATACATGAGAAGATATATTTGGATCCAAAGACACTAAGTATTGCCTAAACATTTGAGATGTAGCACTTCCAAGTGTACTTTTGGATCTTCTAAAGATTAAGTAAAAACTATTTGTTTTTTTTGGGGTTTTTTTTTTTTTTTTTGCAGGGAAGGGATTCTAAACTCTTTTTATGGATACTTGAAACTTCAAATATTACTGCACAAATATATACTGTTTTTCTTACTCATTCTACCTATCAAATTAACAACTGATACTAAAATCTAACAATTATAACAATATTCTACAGGGTATAGATTAATTCTTACTTTAGATTTTCACAAACTCCATATATCATTTTTCTTGTTAACTTGAGAATTTTTATCTTTTCATTTAAATTATTTGGATCCTTTGTCAATTCTAATGTATAATAAAATGGCTAGTTTAGTTTTTATACATGATTTTATTTAATGTTAGACAACCCTTCAGTCTGTCATGTTCTCTTTAAATTGCAAATCATTGAAATATGGTGTAACCAGAATAAGCCATGATTTTTACACATTTGCAATTAAATAAGGGATAATAACTGAAAAATTAACATTTAATTGAAAAAACATTTTTTCTCATCAAGTTCAACTGCAGATCCTCCAATATTATCATTTGGCTGTAAAGCACATGATTTTTTTAAATTTATTCTTTAAGCTAGTGCATTCTTCTTCTTCTTCTTCTTCTTCATAGCCTTCCTCAGATTAATGAGGAAGAATGGGTGATTACCCCTCCTGAATGCAATGCATGTTGGTAGTGGCAGATGTAGCACACTTGCAGGATCATGTCTCTTTTCAATTTATAATTGCCCCAGGGTATATGCACATAAGTGAATGTCACAAGCCTAATTGGAATTTGTACTTGGCTCTTTGATTTCCAATTCCAAGCCATTATCCATTACACTACCTGCACATCCAAGCTTATAGCACCTGGTATTCTTAAGTGGTCACATATCTAGGTACTGACCAGGCTTGATGTTGCTTAATTTCAGTGATTGGACAAGAACTGATGTTTCAACAAGATATGGCATTTTGGAGAGACTTTAATACCTCTGTTTACAAAGCACAATTTTGACTGTTTCAATGTTACATATAGATAAATTTTTAATATTATATCACTCCCTCACCTAAAACTCCAATAGAAGTGCATAGGGGCACAATTCTCAACATGCTAGGTAATACTGTTATGGTTTCCACAGAAAGCAGGTTTTTATGGGTGAGCTGTCAGCTGTTCATTCTGTTAGGAGAATGATATCACTCAATGTAAAACCAGTTGAACATGTTCAACTGGTTTTACATTGAGTGATATCATTCTCCTAGACTGTTTGGTAACCAAGGCTGAAGAGCTGAGTCTGCCCTACTTTTATATTTATAGATTCTTATAAATCTTTCTTTTATTTTCCAGAAGAAATCCTTTCAAAGGCTGGAACCAATTTAAATTTAAAACATTCCCTTTATAGAAAAACAAAAATATATTTCTAATATTGTTCAGATGACCAAAATATTTCTTTGCACATTTTTTGTTAACACAACCTTTCAGCCATTCCATTCTGTAGATTTCATCAGGCTTAATTTGTGATTAATAAAAAGAAACCTTTAAATTGATGTACCTGATAGACTGGTCTATGTTAATGACTCTTCTCAAAGACAATAAACTCCATTTTATGGTGTGAATGTTTTTCATTTTTATCTAAAAGTTAAAAGCCACATAAAAGTTAAGAATCTAATAGTAAAAAGCAAAAACATGGATTCTCATATTCTTGCTGAAGATGCTCTCGTATAGATTTACCCCAAAATCCAGAAGTACAGTGTTCTTATAAAATCTCTCTAACCGAAATGTCATAAAGCAAAAACATTTTAACTATTAATTTATATGGGAAATATTTTTAGCTTTCCCCAGACCAAAAAATTAATTTTACATTGGGAAAACACCATCAGTATTCGACAGAAAATTCTGAAATTAAATAAAAGTAAAAAATATCAAAAAAATAAATAAAAAAATAAAAATGGTAATTATATAAACAATATAACAACAAATTATTTAGGCTAACAAGTTTAATTAAAACGCTGAGAGTTATTTCCCCTTTACTGTGCGCGTTGCATTCAGCTAAGTTAGTCAAGGGAGGTAACTCGGTGTGATACATATAGAGGATATGGAGAGCGTAGTTTATAGTAAAACGAGAGAAAATTTACTAAGGTAAGAAAGGAATCCTTAAGAGAATGAAAACTGAAACATAATAAATTCGAACAGAAATTTAAAATAATTAGCAAGTGGATAAATATGCTTAATTCTTCCAAAATTGTAGTAAAATTTTTAAACTAGAAAAATATCAGATTCTTGAAAAAAAATGTTATACAGTGTAACCCGGATATAAGAGAAACCCGGATATAAAAGAGATTTTCTCTGGTCCCAAATTAGAGCCTGTGTTAATGTATATAAAATTAGACCAAACCCGGATATAAGATAAACCCGGATATAAGATACTTCTTCTCCGGTCCCGACAACTCTCTTATATCCGAGTTACACTGTACATGTATTTTTTTGCCCATGTTTAAAACGAGAATTCTTTACTACTGTTTTCAAAATTTAAAACTAGGTTTTATTGTTGAGATAAATGTCATAAAGTAAATCAGTATATCTATTTAATTATTATTAACTGCATGATAGGATACAGGCATTAATAAATTTAAGTTAAAAAGCTTTTAAGGAAGATATACATTTAAAGAATTAAAGTAAGCATTGTTTTTCTGTTTTTTTCTTAATTCTTCACCAGATCATTTCTTCTCTTTTTTGGAGATATTCTTTATTGAGATGTGTTTTGTAAATTAAGAGTATGTAAATATAAGAATCAGAAAAATCTGTTTTTTGTAAACTGCTTCTTCTTTTTCCTTTTTTTCTTCTTTGACTTTTTCTTTTTCTTCTTCTCATTATTATTATTGTTATTATTCCTTCTCCTGAATTTTCAAACACTTTGCTGCAATCAACTAGTTTCCTATCTACTCAATCCAAACCATCTAGCTATTTCTTTTTAAAGAAAGACTTCAACTAACATAAGTATCTAATTTTATTATTTAGACCAATTTTTTCTTTTATCAGTTTTTTATTTATTTTATTTCTTCTTTGCAATGTGTGTTGACTCCCTACTCATCATAGTATTTTTGTTTCTATTCCCTCTTTTAAAGTGTATTGCTATGTTTTATTTGTAAAACCTTCTGGTTCTCATTTAATATTAGGGAAAATTCCCCTGAAATAAATTTATAAACATGGTTTTCCCTTTCATACTTTATTGTGTATATTAGTCTCTGAACCCTTAGAATAAAACTAAAATCTTCTACAGGTTGTACTGCAGAAACAATCCCTTATTGACTCTGGAACATTATGAATGTATAAAATATAGGGTGGACAAAAACATATACACAAAGAAGCCATTTATAATTTTCTAGATTCCATTCCTCATTCTAGAATACTCACTATTTACATTATTCAGACTATTGTCCTCATCTTTGTCGCCATATTTATTACAATGTTTTGGCTGTTGTACACTCCGGCCTTTTTCAGGTGGTTGGAATGTCGAACTGAACCCTTTATTTCATTCACTGGGGTAGACTGTTCTAGTTCCACATGCCATGCCTAATGAATGTCAGTTATCAGTTATCTCTTGTTAATTCTCCTTAATTTATTTTCTTTTTATGAGAACTAATGTGTATATATACTGTTTGTATTGATATTGTCCAAGCATTTTTGATTAATGTATTAACCATTGCTAGATGCAATCATCAGGCCATATATATATATATATATATATATATATATATATATATATATATATATATATATATCACTAAAATCCTTATTAGCAAGTGAAGATTTCTTTATGAAATCCATAAAAGTTTTATATTTTATTCAGAAACAGCAAAAATTCTTATTCTGCTGATGAAATTGATGCTTCTTCTTTCTTCAAAACCAGATAACAACCAGATAATAATACTCATTCTGTTGTCTCCATCTCTTGCTATTTCCCATTTTTACAAGTATTTTTGTATATATAAATATTAAAATTAAAAGGAGGTTTATAATTATTTACTCAAACTCCCCTACACTATGCAGTATTTTCTGTATCCTGCCAAATCCAGAACTTACTCACTCATGTTGAAGGAACTGCACTATTATTGACCATGTTTTCAGGGGTGTAGCTGTACTCACCATGCTTGGCCAGTTGCAGTTTGGTAAGACTATTTAACCCATAGTTGAGGGAATGATTGTTAACTCCGAGTAGTTCATCCACTCTTTAACAGCTATTTTTTTGTGCTGCTGGGGTTCCACTTACCTCCCTGTGTCATGCATTGCTAAATATTTCACAAATAAAATAACTTAATTTTCTGTGATGTTTTTCAAACATTTTGGTGATCCTTCACATTCACACAAACACATGTATGCATACATGTGTAAATTATTGCATATTTTTATTAAAATTTTACTGATTAAATATACGTGCAATACAGAATATGCGTTAAACGTGAATATAAGCAAAAGATCAATTGTAGACATTAAATTCATTCATTTTTTTACTTTGCAAAATGGGAATAAGTTTTCTTTCTTCCGCTGTTGCCACTTTTATCATTCTGTCTTTTATTTCAATAATTAATTTGTGTGGATGGCTTGACATTTACAAAACCAATACGATAGAAACCTAAACCTAGGAATTGTAGACATTATCTCATTACTGAAGCAGATATCACTTTGGAGTAAGAAAAACAGGACAAACACATTTTATCAGATTTGTTGGTTTAAAGAGAATTTTATATATATATATATATATATATATATAGTTAAATTCCCAGATCAATTCTGTGGGCAAGACAGATTGGTATAAAATGACAATTGGAAAAAAAACAAACTATATTGTTGACATGGAAAAAAAAAAGTCTCTTACTATAAAGGTAATTTAAAAAAAAAGGCTTAGACAGAAGCATCTATCTTTTTAAATTTGGATTTTTTA
>OZ010593.1:28862570-28877570 GCA_963932145.1 Acanthosepion lycidas
CACAAACTCACAAGTCATCGTGACCGAGCGTTTGAGCATGCTGACCTTGTTCAGACTGTTGATCAGGCCAGATAATGCACTTTCTCACCAAAACTGTAGCTAAAGTCTGCTCAGCATAATTACAGCATAATATACAGGTGGGCTCTGTTGGTGTTGAACAATGTGCCTGATCAGGCGTCTGCAACAAGGATTGGCTAGCTTCCCTTGTAGACAGGCATACTTGGGATATATTTGCATTTTTTATGATAGTTTTTTGTAAGGTATTCATTTTTAGTTTTCAATTTTTAAGCAATATAGTAATTTTTTTGTGTGTCTGTATTTTAAGGTAAGTTCTGGTCATTTATTTACTAATTTGTTTTGGTCTGGAAAGATAAAAAAGCTAAAACACTATAAAATCACTACAAATAGCTACATTAACATCTATAATTATTCCTGCTCAATAGCCTCTAGAATAACTTGAAATAACTCAATAATAGTTAAGATAATACAATAAACCAGCATATATAAATAGTCAAAGCGAAACACAACACACATGGCCCAAAGATTGTATTCAGGTATGAAACAGATTGTTGCCACTTGGTGTTGAACTGAATGCCCACTTTTATATTTTATGTTTACATATGCTCTATCTCTGATATTGAGCACTTTTACTCATAAATATAGCATCTATATTTTTATCACATATATATTTGTATAATTATTTTATTTGATTGATCTGTTTGTTTAACAGTATATCAACTCCTTATAGTTCATTTAATGTTAAAATTTAATAAAACTGTTATTCTGCTTTCACAGTTGAATACATGGTAGATGATACTCAGCTTTTTGCATATACATGTTTGTGTGGGTATCATTACTAGAGGCAGTGATGTGTATTTTATGTTGTAATTTTGATAAATAACTTTAGAATACAGTTTAAGAAATTGTTTAATTAAGAAATACAGTTTAAGAAATTGTATGGCTTAATGTCATGAAAGCGTTTCATGTTGGTTGTTTGGTAGTATTTGAAACAGATTTTAGTGAAACCACTACAATTTATTAATATGTGCATATTGTTGATAATTTTACTATAAGTATGTATTGTTTGTAATTTTTTATATATATGTATTGCTGGTATTTTTACTATAAAAATGTATTTTTATACTTTCATAGTGTTTTGCTTAGGAGTTCAACATTTACCCATAGCTGGGATCCTAACAGGTGCTACCACCGAGGGTCAGGGTTGACCTGGAACAAAAGCAATTAAGAGGTGGTTCCATGCTCCTCAAAACCTCCAATCTCCCAATCAGAAGCTTGTTAATATGTATGCGTTTGTATCAAAATATACTTTTTTTATCTTTGTCCTCTACAGATAAACATACATTATTTGACTTTGATACTCAGCAAGGTAAATAGGTACTGCACTAATTCAGACCAGAAGTGTCAAGCGACACATACATTACTTTTAACAGGTATTTTATATATATATTCCTGTTAATGAATAAAAATTCCCTTAAGAAAACACCTGGAATCAAATAAAACTGAAAATCAAGGAATTTGGACTTTTGATTATGCACCATATATTAATTCAGCCATGCATTGGAAACTTGTTCCCTGGATAGCACTTTCCTATTGCACTTAGACAGCAGGATTAGGGCATTCTCTGATGTCTGCAACTTAACCAAGGTGACAGAAGAAATTTTCTAAAAGCCCACACTAATTAATTGACCTTGTGTCAACTTGTGCTGCACATAAAGATGCAATCAAATATCTCTTGCTTTTTCTTCTCCTTCTTCTTTCTCAATCAATATTTGCTTTATCTCCCCCACTATTTCAAAACAAACACACACACACACACACATATATATATATATAATTTTTAAATATAAATTGTCTTTGGAAGAGTACTTTTAAGCATGATTTTGTATTTTTAAATAACTTTATATATATATATATATATATATATATATATATATATATATATATATATATATATAATTTAAGTTTTTTTTAACCCCCACGTTTTATTCCTCTCTTAGTTTCAAATTAACATTTCATTCTTCATATAATCCCAATTTAATGTCATAAGGTTAATATCTGGGCTTAATTTGTAAAACCTCTTCCTTTTAAGACTTATTCCTTCCACCCTCCCCTGACTACTGCCTCATGCCTTTCATCTGACTGAAACATTGAAATGGATAAATTCTGTATTACTTTTTTGAGTTGTTTGTTTTTTTTTTTAGCTGTCTCAGTTGAATTTCTAGTTCCGACACAAACTCAGTCTATACTGGGGTTGAATAAGACTGATGAATTTTGTCATTTGAAATAAGCCATATTCTCCATATGAGGTTATTTTTAATTTTATTGTGTACTATATATATATATATATATATATATATATATATATATATTGTCATCCACAGACAGAATGTTTCGCTGCATCACACCTCATCAGTATGGCTAGTCATCCGGTTGGCTAGGATCAAAACCTGGCTGAATTGGCATCAGTCAGAGAATCTACCCCTAAGCCGTTGGTGCACGGCAGAGATGAAGGTGAATTTATTTATTTTTAGATAAACATGCCAGTGACTGAGAGAACTTGATTTATCTTATTGAAGAGTATTGCATTAGTAGCAGTAATAATCACTGTTTACAAACTCACATTTTCTCCCACTGAGAGCTCAACTGAAATAATTTTTCAGGAGTGTATATATCGTCATCCACAGACAGACTGTTTTGCTATGTCACAGGTCATATATATATATATATATATATATATATATATATATATATATATATATATATATATATTACAATGAATGGATATGTGAATAGATAGTGTAACAGTTATCAGCATGGAAAGTTAAATTCAAATACCACCTATGAATTGAATAGCAGAGCAAACTAGGCCTTCTTGCTTATGATAAGGAAAAATCTGAATTCAGAGCTAAAGAGTACTGTTTGGATGTATCATGACACATTGTGCACCATTTCTGTTATCAGTTCTTCCAAAAAATGTGGTTGCTTCTACACAAGACATCCCCACCAATAATATATATATATATATATATATATATATATATATATGCAAACAATCCAGGAACATTAGTGGCACAAAACTTCATTGTGACTTCAAGTTTCACAGTTTGAAGCAATCCTCAGATAGCTATCATTCATCAAACCTTTTGAGGATTATGTTATACATTTGTCTATATTTCTGAGATGAGGCAGTGTATCTATTTCATTATTTACATCATTTGGATAGTTGTCATCATCTTTATTGCCATATTCATGATGTTTTGTTGTACGCTCTGGCCTTCTTTCTCTTATTTATGTTGGAATCTCAAACTGAACCCTTTATTTGTTCACAGGGATAGATGCTTTTTTTGGATATCTCAGTTTTAGTTAGTAACTCAGCTCTCCAATTTATTTTTTTGTTCCCTCTTCTGTTGCCTGGTATTGAACTCACAACTCTTTGAGTCAAGTCACTTTTTGGATTATTCAATCAACACTTTTATCCGCTAGACCACACACATACATATATATATATATATATATATATATATATATATATATTCCAAGTACTTCTTTACTCGCATTCCATCTAACATTGTGACAAGATAACAGTGAGAGATTTTTGTATCAAGATATCTGGTCATGGGACAGAGGTGAGTTGTGGATTCATGCCTTTTACAGGTGTTAAGTGAACACAAGCAGCCTCAGTTGAAATTTTAACTTGGATTGCCGATTCTATCACACACATTAACAACGACGCATTTTGTGAAAGATGAAAGAAGAAAAAGTTTAAGATATAAAAAGCAGTGACCAGGAGAAAGAGAGATATAACATAAAGATCTAATTTTACAAGAATTTATTTTTATTTTCAGTAACGTATTTTTTAAATCATTTCACCCCCAAAGGCGAAAAAAACCACTAAAACACAACGGGTTACTGAGAATGAAAGAATCTGAGTAACCACTTGTGATTTAATCGCTTTTTCGCGTTGGTGAAATGATTTTAAAGAGTTTTTACACATAAAATTCTTGTAAATTTTGATCTTTTTTTTCCTGGTCATCTCTTTTTATTTCTTTCTTCTTCCAAATGTTTTCTTAAATTAAATCTCCCTCCAAATGCGTACTTGTGTGTGTGTGTGTGTGTGTTTATATTACTCGTAATTACCATCATGATTACAAAAATGGGAAACTTGTCTTAGATTATTGTTATGGGACCTCACCCATAATAACATAATGGACTATTCCATACGTAATAAATACTGTGCCTCAAGAGGAAGCAGGGAGTTCAGTCTGAAGTCTGGAATGAGGTCCGTCAGTTAGTCGAGTCAGAGGCAGTCCGAAACAGAGTCGCGTTCAGACGATTACTACTAAACCTGATTTCTACTTCTCTGTATATATTCCTGTTTGTAATATATCTGTGTTATTCCATATCCATGTTCGAGTTCTTCTTTATTCGTTCTACCTTGGACTATCACCGTGATACAAGGAACCGGACCATAACAGTGGCAACGAGGAAACCAACTCCCTACGCAGAGGACATACCTTTTTTTTTTTTTTTTGATATCCGTCCCGCATAACAATTATTTCATTTTCACTAAAAACTCTGCAAAATAGTAAGATCACTAATAGTTAAAAATTAAAGGATCCGATTTTTAAAAAGAAAATAACATAATCACATTAATTTTTTTTTAAAGAAAAAATTAATTTAATCGTAACCGGATGTTTATTTCATCATTTTTTAGAATTTTATTCGTTTATTTATTACTAACTTTTATTTGAACAAGTCAATGACTTTTTCTTTGATGTAAACTAACACAAGTATATCGATTTTGTGATCACATTTCTCTGTCTTGTTTAAGGAAAATCAACAATTTAATATTTCCATTCTCTTTTCTTTTTTGCTTATTTTTAATTTTTCCTTGCATTTTTATTTGAAAGTTTTCTTTTTCATTATTTCGTTTATGCGATTTTATTTCTTGTCTGATAATTTATTACATACAAAAATATTTTTTCTTTTAAATACCAAGATAACACTGTCGGCTATTGACATAAATTGATCTTTCGGCTATTTGATTAGAGTTGATTATTTTAGCAATAAACGCTATGTGTGTGTGCATTAGTCCTTATGGTTCTTAAACATAGTCCTTTTAGTTTTAAATGAAAACTGTGAGAATATTAGAAAAACTGAATAAAAATACTTTTTCTTTGCTCGTCACATTCAATGAAATACACGCACAAACGTTCTATTGCATGTGGGAAACAAGGAAAATCTTATTCAAAGTTAGAATGCTTGTCTCTGTTTGTAGTTGCATAAAAGAAAAAAAAACTTGTTCCAACGTCTGGACCTCTTTACTCCAAAGAAAAATTATATGAAAAAAATTCAAAATTTTTAAAGAAATGGCAATTTGTAGAGTAAAAACAAAATTCTTTTTTTTTTTTTTTTACGCCTCAATTTGCTCTTACTTTGTAAACGTCATCAACTCGGTATTTTCATTGATTTAAATTCTTTCTTAAGCGTTTCTAGTTTCTTTACAGTTTTACTCAAATTAAAGGAGTGGCCAAGACTTGCAACTGCTAGTCGAAATATTTCCATAAAATAAATCATTCGTTGGAATTATTATTATTATTATTATTATTATTATTATTATTATTATTATTATTATTATTCAGTTTTTCTCAAGTCCTTACATTTACTGACTAAACTATGAAAGTGTAGAAACTGCACGTAATGATTATTGCCCAAAAGCGCTTGCGACAGTAATCACCATGGACAGTTTCTATACTCTCTTCTTTAAAATAATAAAAAGAAAAAACTAAGGACATGAGAAAAACTGAATAAGAAAAACTTATAAAAATGTTCTTGTCGGCCATATTGTTGCCCAAATATAATTAACTGAATGACAAGATGAAAAAAAAAATTCTTCTTAGTGACGCGTTTTGTTCCGTGAACCTCGTATTGAACTATGTCACTAAAGTTTTTCCAGCTTGTCATTCACTTACTATTAGTCTGATGTTCATGTTACTTTATAATTTAATTTATATCATATCTTTCATCACACACATACACACACACGCGCGCGCGAAAGAGAGAGAGAGAGAGAGAGCTGATCAAGAAGTATCGAGACTAGTGCTTTGAAAAGTAAACTACAACACATATCAATTCTGCATTTAATCTCCTTCGAAGTAGCCCCCTTCTTAATCCACGCACTTAATCCAGCATCGTTTCTATTGATGGAAGCATTCCTGGGACTACTTTATTAGGATAGCAAACAGCTGCCTTGTCACATTCTCTTGAATTGTCTCAACATTTTGAAATCTTGTTCCTTTCAAGTGTGATTTAATTTTTCGTAAGGGGCGCGAAATCTGGGGAATATTGTGATTGTAGGACGTGGGGATGTCATGCTTTACCCAAAACTGTTGCACAAGCCATGGTCATTGGTGGAACCTCTATGGTGTGGTAAGACGACCACACTCTAAACGCTTTCCTTCCAAGCACTGTTATAAACAACAAAAGCGAGTGAGAATGTTGTAATTTAGCGTGCATGCACGACAGAGTTCAATCTGTGCCAAGTGGCTTCATTCTGCGTACTTTAGGTCAACTACCATAGCAACAATCCTGCTACCTTTTGATCAGACCTCGTACATATAGCTACCCGCCAAAATTCGGGGAATTTGAACAGTTTACACGAACCAAATGTTTTGTCAGTACCTATTTTCTGAAATTTCACCAGAAAGTAGGGCAGGCTGGTCCAGTCTTTATCGCTTAAAAAACTAATCAAGACGACCACCTGATACAAAGAAGAGTGGATCTCTCTCTCTCTCTCTCTCTCTCTCTCTCTCTCTCTCTCTCTCAATGTACCATGTCGTACGAACTCGGACACAGTTTGTATTTATAAAAAAGAAAGTAGAACTTCCAAAACAACGTTCATTAATTTTGAATGTAAAAACCAAAACTTTGCTTCAAACTTCTTGTGATATTGGTGTCAAAGTCCCATTTACCTTTCCGCAAGAACTAGATTATAACATCTGCCCATGTATGCATTTTATTATAGATTAAATAATTCAATGTTCAGCTGCAAAATTGGACACTTGCCTTGCTTTTGTATTCCCTATTATTTCAAATTTCTGCCGAGTCTGTTCCATTCACTTTCCTACAAAGCTCTTTTAAAAGCCATGAATCTATCTCTTCTCTACCCTCACAACTATGGATTAAATATTAGGACAACTGGAATCTCGAGTATTGAGTGGAAACCAATTAAAGAGAAGGAAAATAATTCAGAACCATGCATTTTCCCCAGAAAGTCATGACAACAAAAAATAAGGAAAAAGCATCTGAGGGAGAGCAATGATCGCCTACGTCCCGAAGAGACATTGCATAATTCTTATTTAAAGAACCGGGGCTCATATTTGTTGTAACCGAGGGAAATTTATTCAATAGAATAATCGCACGAAGGTTGGTAATGAACGATAATACTTAGGACAAGAACAACACATATAAGATTCACCAGCAGCGCGTAGAAGTAGTTAACTACTAGAAGTGAGTCAAGTGAATTCCACAATGAATCTCCAACTGCAGGATATCTACCAACCGCCCCACGCGGTCAGATATGGCACAAGGCTGAATTTAATGTGGGGTCTTCCCTTCGACATAGCCTCGTCTGGGGGTCCTCTCTGCCCGGAGGCGGAGAGGTTGTGTCGTACAGCTGGAGACGAATCTCTGACTGCAAGATATCTACCAACCGCCCCACACAGTCAGATGTAGCACAAGGCCGAATTTAATGCGGGTTATGCGAGCCGTGGACTCAGCTAAAAATTCCTCGTAGACTCCGTTTAAAACTGGGTCGAGTAGCTGTTTCCCAAGACGAGATTATTCCCTTTTTACATAGCCGCGTCTAGGGATTCTCTGTGCCCAGAGGCAGAGAGTTTAACCAGCACAGCTGGAGACGAATTGCCAGCTGCAGACCAACATACAGTATTTACTACTGTATTTATGTGAATGGGGAGATACCCATTATCGTCCGTATGTAAGCTACAACAATATTCTAATTGCACATTGTTAAAGGTTAATATTTTTAGGCATCTTCAAATTACGCATGTACACATAATTCAACATTTGCTGGGATTGTTCAAACGATCATTCCTCAAATTTTCACTTTAAAATAATATATGCGTTTTTTATCGTTTCCATATTTACGCAAGCACAATGTGGTTTCAATCTTTTAAGTTTTTTTATTATTCATTTAACAAATAATATGAAGTCTCGTTGGAAGAGAAAAATCAACAGTGGTTTTGAAATTGAAATCAAAACCATCGACTTCTATATTATCATGTAATACACATAATGTTTTCTGCGTTGAGTTATTTACTTCTTCATCAAAAACTATAAACATAGATTTTTAATGGCAAGAAGGCATAACAAAACAAAATCATTGGGTCAATCAGTATAGTTTATAGGGTAATAATATCTTTGAATGTTTTGAAAATTTAAGATATATTCTCAAATGAATTTCATTTATTCCACGCATTTTCAGTTTATTTTCTCATACTTATTCAAAATCTAACATCGAAAAATTTGTGTAATTTTTCATTTTTAATTCTAAGATTTACATTATGTAAGAGATCAGTTTTTTTTTTTAAATTAAAACCCGTCATCGAAAACGCTTGATTTTTTTTCTACCTCTTCAGAAAAAAAGACCTGTGTATAACGCGACCCTCTATTTTTTGCGTAAAAATCTGATCATAAAGCTCGCACTATATTCGAGTTACGGTAACACCATGAAATTTCTTAATTCCCGCATATTTAATGTATTTATATACATTAAATATTTAAATACCTATGTAATGTATTTAGATACATTATGTCTGCAATGCAAGAGACCCACAAAGAGTTTGATTCCTGTGACAAGTAGGAAGATGTTTATAAATTTCACGTGTATTGCAGCAACTTCAGCGTGAAGCCCATTGTCCTTAAATCTGTAGTGGAGGGAAAGTCAATTCAGATTTCCGGTAGATATTGGTGCAATTGTTTTGATTGTATCTGAAAATATCCCGTTTTTGGAAGAAAAAGAAAATGAAAACTGAGAAACCAGCTCAGCAAATGTTACAGAAAAAAAAAAAAAAAACGTTTTTAAACTTGGTGAATTACGATGGCAGGTTCATACTGAATCTGGCCGATTTTTTGATCCAAAAACTATATAGAAATCTCCAGCGTGGGAATATATCTCACGAGAAAACTTTCCCAAAACTCAAAGACATTGTCTAAACATCAACAACACTAGTTCATTACGATCCGATATACCCACTTGGCGTACAATGCATCGCTATATACAGTATTGTAGTTGTCCTTGACCAAGTATTCGATAGATACAAACAACCAAATAAGTTTTGTTTCGAGATTGGTTGGCTTGTTTTTTACTCAGATGTCTGATGAATTGGAACTTTGGAACTTGGTTGGATTGTATCTTCCATGATCCTGCCTTTGGTCTCGGGGAGAAGCAATTATAGCAGAAACGAAGACATAAAATACTTATCAGTGAGAGTTCCAAAAAGGCAATCATGTGGTTGCCGGGCGTAAAAAAAGAAAAATTAGACTCTATTATATCTACGTAAAAGAGCAATATGATGATCGGACTGTCAAAAACTTAAATCACGAGAGATCAGTACCTTATGTTGCATTATATAAATGTACGACTCACAGCCAGAAGCTCAGCTATGGATTTACCAGAGTCGGAAAAATCGGTTTTTATATGATATGTCCTTTCCAGCTGGGGTGCTAGTTTCTCTTACAGACACAAAAAGCCTCCAAAGACCTGAAAGTTCAAGGGTTATTTTTGAGAGAAACCTTACAATTGTGTTTTTAAACGATACATACGTGTGAAGAAAACGCCAGATACGTTGAGTTTAGATAGATAGATAGATAGATAGATAGAACTGTGAAAATTAGGATAATTTTTCGTGTTCTTTCAGGCTAGTGTGTTAGTTACCGCCACTTGGCTTTGCCAAGGCATCGTTAGGTGGTGCTGTAAAACAGAAATAATAATAAAGAATAAATAAATAAATTCATTTTTCATGATGCAAGTTATAAAGAAACCGGAAAAGGTTTCTGGCCACATTTGCAATTTTATGACCCCACTTCCGGTAAGGACAGAATGTTTCTATTTCCACTTTCCAACGAGATCGTTCGGACGTGTTTGCAGCAGCCCTACACATGAAGTCGAAATTTGGTCATCTCAACTCAGCGCGAGGCTGACTTGAGCTCGACCATCTTTACCCATTCTTATCCTTACTTCCCATAAATAATTTCTGAACCAAATAGGAAAACGTGCACACTCAAGAGCCATTTAACTTCGTTTTAATCCAGTCAACATAAAAGAAATAAACATCCGTAGCAGAAACTCAAGATTTTTGTATGCTTAATTTAAATGCAATTTCAATCTCTATCTATTGTCCTCCTGATTATTCTTTCCTCTTCCCACTGATTATTAATGTTTTTCTGTTCCTAATTCTTTCACACCCTGTAACCTCTTGTATTTTAGTGACTTTGCTGCCTTGTATTGGGTTATACCGATTTTTTAAAAAAATGTTTCTTCTGTCTTTGTTTATATAGTGAACAGAACACGTACCTTCACCAAAAAAATACACACAAAACCCATAATCTTGTTAACATTTACAAAGTCACTTGAACCTTTCTTAATTTATTGAACAGCTATCTATCTATCTATCTAGATAGATAAACTACACTTAGACAATTACTATTTCGCCTGAGTGACTAATTTTGTAATTGATTTATTGTGAACAACTTTGATTAAATTTTGCAATCATTTGGAGTGAATAAACATAACTACTCTGAAACAATATAGCGGCTCGGATTGAGGAATCGGAGAGCCGAGTTCGAATTCCAGTCGAATTCATTACATTTACTTATGTGCTAATACCCTTGGGAAAGGTTTGAATCCTCCTCTTCTCCTCCCCCCAGCTATGGGTAAATAGCAGGACAGACCGGGTTTTGTAGCCTTGGATGGCAACTGTTCTACCGCAGAATGAAATGACAACCTACTGAGGGAAGAAATCTGCCTTGTCAGTCATGTATCAAAAGATACATGATCGCCTATGCGTGTATCACGCATTGCACATAACTGACTGAGATTCGAATATTTCGAAATTATTTTGCTTACTTGATGCCCCCAAAGTAACATTTCACCGTTGAGAGTAAGTGTACACTGATGTGGTCTGAATCAAAGAAAGAGGAAATTGTTCGCCCTTCCGGAATAAAAGTGAGTTGCCATCTTTAGTTTATGTCAGTGCCGATAGAGGGCCTAGTAATTTGATGTTGATTGCTGAGTTAGTATCAGGGATCGATCCCTGCGTGCAGAGCAGGAAGGGCTATGTGATGTTGATCGAGTGTGTATGTTAAGTGGCGACTGCTTGTCAGTTAAATAACTTTTTGTATATTTTAACGAATCTTTTGTTATTATTTGAACTTACTACACAACTCTTAACCCATTCGATCCTCGTGAGGCATAAAAAAATAATATCATTTTTTAAGTTACTCAGCTGTTAATTATAATGTTATTTGGAGATTTTTATCCCCCAAAATATTGTAAATAAACAGAATAATACTTTTTCCGAATGTTTCAAGTGCATATTCAAATGCCAAAAACATTGTTTGTTTTCATAAAATGATAAAAAATTAATGAATGTAACACCAAAAAAAAAAAAATCTATAATTAATAAACTGCAAATAATAAGACAATCCAAAATTATAGTTTCAAAATTTCTGGACGAGGAGTTAGCATTATTTACACTATTTATATTCAAACTATTGTCATCATATTGTTATCACACAACGTTTCGGCTGTTGTGTTCTGCGGCCTTCATTAGGTGTATATCAATCTTGGTAACCTGCAGGCAGTTCTAAACTGAAACCATTATTTAATCTATGGGGGTAGACAGTTTTTGTCCCACTGCTCATGTCTCTAGGGATATCTCGTCATTTTTTTTTTTTAGTACTACTCAGCTCAGTTTGTCCTGTTTCCACTGAGTCCAAGTCCATACTGCCTAGCCCAGGGATTGAACTATGTCACCAAATTCACGAACCAACGCTTTAATCCACTAGGCTACAAGATATCTCTAGATATGGCCAGTGGAATGAGAACAATCTACCCCCATAGATTAAATAATGGTCTCAGATCAGTATTGCCTGCAGGTTACCAAGATTGATATACACCTGATTAAGTATTCGCTAAATTTAGAGTTTTTAATGAGAAATAATAATGTCAGATTAAACTTCATTACTGATTAAAATTTATAAATAGCGGTCATTAATTCATTTCTAGAACTCCTTTGCAATCTCTGTCTTGCATATGTAACTTTTTTTAGAAATGTTGTTAAGTAAAAAATATCAAATTGCTTCAGCTTGTCTATTGTCTTTTTAATCAAATTTGTATTCCCGAAATGAGAGCGAGAGATATTGTAAGGGTTTCACTTTCCTTTTTGACTTTTTTTTAGCTAAAGGCGACTTCCTGGAACAATAATCACACTGACCATGGAGGGCAAAGATTCTGCTAGCTTCCACAATCAAAGTTGTGTTCAGTTCTTTTGCAGGAAGCTACACTTTTCACCATCACCGCCCATCTTGCTGCTGCTTCTGCTCAGATTACCATGGTTGCAGCTGCGGTCTAATCATCCATTTACGATGATAGCATTGTTGTGAAGGCTTTTCGCCGTGTGTTTGTCCTTGGTAGCTATGGTAACAGCGAATGTGACGACTGGCAGTAAAAACCAGATTTTCATTCACATGTTCACTTGTGTGTATTCTCATTCATGCATCCATCTACTCATTCACTGAGAAGCTCATTCAGTCTTTCATTCAGATGGAAGTCAACATATTCACTTTGACTAAATCACTTCTTCACCCGATTATTGATATGAGTGGTTATTTTTTCCTTCATTTATTATTTCATTCGTTTTATAAAATAATTTATTTTTTCCCCAAAAAACACTTAGGCTGTCACTTCAGTTACTATTATTAGTATTTTTCTTTCCTATTTCTTTCTTTTTTTTTCATCATTTTTTAATTCCATGTCTCTAATACCTTGTTCATTTTTTCTGTTTATTTAATTTTCTCATTGACTTTCTTTTTCATTCGTTCAAATCTCCTGCTCTGAACTCGTTCATTCGGTTCTACACTTTCTAATTCCTTCATTCTCTTTTCTTTTCGTTCATTTCATCCTCGATCCACCATTCTTTTTTTTTATTCACTGTCTCTTTCATTCATTTTTTTTTTTTAATTAATTCAATCCTTTCTCTTTTTCACTACTACATTTTCTTATTTATTTTATTCCATCATTCTTTTTTGTCCATTCAATTTCTCTTTTTCCAACTCCTTCATTCACATTCTCATTTTTAACTTGATCTCTTTCCTCGCATTCATGTTTTCATTAAGTCACGCCTCTGTCCTTCATTTTCGCCTTTCTCTTTCATAATAATTTTCTCTTACTTATTTATTCACTGTCTCGCGATTTATTCATTTATGCTTGTAACCAGTTATTTTTTTATTTTATTTCTTGATTTAAAATAATAGATAATTTATTCCTTTCATGTTTTTTTATTTTTCTTTAAGTTTATATTTTTATTCGCCTCCTATTCAATATGTTCATTTTCAGTTTTTCTTTTTTTGTCATTTTTTTCTAGTTTTTATTCGATTCATTTGTGCTTAGTAAAAAAAAAAATCTTGATTTATTTACAGATTTTTTTTTTACAACGACTTTTACCATGTTCTACACGTTTTTAATTTTAAGTCTCTACTAGTGTTTTTTTGTCTCCATATTTTCTTCATTACCAGTAGTTGGCCTCTCCGATAATTTTCATTTTTATCTGCAAGTCTCTTTTCAAATGACATTTTTATTTTATTCGTTTTTTTTTTTAATCATTTGACAATTAATTCTTTCTCAGTCATTGTCTAATTTTCTCTTCCATTCATTTCATCACTAACTCATTTACTCCCCCACCATATCTCCATTGATCATTTATTGGCTTTCTCTCTCTGATCTGCTTATTTACTAATTTCCATTTTTTTTTTCCTGTTTTCCTTTTTGTTCCTTGAATCAATTTTCTCCACCTACCCCCCCCCCCCGGCCACCATCTCTCTTTCTATAGCACGCATAACCATTTGTTAGTATTTTGTTATCCTGGCTACATTCACTCATTGGCTACTGGTCTATTTTTCTTAATCTCACCCACTGTAACCATTCCCACTCTATCCTGCATCTTGTTTGTGTTGCTTCTGACTGTCTTCTTTTGCTCATTCATGCACTGAAATAGAAAGACAGACACTGGCAACTTACGTTTTGCAGAGGTGGATACTTGTTGACTTGACACATTTCTTTCTTTTCAATTTTCATTGTCTTCTTTCCTTTCTTACCTTTTTTTTTTTCCAGCGACTCAAAAAACTATCATATGTGACACATGGATAAACTCGCCTCGCTTGTTAAGTACGTTTGTCGATGTATTATTGATACAGCCATAGATAAACAACAAATGTATTCTTAGACGGAGAGATGTAGTAATGTTTATTGTTTATTTACAAATATATTGTCTATTTAGATTTAGAACAAATGCTTTGGTAGAAAAAAATGTTGTCAGCAGTAGATGAGAAGTTTCTGTATTGAACAAAAAAAAATAGAGAAAGTTAAACATCTGTCAGTTACTCGCATGACCTACAATATCACACTGAGGAGTGAAACTGACAGTCACTATGCAGTGTTGATTCCTGTCTATCCATAAACATTTTTCTCACTATTCGTTATAAATATAGCAATTTTTAAACAATAAATTCACCCCAAGCAATGAAATAATAGTAAGCATGAGTCTACTGGGAGTGAAAGAGAATGAAAAGACTTTAAGGAAGCCACCCCCAATCAGTTGAGTAAATAGTAAACAAGGGATAAAAATAAAATTCTCCTTCTATTCAAAAGACACATAAAACTAAAAGAATGGGTAATAGGTA
>OZ010593.1:28883895-28918895 GCA_963932145.1 Acanthosepion lycidas
ATTGTTCCAGGGAACTTTGCCTGAATAATGTTTTCCATTGTCATATACATCCCTTTTAATGATGAATAAATAAAAAATTTATTTGGGAATAATATCTGTAGAAGTTGGAATCATTCCATTAATTTGTTTTTTTTTTAAAATATCTTGGTAAGACGGGCAAGAGTCAGTTTTCTTAGATTTGAATGTGGCTTGCCTGATATGCATATAACTTTTAACTTAAAATATTTTTCATTGTGACCTCTACCACTCAAAATTATGCCTTGTCCAAAAACTTTTAAAAATTCTTCACATTTATCGTGTCACCATCGTCAACTTTGACGGTAGCGAAGATTTTTATGCTTACAAAACTAACCCAGCACATTACTTTCTTTCTGTTATCTTTTAAGTCCTGTTGGTTTACTGTTTTCATGAAGGACTCAACTACTAGACCAGCAATCAGGTACATCCAATATAGCTCTACATTCATCACTGCTGGAAAATCAATTTTCATGTACTTCTTCACCTTCTCTCTTTGTTATATTTATTTAAAGGTAGTAGTTTGGCTGCTTTCATGTATTTAGCCAATGTTCTTAATAATCTACATCTTTTCTCTACGTTTACATTTACAACATCAGTTTCTTCAAATATTTTCTTACTGCTTAAACCACTTTTCATGCTTATTACAATTGTAACCTTTTTAAAATAATTTTAGTGACATTTTTAAAATACTTTTCTTGTTTTTATCTTGCCAATGTTTTTGATTTCTATTCTGGTTTGTTTTATATTGAACATTTTTGTAATTTCAATCATTATATCCACATCAGTCAATAAATTTATAATATCTTATTTTATCTTGAGTATTTATATCTTTCTGGGTTTCCAGCCATATCACGTTCAAACATTGCTTTTCATATGAACACTGAAGATAAGCAACATCAATCCTGATAGGTGACTGTTTGGAAATACCAGGTGGATGTGTGGATGGTGTAATGTTTTATGGCTTGGAATTGTTAATCGAAGAGCTGAGTTCCAATTCCTGTTAGGTTCATTATATTCACACAGACATATCCTTGGGAAAGTTATGAACCCATCTATTTTCCTCACAGCTATGGGTTAATGAGTGAAATTTATATTACTAAACCATTATTATCCTCTGCTCAAAAAAAAATTTTCTTACAATCTAAAAAGATTTTCTACCTTTAAATAACCCTCAAAGGCTTGAAAATGGATTAATCAAAAATATATCTTTCTTACTATACATGACAATCTCTCTATATATATCAAAGATTAAAGAACTATACTGTGATGAATGACCTCAAAGGAGAATAATTCTCAAACCACAAAATAAATACACATTATAAACAGAAATTCTCATGGTATATTTCTCATATTTTACCAACCGAATAATTTATCCACATTGATTGGTGTATACAAATTTTATTGCCTAATAAAATCTGAAATAGCATATTGGTCTTTTCTAGAGTATTTTACCTAAATAATCAACATATTTCCGATAAATTGATGATGCTCTATTAATATATCCACACATTATTACCTGCCTTTGTAGATAAGCTAAACAAAGTCGAACATACAATAGAATCCACTTACAAAACAGAAGAAATAGCTGTTTACCTTTCTTAGATATCATTTAACATTGCATTGACAATGGCCTTAAACAAAATGGCCATTGCAAATCAACTAATAAAAATGATCTCATAAATTTTTGTTCCCACCATAGCAACAAAATAAAACTGAGAATAATCATTGGATTCTATTTAAGAGCACTCAGAATTTGTAGAGGGGAAATTCATTGAGAATACTTTTAAGCTTAATATAAAATTTGTTTCAGCTCCTTCTAAAACAATAAAAGAAAAAACAAAATAATTAACTAAAACTTGAAGGAGGAATTTACTCTATCACCGGTAATAATTGTGACACAGAATTCATAGGTGAAACCTCAAAGAATTTCAAAGATTATAAGTATTTTAAAAGAATTTCAAAGATTATAAGTATTTTAAAAGAATTTCAAAGATTATAAGTATTTTAAAAGAATTTCAAAGATTATAAGTATTTTAAAAGAATTTAAAAGATTATAAGTATTTTAAAAGAACTTAAAAGATTATAAGTATTTTAAAAGAATTTCAAAGATTATAAGTATTTTAAAAGAATTTCAAAGATTATAAGTATTTTAAAAGAATTTCAAAGATTATAAGTATTTTAAAAGAACTTAAAGATTATAAGTATTTTAAAAGAATTTCAAAGATTATAAGTATTTTAAAAGAATTTCAAAGATTATAAGTATTTTAAAAGAATTTCAAAGATTATAAGTATTTTAAAAGAATTTCAAAGATTATAAGTATTTTAAAAGAATTTCAAAGATTATAAGTATTTTAAAAGAACTTAAAAGATTATAAGTATTTTAAAAGAACTTAAAGATTATAAGTATTTTAAAAGAATTTCAAAGATTATAAGTATTTTAAAAGAATTTCAAAGATTATAAGTATTTTAAAAGAATTTCAAAGATTATAAGTATTTTAAAAGAATTTCAAAGATTATAAGTATTTTAAAAGAACTTAAAAGATTATAAGTATTTTAAAAGAACTTAAAAGATTATAAGTATTTTAAAAGAACTTAAAAGATTATAAGTATTTTAAAAGAACTTAAAAGATTATAAGTATTTTAAAAGAACTTAAAGATTATAAGTATTTTAAAAGAATTTAAAAGATTTAAAAACACAAAAAGGATATTTTACAAAACAATACACTCATTACATTAATTGTTCACCATAATGAGTCTGACAATAATTTCATTTAAAAAATGCTACTTTAATTAAAAGAAAGCTAATACAAAAGAGTATAAGAAAGTGATTTAATTTCTAGATCATCCACTGCAAATTTATGTCCAGATTCTTAATATGTCCGCTTTTTTGGTAGATCTTCTATTATCACAATGTGGGATACTTAATAACAAAAGTGATGAAACATAAACAAAAAGCAAAAGAAACCAAATGAAATTGGCTCAACTATAGACCCAAACACATATTTAAAGCAATAAGTGTCAAATTTCAGCGTTCTTTCTCCTTCATACATATGTGTAATCATATTTGTAATCTTGGTATGGTTTACAGGCATTTTCCAAAATGCTGCACACTGTGATTGTTTCCACAGATGGATAGCATTAACTGGTCACCTTCTGCACAAATCAACCATGGTGAGAGTCAAACCTGAGTCTTATGGTCACAAACATTCTAACTACTTAGCTTAACTTCACTGATCAAACAAAAAACTGATGTTACAACATATGAACCTAAGCATACATAAATATAGCATAACTTAAAACAATAACATCAATCAGATAAGTAACAAATTTTATTTGTATTAATCCTATATATATATATATATATATATATATATATATATATATATATATATAACTAAGTAATTAGATACTAGCAACTGTTAGCATGCAAACACATGTAAGTAAATAAATATTTACTTAATTTAATATAAGGTGTAAACAAAACTGCTCAATGTGGTTAGACAGAGCTAAGAAATATATATTAATAAATATACAATACCTACATTTGAAGCACTTTGAACCTAGGTATATGTATATTTATTTATATATGTGTGTGTGTGTGCATGTATGTATATAAGTACACATATAATGATATAGAGGTAACGAGACCAAGTGGAAAAGCTTTTTTAAAATGACAAGTTTTACCAACATGTGTGTTAAGTTTGGTGTCTTCAGGTCGGAATGAATGACAAGACTGTGTAAAAGAAAAAAATAAATGTTTCTTTGGATTGTCAGATCTGATAAGGTAATTAATTTATTGCACCCCACCACAACCTAAAAAGTCCCAATGCATTTTCCTTAGACATTTTTGTTTTTCATTCTGACCTGAAGACACTTAACCTAACACACATGTTGGTGAAACACATTGCCATTATCTCCACTTTTGTTCTAATTACTATTCTAGATCCCACTAACATGCATAGCAATATATATATATATATATATATATATATATATATATATATATATATACACACACCTTTTCTTTTTTTCTTTTTAAATAAAATCTCAGAACTAACATATTGCAAGTAGTCTTCCTCCAATCACAAAAAAAAATTCTTCATATCTTTTCTCACACTTCCCACCTGTGGAATTACTTTCCATTTACTTGCTTCCTTGATAACTGCAATCTCCAAAAATGTAAATACAACATCAATTATCATCTTCTATCTTCTTGAATCTCATTCATTTTTTATAATTTTCCTCAATACCCCCTATACCTACTCTTCTCTCTCATTTTTACTCTCTGTAACTCTCTGTGTACAAGTGCCATTACTGCCTTGCTTGCGATGAAATGATGGAAAAAAAATGTAAATTACACGTATTTACTTATAAGATTTTATGACTGCACTCTGTACTTTTCACCATATGATCATTCTCAGATAATTATAAGAAAAATGACAGTCACTCTTAAAAAGACAGAAATGTCCTCAACAGATAGATCATTAAATCATGGAACATAATTTAACCCACCAACACCCCCACCCCACTACAACCAACTGCCATTATCTAAGATGACCTCCCCCTACAATCCCTCTCTGTGTCACACTCTCTTCTTGTCTCAATCTTTCACCCTGTTTTTCTGTTTCCCTCTTGTATGCTCAATACAGTCTGGGGTTTTATAAGATTTTTGGTTAGAACATCATCTATTTTTATTATATTACAAAATGATTATAATTAAAGATTTTAATTTCAAATGTCAGTTGCAGTTCAGGGACAAATTTGTCCTCAACAGATTATTAGGTCACAAAATATTATTTAACCCCTCACTATAAACAACTGCCTTTATCTAAGATGACCCTCTCTTTGTTTCATTCTCTTTTTATCTCTGTGTCTCTCTGTTCTTTTCTCTCACTGTATGTCTCCCTTCAGTTTTAGAATCAAAAATATTTTATTTTCACTTTTTATTTTCTATCAATAAAATCCTAGTTATGTTTTGCCATGAAATGCAAAAATTAAAAAAATGTATTATTTAAAATAAAAAATTTAAAAATTGAATTAAAAAATTTTTAAAAATTAAAAAAATGTATTATTTAAATTAAAAAGATTAAAAATTGAATTAAAAAATTTAAAAAATTTAAAAAAATGTATTATTTAAATTAAAAAAATTTATTAATTTATCATACAAATTACACGTGTATTGTCTTAGTTTTCATTTAATTTAAAATCTATTTTAAAATAATTACATTTTAAATAAATATATACCAAAAAATTAAAATGATTCAATTATTTGCATATTTTCAAATTCTATGAATATGAATTAACTAACAAAATTATTTTATGTTAGATAAAATATATGTTAGAATCACCTGTCTATATAAAAGCAAGTGTTCATCACCTTGTAAGTCACAAAACTTGTCACAGTGTGATTAATAGAAGGAAGGTTGACAAACAGAGGATTACTACTCATAGAGAAGACAAGATAAATAATGAAACATTTCAGGTGTGTGAACATCTGCAATATAGTTCTGTAGAAATGGATATTATTTGTCAGTTTCATTTTACTAAGATGTCCCATAGAAATTTAATGTTATAATGGTATAGTTTTGTTCCATCATCAGTCAGATTTCCCTCAGTATTTGTAAGTGACCCAAAAACTGTACACACTGGAAAATAAAAGACAACATTCATCTTTGTACCGTGTTGGACATGGACAATCATAGCTCTCCACCACTTCCTATCCTTTGGAGCTCTTAGCATGGTTTGTAATTTCACCATCCCTCAAAATCCATGTTCTGCTATTTATTTACAAGTTTCTTAGGTATGTTACTGGTTGCTTTTCTCTGTCTCTCTTGTATCTAATATGTCTTATGAGTATCAAATTTTCCAAGCTCACTCTCTTCATTATGTTTCCCAGAAATTTTAACTGTCTCTTTCTGATTGTAAGTTTAATTGTGTTTTTTGTTTTAATTTTCTTTAAAAATTCATTGTTACTTGCATGTTCAGTCCATGGTGCTCTCAACATCCGTCTATAGAACAACCTTTCTATTGTGTCAAGTCTCTTCTTCATCTGAGAGGAAATTGTCCAGCATCCACTGCCTTATAAGAGGACCGATATTGCATAACAATTCAACACTCTTTGTTTCTAAGGAATTTTTTTCCTGTTTCTTAATACTTTGATTAGCTTTTGGAAGGTATTAATTCATCTCTTGCTTTTGCATTCATGGATTCCACGACTGCTGAAGCAACTGCTGGCTCTTATTGATTCAGCATGCAGGACAAAAAAAATCTGTCACAATAAAAAGATGTTCTGTAACAGGTAACATCTTAATATATAAATAATTTCCAGTTCATTATCAACATAAAATAAACTAAATTCAGCTTAAGCCTACCTGCTCACTATTATGCTCATTGTAATTATTATTATTATTATTATTATTGGAAATAACAGTTTAGCTCTTCCTCTGTTTGTACTTTATTGAGTTTGGAAAAAAAAAATGTTAATTTTCAACTTTACTGTGTATCAACAAGAATTAAATTCAAAATGACTTCTTGTACACTAAAGGTCAAAAGTTTTAGGTTCACTTGCTGGATTTCAAAGGTATGCATGCTTTTTCAAAACTAATTTATGAGCTCAAGCCAGAAAAAATTTCTGCTCCTGAAGGATTTTATCATAAATACAATAATATTAACAAAATTAACTCATTACCTTTAACTCCTTTGCCTAATCTATCTTGTTGGCTCATGGTAATCTTAGGAATGGCAGATTTTAAATAATGCCCTAATCATTTAAATAGTTTCACTGGCATATTTCAGACCAGAGGGACTTCCTCTTCCTGAAGTGTTTTATTATATTTTCCAGGGGTGGCCAAACTGTGAATCATGAGCCACATGCAGCTCTTTGACCTTTAATATGTGGCTTGTGGAAATATGTTGGCTGAGCTCCTTTTCTCATCATAGTTAATATAGAAAGTAAATGAGAAAAATTTCAAGCTTTATAATTATTTACTGGGTATTAATTGAGACCTCATTGCAATAACATGTAAATGTAATGTTAATGTGTATGTAACAAAAAAAACAAAAAACATATGTGTAAATTTTGTTCCAGTCCTGTGGATCTCAAACATCTGAACTTTATTGTTTGTGGCTCTTACATTAAGCAAGGTTGGTTACCCTTGATATATTCAGTAATAATAATGATGAAATTAATCTGCTGCTGCATAAAGTTTCCGTAATTATATAACTTTTTTTCTTTAGATCCTTTATTATATAACTGGCAACTCTCTATTTGTACTGAGCTGTATTTTTTTTAAGTATTTCACACCAAGTAAGGTAGAAGTGCCATTTGAACCCAAGAGAGTGAGAGAGCAAGTGTAAAGAGGGTTGCTTGATGAAAGGCTATAGAGAAGGTTCGAGGCATCAGAAGGTGTCGATTGACATTTCATTTGAATATTTGAAGATTATAGCTATCAGGTAAGCAAGTAGGTGGAAGGGAGTTCCATTGTCGGGAAGTGCAAGAGAAGAAGCTAGAGTAGAAGAGGCAGTTAAATTTAACTGTTTTGACAGTGAAAGGGTGCGACCAAAATGCCAACCTAGTAGCATGCTTAAATTCATGCAGTTGTGGTACCTGTGAAAGTAGCTTCTCATAGCAGTTGCCACGAAAATATTTGTAGAAAAGACAGAGGGAAGCCACAGCACATGCCAGATACCTTGACACAATGGTGCCATGGCAAGGAAAAGAAAGTCGTTGAGTGAACACTTGAGAGAAATCACTCTCCCATAACTACTTTACAATCCATGCAGTTATAACAGTAAAAAGTAGTTATAACCAATTCTGAGGGAATTGCCTCTTCATTACTACCACAATGTCACTTTCCATTCCCAGACCAGTTTGGTTATGGGTAGTGGTTGTTTGGTACTGTAACTGTGAGGGGTAGGGTTAGAAAGTGGATGATTGCAGACAAATACAATCCTTTTCAGTTATAATCGGAATAAAAAATAAACAGAAAAAGAAAAAACTAAAAGAAAAAAAGATCGGTAACAAAGAAATGAAGATAGACTTGAAAACAGAAATTGATTTTAAAGTTTAAGAAAAATAGAAAGAATAAAGAAAAGCATTACAAAGAAAGAAAAAGCAAAAGAAATAGACTTGAAAAATAAATGCTGCTAAAAATATGTATATCTAAATGTTTCTTTATTACTCCATAGCCACACCTTTCTAATTTGCATAAAATAAACTTGTTTTTTTTTTAAATCTAGGCAATTTTATCTGATGTAGGTTATGCTTAGCAAATTATCAAGTGTGAGTCTTATACTTTTAAAATATGATTTAATCTTGGACTGTGAGCCTCCTCATGTTTATAGACTGTTATGCTAATATTAAGCTTAGTTTGATACAAGACTATAACTATGGAACAGCTAATGAGAATCAAACTACTTAGAAATAATCATCTGTGAGAACAACTTGCTAATCATTACTTTACATTGTGGCACTCATGAGCACTCAATAGCTGCATAAAATGTACAAAACATCATGTTTTTCTGTTGTTTTCACAGACAATAGCGGCAAGTAGGTTAGTTAGTTTTCAAGTGTTTTATTTAATTTATACTATCATCGGAACAGTATCAAAAGAAATAACTTATTCAAAAATTAAAACGAAATGAAGCAGTTCAAATTAAAACAAATTAATATGAATAATAGAAACTCAGTTTAAAGTTAATAAATATTCTTTAAATATTTTTCTGTCATAGCAGTGTTTATTTATTTTTTTAAGCTGGAAGGGAATAACAAGTAACAGACAGCTATATGGGTCACTATCTGAGAGAAAATTATAATTGCAAGAATGTTTCTTATTGAATACGCACACTCGAAGATTATGCTTATTTCAGTGTACTATACGCAAAAATGGGCTTTATTTATTCATATATTTCATTTTGTACATTTTTTTTTTTTACTCCAGTGCAAATAATTAAATAATTAAGAGATAATGCTAATTATTGTCCTTGACAAAACCGGTTTTCCTGTTCATTGCAAATATAAACCCCACTATATTATCATTAATTTTCAAATGACCTTTTTCTAAGTTAGTACATTTTAAAGGATTAGAAAAAAAAGAAGAAATTTTTGGTTTTCTCCACTTTCCAAGACCCACATTATACATTAGTATATCTGTAATATACTAACATCTTAGCATGAAGAAAAAAGGACTACAATAACCCAAAGAAATTTATTCCAAAAATATATTGTGCCTGAAAACATTTTATATACAGCCTAGAATATACAAATATGTCATATGCAAATATATTTATAACAATTTGTTTTACACAAAGAGATAAGCACATGAAAAATGCTAGCAGTATCTGTAAGGACGAATAAAATGAAGGTCTTCTTTGTAATGCTTCTAGGAGGGACATGGTATTTGATGAGTTTCTGTTTATAACAGAAATTCATAGTAAATTTATCCAATCTCTAAAATCATTTTCTAGAAATGCTACAGTCATATATTCAATATATTTCAGTTAGGGAGTCCTAGTATCCCATAAGATCCGACTATGAAGAAAGCCTGAAGATGAGTGTTACTTTTTTTTTTTTAAAGTTTGTGACAAAACATAAACAGACCACAGAGATTGTATACAAAGATTTAAGCCATAATGCTACAAGCACATACTTGATATGTTTCATAGTTAGGAGGCTCTAGTATCCCATAATACCTGACTTTATGTGAAGAAAGTCTCAATTTGGCATTAAAATTTGAATTAAAAATTCCTTGAATTTTCAATTTATTTATGAGACTGGGATTTTGTCCATTTTTGGGATAAGAGGCTGGGATTTTATCTGTTGGGATTTTTTCTGCTGAGCCTCATCCATTTTCTTTTTTTGCTCATCCGCTCAGTGGCTACCACTTCCCTTTTTTCAAGGTCTAAGCAGGAACTAATCAGCAATTGACTATCGTCAACCACCAGCTGTAATCACATTTCCCCTCATCGTCACTTAGGACGTTAGTAAATTCGCCTTCTAAAAATTGAAGATAATCACTTTCTGTATTTCTACAATACAAATCCGATACCATTTTAGCTGCTAATAGGTTACAGACAAATACAGTATTATATAGATAATCAGAAGAGCTGGTTTCCTGGGAACTAACTTCCTAAACAACCTTTCCTTGTTGCACTAATATCTATATTTACATGGTCTCCCCACCAAGGCTGGATGTGACACAAGACCTTTTTAATGTGGGAAGAATCATACACATACTTATGCATATAGGCCAAGGACAAAAATTGTTTTTTTTTTTTAGCAGCCCCCACAGCCATTGTCATGCTGGCATCAATATCACACTGACCAAACCTCTTTAGTGCAATGAGGGAGGTGCTTCTGCAGAGTTGGAATCCCCAGAACTGAGCAACTTCTAAAATGTGGAGAAACATAGCTCCACTTATAGTACTGGGCAATAACCATGCCTTAACAGGCTATGGTCAGAGGTATGTCCTGATGCTTGTAGCAAGATATGGCAGGATTGAATGTTTTTTGAACAGCCACATGCACAAGTGTGTTGGCCTATAAATTATAATTATCTTGTATAATATTTATTTGCCTTCATAGAGAGATCAACAAATATCATGGTCTTTAAAAGAAAAACTATAAAAGTAATGTAAGTATGTGAATGGTACAGATGTTAAAATGGTTATGGCAGAAAAAAAAAGCAATAATAAAGATTTTAGTTCCAAAGAATGAAGAAGAAATGAAAGTTGAGCTTCCCAATCATAATATTAAACAACACTGGATAATGATAAGGTCAGTCAATAGACAACATGGCATTTAATGACTACTGAAAAGCACTTTAATTGAAATGTTACATTAAAGATGGCAACAACAAAAGTTACTCTGAATGGTTTTGTCATCTCTATTCTCCATCAATAGAGTTGAGCCCTAAGCTAAAATTTGTATTAATTCCACTCAGTCAGCAAGATACATTCTATAATCTAACAATATTCTATTATCTAGAATTGGTTCCCCTGGACAGTTTCAAGAAGTATTCTCTCTGTTGATGAAACCCAACATTTCCCTAAATCAGTGTTGTTCTTAGGTGCATTACAGCAGTTTCCTCTTCTATGTATCGTGTCTCTTCGTTGGCGATCATGACACTCCACAATTTCCTGCCCTTTGTAGCTCAATAAACTTTGTCTTTTTGTTATCACTCCTGAACCTTGTTCCACCATCCATTTACTCAAGATCTCTAGGTAGGTTATATGTTGTTTTTTCTCTGTTTAGAATACAAGTGTACATGAGTAATTTCTTTATTTTTTTCTTTGATTCATACCTTTCCATATGCAGTATCAATAAACAACACCAGGATTTATTTCACTTGATTCCATAAACTTATGTTTTACTTATATTATTTTAATTGGCCTGTTTCTCTCTCTCTCTCTCTCTCTCTTCAGTGTTATCATTTTCTTTGATCTCTTTACACACTATTTCTCTTTCCATCTGCTTTTTTATCATTTGTTCTATATTTATCTGATATCTTTTTTTTTTCCTTCCTCATCCTACTCTCACTTTTCTCCTTATTCCTTTCTTGTTGGCATCATTTTTCTTCTTTTAATATTCTCTCTACCTTTTTCTTCTTCCTAAATTAATTCTGTATAAATGGTAATGGTAATATTAGTCGTTACCTTTACAAAGAAACATTTGACATTTATTGACCAAGCAACCAAGTGGTACTTTTGATTGAAATTTATAAAATCTCTTCTATTAAAACAATTCTTCAGGAAAAAAAACGTTTTCTCACGTCCAGTAGCTGTTATCACGCTTTCCATTATTGAGGGGGGGGCTTTCTTTTGAAATTTTTTTTTTAAGTAGTTTGGAATTTTAAACATCTTAATTATGTCATTATTTCTCTTTGAGTTTCATGTGCTATCCATTTTAGTTGTTGCTAGTCCTTAAGTGATGTAGTTTCTGATTTTTGGTACAGTTCTTTTTGATTTTGTAGCACCAGTTCACAAGGTTAGAAGAAAGTGGGGCCTACAGATTTCCTTCACTACCACATTTTTAACCATTGATCTGAAAAAAAGCAGTTGTATACAATTGACAGTTTATATATACCGGAATGATTTTGGTGCCATGTGTTTTTTTTAATCTTTTTTTATAAATATTTTAGCTATTTTTATATTATATATAATATATGTGTGTGTAACAGCAAAATTGTCCAAACTGCATAACTGCTAATTGTCCATACCACAAAATGTTTAATATCTAAAATCCACTAAACTATTGAGTTTCTTTTTTCTAGGCTTTCAGATATTTAGCCATCTTGACACCATTTGTCATAAAAAAAAAAAACCTTCACTAAAAACCTTTTAAGCTATTCAGCTAGAAAGAGAACAGGTTAAAATCATTTTGTGTCAGCCCCACTGTCTTCCCAAATAAGCAATGGTGAGAGGAAAAAGATCATTCAGGCCTTCAGTAATAGTACCAACATTCATACTTTGACTTCTGTCTTCAAAAACCATTCAAAAACCATCCAGAATAGTGAATGTTCGAAAAAGAGGGAACAGTTGGGAGGAAAACTGGATCAGGAGGTCACAACAGGAAGAGGGATCATCATTTCAACTTAGAGCTAAAGAAATCAATTAGAAAGAATCCAACTCAATTCATAAGACGTTTGGCATGTAAGAAAGGAGTTTCAGCTATGACAGTCAAAAGAGCAGTGAAAAAAGACCTGAAAATGAAATTGTACTTGAAACCTGTGAGGCATCTTGTTACTCCAGGGCAGAAAGTTAGGAGGTTAGAGTTGGCAAAGATCACCTTTTAACTTGGAAAATGATCCCGGAATAATATATATATATATATATATATATATATATATATATATATATATATGAACTTCAATCCTTCATGAGCCTCCAATCCTTAACTATGATGAACATGTCATTTTTGTTTATGATCAATTTCATCATGATTCTTCTGTCCAGCTTGTAGAGTAATGTATACATTCTCATTGCTCATATAGTGTTATAAAAACCCCATAGAATTCCAGTAAACATCTTTAATCATTTCTAAGATACAATGGTTTAAAGCCTAATCTAAAAAATTGATAATTTTGCTTTTTACATGATTGGACAATTTTGCTGTTACACTCAGTATATGTATATTCTTTCAGTTTATATTATTTTGATATATTGTTATTCATTTATATATTTTAATCTTTGAAATACTGTTTTTATTGAAAACATATTCTCCTGATGTCAGTTTAAACTGATGTCTTCTCTTTCCATCTATTCCTAACATTTTGCTTAAAATTCATAATTTCTTGATCTCAAATGAAAACCTGGAAAGTTTCCAACATATTTCAGTGGAATTTTCCCTTTCCAGTGAATAACTTTATAAAGATTTTTCATTTTAATATTTTTGTTTTAAATATTGTTAACTGTGAACATTTGCTATGAAAATAGTGATAAAGTAGTGACAGACTTGTAATATTGTTTCTCTGCAAAAGAGGTTGTAGAATGGAATGTATATTATAACATCACTTTGATTTTTCCGAAGCAAAAGTTAATGACGGTCATGCAAAAAAAAAAAAAATCTAAAATGGAAGAAGAAAGTAATATTTCTTTACAAAGTCATTATAATTGAAAATGTGGCACATGCTCTGCTGGTGCCAACAAGCTTAATTTAAAATAAGGATTTGAAATGCTGATTTTTGAGGCAAATAAAGCATCCAACCGAATATCTCTTTTTACTGTTATGGTATAATAACCAAAAGATTTCTAAATACCAAGAATAGTTTTTGTTTTCATATTTTCTTAAGCTTTTGGGAATTTATAAAGAGATAATAAGTTATTATTAAAGGAAAACATAAATTATATTTTTTTGAGACTATGATTCTCTCTGGAACTTTATTTATTTCTCCCAACTTTTCAATTCCATCTGGAATCATCTTCAGAGGAAGAAACCAGTTGCAAAATTCTGCTTCACACTTCATATCTGTATGTTAGGCGTCTCTTATCATTGACTTTTTAATCTCTTGATTTTCAATAATCTGTACCTTGCAATTGGTTTCTTTTAATTTTTAGTTTAAGTAATTCTTGCGACTTCTAGAGATTTATAGTTTGTTTCTAGAGTCATATTGGACAAAAATAAAAAATCTTTGCCCTTGTGGTTAATACCAGATTTTGTCTTTTTTGGTCATTCATACATTTGAAGTATGAAGTATACTCATGAGATTCTCATAAATTTAAGAAGGCATTCATCATATATCCGTCAGGAAAACAGATCCAATATCCACTTAATATTTAAATTATATATTTTATGATTTACAAATAAAAATAGACTGGTTTTTATATCTTTACTTTATAAAGATGCTTTATGAAACCTCTATGCATTTTAAGTTTATTTTAACCTTTAACACATTGCATTACTCACTACTTTACTTTCCACTTCATTGTTTTTCAAGGCTCCTCTACTGCACTACTTAATTTCAGTCATGGTCATTTACTGTTTCCATAGCAGGATATGACAACACCACTGCAAAATTCGAACACACTATTATTCATTCATCTTAGTCACTTGCAGTGGCAGGATAAAATCTTTGCTTTGCAAACAAAATCACTTCCAGTATCTTAAAAGTTAAAAGAGAAAAAGGCTTGATTTTGTTTTCATGGTTATAAAATATATTGTACTAAAAATAAAGTATACACTTATGTCCAGTCTACAGGTATTGTAGATAAAAGACTAAGAACAAAAGGTTTGAGATAAACAGCAAATGGGTTAGGGTGAGATAGGTTAAAGAATAGTTGTAAAAGTACCATGGTAAAATATACATTTTATTGTGAAGAAAATAAAATTCTTTCAAATGCTTTGAACCCAATTTGCTCTTTCCTTTCCTCCATCTTCTTTTTTACTTGCTTCATATTTTCTTTTATTTCCTCTTCTGTTGTTCACCTTAAAGCTGTCTTTCCTTATTTTTGTTCCAGTTTGTTTTTCTTCTCTTCTCTTTCAAATTCTTTGTCTCTTCTTTAGTTTATTTCCTCTCTATCTGTCTTTCCTTTGCTTTCTTCTACATTATTTTTACTTTATATCTTCCATTTATCAGTTGAATGTCTTCTTGTCTCTCCTCCCACTTGATTTTCCTGAATCTTAATTCAAATCACAAAGGTGAAAATAAAACACAAAACACTTGATCCAAACTGACATTTTATAAACACAGCTCAAATTTATTTAGCAAAATCAAATCATAATAATAGCTCAACTCTGAAGAAAAGTTATCAGAAGACCCGATTATTAAAACATTAATCTATTTAAATAGTTCAATCATTTTGCTTGTTACTGTCGCCTTTAAATTTTTTTATAAGTTTGTAGCATTGAGTATTTCTGGGAATTTATTTTCTTCATAGGAGTACCTTGTTTTCAATCTGAGCTCCATGCTAGAGAATATCTACTTATGTTGTAGTTGTGTATTTAATCCCTAGGTGAGGCTCTCTCTCTCTCACTATATATATATATATATATGTAAGCAAATATATGGATATAGAATCCGACAGTATGAAGAAAATATACGGGAAAAAACAAACAAAAATCCTTACAAGCAATAATGCTGTATTAATGTTAATATGTCGACGTCGGACGTTTCGGTCAATAAACCATCTTCAGGACATATTCAATATAAAATATAAGTAACATTATCAAACTTAACATGACAAAAACGATGGACACAAGAACAAGACAAATCCAAACAGATAACTAAAAGTTTATGCGATCAGCGTTTAGTTTTAAACATGGTCACGTTGTCACCACGTTTGCGACGTTGTGAAAACGTATTCCTAAATTTGAATATTATGAAAGAAAAATGAAAGAAATTCTATTTGATCTAAAATTTATATTCAAATTTAGGAATACGTTTTCACAACGTCGCAAACGTGGTGACAACGTGACCATGTTTAAAACTAAACGCTGATCGCATAAACTTTTAGTTATCTGTTTGGATTTGTCTTGTTCTTGTGTCCATCGTTTTTGTCATGTTAAGTTTGATAATGTTATTTATATTTTATATTTTATATTGAATATGTCCTGAAGATGGTTTATTGACCGAAACGTCCGACGTCGACATATTAACATTAAAACAGCATTATTGCTTGTAAGGATTTTTGTTTGTTTTTTCCCGTATATTTTCTTCATATATATATATATATATATATATATATATATATATATACACATCATAGATGATTTGTGACCTCCTGTTTGGACAATCATATGACCATGGGAGGAAACTAAAAAACTGTTACCTGTGTTACTGAAAACAATATAATCCAATTTTCTATTTTCTATTTTCCTAAATCCAATTCTTTTGTTGTCCTTTCTCTTCACTAAAGTCTTTTCCTTCTCTTTCATTCCTAGTAACCCCCTATGTCTTAGTGCCATTATCACCTTGCTTGGGGTGAAACAGTTACTTGCTGTTGATGAAATCTGCTCAGTACTGTATATAGATATATTCAGACGCATATAGAGAGTTTGATCTGAAATTAGAAATTACCCTAGAAATAAACCATGCAAATTAGAAAATTAATAATTTAGAAGATTTTATTTGGAAAATGCTCTTTTTTATTTCTTTTCCCCAATCAGAAATCAGCTTTTCTTCAGGTTCTCCCCATTTTCATTCATTTAATAAACAGAAATAAAAAAAGAGATTAAAATATTAATTCCATCATTTTCCTTTACAAAAGACAAATAAATTTATAAAATTATTTTCTCTGTGGAAGTAATAATTAAAAACAAAAAAGAAACACATTTTCTCATTCATTTTAACTTCTTATTTTAAGAAATAGAATCATTGACATTGAATACAATTACTGATGGAATTTTACAAACTTTAAAATTAGCAACATTTTTTTAATGAACAAACTTTCTCATGAATTTAAACACTTACAACAATTCTACATTCACAATTAATATAAGGAAAGTTACTGTTAAATTATAAATTTGAAATTAATAATTCTTCCACTGTTGACATTTTCTAAATTTGAATCTAATCTCAAGTACTCATTAAGGAAACACTCAATTGTCAACAGAAAAAAATGCTAATTAATTTTAGGTTTTCAATAAAGATTATTATTTACCAATTTCATTTATATATTAGCCTGTTCTCTGCAATTCATAATACAAAAATGTATCTTTTGAAACATTATCTCAAATTCTGTTCATATAATTATGAAAGTGAATGACTTCTTTTAATGACTTCTTTTCTTATTCTCATAAAGCTTTTCTTTAAATTTTGTGTTTAGAAACATTGACGGCAGCAAGAATACATTGCCATATTTGTTAGCACCCCTGAAATATTTCCTGGATCTTATGCAGGGTGTTTCAAAAACTTTGATATCATTGGAGATGTAAATATCTGAGTAATTAACTACAGAGTCTAGTCTAAACAGGCTTATTTTTCACTAACATAGGATTTATTTGTAAAGATTTGAATGAGAAATTCAAACGTATATAGATTTCATGAACAATTCCACAAGTTTTCAATATACATGCCATCTGTGATATGGCACACATCAATTGCTTTTGCTTGTCATCTGTCATTAAGGCATGAACAAGCTTCAGCTTTTATGATGTCATTCACAAGTGTTACCTTGCAACACGCCAAACTGATATTGGTGGAATCTGTGTTTCCAGACTTGCTCTTTTTATGAACTTCCAGGGGCTTTGCAAAAAAAATGTTTCCCAAACACATTTAACAATCTCTCTTGATACTGGTGGTCATCCAGATTCTTTTGCTGTGCACAGACAGCCTCTCTCTCTCTCTCTGAACATTTTGTGCCATGTCCAAATCTGCATTACAGTTGGTGCATTTTTTATGAATTCTCTCGCAAATGCACACTGTACAGTCTTGTTCAATTGTGTTCAAGTATACTCTAACACAAAAAATGCTTTTCTTTTCCAGTAAATGGCATTTCTATATATGAAAAGAAAAACATGTAAAACATTAAACATAGAAATTTGACTTGCTTCTACACATGTTAAAATTTGAGATCATTTGAACAAGAATTGGTCAAGTTAGTAGATAATGAAAGAATATTAATTTTTTTGAAACATCCTGTATATGAAGATGGTATCTGGTAGGCTAATGTAGTCAGTGATCCATGACAAAAATATACCAGGTCTGAATTGAATTAAATGTCAGTCAGAAACTTTTGATCTAAGAAAACTTGATCTGTGGGGAGCACAGTATATATTGTGCTCACCCTAAGAAAAATTGTATGAAAAACTAAATCAAAGCACCTTGTCTGCCATATTCAATGAAATGTGCATGAAAGAAGGATTACTGCCTAAATACACAAATATATATATATATATATATATATATATATATATATATATATATATATATATAGTAATACTCAATTGGTAAAAGACCTTGGATAGCACAACTTGCAAGTATATCAAGACAAATTGGTCCCCGAGGAAAAAAAAAGAAAGAACTAGAAACATCTGAACAGGGCAAAACAAATTTTCCAGTGCCTTAAGGTTTTAGTTCAAAGAAAAAACTCAAGCGAGTAATGAAGCTAAAACGTAGAGTGCTCAATATGTTGAGTAGAGCTGGGATAAATAAAATAAATCCTATATAAATATATATAAGGCCTGACCATTATGTTTTGTATGAAACAGACTGTCACCTCCAAGTGTCGACTTCAATATTCACTTTTATATTTACATACACTCTATCTCTGATATTAAGGATTTTAACCCATAAATATTTATAGATAAAATTGCTAACTATCAGAGATAGAGCGTATGTAAATATGAAAGTAGATACTGAAGTCAACATCAAGCAACAACAGCTGGAAAACAATCTTCAAGTTCTCATATATATATATATATATATATATATATATATAACTGGTTAAATAGGTCAAGGTCTGGTCACTCCTCCTCCCCCTATACTAAGTATGATTGAGAGAGATATTAAATTAAACCCTCCCTAAACCCTACCATGTCTCTCTAACTATCCCTTTTACACTCTCTGTTAAATTACAAAAACTTACACTACCCATCAATTTACATTTCATTTTTCATTTCATTTTTTGGAAGTGCTATCTGATGATCTGATGTCCTTTAAAAGGGCTCTGGTGAAATGAATTGTTATAATGGAATCTTAAAGTGGTCTGTTTTTCTTTAAAATATTAGCTCTGGATTTACATTGAGCTCTCAGGATTTCATCCTCCTTGAGACTACCCATACGGATTACCAAGTTTTTCATAACTTAACTATATGTGTGTGTGTATATATATATATATATATATATATTTTATCACTTTAAACATTATTTTTAGTGGATACTCCTATTTTATTAATTCAACACTATATTTATTTAGTTTCATCTACTGGCCTGAATGTTTGAGAAAACTTATTAAAGAAAAATTTGCATTCTTTGGCAGAATATGAACCTGCATCCCTCTGGACAGAGGGAGCTACCATTTATATATATATATATATATATATATATATGTATTACATTTTACAAGTAAATTGCAATTAATAAATTAATTTTTTGATGGCACAGTAAATTATTATTATTAGTAGTAGTAGTACTACTACTACTACTACTATTACAATGTTATAGAAATTTATATATTTTCTTTTTAATAATTTTACCCCAAGCAAGGCAGCAATGCCACTAGTACACAGGGGTTTACAGAGAGTGAAAGTGAAAGAAAAGACTGAGTATAGGGAGGATTGAGGAAAGGACAAAAGATGAATGGGATTCATGAAGACAGAATGTGGTGATTAAAATTGCATTTAAATTTTTTTCAAGATTGTAGTTATCAGGGATGCAAGTAAACTGAAGGGATTTCCACAAGTGGGAAGTGTGAGAAATAAAACTGCTGAAGTAGAAGTGGTGGTTGCACTTAACTATTTCAATAGTAAATGGGTGGGACCTAGATGCCAATCTAGTTGTATGCTTAAATTCATGCAGCTGGGTCACCAGGGAAAAGATCTTGTCAGAACAGTTGCTATGAACATTTTGTAGTAGTACTCCTACTATTACAGCAATAAAAAATCTGATGAGTTTTCTATATAAACAGAAGCTTATGTAAACATTATAACTTCCCAAGAGCTGATCCTATTTATAGAGGTTTCACAGGATGGGGCATGTTTGATAATGAATAAGTTACTCAGGAATATCTTGGTACACACTATTCAAAAGATCGACGCAAATATAGCAGTTATTATTGTCAAGAATTCTTTTTTTTGTACTGTGTTATTTCAGGATACAGACTATCATGGCTCTCCACAACTTTCTATCCTTTGTAGCACCCTGCAATGTTTATCGTTTTACTATACCACCTACTCCTGTTTTGCTATCATTTACAAAAGTTTGTTTGGTAATTAACTCTTTCAGCTTCTCTCTGTTCCACTTGCCTTCAAGAAGTTCTGTGGGTGTCAAAATTTTCTAAACCATCTTTCTTCATTATGTAACTGAGAAATTTCAACAGTCTCCTTCTGATTTAAAGTATAAGTGTACCCATTTTCCTTAAAACTTCCTCATCGATTACATGCTCAATCCATGGTATTCTCAGCATCCTTCCGTAGAATCACATCTTTGTTGCCTCAAGTTTCCTCTTTATTTGGCATGTAGGAGGATTGATATTATATAGCAATTCAGAACTCTTTTTTTCCATTTCTAGAAAAATATTTTTTGGAACAATAAAACAATACTTAATGATTGAAATGATCAACCGAAGTGACAACAGTGTGCCCCACTCCCAATTAAAGCGAAGCTATTGAAGTACAAAGAAATTATGGATCAAAGGATGTGGAACATATGGACAACACTGTTGACTAAAGAACCTGTCCACATCAGGAAATTGTTAGCTACTGTCTTCTTGATTCCTCTTCTTTTATTGTTCTTGCTCCAGAATAATGTTTTCTTTTTCTTATTCTTTCATACTCAGTAATGTCTTAGTGGCTTCATTGCCTTGTTTGGGATAAAATGATTAAAAAATTATATTTGGTGGCCTAATGTATATCCAAATATGGTAGTCTTCTTCTACTTATATGAAACCCAACACCATAATACAGTAATATTAGCTGGTAATGTGAAGGGTTTTATATATTATATATATATATATAGTAGAGACTATCAACAAATAAAAGATTTGTCAGATAACGGATGTCACTAGGTTCTATTTAAATAGACAGGCTCACTTGTATAATATAGGGAAAACCTTTTTGGAAATAATTTTTGTACATTAGCATTCTTTAGACCTCCCTTAGGCAGCAACATGTGTCAGAACCAAAAACATATTGATTTATTATTGATTTAGGTGGTCCTTTTTATAATATTGATCCCTGTATTTTAAAGTTATTGAACTTAGCTGTTTGCATACAAAGGCAGACATTTTTCTTTTAAACAAAGAACAAACAGGTAAATACATTTTTAATTAAAGGTTTAATTAAAATTTATATAAATTAAATGAAGAATAACCATACTTTTCTTAAGATAAATGATAACCTCAAATGTTTCAGCATGTACTTCTGAAAAAAAGTCCTATACAATAAAACGTTTTGCTGTATTGTGTTCTTCTATGTGTTCTGTAGTCAACTTTTGCTGTTTCTTACTTTACTATACACTTTACATCTCTTCTACTTAACATCTGTAAATAGGTACAATCCTATTCATAATCCACTACAGGTTTTTTAAAAAAATTCTAATATTTTAAAAAAGAAAGCTGAAAAGAAATTTTGGTGATTCTAAAAATGAAATAAAATATGCAAATATCAATCATGTTACCATATTTTTGAATTTGACATTTGTAAATAACAGCTAAGTCCAATAACTGTAAAAGTTATGGATGGATTTTAAATGTTCTTATGAACAGGACCCCTTCTAAAATGATAAAAAGTTAATATTTTTTTATTCTGACAAGTGTTTTAGCCACAGGAAGGTTTAAAGAATGCTAATGTACAAAAATCATTTCCTAAATAATTTTCTCAATGTTTTTTGTTTTTTTTAAAGTGGACCAGTCTATGTAAGTAGTTCCTGTAACTATCCTAGTAGACTAGAGGGTTTAAATTGAAAATGAATAAAACCTGGATAAAACTATGAGGAATGGAAGAACTATAGAATGTGAAGATGATAGTTGCATGTCATTAGTCTTTTGAAGTTTGCTTGTATCTTGGTAAGAACATATTACAAATTGATGACCCTAAAAGTTAGTCTAATCTTTTATTTCTTTCTACGTGTTTGTAAGTGTTAGCCTTATTAAATATAGAAATCAAACTAAAGAAGAATTACTTTTATAATTATTATTGATTTCACAGATTTGAATCAATCCTTTTTTTCTTTTAAAATACTGCTTGGATAAAAGAGTGTTTTTGTTTTTTTTTCATATTATAGTTTAGAGTTTCAGCATATTCTTATCCAAGAGAGAGGAGAAAAACCAGAAGAGAAGAAAATGCAAGAAAGATAAATTAATTAATGAAGAAATGAGAAAGAAAGAAAGAAAGAAATGAATGAAAGAAAGAAATGATGAATGAAAGAAAGAAAGAAATTAAATAAATAAATAAATCTGGAAATGAGGAAAAAAGGCATTAGAAAAAGAAAAAAGTAAGATTAAATATCTGTGGAAAAGGATTAAAGGAATAATGAATGAAAATAATATGGAAGGAAGAAAGGAAAAAGAAAGAAAGAAAGAAAGAAATAATGAATGAATAGAAAATGTTAGAATGATATATCAAATGAAAGAAGAAAAATAGATGACAGGAGAAAAAGAAAAAAGAAAACTAATTCATGAAAAGAACAATAAAGGGATTAGAATACAATATGAAAGAAAAAATCAGATGATATGGAATGAAAGAATCAAAGAAAATGGAAAGAATAAAAATGGAAATTTGATTTGTGTGTGAAAAAGCAGAAAAATAAAGAAATGAAAATGAGAGAGAAGAAATTGGTGTTTTGAAAGAGAAAATTAAAAGTAAATGAAAAGGAGAAAGGAACAACAAAAAATTGGAAAAGAAATATGGAAGAGTGAAATGGTGGGGAAATCATGGTCGAAAGAAAAGAAAATTCTTGTTAAGTGGCAAGAAAATAAAATGGAAATTGATGAAGAAAGGAAAATGACAAAGAAAGAAAGAAATATAATTAAAGAAAAAAAAAAGAGAAAGAAATATAAGGAAATAAAATAGAAAAAGAAAGAGATACAAGGGAAGGAAAAAAGAAAGAAAGTTATATAAGGATGGTAAAAAAACAAAGAAATACAAGGAGAGGAATAAAGAAAAAGAAATATAAGAAAATGAAAGAAAGAAATACAAAGAAAAAAAATAAAGAAGTATAGTAGAAAACTGGAACAGAAATGAAGAAAAAAGAAGAAAAATGAAAGAAAAGAGATTATCTAGGATTAATTTGAGAAAGATGAATAGCAGCAGAGATAATCCATAATAAGAGTTAAATAACAAAAAAATAGAAAATATACCAGACTTAACCATGCAATTTAATCCATAGAATAAAGAACTAATGCTTAATAAATACACATACACATCTGTCCACCTCTTGTAAACTTACCAAGTTACCTGTAAGGTGTGTATAGGTTTTAATATCAAAGAGAAACTATGTTCATTATCATCCCTGCATTATGTATATATATATCTTCCACCTTGTTTTTCTCAGTATCTTAGCTTTTTGTTCATTTTCTTGTACATCTCCATCTTCCTACCCAGCTATTTAATTGCTTCAGTACTAATTTAACCAACTTACACAAATGGACTAACCGTTTACTTACCAAGTGTTTTTATATTTGTCAAGCCAGATAAAGGCTTAATCATTGCATCTATTAATGTGTTAATACTACAACTGGCATTGAATAGCTAACCGCACATCATCTCTACTAAGAAGGAAGACATACGACTTTACCTACGTACCTACTAACTATTTGTCTGTGTCTGTCCATCTGTTGCCTTAGCAACCCTCCCCAGTTTTTGATTTGGAGTTTTCTCTGTACATCATTCGCATATTCTTTGTTTATTTTTTGTTTTTTCTTTTCACTTTCTTCTTTTTTTTTTACCTACAAGGGGGTACTGAAAAGTCCTTGGCCCAACCCAGTTCACCAAATCTTCCAAATCATCAGATTTCTTTTTTTTTTTTTAATTCCTCTTTGGTACCCTAACATAGAAATTTTTCAATATATGCTCATATATTTTCTTTACGTTTCAAAACAATGTTGAAATGGATCTGGGAAAACAAATAGCACAGGTTGGCAACATTGCTGCAAGAAATAAAAACTACTAGATCAGTTAGTAACTAGAGGTCATTCTTGATAGACTTGAAGAAGCATTCTTCATTGTCATCATCATCATTGTTGATGTAGATGTTGTCATCAAATCCACAATTTTACTCATTTCAAATGTAACCAGCCTTGGTTATCGATACTTTCTATTGAACATTTGGCACATGATAAACATTTATTAAAATCCAATATTTTAAAGTCTATAAAATATAAAAACTAATTTTAAAAACTGACATTTTTTTTAGAATCTGTAGTGGTCACTACTTATAGTTTAAGGTTAGTAAGAATATATTTTTATTGCTAAGTACTGTTTATGAATTAGTATTTAAATAAAATTCTAAATAATATTAAACTTTGCATCAAAGATTTTTTAATATCTGGAACATTCTAAATTTAAATAAGGTGATAGATAAGATGATCTTTTCATTATTGTACATCGAATTTGAAAGGTAAGTAGGTAAAATTAACTCAATTCTATATCATAAATTAAATATCAGCTTCACACATACCCACATGAAATAGGGGATTAGGTTAGGCTGATTAAATATATATCTTTTATCAAAAGGTGGGTTCAGTTGATAAAAAGCTAACTCGATTCTTTATCATGTGATGCATTTCATCTGTTTTAAAATTAAATTATTCAACTGACACGCCCATTATACACATGGCACAAGCTGAGATTTTCTAAAATATCCAATATTTTCCTGTATATAATCAAGCCCATTGGTAGAATGTTTTGAGTAGTCAGGTAACCTTTAAGTTAGTAGGGCCTTGAGTAAAAATCTGTACACTAATATTAAGTTACATCATTTTCACAGAAGAAGGCTAAATGATTTTCAGGGTGTGGTCAGGTCCCTCTAACCCCATCTCCTGAAGGTGAGCCTTTTATGTAAGGAAAAGAAAACTGATGTTTTTATCTTAAACTAACTACAATTTTTTTAAAAGCTACAGCAGACACCAGTCTTAGATTAAGGTGAGAAATAAAATGTTTTTTTGTTTTTAGTTTGTTAGTAATTTAGTATTAAATACTATTTAGTAAATTAGTATTTACTTAAAAGATATTTTATGAAACTGTACATCTCATAGACATATAAAGAGTTTCGAATACACTATAATATATAAAAATTTTAAAATTTAAAGTTGGTTATATTTTCTGTATGAATGAATAAATTTGAATTTACAAATATATATATCTTACAGCAAAAGTGTTAAAAAGTTAGGGAAAGTTTGCAATTGAAACATTTGAAATGCCAGATAGATTTATTGAATTCATTTTTGTTATCTTCTCTAGGTCATTTAGAAAAATAGGATATACAAAAAAGATGAGCTTTAAGATAGAATTAATGCAACCAGCTGTTACAAAAAAAGATCACAGCTTGAAAAAAAAAAAAAAATTAATAATTTTTTGCCTTCAAAAACTGGTTAAAAAATTATTTGACAGATTTTCTTAGAAAAATAGTAACAGAATTTTTTTATGGAATCTTAATCTGATATTTTCTCTTACTCATCTGAAGAATTTCTTTTTTTTTTTTATAAATTTATACTTTTAGAAAGTGAAGTTAAAATATATTTTTTGTCTTCCAAAACAAAAGAAGTTAAAAAATTTAGTGTTTATTTTGTCATTAGACAAGTCTTTCAAACTAAAACTAACAAATGCTTGTAAAAATAGACTACTTCATCTCAATACCCACTGGATAATATGTTTTGTATTGGGATTTTAGTATCTATTGTATCCATTATAAATCTTGTAATTTTACAATGGTTTTCAGAAGGAAACCGATGTTTGCCATTATTTTAGAAAAAAAAAGGGGAGGTAAATGATGAAGAAATGGAAGAAAAATAAAATTAGTAAAAAAGTTAAAGTTAAGAAAGCATATGGAAGAAAAAAAAAGAAAAAGAAAGGTAAACGATTCAAAACTGAAAAACAGTTTATAAAGAATCTAATTTCAGATATTTTCTTCTACATTTCTGAAAAATTTGTTTCTTTATAAATTCTATACTTACTTTATTATTAGTATCTGAGATCTGTTTATACTATCTCTTGCCAGGTCACTACATAAGGCAATAGATGGCTTACATAAGTGAATGGAAGGCTGAAAATATGCATACATTCTTTGTTAACCATATGATTGGAAAATTACAGTGATAATACATTTTGTAATATATTCTCATTTGCGATAAGGACTTTTTTTTAGATTTCTGGCAGGTAAAAAAAAGATGTTTATTTGTGCCTTTCTTTTTCATACAACTTCTTCTTCCTGTCCCATTGAAGACAAAGATAGTCTATGTTTTTCAGTACTACATCTTTTGGGCTTCATTATTTAGATTTAGACGAATATCCTCATCTTTGTTGTTATCCCAGTATTTCAGCAGTTATGCTCTCAAGCCTCCTTCAGGCATCTGTCAATTTAGATAGCCTTCAGAGAATTTTGAACTGAACCTGTTATTTAATCCATATGGGTAGGTGGTTGCTGCCCATGTTTAGGTATATCTCAATTTGTTTCTATTTTAGCAATATGAATTTATTACTTGCTCTGTTTCCACTAAGTTCAATAACCAAGCCATATTAAATAAGAAAAGATGAGATATCTATAGATATGGTCAGTGGTACAAGAACAATATATCTACATAGATTAAATAAAGGGATCAGTATGAAATTCTCTGAAGGTTATCTGGAGTGACAAGCATTTGATGAGTGTACAAAAGTCGAAACAACAATGTAAATAATTGTAGCTACTGATCTCAGATTTTTATACAAAATGTGATCATTGGATAATAATGACAAAGATGAAGACAATGGTCCAAGTGTAAATAATGTTAACTTCTGATCCCAGAAATTCATACAAAATGTGATCAGATGATAATAATGTCAAAGGTGAGGACAATACAGTCTGCATATAAATACAGTAAATAATGAAAACTCCTAATCTCAGAAGTTTATACAGAAGGCAATCAGGGGATAATGACAACAAAGATGAGGACAATGGTCTGAGTGCAAATAAATATAACTCCTGATCTCAGAAATCAGGTGACCATTATGCAAAAGGTAATCATTGGATAATAACAACAAAAATGAGAACAAGTGTCCTATTGTAAATAGTGTAAATAATGATAACTGCTCATCCCAGAAATTCAGAAAGAAATTTTGGTTTTCAGTTTCAAGGTCTTTATATATTTACTTAATTTCTTCAGCTCTTTTCCAGATTATTTACTTTATTTGCATGAAAACTATTGTCCTTATATTTATTGTTATGATCACAGATACATTTCACTCAGATCAAACATATCAATTAAAAGGGATTTTTTTCATCTGATCCTTGAGAACTTGATCTAGTCTGTTTGACATACTAGTACTGTCCGTATTTACAGCAAAGTCCCATAGCTCTTTTACATTTTTGCCTTCACTTACTGCTTCTGGCTGATGTTCATACCAGTTATTGACTGTAGTTTTTGTAGTGCTTGCAAATTTTCCTGTGTAGATATTGACCTATTCTGTCATGTCTTGGTTTATATTCTGTTGTAGTTAAAACAGAGCAACCAGAAACAAGATGATCAATTGTTTTCACGTGTATGTTGCAAATGCAGCATTTTGTATCAGTAACATTTTCAAAACATTTCCTTGGTGAAATAAGCTTTGACCTTGTGTGGCCAGTATAAATCCCTTTGTTTCTTCAAGTCCACAGCTCTGAATTCATTGATAGGTGTACTGCTGCTAGTGATGATTTTTCTTTAAAATCTGCAAACAGTAGAAAGTAAAATAAAAACGTTAAAATGAATATTTCTTACCCCTTTTTCATTTCTGCAATAAATTTTTCTCACTTATTCCTTCACTGACTTTATTTCTGACTTCAGCTATTTCAAGAAAATGACACTCTAAAAAATTTTGTGATAGAATTGTCAGAAAAATATCTCTATTTTCTATATATTTGTAATCTAAGTCTAAAGTAATTTTGGAAATTTGATACCAGTCAAAAAAAATATTTTGTTTACTTACCTTCCAGGTATATTTTGTAACATGAACTTTTTTCTACTCATATGTTTGATTATTATTATTATTAATTTTGACTAGTTTTTTTCCATCTCATCATTTTGTTTATCAAATCCATTCTTCAGCTGTCAAAATAAAAAAAATTATAAAGAAACTAATCAAAAATAATTTTAAAAGGTTTCTCTTATGAAAATACTTTATTTTACAAGAAAACCTTCTGTAGTACAATTTTACTTTATAGATAACTATTTGCTAATATACACTGTAATGCACACATACACACATACATATTTGCTCAAATAAGAATATGTTTATAAGGAATTATTTTCATTTGTGTTTCTGCCAATCACATTAATATATTTTCTCTCAAAATTATGATTATTGAAGATTATCAATTTTAAGCCTCCATTTTCCCCTTGTGATTTCATGCAAGGTGCTATCTAAAAATTAAAATAATTCAAACATATTGATCACTCTGTTCATCAGCTCATGTTTCCCATGTACCCACAGACATATCTCAAAACCACTCCAAAAAGAATTAAAAATTAAAACACCATATTTTCTGTCAATTTTGTTTTCCTTAAAAAAGATATTTCTTGCTTGATGTTGCCTAGTCATTTGGTTAGCATCACATCCCTGGATATACATTGGTACATCAGTAAATCTATAGTGTAATAATTAGCATTACATACCTGGAAATACATAGGTACATCAGTAAGTTCATAGCCTATTAATTAAAAATGGCATTTATTTTACACAACAATATTTATTTATTCTGCGTTGGAATTTTTCAGATGAGGAATTATCATTAATAAATGCTTTACTATTCAAACCAGCATACTAATTTTGGTTGTTATACTCATAATGTTTCAATAGTTCAAGCACCCTACGAGGCTGGCATCCTGCTCTCACTTCTTCACTTCACTGTCAAAACTCCTAAATATAGCCGTCTCTTCTACTATAATAGCTTCATGTCTCGCACCTCTCGCCTGTGGAACTCCCTTCCCTATTTCAGTTTCCCTGAGAGCTATAATCTCCAGCTATTCAAGTTTAATGTCAATCAATATCTCCAGTTGCCTTGATCTATCCACTACCCTTCTCCTCATACTCTCTTCTATCACTCCTATCTGATCTCGCTCTATATTCTCTGTAACCCTTTGCATCCTAGTGGCTTCCCACCTTGCTTGGGTTGAAAGGTTTAAAAAAAAAAAAAAATAGTTGTATCCTTCAGTCTTCTTCAGGATTCTGTGCTTCTTGTTGATTAGATAAAAACATATACCAGCTGTGAGTTCAATCCCTGGCTCTGGTAATGCTGAAAAGTCACATGTTCTGGTTCGGTGGTGGAAGAAATGAACAAGTAATGTGGATGTGAAAGAAACTAGTAAATATTAACTGATATGAAATATCCCCTAAGCATGGAAAACAGAAAGAGAACTATTTATATGTATGGCTTGAATGAATTGTTGAGTTCAACATTCCAAGAATATTACTGAGTATGGCAACAGACTCCTGAAGAAAGCAGGAGGGTAAAACAGCAGAAACACTGTGAATATAGCAACCAAAATATGCAGACTGGTTCAAATAATAATGCATATAAATATTTATTTTTCAATATCATCTACTTCTTCATCAGTGTATTTAACTCATTACTTACTGTTAATCACATCAAACATTATACAATGAAAATTTAAGATCAAAATCAAGCTAATAACTGCATGAGTCTACAAATTTATTGTATATATTTTTCCAGACACTAACAATAACACCTATATGCAAAGATTTTATTCCAAGTTTAGACAGGCGATTTGTAATGAGTATATTGTAGAAATTATCTATTTGCAATGCTAAATTCCAAGGAGTTATTTATCTAGCTTAATCTGGAGCAAGAGTGCAATAATGTGGCTTACATTCAGGACTGAATTCATTAATAATGACTAATAGCTTTGCAATTAACATTAACGCTTGAAAATACATATATTGTTATGAGTGATATTATTATTACTTACAATATTATCTCTTTTTCTTTAAGAAGCAAACACAGACAGATATACATATTCATTCTGTTCAGTATATATAACTAATTCAGCAGTAACATAAAAAATGAAAGCTGTTAAAATGTTACTGCCATGGAAAATGCTTGGACGAACTACAATTCTTGGTTCTGCCAGGTCTAACCTTTACAGCTAGGGCCCATCATGTCACTTACATAGTAGCAAAGCACCAACATTCCCTCTGTATTCCATTGGCAAGATTCTACTCACACAGCTTCTTCCTGTGAACCACTGCCCTGTGGAACAAACTCCCAAGCAGATGTTTCCCTGATCACTACAATCTTAACCTAGAGTCAACTGTTATCTTTCCCTCCTATCCACATAAACTATTCCTTAATGTAACCCTCTACCTTGAGTGGTCTTTGGGCCTTGAACAGGGTGAATCCTACTGTAAAAAAAAAAAAAATGTCATTTTGTAATTTTATTGTTTCTCTAAAATAATGTAAAGTGAGTTTTAAGTTCAATACTTTCAGAGAATTAACCTCAATTCTCCTGGTGTCAATTTAAACTGGCTTTGTCTATTTTAAATGTTAGTTAAAATTCGTATTTTCTTGATTTTAGATGAAAAATAGAAATTTATTCTAACATATATATTATGCCTTTAAATTCCTTGAGGAACATAGGGCTGCAGGATATTGTTGCAGTTTTTATAATAAGCCAGATTTTTTTTTAAGTAAGTTGTTAGCCCACTGCACACACCCCAAACTGGAGGATCAGGTTTTGAATTCAAAGTTGTCCTTCTCCTAGACTAGTTGCCATCCAAGGCTATAGAACCCAGTCTGTCCTGCTATTTACCCATAGACGATTCATACTTTTCCCAAGGGTATTAGCATGTAAGTGAATATAATGGATTCGAATGGAACATATTTTAGTGAAATTTTCAGTTTCCAAAATTACAGTTTATAATTATAGTTTAGATATAGGGAGAGAAAAAACCTGAAGGTATCAGGATGGAATAGGCTATGCCAAACAAGCAACAATATTTTTCAGTTTGAATAATTATGGAATTTTATTCAGACTTTTAGCATAGGATAAAATATTATTTCACTACATCATCCAGAAAAGTCCACTACACAGTGGTGAGAAATTCATACAAACAGTATATAGTACATACATATATATATATATATATATATATATATATATATATATATATATATATATATAGGTAATAATCCGTTGGTATATAATCCAAGTGAATCCTAATAATATAAAATATTAAAACTGATCCAAAAAGAGAGCTCAATGTATTTATTCTAACAGAACATATAAATTACATACAATAGGAATTTAAAATTAAGTCATAATTATGATCATTTCACCTTACATGTTAAGATTTACTTGCAATGATTTTCAAACTGACAAAGTAATAAGATAAAATGAAACCAGGTTTGTATGTAATATATATATATATATATATATATATGGAGCTAGTCATATATATATATATATATATATATATATATATATATATATATATATATATATAGGAACACACCATATTGCATGTGTGACTTTTCACATCTTTTTGATTTTATCTCTCACTTTCTATGAGTCTGTCTCTTTGTCACTTTTCTTTGGGCATATGTAATATAGTTATTAATTTAAGGGTCAAACTTTAAATTCTGTCTATCTACTTATCTATCTATCTATATATATATATATATATATATATATACACTTGTTCCCTAATATTCTCCTCCTTTTCCTCTCTCTCTCTCTCTCTCTATATATATATATATATATATATATATATATATATATTATACTTATGTTCTTACACATACCAAATATCTTATTTTTTTCATTACATGTGGTAACATCTAATTAAAAAATTGATAAATAGGAAGACCTATAAAGATGAGATTAAGCGAGAGAGGAGGAAACAGATAGGCATCTATCTGTCTACGTTACATATGCAATATATATATATATATATATATATATATATATATATATAATTCTTTCTCTCACTACACAAACATGCACACACACATATATATATATATATATATATATGTGTGTGTGTCAGTGTGTATAATTTCATCTTTCTGTCTATCCATACGTGTGCCAAATATTCTTATGATTTTGCTGTAGATCCAGATTAGTTATAAGCTATTATTTTACTTTCAATTTTGACCCTTAAATTGATAACTTTATAACATACACACAAATAAAAGTGAGAGAAAGAGAGACTCATATAGAAAGTGAGAGATAAAACTTAAAAGATGTGAAAATTCACACATGCAATATGGTGTGTTCCTACTCATTTGGAAAGTTACCTCTGCATGTGAAGCTGTTCTCTCAGACAAGATGAATGTATTACAAGCATTTAGCCAACACACTTTTACATGGAATATATTCATTCATTTAAGCATGAAGAAACAAAATGCAACTGTCTTTACCATTTCCTAGTGCTGCTGCATTTCACATGTATGGCTGACGTGAACATAACAATGCACAAATAAAACAGCATTGAATGCACAAAACGTGCTTATAACACATCTCCATGTGACCCTATCAATGTATTTTTGAATCTGTTACAAATATTTTTGAAAGTAGGATTTTACCTGTATGAAAATATATTAAAATAACTGGAGATTTTATTGGTTTTCTTTTTAATTTTTTTTTAATAAGTTAACTTTTTTCTTAACTTTTATGCTACCTTATTTGTAAGTTTTGTTTCTTTTAGCAAACACTTGAATGTTTTCATCTATTTGTTCTCACTAATTGCACTGAATTTAATTAATTAAGTAAACATTTGGGATTTGGGCTGTATTCATTTAAATATTTATTCATTTTGAAAAAGCATTACTTTTTTTTCAATTTCGAATTTTATTCTTTACACGGCTACATTCATATAACAGCACAAACTGTCTTTCATATTTTTTTCTTCAAATTTTGATTTTCTCTCAAATCTCCCACCTATTTCCTTATGAAGACTTCTCCAAACTGCTTACCTCAGCAGTTAACTGCCAGGAGTTTCATGTGACATAGAAAAATGTAAGATGCCACATGGTACCTAGATCTCAAAAAAGTTCTATCAGTAAACAAACTTCTTGAGAATTCTTTTGTTTTCACAAGGCATTAAAAAAAGAAAAAAAAAATCAAGGAATTCATGTAACCATCATAATTTTTATCATATTATGATTTTTATGTGCTTCCTTTTCATTATGATTATCATGAGCATTATGTTGTTTTCATTCTTGTAATCATTCAGTCAAGTGCGTGACATGTGGTCGCATACCGCTTGACAAAGTGCTCTTTCAACTCACCCAGCACTTCTTTTTTTCTTTTTTGCCCATCCCCACTTTACATGGCTAAGCTATAGCCACCAATACCTTGATACCACTGTACTCACCCCCCAGGCTGCTACTACCACTGCCACCATCGACACAAACACCACTGCTTCCACTGCAGCTGATACCGCTGCTCTTGTGTTATCTTCTAATACTCTTGCTGCTGCTGCTGCTGCTATATTTTCTGAACCAAAATACACACCTAGAATCTATTCTGTCCTCTTGAAAACCAGGGCTAAGGCCCTTTTGGATACATGGGCCAGAATATAACAACAACTATCAGAGGTGGGTCACCAGGTTTCTCCTTAAAATTTAATTCTCTTTCTAAAACTGTACCATTTGTTGTTGTAAGGATCATGAAAATAATTCTTTTAAGTTTATTTTTCTTTTCTTTTTGTTTTTTTTTTATTATTTACACAAATATTTACATCAAAACACTATATCCACATGAGTTCACAGATTTGTAAAAAGTCTACACAATAGTTCTTATTAAAAGCATACATGGAACAATGTGATTGTCATTATGTTTGTAAACCTTATTACTTGCATATATTTGATTTAACTTAATAACTTTGTTAAAACTGAAAAAAAAGAATGTATAGATTTAATGAATTTTCTTACTTAGAAGGAAGATAATAATAATTTGTCAGTTAAATTTTAGCATTTATGAAATAATACACACGATCATATACAAACAAAACTACACATGTAGTCACAGAGATACACTGTTCATGAGTGTAATTTATTGCCTTTTTATATACTGCTACTATAAGAATTATAATCATAAAAATAAGTTGGACTCTCAGCAGTTTATCGTTTGCAATATACAGATATTTAAATACCAATAATAATAATAATAATAATAATAATAATACAGACACACACATATATGTATATATATAATGTCCATATACATTGACAAACACTCATCCAAAGAAATGGTTCCATCCATTTACAAAGACATGTGAATATATTTTTGTCAATTTCAAAGAAATATTTAGGAAACATGCACTTATTTATACACCTCTTCAAACATAGGAAAACTTATATATATGTTAAATATGGGCACATTTCTGAAAAGCAGATCTCTTTTGGATTATGTAGATATGTATATATAAACTATAAAGATAAATAAGGTAAACTCTCTCTTTCTTTTTCTACATAGAATTAATACAAATAAAATTTCTCACTTAACTGATTGCAGTAGATTTTTGTGGTGATCAGTTAATTCCTTTTTTATAATTCTCTCTTTCTCTCTCGCATATATATATATATATATATATATATATATATATATATATATATAAATCCCAAAACCAAACAAGTTTGATTAAAAAGGACTGACAAGGTCTGTCTGCTTAATTTTTTAATGCATTTTTCCAA